>CM060915.1:652373364-653043057 GCA_030737875.1 Allium sativum
AATGCATATGCTCGCTCATACGTGTATGCATATGGATGCTTGTGTGTGTGTATAGCACACACTTGGACCCCATAGTATCCCTTTTTTGCGGCACCTCAAAAGATTCTCGTTTCCAACTACAAGTTTGAATTTAGATAATGTGTGGGTGGGAGAGAAGTGGTTTTGTGGTGGATGCATGAGGCTCTTAGGAGTGATGCATTATTTAAGGTGCAATGGAACACGCGCACGCGCACACACATATATGTATGTGTGTGTATTTGTGTGTGTGCGTGTGTGCGAGTTGTGCTTTATTTTAAGGTCTTCCAGATCCATCTGTATTTATTCCATTAGCTTAGAGGCGTATTTCATTTACAATATGTTTATGGGTATTTAGAAGAAAAAAATCTAACATCCAAATGCAATTGCTAGTTTTTTATCGATTAGCTTGGAGGTGCATGTTTTAATAAAGCACTTTTTTAAAAATCCTTCTTACATGTTTAGATGCTCTGTTTTCAAGTGCTAAGTCACAATGTATTTATTTCACTCATATATACCCATATAGCTAGATTCATACTCTTTGGCTACAATAAATATGAGTAATTTTTGAAGAAGTACACTAACTGTGATAAATAACGAATTTCACATGTATAAATATTCATACATATTAATTCCTAACTTCGCAAAATGCCATAACTTTTTGAGACTTCATATAGTGTCATAATGATTATGGTTAAGTTCAATATAATATACACATGTTGCGAAGAAAGTGAGTTACATTTTATAAGAAGAAAAAGAGTAAAATAAAGAGTCTAAGGACAGTTTAACTAAAGTCCAGTTTAAGTTTCAAAAGATTAAAAAACTTACTGCCTTGGAACTTTATAAATTAGGTCTCTGTTTTTCAAAAATCATCAGAAAGACAACAAAAATCAATGTTAAAATTTACCAAACTTAGAAACTTAATTCAAAATAAAACCATCCTCATATTCATGTAAGAAAAGCGCAAAAAAACAATTCAAAAACAAAAATAACCAAAAAAATACATATTTCAATGAAATCCTGCAAATTTTCGAAAAATTGCAGACATTGACGTAATTATATTAAAATGTTGCATATTTTTATGCAATTTTTGCTGATTACTTCAACTTTCAAATTAAATGTCTACACTTATTCAAACATCACATTATTGCAGAAAAATCATCAAAAAATGATAAATATTGCATACAAATGAAAATACATCACTTCCAGTAAAATTGCAGAAATAGCAGCAACTATATAGAATAATTGTAGATATGTCTATAGTTTTAAGATACACTGAGATATGTCTACGATATACTGTAGTATTTCTTCGGATATGTTAGCACTTGTTCACAATAAGTGCAGGCATTTTCACAAATTATTCTCCTTTACATAATACGCTATGAACTAGTTACTGATATATCAGATATTATTCATAATTCAATATATAGATTTATATGTTGATTTTTATGGAAACCGATCGAAACAGCCTAACTAGCTTACAATATATATCCCATTGCGTTCGGGATGGGGGTAATTAGTTAGGGACGACAGTCGTTGGGTTCGATGTGGGGTTCGAAAATAAAAGTTACTTTTTCAGAATATAAAATAGAATTAATATATATAATTATATAAACTAGTCAAAGCCCTTTCCCTCTCCCTCTCTTCAGAGTTAAACACGAGATTAAATAAAAGAAAAAAAACCGCCTCCATCGTCTATCTGCCACTTCCGTGCCTTCGTCACCGCCTTCCCCTCCGATAGCTGCACCCCCTCCTTCGCCTCCCTCTCTCCCTGTCCATCAATCTCTCCCCCGATTCAATGACACCGCGAGCCCCCATCCAACCCTAGTTGACGCAGCTCCACAAAACCTACTGTCGCTCCATCCATCCCTCCGCCAAACCTCACCACCGCCTTCACCTACTCCATCGCCGCCCCTCCTCAGTTCGTACCTGAACCCGTTCGCTCCTCCGCGATGTCAGCCAAAGCCCTTGCTCCACCGCAATCAATCCTTCCCTCGAGACCGTGACCATCGCATCCGCCATCACCTCCGATCAGCTTTAGGAAGTCCGACGTGGCACGCGTTTCCAGACCTAAGTTTGGAGGAGCGGTTTTACATAACAAGGAGTGTCCAGTGAAGATGATTAAGCTTAAGGTGAAAGTTTATGTAAAATATTACATTATTTAAATTTCAGAAATTTATATAAACATTGTTAAAAATCTAAAATTTATATATAGGTAATTGTTTTAAAACTGAATTTTT
Organism: Allium sativum; assembly: GCA_030737875.1. Classification (NCBI taxonomy): domain Eukaryota; kingdom Viridiplantae; phylum Streptophyta; class Magnoliopsida; order Asparagales; family Amaryllidaceae; genus Allium; species Allium sativum. The sequence continues at coordinate 652,375,620 of CM060915.1, forward strand.
ATTATAGAAATAAAAAGGTAAAAAGCTGAGATTTTGTTTAAACAATAATAATAATAATGATAATATGAATTCTTTGATATGAAAAGGTATGATTTTTAAAAGTAAAATGATTTGATTTTTAAACACGAAAAGAAGTAATTTTTTGAAAATATAAAGAAGTGATTCTTTTTAGAATATAAGGTTGAGGTTTTATAATGAAGTAGCGGAGATAAAAATATGATTTTTATATAATAGAGAGTATAAAAAAAATTATTTTGTATAGGTAGCAAATTAAAAATATGATTTTTAATGTATAAACATCGGATTAAAAATATGATTTTCATCTATGAACAGCGTGAAGAAGATTGCGTTGGAATTTGGAATAGAATCCAAACCGTTGTCCGTTAAAGCACGAAGGAGTGGATCCCAAGGTGAGAACTCCTCACTTTTATTTTACTTTCTAGTTAAAATATATACTAGGATGCAGACGGTGCTTAGCAGCACCCGACACCCGTTGTCCACAGACCATGGATGACTTGTTCGTTTGATTGATGTGTTGTGAAAATTTATTGTTGTGATATGGAATGGAATAAAATATTTTATCGTTAAAAATATTTTATAGTTGAAAAAAATATAATTTTTAACATGTATATGAATAAAATAAATATTTATAAACAAATCAAACGATTTGTTTATGTACACACATTAGACTGATATTGATTGGGATGATAAATTTTACACATCGCCTAACTGCACAAATAAAATTCCTTATTTGTTGATTGGAACCCCACAAGGGTATTGGGATGATATATGACATACACTTGTCCCAATAATGAGCTGTATGTCGATCGATTGATTGGCTGACTGTTATAAGCATTGAATATTTATATTTGATGCTTATGCATTGTAGAATGCACTTTGGATGATGGTTGACTGTGTTTGATTGTTGGTGTATACATGTGTGTATGAAATCCATATAATCAAATTATATGGTAATTGACTGCATCTGATTCCATTTCAGAAAGAATAAATATTTTAAAATAATGAATATTTTAAAATAATATTCAGTAAGTGATCAAAATCTGATTTTGATGTCAGATTTGGGATGGACACGAAAATATTTAAATATATGTAGCTGTGTTGATTAGATCGACGCCATTTTGACGTGAACGATATTTATATCGATTTTATTCATTTTTATAATGAATATTGAAAAGGAATCGATTTCGAAATATAATGTTTTGAAAATATTACCATTTATATATCGATGATATGGAATATTCAATTTTGATTTGAAATTGAATATGAAGTTGAAATCATTTTGAAAATGAATTTAAAACGATTTATAAAATACGTTTTAAATGGAAATCGTCGAAATATATATAATATTATATATATATATATATATATATATATATATATATATATATATATAATGGCCTGAATAGAACGCGCTGCAGTAGTTCGCGAATTTCGACCAGTGGCTTCAAACGGACATTACGGGAGATCCGACCGTCGGATTCTCTAAAACCAGAACCATTGGGTTCGTATCGAAAAGAGCTTTCTAAGAACATTAGAGATTTGGAATCTAATGGTTGGATTTGGAATTATGTCCAAATCAAATTTGGAAAAGGTCGCTGTTAGTGCAGTTCGATGGCTGTTTATGGAAATCGACTGTATGGGCCTTGATAAAATTATTAAAAATATCAATAATTTGTTTAAAATCAAAATAAATGATTTGGAAAGAATTGGGATGAAAAATTCCATATTTGAAAAGATAAAAATAAATTTTCATCGAAATGAACTAGTTTTGAACTAGAATTTAAATCCAATGTTTTTTTAAAGAGTAAAATTGGATTTGAAATGGTTTTAAAAATAACCGGAATTTCCAATATATGAATTGGAATGGATTTGAATTGAAATTATCTTTGGAATATTTCGATATTGGATTCCGTGATTATACGGATATTGTGGAGGAATTTGGAAGATATATATATCGTTATTCCAATATGGTATTTGTTGATTCTAGAATTTGATATTGAATATAAGCCGATATATTTTCTATTCAGAGCCTTGTATTTAATATCAAATTGGATTTTGGGTTTGCCGTGAACGGTATCTTTAATAATACTGTTCTTGAACCCAATGGAGTTAAGAAATTAGAAACTGACTGGAGATTAGTTAAGTTGAATGGTTTCCAGGGTATTGATCTGATGTTGGTTTCGGCCTTCGGGGTTAATACTTAGGGGATTGTTCTCTTACTAATTTATGGTTAGAGGCTAATGTGAATTGGGTTTATTGTGAACTGTGTTTTTAATGACATTCGTTCTTTAACCCGATTTACAATGAAATGTGATTTGGGATTTATAAATCTTTTTATTTAGATTTAACGGGAATTTTCCAAGGAAACGTTTTCCAATTTAATATATTAAATTGGAATTGAATGGAATTCGATTTGATAATAATCGAAGTGAACTTCTATGGAGGAAGACTGTTAATACATATGGAATTTAAGAGGCGTTGCCGTTATTCCATTTATGTTATTGGTCGGATATGGAAATTGGTATCGATTATGTATTGATTTGTTTTTCCATGAAGATTCCATAATTAATGGAATGTGATTTGGGTTGTCGTGAATGGTATCTTTAATAGTACTATTGTAATAACCCGAAAATCTGAGCCAGTTTAAAAATTTTATTTTGGCAATTTTAGCGAATTTTGAATATTTAAAATGAGATATATTAAATAATATCGACGAGAAATTTATTTTGAATATAAATCGAACGTATATATTATATAGTTCGTCGTTAGAATATAAATAATTATTTATAATTATAAAAGGAATTGAAAATGGTGTGGTTGTTCGGAAAGGCCGGGTTTTTACCCATTCTGAATAACCGATTCGACGATATGTCGAAGATGAAGACGGTGGTTGAAGACCGGAAGTCTTCACATCGTCTGGGTGATTACTGATGATCTTGATTGGGCTGTACACCCAAGATGAGGGAATCAGTTGGTTGTCGTCCAGACGTACTTGGAGATGGATGGATATGCGAGGAAAGTGCCTCCGGTTTCGTTTAGACCCAGAACGAACTTGTAAATGGATTGTGTGCCTGACATTGGATTTTATTCTGTGTTGATTGATTTCTATTAAATATACATCTGTTTGGCGGCGGAGAATTTATTCTTTTGCTTAACGCCCTTCTCTGAGACGTACGAGCTCAGAGGTTGTATATCGATGGACATCAGTCGCATGGCATGAATTGCCTGTGTGGCATGCTGAGTTGCATGGATCAAGGCTTCTGTTGAAAAGCAAAGTCTTGTGGTTGATGATCAGAGCACGGCCTTTGTGGCGTAGCTTTGTGTATAGCGTGAATTCGCGAGCCTCACACCTCGGTATGAGTTAAAAACGGGATACGGACTGCAGGGAGAGCACGACGTTTCTTTCTAGCTTTGGTGGTGTCAGTGACTTACCAGCCCTGACATTTATATACTTTTCACCTTTGTGGTTGTTGGATGAGGCGCCTCGATTTTAGGTCTGTAAGGACCGGGAAACGTGTGTTCAGGAATTGCCAATCCTCTAACGTAAGTGAGGACCGGCCCTGAAGATCCAAGATTGCCCAGAGTGTGTAGTCCTGAGACATTTGCTAGAGTGTCTCGAAAGCGGAGAGGAGCTTGCCCCTTGCCTCGGCTCATGACGGAATCCAATTTCCAATACGTGATATTGCGGTTTTAATTGAAGGACTAGTATGGCGACATAGTAGATGGTAGCTATGCCGCCTATGATTGATATTTATGATTGAAATTGTTTTGACACTATACACTTATTATAGTATCAAATGATTTGTTTTAAACGTACCAAGCATGTTTGGCTATTATAAGGGAAAACCCTATCCTCCGGCTTGCGTTGCATTGTGTGATGGGACCTGGGTCTTATTATAGCTTCATTTTTCGAAAAAGTATTGCGCTGTTTATTTATATGCACTGGTATTCTTGGGAGGAAACCCGTTCCGTGTTATACGGCGTGGTCCCTTGAATTACCCTCTTTTAAAGTAAAGCTTTAAATAACTGTTTTAGTTCTCACACCAGTCACATGACTGACCTGGAGTTTATTGTTTTAACCTAAACTTTGGGTGCCCCTATTTTCGACACGGGCAGCTAGTAGTTTTGGTTTTGCTGATTTATATTCACAGGATCCTGGTTTACAGCTGGAATGATATCCGGAAAGCTCTGTATCCGTATATCACCTTCAGTTGTGCTTTGTATTATTTTTCCGCTGCTATGTAATTGATTGTAACCTCTGATATTTATCGAATGTAATTTATTCATTTATACTCTGTATATTCTTGTATATGATGGAATTGTTGAAATAACAATGAAATGTTCTCCCGTCTGCGTTCTGATTTGTCCTATTCTCAAAACGATCAGGGGTTTCGAACGGTCTACATCGGTTTAACGACTGATTCGGATCGAGCGAAATTCCCGGCCGTCACAACTATTCTTAGACCCAATGGAGTTAAGAAAATCAGAAACTAACTGGAGAATAGTTAAGTTGAATGGTTTCCTGGGTATTGATATGATGTTGGTTTCGGCCTTCGGGGTTAATATCTAGGGAATTGTTCGCTTACTAATTTATGGTTAAAGGCTGATGGAATGGAATGTGATTTTGGGTTTATCATGAACCGTATTTTAAATGACAATGGTTCTTTAACCCAGTTAAAGACAAGATATGGTTTCCCAAGTTAAACAATCGTTAATATTGATTTTTGGGAAGATTAAAACCAAGTGGAGTTTTAATGCGTCTTTAATTAGATTGAAATGATATCCAAAGGAAGATTAAAAAATAAATTTAAATAATTTATCTTTGATAAAATTAATGGGAACCTTTCCCAAAGTGTAAGAATATTTGAATAAAGGAATATTCTGGATTGGAATAAGGCGTATGTTGTGTTTTTGTAGCACTTGTTTATTATATACGCGAGTTATTCGAAAGATCGGGTTTATCCCATTCTGAATAACTGATTCGACGATATGTAGGGAAGAGGACGGTGGTCAAAGATTGGAGGTCTTCACATCGTTTGGATGATTACTGAGGTCTTGATTAGGCTATACACCCAAGGTGAGGTAATAAGCGGTGATCGTCCAGACGTACTTGGAGATCGACGGATATGCGAGGGCCTCTCCCTGTATTGGACATATGGGGGAGGAATAAGGTGCCTCTGGTTTCGTTCAGACCCAGAACGAACTTGTAAATGGATATGTGTCTGACATCGGATTTCAATCTATGTGATTGATATACATCGGTTGCATAGTGTGAATTTCCTGTGCGGCATGCTGAGATGCAAATGATCAAGGTTTCTGTTGAAAAGCAGAGTTGTAATAACCTGGAAAATGTGAACCAGTTTAAAATTTTTAAATTAGGTTATTACCAAGAAATTTAAATAGTTGAAATAGCATATTTCAATAAAATATAGAATTTGGTATGGTGTGGCCGTTTGAAATTTTGAATACAAACTTAGTCTGACTGTACCGGGTGGAAAATATAACAGATTTTGACGAAACTGAAAATATTTAAATCTGTTTATCAATACCTTTCTAACGAATCTGAAAAATCGAAATTTCATAACGGAAATCAAAAGTTATGGCCAAATGAATTTTCAGAAAGGTCGCTATATAGTATATATAGCCCTTGAAAATTGAGATTTTGCATACGACCTCGGAATTCGACGAAACCACTTTTGTTGGGTCCGGGATGTCAAATTATTGCTAAGTTTCAAATTTCGTAATTTTTGAAGCTAGTATGTGAGCGGGGCAAAAGATAACGTGTTTGGTCAAATTCTGTTAAAATGGGTCGACCTAAAAATGACCGTTTTTCAAACGAGCTCATAATTCGACGAAACTGGTTTTGTTCGGACCGTATCGTCAAAACAAAGCTAGATTTATTTTTCTGGAATTTTTCGATTCAGTTTGTGGCCCTGGCAAATTGAAATGTACGTTTAAATTAAATATCGAATGTTTTATATTTTAAATTGAAAAATAACTGACTGTAACAGTCGAAATGGCCAACGAAACATATCCCATTGTGTCCGGAATGGGGGTATTTAGCTAGGGGCGACAGTCGTTGGGTTTAAAAAGGAGTCCGTTTGCAAAAACACTATTTAAAAATTTTCTATAAATACTGGCCAATAGGAAATTTTCTTTAAAAAAAAAAAATAGAAAACCCTAAAAAAACCCTAGCCGCCAGAACTATCGACGACGCTCGTCGTTCAAAACTTCCCGACGAAAATCCCGCCGCCACAGGCGACGCCAGCCAACGCCACCACCCTCAATCGACGCCGCCCACCTCCCTCTTCAAATCCGACCAACCCCCGCTCTTCCTCCCTTCGCCAGCGTCGAGAACGACGCCCAGGAAGTCGCCGACTTCACGTCGACGCCACGATCGCCAGAGGCGATCGCACCTGCTCCTCCGACCACCGATAGGACCGCCTCGCTCCCCTCTTTCAAGTCCCACTCTCTGATCGGAGCATAGATTCACTGATTTTCTGAAAATCCGAACCCTAGTTTCGAAATCAAAAAGGGGTATACGGCTAAATTGATTTTTACACTTTAAAGCTTTGCAAATTTGAAAAAATCATATCTTTTTGCTGTGTTAACGAAATTCGATGAAACAGGAGACACCGTGACCGCAAGGAGGCTCTCTACATTCTAGAAGAGGCCGCGGATTTTTCTGACCTTCCTACGATTTTTAGCACCGCAAGAACCAATGTGAGGAATCTAAATTATCTGTGTGAATGTAATCGCGTTGTATAAGTTATATAAGCGAAGTGTAAATTATATACGCATTGTATACCTCATGTACATGTGTTGTATAAGTTATATTAGCGATGTATAAATTATACAAGCGTTGTTTGAAACATATATGCTTTGAATTGTGATGAAATGCAAGTGAATTATTATATTATATATATATATATACTCCCCTCGTACACAAACCATGGACGATATTTATTGCTTGTGTTTGACGTGATGTTATATGGTATGACGAATGGTTGGAAATAATTGTTTGTGGTTGATATTATGGTTGAAAAATACCTTTATGGTTGAAAAATACCTTTGTGGTTGAAAAATACCCTCTTGTGGTTGAAACAAAATAGAATAGGATTGTGGAATTGAAAATAAAACATGCCGCCTACGTGCGAACTAGATGCATGATCCCCATTGTCAAAAACCGCGAGGTTTTAAGGTAGAGCGAGGAGCCGTACTAGGGACGGTCCCGGTTTTAACTACCCTGCCGTTATGCTGCCGAAATTTTCTGAAATATTTATGTGTTAGAATAATTTTCATTCATTGAAACTATTTACATATGCTATATCGAATATTCATGTGTTGAGTTGCAATTCATTCGTTGAGTTGAAATTCATGTGTTGAATATTATTTGAATTTAAACAAATGGCTCTAGCAATAAAAATCACATTTTTATATATATACAAACGTTATCGAATATTCATGTGTTGAGTTGCAATTCATTCGTTGAGTTGAAATTCATGTGTTGAATATTATTTGAATTTAAACAAATGGCTTTAGCAATAAAAATCACATTTTTATATATATACAAACGTTATCGAATATTCATGTGTTGAGTTGCAATTCATTCGTTGAGTTGAAATTCATGTGTTGAATATTATTTGAATTTAAACAAATGGCTTTAGCAATAAAAATCACATTTTTATATATATACAAACGTTATCGAATATTCATGTGTTGAGTTGCAATTCATTCGTTGAGTTGAAATTCATGTGTTGAATATTATTTGAATTTAAACAAATGGCTTTAGCGATAAAAATCGCATTTATATATATATACAAACTACATAGTATATTCATGTGTTGAATTCCAATTCATTCGTTGAGTTGAAGTTCATGTGTTGAATGTTATCATCTTTTAAAAATAAAATGAATCGACATTGAAAACTATATTTTTATGATAAATATGAAGTGTTAAAAATACACATGTGGCGAATAAATATTTTTGATGATAAAAATATTCCTTTTATCATGTATACGTTTAGTTAAAAATACACATGTGGCGAATAAATATTTTTGATGATAAGAATATTCCTTTTATCATGTATACGTTTAGTTAAAAATACACATGTGGCGAATAAATATTTTTGATGATAAAAATATTCCTTTTATCATGTATACGCTTAGTTAAAAATACACATGTGGCGAATGAATATTTTTGATGATAAAAATATTCCTTTTATCATGTATACGCTTAGTTAAAAATACACACGTGTTGAAATAAATAATAGTTTGCTAGAAATATTATTATTAGCTTGTTCTGCATATATATACATGTGTTGAACAGGAAAAAAATGGATTAGCTGTTGAGTAAAGAAATTATTTGCGTGCCCGACAAATAGGTAAACCTTGATGAGTTGGCTGCGCAATTTTATTTATATATCAACTCCTGTGAATGCCATTGGATGCGGAGTGCTGGTTTTTCTGTGTGAAATAATAAATAACGCCATAGGATAGTAACAATTAATTTTGAACTACACTACATGGCATACTTCTTGTCGATAGGCATACTTCATCATATTCCACATAAGCAATTGGAGCTTGTGTGACGAGGTGGAAGATTTACCATACAAGCAAGAGGCTTGTATGGCGATGACTATGTACTACAGGTTGAACTGATGACTGATATGGACTATATAAATTATAACGATAAATTGCCAGATTAATAAAAACCCCACACGGGTCTGGAGTTGACAATAATCACGTCGCTCTAGTTATTAGATACGGCACATGGACTATTTATTTCCACACGGAAACGGGGTGACGGGAATTTATTCTCTGGAGTGATTATCAGTACATGCTCCCCCGTAAACACCAGAATATATCACTAAAAATATGTGGATGCTTTTTAGGATTTATTGGGTAACTAATACGGCCCAATAAATTTCCAAACCCCTCCCCGTACAAAGGAGGTTATGGCGAAATTTTTCGAAATATTAAGGCGTTAGTGAAATATTTGAAGTGAAAACGAAGTTGAAAATATAAAATGAACTATAGTTGAAATTATAGATTGAACTATATTTATATATATAAATATAAATATTATTAAAAGGAATAGAGGCCGTGCAGTTCGCGTTTCGGAATCGTAATTTGAAACGATTAGTACGAGAAATCCGACCATTGGATTTTCCCAAAACCGCAACCGCTGGGTTCGCCTTGGAAATACCTTCCCAACAGCACCAACCTTGTAAAAATCCAACGGTTGGATTGTCCGGGATGTTTAATTCAAATCTGAAGAAAAACAGCGCCAGAATCGTTTATATTTATATATAAATATAAATATAATTAAATTAAATCGAATAACGACGCTGCAGTTCGAATTTTGAAACCGTAACTTCAAACGACTAGTGTGGAAGATCGGACCGTCGGATTCTCACGAAACTGGAACCGTTGGGTTCGCTTTGGGAATATCTTCCCACTGATATAGACTTTGTAGAAATCCAACGGTTAGATTTTCCGATATGTGTAAAACAAATTAGGAGAAAAACAGCGTCAGTGCCACGGCACGACCTGAAACGTCGTTTAATTAAATATGGCCATTTTAAAATAAATAAAAATGGCGAAAAATCGTTATAAAATATTATAAGCAACATAGGTTGCAAATAAACCAATTGGGCTTGAATTGTTTGATATTTGATGGTTGTATGTGTATGACATGAGAATAACACTAAATAACTGAAAGATGGATGTCGAATAATACAACCATATAAAGAATCGATTTAAACTCTAATGACGTGAATCATTTGAAAAGGCCGAGCTAACCCTCATTTCAAATAATTCATCGAGCGATTCGAATTGGAAAATGCAAAGACGATTCAAGACCGACGATCTTCATATCGGTTGGATGGGCGCTACTGAGGTTCCTAACCGGAGTAGCTACCGGAAAGGGACGGAAGTAGTAGCCGTCTGAACGTATGTGTGGATTGGACGGATATACGAGGAATTTGACGCCTCCGGTTTCGTTCAGACCCAGGACGGACTTGTAAATGGACTGTGTGTCTGACATTGGATTTTGTTCTATACTGATTGATCTCTGTTAAATATATATCTGTTTGGCGGCGGAGAATTTATTCTTTTGCTTAACGCCCTTCTCTGAGACGTACGAGCTTAGAGGTTATATATCGATGGAAATCAATCGTATGGAGTGGACTGCCTATGTGGCATGCTAAGATGCTGTGATCAAGGCTTCTGTTGCAAAGCAAAGTCTTGTGGATGATGATCGAAGCAAGGCCTACGTGGCCTAGCTTTGTGTATTTCGTAGATTCGCGAGTCTCACACCCCGGTATGAGTTAAAAACGGGATACGGACCGCTGGGAGAGCACGACGTTTCTTTCTAGCTATGGTGGTGTCAGTGACTTACCAGCCCTGACATATATATCTACTTTTCACCTTTGTGGTTGTTGGAATGCGAGGCGCCTCGATTAGAGGTCTGTAAGGACCGGGAAACGTGTGTTTAGGAATAAATAATCCTCAAACGTAAGAGAGGACCGGCCCAGCCGATCCAAGGGTTACCCAAAGTGCGTAGTCCTGAGGCATTCGCTAGAATGTCTCGAAGCGGAGAGGAGCTTGCCCCTTGCCTCGACTCATGACGGAAATCCAACTTCCAATACGAAATAACGGATTTGATTGTAGAACTAGTATGGAGACATAGTAGATGGTAGCTATGCCGCCTATGATTGATATTTATGATGCTATTCGTTTTTGAAACATATATGCACTAGTAATAATATCAAATGACTTTGCTTTATACGTATCAAGCATATTTGGCCCTTATAAGGTAAAACTCTATCCTCCGGCTTGCGTTGCATTGTGTGATGGGACCTGAGTCTTATAATGGCTTCATTCTTTCTAAAAGCATTGCGTTGTTTTAAAAGAATTTACTTCGTTTTTAAATGCACTAGCAATCACTGGAGTAAACCCGTTCCGCGAAAGTGGCGTGGTCCTATGATTTGCTATTACTGTTGTTTAACTGTTAAATAGATTCCTCATACCAGTCCCCATGACTGACTCGTTGTTTGTTTCACTTTGCAAACGCGGGTGCCCTTATTTTCACACGGGCAGCCTAGTACACAGGTGACAGGTGGTTTTTGGTTCTGCACAGCTGCATAGCGTGCACTTTTGGCTCATGGCGAGGCTGACTTCATAGAGATGACTTAGATATTTTCCGCCATTACTGTATTTATATTATGATTCCGCCACTGGCGATGCAGACTGATTTACTTTCCGTATTTCTCACTATATGTATATGTATTCCGCCTTCGGCGATGTAGACTGATACTCTTATTATGTCACTGCATGTATGTATTCCGCCTCTGGCGATGATGACTGATCACTTCCCTTTCTTTTTACTAAGTATATCCCACGTTATGCTATTATGATATTCCTACATGTTGTGATTCCGCTGTCATATCCATGTAAAAATTATTTTATTTATTGTTTCTGCTATTATCTGTACTCTACTAAGATGATTAATGTGTTATTTCCCAATGATTATCCTTAATACCGCCCCTCGGATTTTGGGATCGTCACAGTTGGTATCAGAGCTTTGGTTAACCTTAGTTCCGGGATCTAACACATTAAACACCTCGTCAGAATAGAATCAGTAGTGTTCTAATGCGAGTAGCTCATTAGAGATAGGATTAGCAATATCCTAGAATGAGCTAAACAGATTAGCAAAACAATTTGATCAGTACATCATCATTATCTTTCTTTGTATTCCCTTGCTTTATCATTTATGAAAATTATCAAATCTGTGAGCTTGACTCTTTTCTTGCTTATACAGTACTCTTAGATGGCTACACGAGCAGCAGCAGCTAGAGGAGGCCGTGGAGGCCGAGGAGTTGCAGCAGGAGGACGGGGGAATATCCCCGTAGCTGTGGAGATCCCTATTATTCAGCCACCAGCACCAGAAGACTTTGAGTTAGATAAAGTGGCAAAGAGATACAGAAATCTTGGAGGGAAACCTTTCACTGGCACTAGTACAGTGACCGAGGCAATAGCTTGGCTAAAAACCTGTGAGAAAATCTTCGAAGGTATGGGCATGGGAACTAACAATAAAGCCCGACTTGGCATTTGGCTCCTTCAGGAAGAGGCAGAGCTGTGGTGGGATGCCATTACTTCTGGGGATGCAGCTGGTACTATCCGGACTTGGGAGCAGTTCAAGACTTTGTTCAATGAGAAGTTTATTCCGGAACAAGCTCTAGAGAGGATGCGGGAGCAATTTGCTAATCTCCAGCAGGGAGACCTCTCTATTCAAGACTATCTGAATAAGTTCACTCAGCTATCGCGCTATGCTCCAGAGCTGGTTTTGACCAACAAAGCGAAGAATAAGAGATTCATATTTGGGCTGAAGCGCAAGTATCACGATAGAGCTATGAGCAACATCAAACTCTCTTTTACAGAACTAGTAGAGATGGCTTGCAACTACGAAGACATGGATGAGAGGCATGCTAGCCAAGACCGCACTAAAAGCCAAGCAGGGAATAAGCGCAAGGCTTCAACAGACCAACCCGAATCTAGCATTACCGCGGCCGCTACTCAAAAACCCGCAAAGATCCCGAAAGGAAACTGCTACAATTGCGGGAAGCCCGGTCATTTCTCTAATGTATGCAAGGCCCCAAAGAAGCCAAAGGCCAATGACTCAGCCGAATGCTATAACTGCCATAAGAAGGGGCACTATAGCAAGAATTGTCCTTTGAAGAAGAGCGCACAAGTGGCCCATGTCTATGACGGGAAGACCCCGCTAGTTACCACCGATGGATCAGGTAAACCCGACGTATTGGGAGATACCCTTACCATTAAAAATATTCCTGTTTCTGTACTTTTTGATACTGGTGCATCACGTAGCTTCATTTCTGATAACCTTGTTCACAAATTAAAACTGAAAAGAGGAAAACTTAAGGAACCAATTAAAGTTCAAAACCCGATAGGAGGTTCTGTTAGTCTCAGTGCATATTGTAAAGTACCTATTTCCTTCTCGCGATACAAGTTCTCTTTTAAAGTGATTGTCATGGACCTCTCCGAATTTGATATTATACTGGGGCTAGATTGGCTGACAAAGTATAAGGCAGAAGTTAGATGTGCCGAAAGAATCGTGAAGGTTGAAACCAAACTTGGGCATATCACTATACCATGTCAGGGCTCAGAAATTAATAGAACAGAATTTTGGTCTTCTTTAGAAGTTATTCCCCCTTCATTAGAAAAGATACCGGTCGTTAAAAACTATGCGGATGTGTTTGAAGAAATAGAAAACTTACCACCGCAAAGAGAAATTGAATTTAGGATAGATCTAACTCCTAATGCCCGACCAGTAGTACATCCAATAAGAAGAATGGCCCCGAAAGAAAAAGAAGAGCTAAGTAGTCAAACCCGAGAATTACTTTGGAAAGGTCTGATCAGACCAAGCTTTTCAGCATGGGGAGCCGCAGTAGTATTTGTCCCGAAATCAGACGGTACTCTAAGACTTTGCGTTGATTACCGAGATCTCAATAAACAGACACTGAAGAACAAATATCCTTTGCCCCGAATAGACGATCTATTAGATCAATTAAATGGAGCAACAGTATTCTCCAGAATGGACCTAGCTACAGGTTTCCACCAATTGCGTATAGCCGAAGACTGTGTTCCTTTGACAGCCTTCAGGGGTCCTGATTTATTCTACGAATGGTTAGTAATGCCGTTCGGCTTGTGCAACGCTCCGGCATACTTCGTTGATCTTATGAACAGAGTGTTCCGTGGTGTGTTGAATAAATTTGTTCTAGTCTTCATCGATGACATTCTAATCTACTCTAAGTCGGAAGAAGAGCATGCAAAACATTTAGAACAAGTGTTGGAAATTCTAAGGAGAAATGTCTTGAAAGCTAAATTTTCTAAGTGTGTCTTCTGGCAGAATGAAGTTAAATTCCTTGGCCATGTCGTGTCAAAAGAAGGAATTGCTGTAGATCCAAGCAAAATTACAGCGATTCAGAACTGGAAACAACCTACTACTCCGACGGAAGTTCGAAGTTTCCTTGGATTAGCTAGTTACTATCGGAAATTCGTTCAGGATTTTTCAAAGATATCAGGAGTATTGACAAAGCTTACAAAGAAGCATGAGAAATTCAAATGGACTCCCGAATGTGAAGAAGCTTTCCAGGAGCTGAAACTGAAGTTGACAACCGCTCCGGTATTGACAATAATAGAAGGTAACCAGGACTTGACTGTATGGACAGATGCTTCTATTAGAGGGCTAGGGGCAGTGTTAATGCAAAAAGGCCAAGTGATCGCTTATGCCAGCCGTCAACTAAAGCCGCATGAAAGAAACTATGCTACTCATGATCTTGAGTTATTAGCTATCGTGTTTGCTTTAAGAATATGGAGGCATTGTTTATTGGGCGAGAAATTCGAACTATACACCGATCATCAATCCTTGAAATACCTGTTCACCCAGAAAGATTTAAACCTGAGGCAACAGCGTTGGTTAGAATTCCTTGCGGCGTACGATTTTGAAATTATATACACTCCAGGGAAAGCCAATGTTGTCGCAGATGCTCTCAGCAGAAAGAATGAAATCATCGCCAGTTTTGTCATCACGTCTTCATTAATAGACAGGATCTCGACCCTTCAGAAAGACGATGAATTTATTCAAAGAATCAGTCAAAGAATCAAAGGAGGTGAATCCACAAGTTTTCGACTCGATGACAAAGGGGTTCTAAGATTAAAGGGTAGAATCTGCATCCCAAACCTTCCCGAGCTCAGAAGAGAAATACTTGATGAGTGCCACAAATCCAAATTAAGTATCCATCCCGGTGTGAGCAAAATGTATAACGATATCAAACGCACATTCTGGTGGAGAGCTATGAAAAGAGATATTTCAATATATGTTAGCAGATGCTCCACTTGTCAGCTAGTTAAGAGTGATCAGCAGAAATTGGCGGGATTATTACAACCATTAGAAATTCCAGGATGGAAGTGGGAACAAATTTCGATGGATTTCATCGATGGCCTGCCTCGGACTAGAAAAGGAAACGACAGTATATGGGTAATCGTAGATCGCTTCACGAAGACTGCCCATTTCATACCTGTCCGATCCAACAGAACGGCTCAAAGTCTGGCACGGATTTACTTCAAAGAAATAGTTAAACTTCATGGAGTACCGCTCAATATAGTCAGCGATAGAGATCCCCTGTTTACTAGCAAATTCTGGGAAGCATTCCAGACAGAATTGGGAACCAAACTGAATCTAAGCACCGCTTATCACCCTCAGACAGACAGCCAAACTGAGCGGGTGAATAGAATTTTAGAAGATTTACTGCGGGCTTGCGTAACCGATTTTGGAGGCTCATGGGAAGATCATTTGCATTTAGCAGAATTCTCTTACAACAATAGCTATCAAGCAAGTTTGGGAATGTCTCCATTTGAAGCATTATACGGTAGACCGTGCAGATCTCCCGCATGTTGGGTAGAACCTGGCAACAGACTTGTGTTAGGGCCCGATATGATTCAAGAAGCATCGGATAAAGTCGATTTCATTAAGAAGAGGTTGAAAACCGCTCAGAGCCGACAGAAAAGCTATGCCGATGCGAGAAGAAGGGATATATCGTTTTCAGTTGGCGATTATGTTTATTTAAGAGTTTCTCCAATGCGAGGGGTAATCAGATTTGGCAAGACTGGGAAGTTGGCACCGAGATTTATTGGTCCCTTTCCTATACTTGAACGGATTGGAACTCTTGCATATAGGGTTTCATTACCTAATTGGTTGCCTGGTATTCATGATGTGTTCCACGTATCTCAACTCAGAAAACATGTTCATGATCCCGACCTTATTGTGGAAGAAGCAGCGCAACATGATATTGACATAACTCCAGAATTAGCACTCAAGAGAGATCCATTAAAGATAGTTGGCAAAGAAACTAGAGAGCTAAGGAGGAAAAAGATTCATTTAGTCAAAGTGCAGTGGAGTAGTGATCCTAGAGACTGTACTTGGGAAACAGAGGAAAGCATTAAACAAGCCTATCCCAAATGCAGAGTGGACATCTCTGACTAGCTCCGGTACAAGGTACCTTTACAATACTTTGCATTTACATTTTATTTCCTGCTTAACTGTTATTTCCTTTTCGAGGACGAAAAGTTTTAAGTGGGGGAGATTGTAATAACCCGGAAAATGTGAACCAGTTTAAAATTTTTAAATTAGGTTATTACCAAGAAATTTGAATAGTTGAAATAGCATATTTCAATAAAATATAGAATTTGGTATGGTGTGGCCGTTTGAAATTTTGAATACAAACTTAGTCTGACTGTACCGGGTGGAAAATATAACAGATTTTGACGAAACTGAAAATATTTAAATCTGTTTATCAATACCTTTCTAACGAATCTGAAAAATCGAAATTTCATAACGGAAATCAAAAGTTATGGCCAAATGAATTTTCATAAAGGTCGCTATATAGTATATATAGCCCTTGAAAATTGAGATTTTGCATACGACCTCGGAATTCGACGAAACCACTTTTGTTGGGTCCGGGATGTCAAATTATTGCTAAGTTTCAAATTTCGTAATTTTTGAAGCTAGTATGTGAGCGGGGCAAAAGATAACGTGTTTGGTCAAATTCTGTTAAAATGGGTCGACCTAAAAATGACCGTTTTTCAAATGAGCTCAGAATTTGACGAAACTGGTTTTGTTAGGACCGTATCGTCAAAACAAAGCTAGATTTATTTTTCTGGAATTTTTCGATTCAGTTTGTGGCCCTGGCAAATTGAAATGTACGTTTAAATTAAATATCGAATGTTTTATATTTTAAATTGAAAAATAACTGACTGTAACAGTCAAAATGGCCAACGAAACATATACCATTGTGTCCGGAATGGGGGTATTTAGCTAGGGGCGACAGTCGTTGGGTTTAAAAAGGAGTCCGTTTGCAAAAACACTATTTAAAAATTTTCTATAAATACTGGCCAATAGGAAATTTTCTTTAAAAAAAAAAAAATAGAAAACCCTAAAAAAAACCTAGCCGCCAGAACTATCGACGACGCTCGTCGTTCAAAACTTCCCGACGAAAATCCCGCCGCCACAGGCGACGCCAGCCAACGCCACCACCCTCAATCGACGCCGCCCACCTCCCTCTTCAAATCCGACCAACCCCCGCTCTTCCTCCCTTCGCCAGCGTCGAGAACGACGCCCAGGAAGTCGCCGACTTCACGTCGACGCCACGATCGCCAGAGGCGATCGCACCTGCTCCTCCGACCACCGATAGGACCGCCTCGCTCACCTCTTTCAAGTCCCACTCTCTGATCGGAGCATAGATTCACGGATTTTCTGAAAATCCGAACCCTAGTTTCGAAATCAAAAAGGGGTATACGGCTAAATTGATTTTTACACTTTAAAGCGTTGCAAATTTGAAAAAATCATATCTTTTTGCTGTGTTAACGAAATTCGATGAAACAGGAGACACCGTGACCGCAAGGAG
The DNA here is from genome assembly GCA_030737875.1 of Allium sativum. Classification (NCBI taxonomy): domain Eukaryota; kingdom Viridiplantae; phylum Streptophyta; class Magnoliopsida; order Asparagales; family Amaryllidaceae; genus Allium; species Allium sativum. Next base: position 652,393,126 of record CM060915.1, read on the forward strand.
GCTCTCTACATTTTAGAAGAGGCCGCGGATTTTTCTGACCTTCCTACGATTTTTAGCACCACAAGAACCAATGTGAGGAATCTAAATTATCTGTGTGAATGTAATCGCGTTGTATAAGTTATATAAGCGAAGTGTAAATTATATACGCATTGTATACCTCATGTACATGTGTTGTCTAAGTTATATTAGCGATGTAAAAATTATACAAGCGTTGTTTGAAACATATATGCTTTGAATTGTGATGAAATGCAAGTGAATTATTATATTATATATATATATATATACTCCCCTCGTCCACAAACCATGGACGATATTTATTGCTTGTGTTTGACGTGATGTTATATGGTATGACGAATGGTTGGAAATAATTGTTTGTGGTTGATATTATGGTTGAAAAATACCTTTATGGTTGAAAAATACCTTTGTGGTTGAAAAATACTCTCTTGTGGTTGAAACAAAATAGAATAGGATTGTGGAATTGAAAATAAAACATGCCGCCTGCGTGCGAACTAGATGCATGATCCCCATTGTCAAAAACCGCGAGGTTTTAAGGTAGAGCGAGGAGCCGTACTAGGGACGGTCCCGGTTTTAACTACCCTGCCGTTATGCTGCCGAAATTTTCTGAAATATTTATGTGTTAGAATAATTTTCATTCATTGAAACTATTTACATATGCTATATCGAATATTCATGTGTTGAGTTGCAATTCATTCGTTGAGTTGAAATTCATGTGTTGAATATTATTTGAATTTAAACAAATGGCTTTAGCAATAAAAATCACATTTTTATATATATACAAACGTTATCGAATATTCATGTGTTGAGTTGCAATTCATTCGTTGAGTTGAAATTCATGTGTTGAATATTATTTGAATTTAAACAAATGGCTTTAGCAATAAAAATCACATTTTTATATATATACAAACGTTATCGAATATTCATGTGTTGAGTTGCAATTCATTCGTTGAGTTGAAATTCATGTGTTGAATATTATTTGAATTTAAACAAATGGCTTTAGCAATAAAAATCACATTTTTATATATATACAAACGTTATCGAATATTCATGTGTTGAGTTGCAATTCATTCGTTGAGTTGAAATTCATGTGTTGAATATTATTTGAATTTAAACAAATGGCTTTAGCGATAAAAATCGCATTTATATATATATACAAACTACATAGTATATTCATGTGTTGAATTCCAATTCATTCGTTGAGTTGAAGTTCATGTGTTGAATGTTATCATCTTTTAAAAATAAAATGAATCGACATTGAAAACTATATTTTTATGATAAATATGAAGTGTTAAAAATACACATGTGGCGAATAAATATTTTTGATGATAAAAATATTCCTTTTATCATGTATACGTTTAGTTAAAAATACACATGTGGCGAATAAATATTTTTGATGATAAGAATATTCCTTTTATCATGTATACGTTTAGTTAAAAATACACATGTGGCGAATAAATATTTTTGATGATAAAAATATTCCTTTTATCATGTATACGCTTAGTTAAAAATACACATGCGGCGAATGAATATTTTTGATGATAAAAATATTCCTTTTATCATGTATACGCTTAGTTAAAAATACACACGTGTTGAAATAAATAATAGTTTGCTAGAAATATTATTATTAGCTTGTTCTGCATATATATACATGTGTTGAACAGGAAAAAAATGGATTAGCTGTTGAGTAAAGAAATTATTTGCGTGCCCGACAAATAGGTAAACCTTGATGAGTTGGCTGCGCAATTTTATTTATATATCAACTCCTGTGAATGCCATTGGATGCGGAGTGCTGGTTTTTCTGTGTGAAATAATAAATAACGCCGTAGGATAGTAACAATTAATTTTGAACTACACTACATGGCATACTTCTTGTCGATAGGCATACTTCATCATATTCCACATAAGCAATTGGAGCTTGTGTGACGAGGTGGAAGATTTACCATACAAGCAAGAGGCTTGTATGGCGATGACTATGTACTACAGGTTGAACTGATGACTGATATGGACTATATAAATTATAACGATAAATTGCCAGATTAATAAAAACCCCACACGGGTCTGGAGTTGACAATAATCACGTCGCTCTAGTTATTAGATACGGCACATGGACTATTTATTTCCACACGGAAACGGGGTGACGGGAATTTATTCTCTGGAGTGATTATCAGTACATGCTCCCCCGTAAACACCAGAATATATCACTAAAAATATGTGGATGCTTTTTAGGATTTATTGGGTACCTAATACGGCCCAATAAATTTCCAAACCCCTCCCCGTACAAAGGAGGTTATGGCGAAATTTTTCGAAATATTAAGGCGTTAGTGAAATATTTGAAGTGAAAACGAAGTTGAAAATATAAAATGAACTATAGTTGAAATTATAGATTGAACTATATTTATATATATAAATATAAATATTATTAAAAGGAATAGAGGCCGTGCAGTTCGCGTTTCGGAATCGTAATTTGAAACGATTAGTACGAGAAATCCGACCATTGGATTTTCCCAAAACCGCAACCGCTGGGTTCGCCTTGGAAATACCTTCCCAACGGCACCAACCTTGTAAAAATCCAACGGTTGGATTGTCCGGGATGTTTAATTCAAATCTGAAGAAAAACAGCGCCAGAATCGTTTATATTTATATATAAATATAAATATAATTAAATTAAATCGAATAACGACGCTGCAGTTCGAATTTTGAAACCGTAACTTCAAACGACTAGTGTGGAAGATCGGACCGTCGGATTCTCACGAAACTGGAACCGTTGGGTTCGCTTTGGGAATATCTTCCCACTGATATAGACTTTGTAGAAATCCAACGGTCAGATTTTCCGATATGTGTAAAACAAATTAGGAGAAAAACAGCGTTAGTGCCACGACACGACCTGAAACGTCGTTTAATTAAATATGGCCATTTTAAAATAAATAAAAATGGCGAAAAATCGTTATAAAATATTATAAGCAACATAGGTTGCAAATAAACCAATTGGGCTTGAATTGTTTGATATTTGATGGTTGTATGTGTATGACATGAGAATAACACTAAATAACTGAAAGATGGATGTCGAATAATACAACCATATAAAGAATCGATTTAAACTCTAATGACGTGAATCATTTGAAAAGGCCGAGCTAACCCTCATTTCAAATAATTCATCGAGCGATTCGAATTGGAAAATGCAAAGACGATTCAAGACCGACGATCTTCGTATCGGTTGGATGGGCGCTACTGAGGTTCCTAACCGGAGTAGCTACCGGAAAGGGACGGAAGTAGTAGCCGTCTGAACGTATGTGTGGATTGGACGGATATACGAGGAATTTGACGCCTCCGGTTTCGTTCAGACCCAGGACGGACTTGTAAATGGACTGTGTGTCTGACATTGGATTTTGTTCTATACTGATTGATCTCTGTTAAATATATATCTGTTTGGCGGCGGAGAATTTATTCTTTTGCTTAACGCCCTTCTCTGAGACGTACGAGCTTAGAGGTTATATATCGATGGAAATCAATCGTATGGAGTGGACTGCCTATGTGGCATGCTAAGATGCTGTGATCAAGGCTTCTGTTGCAAAGCAAAGTCTTGTGGATGATGATCGAAGCAAGGCCTACGTGGCCTAGCTTTGTGTATTTCGTAGATTCGCGAGCCTCACACCCCGGTATGAGTTAAAAACGAGATACGGACCGCTGGGAGAGCACGACGTTTCTTTCTAGCTATGGTGGTGTCAGCGACTTACCAGCCCTGACATATATATCTACTTTTCACCTTTGTGGTTGTTGGAATGCGAGGCGCCTCGATTAGAGGTCTGTAAGGACCGGGAAACGTGTGTTTAGGAATAAATAATCCTCAAACGTAAGAGATGACCGGCCCAGCCGATCCAAGGGTTACCCAGAGTGCGTAGTCCTGAGGCATTCGCTAGAATGTCTCGAAGCGGAGAGGAGCTTGCCCCTTGCCTCGACTCATGACGGAAATCCAACTTCCAATACGAAATAACGGATTTGATTGTAGAACTAGTATGGAGACATAGTAGATGGTAGCTATGCCGCCTATGATTGATATTTATGATGCTATTCGTTTTTGAAACATATATGCACTAGTAATAATATCAAATGACTTTGCTTTATACGTATCAAGCATATTTGGCCCTTATAAGGTAAAACTCTATCCTCCGGCTTGCGTTGCATTGTGTGATGGGACCTGAGTCTTATAATGGCTTCATTCTTTCTAAAAGCATTGCGTTGTTTTAAAAGAATTTACTTCGTTTTTAAATGCACTAGCAATCACTGGAGTAAACCCGTTCCGCGAAAGTGGCGTGGTCCTATGATTTGCTATTACTGTTGTTTAACTGTTAAATAGATTCCTCATACCAGTCCCCATGACTGACTCGTTGTTTGTTTCACTTTGCAAACGCGAGTGCCCTTATTTTCACACGGGCAGCCTAGTACACAGGTGACAGGTGGTTTTTGGTTCTGCACAGCTGCATAGCGTGCACTTTTGGCTCATGGCGAGGCTGACTTCATAGAGATGACTTAGATATTTTCCGCCATTACTGTATTTATATTATGATTCCGCCACTGGCGATGCAGACTGATTTACTTTCCGTATTTCTCACTATATGTATATGTATTCCGCCTTCTGCGATGTAGACTGATACTCTTATTATGTCACTGCATGTATGTATTCCGCCTCTGGCGATGATGACTGATCACTTCCCTTTCTTTTTACTAAGTATATCCCACGTTATGCTATTCTGATATTCCTACATGTTGTGATTCCGCTGTCATATCCATGTAAAAATTATTTTATTTATTGTTTCTGCTATTATCTGTACTCTACTATGATGATTAATGTGTTATTTCCCAATGATTATCCTTAATACCGCCCCTCGGATTTTGGGATCGTCACAAGAGTCTTGTAGTTGATGATCAAAGCACGACCTTTGTGGCGTAGCTTTGTGTTGCGTTAATTCGCAAGCCTCACACCCTGGTGTAGGCCAGAAATGGGAGAGGACATCAGGGAGGGTATGCGTTTCTTTCTAGCTATGAGTGGTGTCAGCGTTTTGCATGCCCTGGAATTTTACTTATGTGGACGATGGATAGGAGGCGCCTCAGTTATATCGGTCGATCCGAGGTCGATGGAGACATTTGGCTCATTTACGCCCCATAGGGCGGGGAAACGCAGTGTTTAGGCATTTTAATCCACATCGAGTGGACCGGCCCTAACGATCCAAGGCTTGTCTGCGCTCTTGCCTGAGGCTCGGGCTAGAGAGTCTCGAAGCGGTAAGGACGATCCCTTGCCTTGGTTCACAAATGGAAATCCAACTTCCAATACAACATTTTGTGGTTTTAATTGTAAACTTATATATGGCGACATAGTGGTAAGGGACACTTATGTCAACTATGATTGATACTTATGATTGAAATTGTTTTGACACTATTCACTTATAGTAATAATAAAACATGAAATTTTACGTACCAAGCATTCTTGGCTATTATAAGGTAAAAACTCTATCCTCCGGCTTGCGTTGCATTGTGTGATGAGACCCGAGTCTTATAATAACTTCATTGTTCTTTATTTAGCATTGCGTTGTTTATTTTATGCACTAGTATTCTTGGGAGGAAATCCATTCCGTGTTATGCGGCGTGGTCCCTTGATTTACCTAACTTTAAAATAAAGATTAATAACTGTTTTAGTTCTCACACCAGTCACATGACTGACTTGGAGTTTATTGTTTTAACCTAAACTCTGGGTGCCTCTATTTTTCGCACGGGCAGCTAGTAGTTTTGGTTTTGTAGATTTATTTTCACAGGATCCTGGTTTACAGTTGGAATGATATTCGGAAAGCTCTGTATCCGTATATTCTTTTCAGTTGTGTTTTGTATTATTTTCCGCTGCATTGTAACTTGTAAATCTCTGATATTTAGCAAATATGTAATATTTATTCATACTCTGTATATTCTTGTACTTTGATGGAACTGTTGCAATAAGCAATGAAATGTTCTTTTGTTTATGTTCTGATTCGTCTTGTCCTCAAGGCAATCCATTCTTCCTCTTCTCCTCGGAGACCGGGGAAGTTACGGGTCCTTACAATCTTTCAATCTATTTAAAGATCCATTAAAACTATGATTCAGTTTTAATTTCCATGAATCATTACTTAATGATTATTCAAAGTTAAGAAATAAATCTTATCTTTAACTGGGTTAAAGAACTAATGTCATTTAAAACACAGCTCATGATAAACCCAAAATCACATTCCATTAACAATAGAATCTTCATAGAAAACCGATCAATATATATAATCGATATGAACTTCCATATCCAACCGATAATATAAATGGAATGACGACAAAGCCTTTTAAATTCCATATATATTAACAGTCTTCCTCTACAGAAGCTCACTTCGATTATCACCAAATCGAATTCCATTCAATTCCAATTTAATATGTTAAATTGGAAAACTTTACTTTGGAAAATCTCTTTTAAATCTTAACAAAAGTTTTATAAATTCCAAATCACATTTCACTGTAAATCGGGTTAAAGAACGAATGTCATTAAAAACACAATTCACGATAAACCAATTCACATTCCAATTATTAAATATAATTGGAAACTCTAACAATCTTAATTAAAAGATTTATCCTCTTCACGTGGGGATCAAGAACAGTGTTACTGAAGACACCGTTCACGACAAACCCAAAATGCCATTTTATATTAAATACAAGGCTCTGAATAGAAAATATATCGGCTTATATTCAATATCAAAAACTACAACCAACAAATATCGTATTGGAAATAACGATATAAATATATCTTTCAAATCACCATAACAATATCTATATAATCACGAAATCCAACATCGAAATATTCCGAAGATAATTTCGATTCAAATCCATTCCAATTCATATATTGGAAATTCTGGTTATTTTTAAAACCATGTGAAATCCAATTTATTTATTTAAAAATATTGGATTATAATTCTAGTGAATAACTAGTTCATTTCGATAAAAATCTATTTTTATCTTTTCAAATATGGAATTTTTCATCCCAATTCTTTCAAAATCATTTCTTATGATTTTACACAAATTATTGATATTTTTAATAATTTTATCAAGGCCCGTACAGTCGATTTCCATAAACGACCATCGAACTACACTTACACCGACCTTTCCCAAATTTGATTTGGACCTAATTCCAAATCCAACCGTTAGATTTCAAATCTCTAATATTCGTTAGAAAGCTCTTTTCGATACGAACCCAACGGTTCCAGTTTTAGGAGAATCCGACGGTCGGATCTCCATTAATGTCCATCCGAAGTCAATAGTCGAAATTCGCGAAGTGCCGCAGCGCGGCGCGTTCTATTCAGGCCATTATATTACATATATAATATATATTTCGTTGATTTCCATTTAAAACGTATTTTATAAACCGTTTTAAATTCATTTTCAAAACGATTTCAACTTCATATTCAATATCAAATCAAAATTGAACATTCCATATCATTAATATATAAATGATAATATTTCCAAAATATTAGATTTTGAAATCAATTCCTTTTCAATATTCATTATAAAAATTAATAAAATCGATATAAATATCGTTTGCGTCAAAATAGAGCATTTCTAATCAACACGGATATATATATTTAGATATATTCGTGTCCATCCCAAATCGGACATTAAAATCAAATTTTGATCTTTGACTGAATATTATTTTAAAATATTCGTTATTTTAAAAATTCTTTCCTTTTGAATTGGAATCAGACACAGTCAATTACGATATAATGTTATTTATATGGATTTCACACAATAAATGTGTATAACAACAATAATAACCAATCAACCATAATCCAGAGTGCATTCTACATTGTATAAGCATTAAATATAAATACTCAACGCTTACACAGCTTGTCAACCAATCGATTGACATACAACTAAATATTGGGATCAGTGTATGTCCAATATCATCCCAATACTCGTGTGGGTTTCAATCCACAAACACAGATTTTATTTGTGCAGTTGGGCAACGTGTAAAATTTATCGTCCCAATCAATGACCGTCAAATAGGTGTACATAAACAAATCATTCGATTTGTAAATGTATATTCATTTTCATTTCAGGAGAATTCTATGTCATTCTTTTATACGTTAAAAATTATATTTTTAATGTTAAAATATTTATTTCAACAGTTTACTATTTTTAACAGTTCATACTTTGAATAAAAATGTTATTTTTAACTAACACTTTTTATTTCAGAAAATTTCGGCATTATAACGATGCGATATTGAAATGGGTAATGTCTAGCATTACCCCTCTCCAGATATTGGCTCGCGCCATACAAAATGATCCAACCAAACAAAATCACCCTAATCAATCAATTTCCACAATTCAATTAAATAACGCAGAACAACAACAATCAAATCAAATAAGTCGTCCATGGTCTGTGGACGACGGAAAACCGTTCATATATGCAGTTATAAAATAAATAACAGTATAAGAATATTATAGTGAGGAGTTCTCACCTTAGGTTTTCACTCCGCCGTCCTTTATTGTCGCTTAGATTCGCTGTTCTGATTCTAACGCAATCTGTTTCAATGTAATTTACATTAAAATATGATTTTCAACATCGCTATACATATATTTAAATCTAATCTTTTCAAATAAAAGTCAAATCTTTCCATTTATAAAAATCTAATTTTTTTAATTCTAAAAATTGAATCTTTTCATATTTAAAAGTATAGTCCTTTCATATTTAAAAATCTCGTCTTTTCTATTCTAAAAATCAAACCTTTCTATCGTTAAAACTCTCGACTTTCTTGATTTAAAAATATAATCTTTTCATGATAAAAATATATATTCTTTTCATGATTAAAAATATAATATTTACCTACATTGTCCATATAAATAAAAATCTAATTTTTCTACATCGTTCATATAAATAAAAATCTAATTTTCTAATTTTCTTTTAAAAATATTATCTTTATATTCTAAAAGGTCAAGTCTTTATTACGATGTTATACATGTAAAAATCACATCTTTATCTAAATAAAAATCACTTCCTTTTCTGTTAAATTTATAAATAAAAATCGAATCTTTATCAAGGTTATATATATATATATATAGAAAAATCGAACTTTTATCAAAGTTTCATGTATAGGAAAAATACAATTTTTACCAAAGTTTCACTAATACTAAAAAACGAATTTTACTGAATAACTAAATTAAATAAACCCTTAAGGAAAACTCACCGTCCGTCGCTCTGGTGGTTGGAGACGGCTCGGGGGAGGGAATCTGAGGTGCGGCGCCAGAGCTGCAGGAGCCAGGGGTCCCCTGCTAGTCGGCGGCAAGCCAATTAGGGCGTTGGTGGCGGAACTCGTGGGTGCTAGGGCTTGGGGAAGAAGGATGGAGGCTTAAGAGGAGGAGGAAGGGGAATCGGAGGGAAGGGCGGACTAGGGCGTTGGCCGGTGGGGGTAGTGGACCAAGGGGCGACGACGATCGACGTGGGGAGAGGGGCAATCAACATGGTTTTTTTCTATTTATTTTTCTTTCTGAATTGTTTTGAACGAGGGAGATAAAAGAGGGGGTGTTGACTTTATTTAATTTATAATTATATTTTTTTTCAAAAATTAACTTTTTGTTGTGAACTCAAAATCGAACTCACTGACTGTCGTTCCTCGCTAATTACCCCCATTCCGAACACAATGGGATATGTCCCGCAAGTTGATTCGACTGTTTCGATAAGTTTCCATTTAAATTAAAATATAATTCAATATATATTCAATTTAACGTACATTTCAATTTACTGGGGTTACATACGGACCCCAAAATTCCAAAAAAATTATTTCTAGCTTCGTATTGACGATACGGTACTAAAAAAACTAATTTCGTCAAATTTGAAGACCATTTGAAAAATGGTCATTTTCTGGTCGATCTAGATCAACTAAAACTGTTAAAACACGTTTTCTTGTGCCACACTCATATATTAATTCCAAAAATTATGAAAATTGGAATCAAGCAATAACTTGACATCCCGGATCCAACAAAAGTGGTTTCATCGAAAATGGAGGTCTGTTGCAAAATGGTTATTTTTAAGGGCTATATTTCCATAGCGACTATTCTGAATTTTCAACTAGGCGTAACTTTTTATTCCCGCTATGAAATTTCAATTTTTCGGATTCGCTGAAAAGATATTTTCAAATAGATTCTAATATTTTTGGTTTCACTAAAATCCAGTTTATTTTGAATCCTTTACGTTCATTTGAAATCTGAAATTGAATTTTCAAACTATCGCGCCATTTCCAGTTCCTTTTATAACTAAAATAAATATTTTATATTCTAACGTCGATTCAAATAAATATATACGTTCTAATTCTATTCAAAATAAATGTCTCGTCGTTATTATCTAAAATAATTCATTTTAAATATTCAAAATTCACTAAAATGGCCAAAATAAAAAAAATTAATTGGTTTTGATTTTCCGGGTTGTTACAAAAACGAAGAGTGGTTTCTGGATTCCAGTGCCTCTAATCACATAATTAACAATTTGAACTTAGGAAACAAAGAATACATAGGTACACAATCTGTTCACTTAGGTAACGACACACTAACTAGCATAACACACAATAGCACAGGAACCATTAATGGAAAAAAGAAATTATTTTTAAATGATTTATTTAGAGTGCCCAATATCAAGAAAAACTTAATTAGTGTATCACAATTTTCTAAAGACAACCCTGTCTTCTTTGAATTTTTTCATAATCACTATTTAGTAAAGGACTTAACCAGTCAAGAAATTTTGTTACACGGTGATACACATAATGGACTTTACACCTTCAACTTGATGAAGAATAAAATGAATTCTTACATAAGACATTGGTGCACATTTTCTAATGTTAGCAATAAAAATGAATCAAATGTGGTTGACATGTGGTATTGTAAACTTGGTCATCCAAGCTTAAACACTATAGGAAATGTTCTAAGGAGAAATAATATTGAACTAAATGATGATGCTCAGTTTAATATATGTAATGCTTGTAAATGGGTAAATGTCATAAACTGCCAACCAACCATTGGAAATGGTTGTAGTTAACCTTTAGGGTCCTACACAATTAATTTTGATTATAAATTTTGTTATTACATATTATGTGCTGATTCATATTCAAGATTTACTTGGATCTACTTTCTTAAGTCAAAAAGAAACATGTAATGTAGTCATTCAATTTATAACCCTAGTTGAAAAGCATACAAATCATCAAGTAAAAATAATCCAAACAAATGAAGACACAGAGTTTAAACCATTAAAGAAGTATTTTATCAAAAAGGGAATTCTGCATAGAAATACTTGGCCACATACCTCAGAGCAAAATGGAATTATGGAAAGGAAACACGGGGACATTGTTGAAACTGGCCTAACACTTCTAGCTCAAGCATCTCTTTCAATGAAATTATGGCCAGACTCATTTGACACTGCAGCATTTCTGATCACTACAAGGGTGCTACAAAATATTAGTCCAATGGAGAAGTTGTTTAATATAAAGCCAGATTATATGTTTCTAAGAAACTTTGGATGTTTGTATTTTACAGGCTTGAGACCGTTGAATACTTACAAACTAAGCTTTAGATCTGAGCCAAGCACATTTATAGGATATGCTCAAAATCAGAAAGGATACAAATGTATTACCCGCAAAGGAAAAGTGATTATATCAAGACATGCTGCTTTCAATGAACGTATCTGTCTTTTTTCCAATATTGAAGTCAAAACCACTGAGAAAATCTACAATGTCAAAAGGTCCATACCACCCGTTTCTATCTATCAGTGATCAACTACTAACAGTGAGACATTACCAGTCCAACTCACATTACCAAACATTGAACCAGTTCAGAGTGAAAGTCAACTCTAACACACTTTATTCATTATTAGGGGAGGTCAAATTGATGATGCTACATCAAACCAGAATCAATCTGACAATCAAGGAAACACTCATAGTCAATCTGTATCTAACATTGGAAATGAAACAGGAAGTCAACATCAAAACAATTTCTCAAATCAAAATCTAGTAAACAATGGTCATCACATAATCACTAGGTCAAAAAAGGAATTTTCGAACCCAAAATATACAATGTGACCTATGAAAATGATGAACCAACTACATTTAATGAAGCAATCAAGATGATCAATTGAAATCATCCACGGATGAGGAATATGTTGCGTTACAAAGAAATAAAACTAGGAGTCTTGCACCAAAACCAAACAATAGGAACATAATTGGCAGCAGATTGACCTACAAAATTAAAATAAATCCTAATGGCACTATAGCAAAGTACAAAGTAAGACATGTAGCCAATGAGTATACCCAACAATATGGTTTTGATTTCAAAGAAACTTTCTCCCTTGTGGTTAAATCAACTACCATAAGAATAATACTAAATTTAACTCCTCACTACAAATGGAAGATAAGGCAATTAGATGTAAATAATGCATTTCTGAACTGAGAATTTAATGAAGAAGCATACATGGTTCAATCACCGGGATATCAACAACAAGGTGTAACAATACTGTATGTAGACTGCATAAATCCATCAATGGATTGAAACAAGCACCAAAAATTTGGTATGAAATTCTAAAAACTACTTTGAACTCACTAGGGCAACCAAATATGATAACTCACTCTATATAAAGGTCAAAGAAAAAGCAACATATACATTTCGGTATATGTAGATGATCTTGTAGTCAATGGGACAACAACAATGAAATTAGTCAAGTTATCACATATTTAGACAAAGCCTTCTCTCTTACAGATTTAGGTGAGCTAAATTTCTTCTTGGGTATTGAAGTAAATAGAAGGTTAGAAACAGAATTAGTGCTATGTCAAAAGAAATACATCATAAAAAATTAAAAAGGGCAAAAAATGGATTAGGTCAAACCTCTACCTACTCTAATGATGAGTAACTTACACTTATCTAAGCATAAAGGGAAGTTTTTTCTAGATCCAAAGTTGTACAAAAGTGTAATAGGTGCTCTACAGTATGTTACTACTACAAGACCAGACATATCATTCAGTGTAAGCAAAGTATCTCAATTTATGCATAACCCTAATGAACAGTGGAAATCGGTCAAATGCATTTTAAAATATCTGAATGGTTCGTTAAATCAAGGACTATGCTTAAAATCAAGTAAAGAGAATGCGATCATAGGTTATGTTGATGCTAACTAGGCCTCCGATCATAATGACCGAAGTTCCATGTCAGTTTATGTAATCTATTTGGGCGAGAACCCTATTTCCTGGTGCTCTAAAAAGCAACCCACAGTCTCTCGATCGAGCACTGAAACCGAATACAAAAGCATCGCCAGTGCAACAACGGAGATAGCATGGATCAAATTGCTACTTAAAGAAATCAAAGCTTCTCCAACCAAAACCTAATAATTTGGTGCAATAATCTAAGCATCGTCTCCCTGTCTGCTAATTCAGTGCTTCATTCTCGCACAAAGCACATCGCATTGGATTTGTACTTTGTGAGAGAAAAAGTGATAGATGGAAAACTTGAAATCAATCATTTTCTTGCTGAGTTTTAGAAAGTTGATATTCAGACAAAACCCTCTCAAAGAAGAATTTTGAAATTTTTTAAATGGAATTGAAGATTACAGATTGTGAAATCGACTAAAAGAAAGAAGCGGAGGCCATTAGAAGGGAAAGAGGAACCAGTGTTTAGTTTGTCAGGTGCACTACACCATAAATGACCTTTGGTAGCGTTGAAAAAACGCTACCAAAGCCTTTGGTAGCGTTTTAAAGAATGCTACTACAGGTCCCGCAACTAAAGGTCTGTTTTTTTTGTTGCGTTTTGAAAAACGCTGCCAAACGGAAGCAACCAAAGATTTTCTGTAGCGTTTAAAAAATCCAACCAAATCTAACATTTTTTAGTTGCGTTTGTGCTTGGTCCTTTTCTTTGATTTTCCGTAGCGTTTATTTTATGTAACTAAAAGCTTTTTGTTACATTTATTTTATGCCACTATAAATTCAGATAATGTTTTACGTTTGCTTCAGTAGCATTTCAGAAACGCTACTGAAATGTAATTATTGTTTTGTAGCATTTTTTAAATGCTACTATATACTGCTAATGGCTTACATTGTTAATAGAAACCAGCTTTATAATAGTCATACCAAAATCAGCAACAATCGTATAATTATCACATTCAAACCAACAATCAACCAATCGTATAATCATCATATTCAAGTAATTGAAAACACATTAATTACATAAGTACTATCCATAACCATTTAAATAATAGTTGTTTGAGAAAATGAGCAAGTTCACATACCACAAGCATTCTCAAAGAGTTTTACTTAAGTACCAACTAATATCATAATACATATAACAATTGAAGTCACGTGTCCATGGTTGGTGATGGTCTTTAGTCCGGAAAAGCTAATTACCTGTAAATACATTCAATAATCAACAATAAGTATTTGTCATGAATTATCAAATAACATTCACTATACCAAAAAAGACCACGACCATGAAAAATTTATTCCACTACAAAATTCAGATATGCACATAAACAATTTTAACTTTGCGCTCATTTCAGATATGCACATAAACAAAATTCAGATATGCTCATGCATAACATTGGAACTATGTTGAATGCATTTTTTGTTTATCGATGATCTCATTCATGATATATCATGTCATCTCTATACTAATGACATGGAGAGAATAAATCATTAACTAAGTAATTATCCCATTCTTCTTAATTGCAAGCACAAATAAGAATAAAAGGCATGTACTGTTGAGATGAGATTCATGTTTTTTTTCTATAGTTAAGTGAATGTAAATATCAAATAAAATAAGTCTTACTAGATTATTTGCTGTGACACCCCATTAACCATATTGTAGCTTTGAGAAGATCCCATACATTCAATATGAAATGATAGTACTGGAAGATATATTTGTGCAGCTGATGTGCTAGTTCACATATCACGGAAAAGACTATTTTCCAAAGTTCTGTTCCCTGTTAATTAAAGTTGACTTGGTTATTACATATGTATAACTGCATCTGAGTGAATAATAAACAAGCAAGTTGAATGACTGATACTAGAAACTTGTTGAGAAGTTATAGGATAAATAATGGAAGATATACGGAGTTTGGGTTATACAATAATTGATCTGTTCAACGGTAAACATCCTTGGATTGATGTTTAAAGTCATGCATAAAGATCCACCAATACCAGAGACATTAGTATCCAAAGACAAGGAGTTTTCTTTACCACACAGCTTTTGTAGGGAACCAGCAAACCGACCAGCTGCAATATAAGTACTTGATCATTCGTTTGTCCAAAATTCACAATAGCACAAAATCCATAGTTTTCTTCAGGCTTTTGCTGGATTGAAAGATAATAAAAATATTAGTAGTTCAAGAGACTAAAGAAAAGCTAAAAGTTATTCAAATCTGAAAAGAAAATAGTTACCCAATATTGCCAACAATTCAAGTTCAGAAAATTCAGAATCTACGACAATCAGCTATCTTCGTAATGCATGCTTGAAGATTTTCCCAATTTGTTTCAACATTCTAATCATCGATCACAATGTTCTTACACACATCTGGCACTTTTAAATGGGATTGACCATGTGTACTCACTGCCTATGACAAATGGAAAGGAATATGAACAAGTTCACAGGAAAGTATTGCTTAAAGTTACCCATGGACTAAAAGGTCAATAAACCTGAAAGATAGCTAAATTGGTTATTTGTAAATGGTAGATGATTAAGAAACCATAATGACATGATGATAACTTACAAATAGCAACTTCAAAGCATGCAAGTGTTAGTGTAAAGGCAACACTATAATTATAGCATTTAACGAAGCATTCAAAATAGGGAACGTAAGCTTGTTTTAAATTTTAATAGCTATATCATGGTTGTATTGCAGATGATTATACAGATTGCACTCAAATTTTTAGTGATCAAAGCAATGTAAATTAATCTCAGCTTATGACCTTTTAACTATTCAGTCAGCTACTTAACACTTTATTTGATCATTGCAAGTGTTTGATATGCTTAATTATATATATATATATATATATATATTGAAAATTGGTTCGCTTTTATTAAATACTAAAAAACAGTACAAAAGTAAGGTTAACATACTAACCGTTACAAACTAAAATAAAAAGCATAAAAAAACAACAACCAGAAATACAAGAAATTTAAACCTAACTAAACATAAGTTCGGCCCATGACGAGGCCTTCATCCTACGTGCAAACTCGCTGCACCACTCTCCACCAAAAATGCAAAATTATGCTACCCTCCATGTGATATAAATCTACTTAGCTTTGTATGTGTTCAAAGAAATGCTCCAGTCAATATCCCTATATAATCAAATGTAACGCCGGCGACCTTGGCAAAAAAGACATAACGTGTTCAAAGATACCAAGTGCTGCCCCCTTGGTACCATACTGCGCAAACAGCTTGAACAGCCACTACTAAATTATAAACCCATTTCCAATTGACTTTTCCTGCAATAGTTCATTATCTTCCAAATGATACATGTTGAAACCATGAATTGGTAAGCAAAATTCGAAACAAGTCATGGATAATCACATATGACTATTTTCATCTAACTGGAGAAGCTGCCCAGTGCTCCTATATATAATCAAAATGCAGTTCCCATGAATAGCAGGCTGAATATTTTCATGTGCAAACTAGCACAGAATATTTCTCCACATTTTTAGCACCGGACACCCCGTGTTATCAGTTTGTAGTGCAATAATTTTCCACTATTAAGACCACGTTGTCAACCTATGCATTCACACTGATTTTGACAATTGGAAACTAACTGCCTAATTTCTTCTTACTTGAAACATATAGGCAGTAACCACGAAATTGTATACCATATTTTGATTTGCAAACGGTAGCAGTATCTGGATTTTTGTCAACAAAAATATGAATTTTCTAAACAACTTAGGAACCAATGTAGAGAAAAGTAGCACTTAATCCTCCATTATACACTTCAAATAATCAACAAGGGTTCACATGAGGTTGAACTAAAGGGCAGCTCAACCCATATGAATTGTACCAGTATACATGTAAATTTTACTCACTGAAAAACAGCAATGCCTCAAGCAGATGTAGGAAATGGATAAACCCCACTACTCATGGATACAACCAAATATCTCATCCATGTAACCAAATACTGTATATAACAAAACATATCCCCATATATTCATGCCATCAGCACTTATCCAAATAGAACTGCATCTAAATCCCAGAAAAATTCAATTCTAGACACTAAATCTGGTTATTGATTCACAATCAACTATGACTATCTTAGTACTAGAAATGACGATATAAACAGAGAATCCAAATGTAGTTTGTTAAACACATATAGGAGCTGATACCAGTTGCATGTCCATATGAAATTTATGGAGATAACAGTGTTGGATGCCAGAATCCGTAAAGGATGAGAAATTATGAAGAGTCATCTGCTCCTCTCAATTAACAGCATATAACATATTCAACGCATAAATCTGATAACAAAATATGGAATGAAACGATAATGAACCCACATCTCTTTCTCAACTTAAAACTTCAGACCAAAATCAATCGAAATCCAAACTTATCCCCAACTTACGCAAATATTTAATAATCAGAAACCAACACATACCAGGATATGGAAATGGTGAAAAATTGGAGAAACGGTTATGAGGAATCGGAAGTGATTCAACACTTTCGCCGGCAATGCCAGATCCTAATTCCCCCAAAGTCTTGTTCTCCAGCTTTCAAATATACTCGGATCGGATCTGTGGATCTGCTTTTAAGCTTCGATGCAACTGGGAATAGGGCAGAGAAAATTGGTCATCCGCATGTGGTAAAAATAACTGATATGATCTCAAAAGTGAAATTAAAATAGAGTAAACAAAAATCTTATCAACGGATTACGGAACTGTCAACACGTTGAAGGTTATCAGAAAGAAATCGAATAGAGAAGAAGAATAAATTAGAGAATAAAAGAAGACTCACGCACAGCGAAATCAGGAGAAGAGAATTCTCCTGTCGCCATTTACGAGCTTCTTTATATTTATATATATCAATCTATATTACACACACACACACACACATATATATATATATTAATTATTTGTTAATGTGTTTACTGGACACATAGATGAATTATGAAGAATGTACCTTCAAACTAGTTTCATAGGAAGAAAATGTTTCATGATAAAAAATAACTGTTGCTTGCCCTTTCTCCTGGCCAAATTTCTTAGTCTGCACCAAACCATTCAGCTCAATCTCCGTTTTAATATTAATGACTCTGTCTTCAACATTTATAATACTCTACATCTGTGCTTAGTCTTGAGTTATTCCAAAAGCTCTCTTGAACGCAGCTTCTTATCAAATGATTTATCCTAGTACTACTATGGCTCTGCATCTTTTGCACATCTCCATTTCCTCCCATCTATTCTCCTGCATCTCCCCAGTTATGTATCCATGTTGCATTCTACTGTACCTTCACTTCATATTTATAGAACAATGTGTACAATATGTTTTTTTTGATTCCATACTATCTTCCTACATAATTCAAACCATGTACTACAAGATAGCCAGAACAGCAACACAAACCTCAACTAAGACAAAACCTGAAAACCACCCCACCACTCCTCCTAACGCCGAAACTGGTCGGAATCATATATGGCAAAGCACATTCTTCTCCATTAAAGAAAAACCCGTTTGGAAAATCCATCACCCGTAACCACATTGATCCCCTCATCGTTCTTCTTAAACCAAATCACAGACCGCTGCTTCTCTGGCACTCTCGGATCCTTCATCGGGTTCACTCCATCTACCTCCCCAGTCAAATAATTAAAATCCTTCAATACCTATATGAATATCATCCCATCCATCCCTATCCCATTGAAAGAGTAAGTCTCCTCGTACACATCAAACACCTTCTTACCCATGTCCACTGCCGCAAACCAATCGGCAAAGCTTTCTTCACCCCAGTTGACAATCGTCATCCTCACGCTCCACCTCGTTCTGTAATCCAAGTTTATATGAAAGTTCACTCTCACCCCCACAGTTATCCGGGCACAGCATCGAGTTCGGCAGCCCATACCGCTTCATTGCCGCAAACTGCCTCGTCATTGTTGTTCTGTTCTCGGACGGAACCAGAAGAGCCTCCGGCGGCTGCAGTACCACCTGCCAGCTAGCAGTCGTAGCCACATTGGAGTCCAGCCTATATGGTAAGCTTATAGTTGATAGTTGTATCATTAGTGATATAAGCTTATAGTTGACGATAGTATCACTAGTTATCAACTACAATGAAGGTATCTGCTGTTTATGAATCATTTATTTTCAGGATACTGTTACATGTTACTCTAATAACTATAAATCACATGCTGAACAATTACAATTATTGTCATGATGCATAACACTAAAAATCATATACACTGATCCTAAGTGGAATACTTTCCAGACATCATATGCTGAACTCAGTATGAACAATAGTGTATGCATTTCTACTGCATGGGCGTATTTCCAAAAATTTTCTAATGTTCCAACACAAACAAACGTGTATTGAAATGCCCCATTAAGTTTGTAAGCTTTGAAAGGAAAACTTTAGTTACAATAAAATCCAAGGTTGAAAGAAAAGTAAGCCAAATTACTGAATGTAATAATATTATATAGGTGATCAGGAAGTAGCTGATGGCGGAAGACAACAAAATTTCGAGTGAAACTAACCATTAACTCGTCAACTCCAGCAAAAGCAACAAAAGTCAGTGAAAACCTTAAATTTTAATTGCGGGTTTTCACCTCTTACCTATCTATTGAAATAGTTTAAAACACGGATTCTGAAAATCGTAAGCATAGAAAATATTAACAAACATAGAAATGAAAATAAGAAATATAAATCTATCGTTGCAATGTTGACAGAGTTGCATGATTTACATACCAGTCCTGGCTGCAGCTGTAAATTTTGCTGACTGGTTGAATCCTTCTCATCTTTCAAATTCTGTTCAGTTTAAGCCTGATAATGATAACTCAAAAGTTAGACCCACTTGAAGGCTTATTTCACAACTTCATTTTTTTTACCAACAAACTCATATTTTTACAAATCAACAAAGAACAAATATATAATTATTTATCAAAGAAAAAAAGAAAAAATACAAAGAAAGACTGAAATTAGAGTTTAAAATAGCACAGAAACAAGACCAGGCAGGGACAAAATCAGTTCAATTCTGACCAGAGTATAGCACAAACACGAAGCTAACAGCTTAATCAGTGAACATACAACAAGATTTAGTAAGCAAATGGAGCTCAAATGAAAAGGTGCTGTAAGGTAAAAATACGTACATATTTCATAATGGAGCAGTAACATGTAAGCCTAGACTTAAGGCTACACCTAAAGCTAAACAAGTGCAGTAGGAATCATGCCATGCGTCAAAAGCTAAGATGATAATGAAGACCGGTGCACACAGAGGCTGGCACATGGGTTAGATGAATGAGGCTGAATGTACTTAAATACCATGGGTAAGAATCAACATTAAAAGCTCCAGGTTTAAACATGTCACATTAAAGGTCCAACTCAGGCATGAACAAAGCACCAGTAATAACACACACACGCACACGCACACGCACTCGCGCGCACACACACGCACACACACACGTATGTGTGTGTGTCTCTCCCTATAAATATATTTATTTATGTATATATGTATCTATGCATGTATATATGTATATATGCATACACTAAAGCATAGATACAAACAAACAAATATTTAAGAGGGACCAGACCTGGCAGAGCAAGGCTGACAAGTTAAACTTAAGAAAGAAAGGCATGCAACAGTGGTGAAAGCATAAGCAGTGGAATTGATTCACTGTAATACAAAACTACAATGAGTTATATTTGGTAATCAAAACCAGAAAGTGTTATTTACTTTTATTTAAAAAAAAAATTGGATTTTAGATAGTTGATAAGTAAAAAATCAATCTTTTAAAACAATTGTAGTTTAATTCAAATATATTTAATTTACAAAAAAGTTCTCTGTTGTTTTGCATCGAAATCAACTTTCTAATTTTTGCATTAACTTGGCAAATAAATGTTGATCTATAAAAGCTTTCTTAATGGACCGGTTGGCGATTTGTCCAGCAAGATGAAATGGTTTTAGTAATGGCAACAACCAACAAACATTTGAAGAACTAGGGCATTATGAAAGTGAAAGTAATTGATGCACTAATATCACGAATTGTTTCATAATAATAATTACATCATTATCATGATCATTATTTTGCCATCATCCAAAATATACCAAAAGGTATTTGGTGTCTTTAGTTAAACAATTTATGTTCACAAGGTAAAAACATAATAGTTGCTTCAAGATTCCATAGAAGAATGGACTTGATTTTAACTCTTTTTTGGCAAAACATTGTTAATTTCTTCTATCTCCACAACTGCATTTCGACAAGTAGCCTAAATAATGAATATTCACTAATTTACACTCAATTACATAATTCATTACACCACTATGTAAGTATTCAACTAATATATTCAAATAAGTATTTTTTTTTTAAAACCAATACTTTATTTTCTATCACTGCCATGCATACATTACTAGAAACAACTAAATGAAGTTAATTTTATGGCATTAAATAATCATTTCTTCTATACTCATATGATTTGAGCTTGAAAAATATTTCAGAAAATAAACACTAGGAAATCATTATACTTTCATCGACTGAATTAAATGTGGTTGTTCATATAAATGTATCTTCTTACAATAAAATAAAAAGTGTAATGACTTACTTCTGTAGGATCAAAATGAAGATCAGCTTTCAAATAGAAGTTCGCAGCATGTTTGGCAAGCACTAATACCCCTTGGACAAAGTATACAATAGCAACTACCAAAATGTTAGGTGAAAGGTCCACTCCACAACATTCTTAAAGAGATCTCATTTCAGACTTGTTCTTCTGGTTAATATTATTGCTAGGTTATGCGGTTATCTCTGTCTTTAGCTATATCTCCTTTAACTTATCACTTATGCTATCTGGTTTCTGCATATTGAATTGCCTGTCACATGTATCAACAGTTACTATTAATATGGAATATAACAACGTGGTCATCTTATATTTTTACAATAAGGGATTTTGATAGTTAAACCCTCCCTTTTGCATCCGCCTCCTCCACACTCCTCGACCAATGCCCTGTACGGCAGCACCACAAAGCCCACAACCCTCCCTCATCCATGCAACCTTCACCTCCGACCTTACCACCGCCTGCACAGAAGAAGACAACCTTCCTCCACCTGTGGCATCCACCCACCACCCGGTAAGGCACTCTGGCTTTCGCCTTGTAATGATGCTGCTCCTCCAAACCGCAGGCCTTCCACCTTACCGAAGTCCGAAACCCGACCTGGCACCGCTGCCATCTTCACTTCCTCCATAATCGGCGTAGCTCCACCCTCCAGCATCCGCACCCGCAAACAACCCTGCTCCACCTGCCTCTGCTCTTCCCTGATGCCACCCGCAAAATTGTAATGAGTAACCTGTGCAGTTTCTCTTGGCAGAATAGTTCGAAAAAAAAAACAGTAAAACAAAACACACCATCTTCGCTAATCCTCCTAGGTATGTCGAACTATGCCTCCCAAACATCTATTAATGGACGTCTAAACTTAAACACGCGTTAAAGGACACGTAGAATCAGTTCAAGATCCAAAATCAAAGCCCGAACAATCAACCTCATGTTACAACCGAATTTGCCCATGGAAATGCCCAGCCTTCATATTGCTTACCCTTTGAAAACAGCATAATTAGCAATGCCCTAAATATAGAAATAGCTATGTAACATTCAACTAAATCTTAAACTCTATTATGCCATTAGTTACAATTTTCACAGGTTTCTCATTACAATTTTCACACGGTTGGGAACTAGTTAATTCTTAATCATCATTACATAAAAAGAAAACGAATCTGATACATGATGAAAATGCAACAGCTTGATAATGCAACTGCTTGATATGTCTATGAAAATGCAACAGCTTGATAAGCCAAATGGGCTTGCAAAAATCAAGCAACTCTCAATGCAACAATTTGAAAATGTACTGGATATTGATGATTATAATAGAAAACAAAAAAAATGGAACAGGAGAAAATATTAAAGGATTATAAAAAAGAAAAAAGAAAAGAATACGATCATAACTAGAACTCAGACCCAAGAAATGTGATAGCCTTTTTCTGAATATTCTGCCATCTCGTATGTTTCATCCACTTCTCAGTTTTAAGAACAGAAACCAAATAAGGGGTTTATGTGATTAATTGCTACAGCTTTACCACCTTGCTTTTCCTAGTATATATATGATCTTAAACATTCAGTGTAGACACTACTATAACAAATCCTTTTTGGAGACTCTGTGACACTCTAATTCAATTTTATCATAAGCAGCCTTTTATCAAAATCAGCTTGGAAAGAATCCACTAACTATGAATGGAGCGAGCATAAAATTAGGGAAATTATCACAAATCACTTCCAATTGTCAAAAATCTATTTTAACATATCAGAAGCCTATTTCAGGTTAAAAAAATTAACTTTCAAACTATGAATTGCTCAAGTTCAAATGACTTCGAATTCGAAAATCAAATTCTGAATTTTACCATGACATTAAAAGAGCTTACAGTGGAGGAGACAAGTTCGTAGCAACTACAATATTCAGGTTTAAAAGATTAGATCCTACGTACCAATAAGAAGTCTAAATAAATTTGTGTACAACGAAAAAAAAAACCTATCGAATATTACCAATAACGTATCAATTAGATAACGTACCAATAAGAACAAATAGGTGGAAGAAGATCTATGAAACCAAAGCAGCTATTGACGAACTGAAGGACTAAAGGCGAAGCCGATTCAATGAAGTGGAAGATTAAAGGCGAACCAGTTCAACAAAGTGGAGGGGAGAAGTTCAGCGACGTACCTAAAATTGATGAAAGTGGAAGTGAATGTGATAGGAGGGAAATTTTGGTAGAATTGGGGAAAAATGTAACGTGGGAGGGAAATTGAAAACAGTGGAGGGAAATGTGAAATAAACGTGAGACACGCACGGAAAAATAAAAAAAAGGTTGGTGAGGGCGGTAATAGTTGCGGATGCACCATGAACGCAGCCAATTATTGCAGCCATTTATGTATTTTCTTGTAGTGGTGGTATTAGTGAAAATCCTCCTTTCACTGATGTAATATATACATAGGGTTGTAGGGGCATTCTTGTAATCTCGCTTAGCACTTGCCCTACCTCTAACTTACATCTATAAAAAGCACAATGATGTACATATCAAACTAACATAATAACAATAATAATACAAATTAACATTTCCACCTTATCTCTCC
Source organism: Allium sativum (assembly GCA_030737875.1). Taxonomy (NCBI): domain Eukaryota; kingdom Viridiplantae; phylum Streptophyta; class Magnoliopsida; order Asparagales; family Amaryllidaceae; genus Allium; species Allium sativum. Next base: position 652,417,510 of record CM060915.1, read on the forward strand.
ATGTTTTGTTATTCTCAATGTTTAGTTATTTCTACTAACCATACAAAACTGCAAATGACATAAATAGTTATATACTACTCAGATAATGTTCAATAATGATACTAAATTTTCTATTTTTGTTTTTGATTTAATATTTTGATTATTATAGGCATTCATCCAAAACAAAGCTATGTAGTTTTTCATCCTAAGGCAGTCTTACTGCTCTAGATGTAGCAGCAAAATGATAGTAACTCCATACTATATTTTTTATTTTTTGTTTTCTTATTATGTTATGGTAAGAAAATTAGCCAATGTTGGATAATTACACTAAGATCTATCTTGCCAAGATACATACTTCGTTTCTTTAAATTTGGTAGTAGACTCAATATAACACTTGAAACCAAACCATTTGCTTGTAATGAATTTTTGAATGTATTGCACACTGTAGCTTTGGCTGAGAAGAATTCTGAGGTTCCAAGAATGCTTGATTCGTAAGAATATGTTCTTGAGGAGCTTGACGAAGTACAAAAATCACTATTGGTAATGGAGTTGTATTTCATTGAAGGATGTGATTAAGAATCTTTCTTGATATGCATGGATAAAAGAGAGCAAAAATGCAGTGACACGACAAAAGGAAAGAATATACATATAATACTTAATGTAAAATTTGCAACATATGGAATTTTATTAGGTGGATGCCACTTTTGCTTCGTATGTTTTTCGATGAGAGTTTTGTCAAATGTGCTGAATTTTGGATACACCATATGGTAGAAATAAAGAGGATGGAAGTATCTTCGTGTAAAAGAAGGCGATTCACAAATCGAAGCTCATAGTTGGAAGACATGACGAAGGAAACAGGAAATGGTGATCTAGGAGCAGTTTCAAACATCTGGGAGGAGGTTCCAAATGTCTGAAATTTGTTTGTGAATAATCGAAGAAGCCATTTAGATGTCTTGAAAGAAATCCAGACATCTGAAACGAGCCATGAAGTATTCCGAAAGTGATTCCAAACGTTTGGAATTTAGGGCCAGACGTCTGGAACGGGACCTGGGATGATTTCTTGCTTGGGAAATCCGGTGTTGTTTTGTGAATCAGCAAGAGCATTTTGACATTTGCATGGGGTTTCTATACAAGTATATAAGATATTTTTCGGACTTAGGAGGTGATGATTGGTTAACACATCAAAGCAAGGGTTTAGTCCTTCGTTAATTAGGGTATGACAATCCTATTTTTTTCTTCAATTCTAATCTCCATAAACATATATTCTTTATTGAATATTGAATCACTATAATCAATTTCTTGTACTCTTCTCCTTTGGTGATAATAAAATCCCTCTCCCAGTGCGGATGTACACTAAATAATCCTTAGTGGAACCACTATAAATCTTGGTGTGATTTAGTTTATTTTTATCGTTCTATTATATTGCTTGTTTTGTGTTTGTGATCAGATTTGAAATGTTTGAGGTTGGTTTGATCGTAGATTGGCTGTTTGTGCATTATCTAGCACGATCTAGCTTTTTTTCTACTGTGTTAGAGAATGGATTGAGTGGTCTCAATCGTGTGTTTTTTCCAAACATTTGGTATTAGAACGTTGGTGTTGTTAGGTGGTTGTAGAAATGTCGGAATCAGATTCAAATAGTCCCTCAATAGTTGGTTCAAGTAGAGTAGCGTCGTATGTATGTGAATCATATGCGCTTTGGGATCATAATTTGTCATTGATAATTAGATCGACGATAATGATTTTGAAAAGTGCCAATGGAAGATGAAAGCAGTTCTAAGGAAGAATCAGGTGCATCATGTAGTATTTGATACACATTTGTTTTCGGCGGACATCTCGGATGTTGAGAAAGAGGAAATGGATAAGTTGGCTTTTACTATACTTCAATTTTCTATGGGATAGAATATTATCTTAGAAATTAGTGGTAAGACGACCGCTGATGGTATTTGGGAGAAGTTGGAGGAGTTATGCATAAAGAAGTCACTCACAAGTCGTTTGGTCTTGTTGCAAACAATTTTCACCTACAAGACGAAAGAAGGAACTTCGCTTAAGGAACATTTGAATGTGTTTAATGATCTGTTAATGAAGATGGTGGTAGATCTGAAGATAGAGGAAGAGAAAAAGGCAATGATATTGTTGTGTTCATTGCCAGAACGCTATATGGGTTTCTCAAATAGTTTGATCTAAAGTCGGGATACACTGACGTTAGATAATGTCAAGACGGGTCTTATTAGTGGGGAATTGATAGATCAAATAAAGGAGTTGGGTGTGGGAATTAGTAGCGCTAGTAATGACCAAGGTTTGTTTATGGAGAAAGAGAAATATGGGAAGAAGGAGAACCATGGAGATTCCAAATCTTGGAATCCCGGTTATAGAGTAAAGTCGAAGGAAACAAACGGCAAGTGCTATATTTGTAACAAGCTTGGTCACTGGAAAAATGAGTGTCCAAACATGGAGAAGGAAAAGAAAGAAGTAGGTTCTTTATCCACAACAGTGGGGAGAGGTGTTGGTGAAGGAGACATGGATGTTTTGACGGTAGTGGCATCGGGTGTTTCGGGTAGCGCTTGGGTGCTCGATCAGGGACATCATATTATATGATGCCTAATAGGAATTATTTTCCTTTTTATATCATCATGGAAGAAAATGCAATTTTTGTGGGTAATGGTATTATGTGTAAGTAGGAAGCATTGGTGTCGTGCTAATTAATATGTTTGACGGAGTGGTTTGTACTCTCACCAATGTGCGTTATGTTATGGGACTTAGGAAGTCGCTTATCTCTTTGGGGCAGCCGGATCTTTGGGAAGCAAGGTAATTACTGAGAATGATAGCTTGAGAGTTTCAAAGGGGACGCTTGTGGTTATGAAAGGTGCTAGAGCTAATGGAGTTTATTTGCTTCAAGGAGTGATAGTTGAAGGTGAAAATTGCATAGGCATTGATAGTTCTCATGGTTTGGATGCGATATGAGACTGGGTCATGTCCCAGAGAAGAGTTTGGATATTCTTTGAAAAAGGAAGATGATTGCTAGAGAATGTTTCAATAAGTTGGATCTTTCCAAAGAGAGTGTCATGGGAAAGCAAAATAAAGTAACATTTGGTGAAGGAAAGCATGATTCAATAGGAATTATTGAGTATGTGCACACATATTCTCGTAAAGTTTGGGTCTATGTAATGAAGGCCAAGTCAGAGGTATTTGTTAAGTTCAAAAAATGAAGAGCTTTTGTTGAGAACAAGAGTGTTAGGTCTTTGAAGGTTCTTAGGTCCGACAACGGTGGGGAGTATGTTTCCGGGGAATTCTTGGATTACTACAAGCATTGTGTATTCAGAGGCATTTTACTACACTCGGAGATACGCAATCAAATGGTGTTATGGAAGGGAAAAAGCATTGACTTGAGTTATTTTAGTGTCTTTGGGTGTCCCGTGTATGTGCATGATTTGGTGGTAAACTTGAGCCTAGTGCTTTAAAGGAGTTACTTTGCTTGGTTATGAGGATAGAGTTAAAGGCTATCGAATTTGGAGTCCAGAAATGAAGAAGGGTAGATTATCTTGTTATGTTACTTTTGAAGAGTCAGCTATGTTCAAGGAGAATGACGGCTCGTAGGATGTTTCAGATTTTGTTCATGGTGAATCAAAAGGGAATGAGGTCACTACTACATTATGTCCAAAGAGAAAAAGGAGTTGAGTTGTTGGAGAAGCTTGTGGGAAATAAGCGGTTGATGGAACATCACATAGTCCACATGGTGCCTCAAGTAGTGTTAGTGATGTACATTAGCCTAGAGAGATTTCAACTCAAGGTGGAGACGAAAGAAGTTCGGATGATGGGATTGCTATTCAGGTTGGTCGTCGTGCTTTAAGGCTACCCAAGAGGTATGGTGATTGTAACTACCTAAGCTTTTGTGATATGTTAGACTATGCGCTTCATATATTCCAAGATGATCTGATGGACCTTGGTGATGTCATGAAATCGAGTGATTGCTCAAAATGTATTTGTTCCATGGAGGAAGAGATGCAATCGTTAATAAAAAACCAAACTTGGGAGTTGTTTCCACTTCCTAAAGGGAATCGGGCAATTGGGTGCAAATGGATATACAAGGTGAAGAATGGTGGAATATACAAAGCTAGGCTAGTATCAAAGGGTTTGCACAAAGGAAAGGAAAAGAGTATGATCAGATGTTCGCACCAGTTGTGCGACATACTTCTATCTGTATATTACTTGCTATAGCTGTTATTCACAATTTGGAGTTAAAGCAATTTGATGTGAAAACCACCTTTTTGCATGGTGACTTGGATGAAGATATCTACATGGAGAAATCGAAAGTGTTTATGGTAAATGGTAAATCAAACTTGGTGTGCAAGTTAAAGGAATCCATATACGGGCTAAAGCAATCGCCTCAGCAATGGTACAATAGGTTCGATCATTCCATGCTTGAAAGTTGCTTCCATCAAAGCATCAAAGATGCTTGTGTATATTTCAAAATGTAATGTCCCGTATTTACGGTATAATAATTATTTTATTTAATTATATAAATAGTGATTTAGAGAATTAAATGGTTATTTAATTAAATTATATGGATTATTTAATTAATATAAATAATATATTTAATTCAGAAATAATAAAAAAATAGTAAAATTCACAATCTTGTGTGAATTGGATTATTTATGTGATATAATTCAGTTTAGAATTTAATTATAATAACGAATATATTATATAAATGACAGTTGAATGTATAATTATAATCAAGCTCGAAATGGTGCGGTAGTTCGTAATTTGGCGATTCGAACTTCAATCGAATATACAGAACCCGTTTTAAGTCGGATTTCTGTGAAACAAGAAACGTTCGGAGTTGGTGAAGTATATTTTTCTAATGGAAGAGAAAAATCGAGATTTCGTTGTGTAGATTTTGAGTTATGTCCAAATCAAATTTTCGAAAAGTTGTTATGGAATTCCTTTATATAACGATTTATTTATATTATAAATGGATTTTTCAATATAAATTGAACACTGGTTTAATCTGGATTTGAAATGTCGAGTTATCAAAGTTAGATAGGAATATTTTGGAGCTGTATGATATTCTGTGTGAATATATACGATAATATTTATTTATAAATATTTAATTTAATTACTTTTAAATATATTTATTATTTAAATGGGTTTATTTAGAACTTTAAAAATAGCCAGTTTTGCAAACGAACTCCGTTTTCGACGAAACCAATTTTGTTGGATCCGGAATATTAAATTATTTTTAGATTTAAATTTTCATGATTTTTGGAGTCAGTATGTGGCCGTGCGGATTTTCAATGTGAAAAACAGTCGATAATTTGACCTTTAAAAATACGTTGTGTAAGCAAACGGAGTCGGAATTCGACGAAACTAGTTTCGTTGGGTCCGTAATGTCGAACTCTAGTTGTATGTCCATTTTCGTCGAATTTGAATATCATATGTGACCATATGAATTTTTAGTAGGATAAAGTAAACAGCGATTGATTTTAATTAACATAATAATCAATTAAAAAATATTTATACTATCCTATAAATAACCCCAACCTTTGCCTAACCCTAGAATTTTATTCAGTAGTCAAATATAATTTCCGCCGCTCCATTTCTTCAGGAAAACATGAGAAAATAATATTTAAAAAAAATCTAAACAAATCATATATATTCCTATAAATCATAATATATATATGTATGGATTCGTGGTGGCTTCCTCTTTCTTTCTATATGCATTTTGTTTGGTGTGATGGCATTTGGGTTCACTGTCGTGTGGTGTTGAAGACCTAGGGCTGAATCGTACAATGATCGGAGGCCACGAGGAGGGAACGGGGGTTAGCAGGGTGACCGGGATGGTGAGGCGCTCATTGTGTGAGATTTTGGATGGATTCTGGGGGAATAAGTATCGAAGGGTGTACTGTGTACACCGTGGATCGCTATAAGACGGGATTGGAATGGGGTGATCGAGTTCTTGGATTTGGGTATAGGTGGAAAGAGGAAGCAAAGAGAAGAACGTTGGTAGATTTTATTTTGGGTTTAGTGGAGAGAAGGAGGAGCAGTGGAGGGTTAAACGTCGGCCATGGTGAAGTCAGGAATAGGAGCTTGCGTCTGAACTATCGTGGAAGGAGAATACTGTTCATTTAGGTTGCGCAGGGATTAAATGGGCCAAGGATGAAAGGTTAAGCCCATTTTAAAATAAAAGGAAATTTAATTATTTTTAATTTAAATAGTACAACTTATAAATTGTATAACAATCCTATACTGTATCAGAATTTCGAACGGTCAGATCCGTTGGGATCATACGGATGGCGCCTACGCAATGGAACTGACTGAGAGTGAATTGGAGCTCGTTACAATTTATAGCAAAATAAATTATCTGTCTGAATCAACCGACAATTATCGTTATTTAACGATGATCGTCCAATGTGAGTAAATCTCACTAACTCTGTACAGTTTATATTTTTATAAATATAATCTAGTAGTGATAAATGATGATAGATGTGTGTTGATTGTTTGATTGAACTGCTGATGTATTATTTGAAATTATAGATAACGATATATATATATAAATCGTTAATCAAATATTGATTCTGTTTATCAGAATATTTCATATTGAAATGGAATTGATGTTACTTGTATTGTTTAACATCTATGGATGCAGGGAAACAGGTCGGAGGAATCCACCTGGATTCCTCAACATTTATTTTAGTGTTTTTCATATATTGTGATATATGATGTGATATATAATCTGTTGTTGATTTTGGGTGGTTGGATGATATTTATCATTGTTATATGGTATGTTAAATACCATAAGAAATACCAGAATGTAAAAAGGAATTTTCAAAGTATATATTTAAAAAAAATCAAAGGATTATATTAAAAGGAATAATTATTTGTAAAATAAATAGAATTATAAAGGGAATATTTATTTAGAAAATACATAGAATAATTATAAAAGGAAATATGAGTTATGGATTTAAAGTAGATGGTAACTAGAAATCCGTTTTAACAAATAAATGGAAAAGACTAATTTATAAATAATGATTTATAAATTAAGTAAATAATTTATCATGGGATAAATTGAATATATAAGTCAGAACTTATATAGAGAAATAGAAATCAGTTTTAACACAGATATTTTAAATAGAATGTGAACTCAACATTTATAAAGGGAATTATAAATGAGATTTTAGTGCTAGAAATAAAAAGTAGATTTCGTATGGATCATTTTATAAATAGAAGTATAAATAGAATTTGGAAATGGGATATTATTTTAAAATACAAAATCAAACTTAATGGATTATATTTAAGATTAAATCAATTAGAGTTAATCGATTAGAGTTAATTGATTAGAGTTAATTAAATAGAGTTAATCGATTAGAGTTAATCGAATAGAGTTAATCAAATAGAGTTAATTAAATAGAGTTAATTGATTAGAGTTAATCGATTAGAATTAATCGAATAGAGTTAATTAAATAGAGTTAATTAATTAGAGTTGATTGATTAGAGTTAATCGATTAGAGTTAATCGAATAGAGTCAGTCAAATATTATTTATTCGAATAGAGTTAGTAAATTATTAGTTACTCGAATAGAGTTAATCGAATATTAGCTATTCGAATAGGAGTTATCGAATTAGAGTTAATCCAATAGAGTTAAACAAATATTAGTTATTCGAATAAGAGTTAATCGAATAGAGTTAATCTCATAAGAGTTAATCTAATTAGAGTTAGTCGAGTATTGGTTAACCGAAGAAAAGAGAGATTATCGAATATAGTTATTCGAAGGAGTTAATCGAATATAGTTTATTTGAAAGGAGTTATTGAATATAATTTATTCGAAGGAGTTAATCGAATATAGTTTATTCGAAAGGAGTTAATCGAATATAGTTTATTCGAGAAGGAGTTATTGAATAAAGATTATTCAAAAGAGTGTTATACCTTGAAATTCGATTTTTTCAAATTCGGGAAAGTATTATTCACTTTCCGTTTTTAATCCAGATTTAATGATTTATTTATAAATTGTCTATTTAGTTATTTAGTTAAAGTAAGGAATAAAAATTATATTTGAAGTTAGATATTTCAAAAGTAGGGATTATAACGCTATAGTTAAAATCAATGTTTTCAATAAAGAAGTGGATTCGTAGATAGAATACAAGAGTTACGTAAGGAAGTTTGTTAAAGATATAAAAGGGTACTTTGTCTATTTCGAGGTTAGCAAGGTTGTTCGGTTAAGGTCTGAGAGGTAGTTATATCCCAACTTGATTGACTTCATTTTTAACCTAGAAATATTTAAGGTTCGATAGCGAATGTCTGTTAAGTAAATTAGTTAATGAGTGTAATAGTTTGAATCGACATAGCGATGTTTTATTTAAACATCTGGTTAAATCCAATGAAGGAGTTTCGGAAATGTTTCCCAAATAAGAATCAGAAAAGTTTTCTAATGAGGATTGATTGATAGAATTTCCATCCGGAAATAATATCGTTGTTTGCACACATGTTTTTCTTTCATAGTTAAATCACCGGCCATCAAAGTTTTTGACCATTTCCATTGTCAATACGGAGAGACCGGGATCAGATTTATTTTCTGAAAACCACTCTATAGGGGCGTTAGCGTTGCGAATCAAATATGATGAAGATAATTGAAGACGGAGTTTATGCAAGGGCTGTTCTGGCAAATCCTAGGTAGAAATTTCCTAAGACGGGTTTACAGAATAGTACCTTCGGTTTGTCCAATCCCAGGACGACCTGTATGGAAGAATGTCTGACAGAGTATATTTAATAGATCGCGTAAGTTGATCCCTTCAAAAGTATGTACGTTTGGTGGTGGATAAATTCGTTTCTCTTAGCTGTATACCCGTGGTATGTTTGGGGAAATCAATTTGTGATTTGGCGGGTATGACGATGTGACATTCAAAGTGAATAAGTATGTGATTTGTCAGAGATTAGCGCGACCTCCAACCTCACAACTGAGGAATGGTATAAAATCGGGTAGGTCGCATGACTAAGTGGTTGGCTGCCAATTAGGGTATATTGTCACCTGATCTGGAGAAATTCCATTTTTACTTCTATAATCTATTTCGATGATGTCCCTTTTGGGAAACGTTTGTTGATCCCAACCATTGGTGATTATACATTCAGTACACTCAAGCGAAATGAGTGACCGCTCATGTTTAGCCTGGGTTGCAAGATGTTCTTGTTGAACCCGATGTATTCCTCTCTAGAGATACATTGTCGGAAGGTGGTCCCATACCTTGCCAGTTGGAATTCATTACCCAATAAGCGCTTGCGGTTTTTGAATATATATTATGTATGTCGAACGTGAGATGAAAGCATTCTGCTAATGATTATTTAGTTGTGGTTGATAGACACTATTATAATATCAAAAGAGTTTTGATATAAAGATTATCGTTTCTTGCAAAAGGATTTTGAATGTTGAATCAAGTGTTTTGGATCTCATAAGGGAAAAACCCGTTCCATGTTATACGACACGGTCTTATGAGCTATCGTTTATTTTCTCAAACTATTTTAAATTGTTTACTTATACCAGTCCCATGACTAACCCGAAGTTTATTTTGTTTTGTTTTACCCTAAACTCTTGGGTGCCAAATTTGTATGGGAAGTCAAGTAGTCAGGTTTTACAGATATACTTGAAGAGCTTGGGGCATGAGGCTTTAGGATTATTACATAACTATTGTTATTTTCGCTGTGTTATAAGTGTTGTACTCTGACAATGTTACTACATACATATACTGATTTTATTTCAAAGATATGTTATCTATTATATGTTGTTCGTTCCGCTATGAGATTCGTGTTACTCTGATGTTGTTGTATGTTCCTCTTCTTCTTCTATTCTAATTTTCTATCTTATCTATTCTCACCCTCTAACTTCTTTCATTGACTATCCGGTGTTTCCGATGCTTGAATTGTCGACATTGAGTTTATGTCGGTTACTTAGGATCGCAAATTCCGCTAGTCCTTACACAAGAAGTTAGGAAATGAATCGTGGGTGTATTTTCTCTTATAAGTGGACGATATGCTCATAGCTTCAAAGGACAAGGCCGAAATCAACAAGTTAAAACTGAGATTGAAAGTGGAATTCGAAATGAAAGATCCTGGGGAAGCTAAGAAGGTATTAGGCATGAAAATTAAAAGGGATCGAAATCATTCTAAGTTGAAATTGACTCAAATGGAGTATATAAAGAAAGTGTGTTGCCGGTTCAACATGAAGAATGAAAAGGCATCGAATACACCTTTACCTTATCATGTGAAGCTTTCGAGTCAAGGATCTCCTATCGAAGAGAAAAACAAAGCTTATATGGAAACAGTGCCATATACGAGTGCGGTTAGTGGTTTGATGTATGACATGGTGTGTACATATCTCGTTATTAAAAATGTCGTCGGGGTAGTTAGCCTGTTCATGGCTAATTTGGGAAAATCGCATTGGGAGGCAGTCAAGCTTATTTTGAGATACTCTAAAGGTATAACATCTCGTTGACTTGTCTTTAGGGGTAGTAAGTAAAAGAGTTGTAATTTATTTGGTTATTACGATTCAGACTATGGCCGTGATAGGGATCAAATAAAGTCAATTTTCGGATATGTCTTCACACTTAGTGATACAACCATAAGTTGGAGATCAAGATTGCAAACCGTAGTTGCTTTATCCATTACAGAGGCAAAGTTGATAGCCATGGTGGAGGTGGCAAAGGAGGCACTTTATTTGGAGCATTTATTGTGTGACTTAAGGTTTGAACATGATAACATCAATGTTCATTGTGATAGCCAAAGCGCTATCCATTTGGCGGAGAACTTGGCGTTTAGCTCACAGACTAAACACATAGAAGTGAGAGAGTCGTTCTTGGTATCCATGGACGAAGATAAGCAAGTATATCTTCAGAAAGTGCACACAAATGACAATGTGGTGGATATGTTCACTGAGACATTGTCGGTTGGGAAGTTCAAGCATTGCTCGAACTTTATTCACTTGGAGAAGTGCAAGGTGACATTAGGTGTCATGGGTTAGAGAAGGGCTTAATTTGATGAGGAAGAGTTGTGGTGCAAGATTGGAGTTCTATCTTCTTGTAAGTACTAGTTGACACTCCTAAGTACTTTTGTCTTTGTTTGAGACCGTTTTTTAGAGTTGAGTGTTTTCAACACTTTATTGGCGGATGAGGTCTTTGCATGCACTCGTTGAAAAAGTGCAATGGGGGGTGGCTTTGCCGAAACTCATTGGTAAAGTACTCAATCTTGGGTGAAGGTAGAAGTAGTGATAGTTGGTGCTATCGATTGTAGATGATGGTATGATACCATTGGTGTTGGAGATAGATATAGTGTCGAGATGGAGTGTTGAATTTTGGCGACATTATATGGTAGAATTGAAGAGGATGGAAGTAACCTCGTGTAAGAGAAGACTATTCGCAAATCGAAGCTCATATGTGGAAGATATGGCGAAGAAAGCAGTGATTTGCGTGCAGTTTCAGACGTCTAAGAGGAGGGGCCAAATGTCTGAAATCATTCTACAAATAATCTGAGAAGCCATTTAAATGTTTGGGAAGAATTCCAAATGACTAAGAAGCTATTCAGACATCTAGGAAGAAATCCAGATGTATAAAACGAGCTAGGGAGTATTGCGAAAGTGATTCCAGACGTCTGGAATTCAGGGCCCGAAGTCTGCAACTGGACCTGAGCTGATTTCATGCCTAGAAAATCTGGTGTTGATTTCTGAATTTGAAGGGAATTTTGGACATTTGCATAAGGTTTCTACACAAGTATCCAAGCTATTTTCCAATTTTAAAGATGATGATTGATTAATCCATCAAAGCAAGGGTTTAGTCCTCCATTAATTAGGGTTTGTCAAACCTAATTGTTTCATCAATTCTAATCTTCACAAACATATATTATCTACTGAATATTGGATCATTACAATCAATTTCTTGTACTCTTCTCATTTGGTGATAATAAATGTCCTCTCTCAAGGTGGATGTGCACTAACAAATCATTATTGGAACCACTATCAGTCTTGGTGTGATTTAGTTTATTTTTATCGCTCTTTTATATTGCTTGTTTTGTGTTTGTGATCGAATTTGAATTGTCTGAGGTTGGTTTGATCATCAACTGGTTGTTTGTGCACTATTTAGCTCGTTCTAGCTTGTTTTCCACTGCATTAGGATTGGATTATGGTGTCGTAATCGTGTGTTCTCCCCCAAAAAATATTATGTTCAATCATGGCTATGTCGATCGTTGGTTAAAAATGACAAGTTTCTTCTCTTTCAGATCCACACTTGTCTTATTATCTTGTGTATTCAAATTTTTAAATTGCCCGTGGTACCATCCTACTTCGTTGATTTGAATGTGAAGTGTTGCCATACTATAGTATCATTACGCTTATGCTGGAAGTGGTATGTATTTTATTTTTATATAATTTGGCAATCCCTAAAACTAAAGGGTTAATGAATCGATTATTGTACTGATGGATTTTTGGTTTTTATTACTATATGAGCTACACGCTTTTAAGTAATTCATAAGGTTTCCTAAAATCAGATGCTTCTTGCTACGGACTATATTCAATTTTTACACCATACAAAATGCTAGTTATATTTAGTTTTTTTATTATACAAAATGTTAAATATAACTATCATTGTACTTTAGTAGAAAAAACAAATTTTTTGTCTTTTAACAACTTTTTTCACTCATCATGTCTACCTTTTTTGGTTAATCATCATAACTATGTTATTTGATCATTTTTTGTTTAATATGGAGGGTATGTACCTATTACTTCCTTGAGGATTCTAATGATGCTCATTTAATATATTGTCTTGCATGCTTCAAATGTGCGTACCATTTGTAAAACTGATATTTTTTCGCAACCATTTTTATTAGAAAAAGTCTTTCTCATGGGTCGGGCCATTTTAAAAATTCGATCAAATCACGGTTCGACCACGATTAACTATCTATAATACCCATATTTTTGTTAAACATCGTTAGGTAATTTTAATTGGATAAACTAGATAATAATAATGTAGTAGGATGTTAAACTGAGATGTGTACATAATAAATAATAAAATGGTTTGCCCCTAATGATTGATTAACCAAGACAGACATAAGAAGTTACGTGAGGGGCAAAGTGTAAAAAACATAACCTCATATAAATTCATAACATTCCATTCTTTTATCCCTTTTATTCATTTCTCAAAACTAAGTAAAACAATAAGGTAGGCCGGCGACCGGCGATTGCTAAGAAGGAAAAGAAGAAGAAACCTTAAGGAAAAGTTAAGAGAATCAAGCTAGGATCAAAGCTACGTCAAATCTCAGTTCTTTCAAACTAAACTAAGGCGAATAATAGCTTGAACCCTTGTTTATTTCAGTTATATGGTATACCCAAATTGGATCTATGCATTTAATATATTTATGAATATTTTGGTGCTATGAAATTTCTAAGATAAAACAGTTGTTTGTTTGGTTTAAATATTCTTGTTTGCATAAGAATTAGTTAGGCTTTTTAATTGAAATATAAAGTTACACATCTTTATTTGTTGTGAATTCTTTTTATGTTGTGTTTTTGACGATTTTGGAGATGGTCTTCAAGTTTCATAATTTCCTGAGCATGTAGGAATATTATATGAATTTCCTAAGTTTGATTACAAGTTAATTACGAGAGTAATTCTTAAACATAATTAAATAAATTATTTTGACTTGAAATTTTATCATAAGGTAGAATGGAATATTGTCGGTTAGTTCTGAAATTTTGGGATTTTCCCCACGATTTTCCTAATTATTATGATTTACCTATGTTTGATTGGATTACGTGATTAATAAGTTAATTAATGCATTTGACCTTTTTTAATATTCAAAACTGAAAATTTTGAATGTTGCCCAGTTTTATCATTTCTAATAACATATAACATTTTGCTAAGCAAGATGAAGTAGGTGAAAAGTTTCACTAAACATAGAAATAAAATGGTTTTCATGTAAATTACATGGTAGATCAGGTCTATTGATTATGTTGATAAGGCCGTATCTGCAGTGTCGATATGGTTGTGTCACATCAATAGTGTTGCGGCACTGCAAATATATGAAATATCATTCAATATGGTATAGGATGGATTTAGGTTGTGTCATATCGTTCATACGCTTGTCGAAGGGGTTCTTATCGTCTGAGACTTGACTTGTGTTTTTAAATCAACTTCTTTATTTGAAACCTTGCCGCCTTCGTATTGGAGTAATAATGCTATTTTCTTATAAAAGATAAGTGGCTTACCATCTATATAGTTTTAATATTGAAAAGATTGTCGCATCCATACGTTGTCGGTTAGGTCGACAATGGCTTATTTCATAATTTATTTTCAAAAATTTTTTGAGTCCATTGCCTCTAACCTTACCATGTCGATAGAGTTGACAAGGCTCATTTGTAGTTTGTATTATAAAACCTTAGAGCTTATCGCATCTATCCTTATCGTCACTACTCGTGATCAATAAGGTTTATTTTAAAACCTGCTTTCTAAACCTTGAGGTCACCGCCTCAATAACTTTGACGTCATCGCCATGTCGATAAGCTTTAATTCCAAACTTGTTTTCAAAACTAATTGAGGTTGTTGCCTCAGATTTTTATCATTTGGACTAGGTCGACAATGCATACTTCTTAATCATTTTCTAAAAAGACTTTAGGATATTTCCTTTAGCTTGTATAAAACCACATTTTGAAATAATTTTTAATTATTAAATTTGATTAACAATGAAAAAAATGAATGTTTTATAAATGTTGGAATTTGAGATGAAATTTATACCATTGCATTGATGGTAATTTTATGGTGAACTTTCATATACAGTACTTTCTGATTAGAGTTCAAATGGAAAAACTATAACTGTTTGAAGTTTTAATGTCGAAAATAATCATATGTGTATATTTGTATGTATGCATATACATATAATACCTTAATCAGTTATATATGGCAAATATTTTAATTTAAAAGGGAACGATGTAATAGTAACATAGTTAATTAAATAACAATAAATGATGTGTAACATATTTAATTAATAAATAATGAAAATTAACAATAAAGAGAGTTTGTAAGAAAAATGAATGAAAATAAGGGAAGAATTCATGTGAACAATTTATGCATTATATATATATGTGTGTGTGTGTGTGTGTGTGTGTGTGTAGGAAGCGACTAATAGGATGTAAAATTTGTGTCAAATTTAGAGACACATATTCTGAACCATTGGATTTGTTTTTCTTTATATGGAAGGTGAAATTCAGAGGAGGATCTAATGGTTTAGATTGTTTATATCTAAATTTATGTCATCGTTTTGTATTTGAATAAACTTTCACAAAAACACACACACACAAATATATGTATACATATATATACATATATTTGTGTGTGTGTGATAGGATCAAGAGCACCCTAAATTGTGCAGCACCTCTATAGCCTCTTGGTTTCCACCACACATTCATGTTTCTCTCTCCTTTCACAAATTATGTCTCCCACCAATAACTTATTTAATTATAAATATGTGGTCGTGGTTAGCATGCAAAAGGGTGCTATATAACTCTCCTTATATATATGAGTGTGTTTGAATTCAGATTGTAGAACATTAATGCGGTTTGTAATGTACTCTTTCAATATAATTACCAAATCAACTGAGAATTGATTTGAAATTAATAGTAATCAAATGTTACAAGTTTGTAAAGAGATCGAAAGAAAGAAATTGAAATGTGTGTTACACCAATAATTTGCTATCACAAACATATAAATAGAGTAAATAAGAAAAATCAAATAGGATTAATGTGCGTGTATATGTATAAATTTATATGTACATGTATATATGCACGTAAAAATTCTTAATTTAAAATGCGTTTGAAATTGAAATTCAGAACAAGCAATAAAACACGAGAAATAATTAACGTTATGGAAACTAACATAGAAATAAGCAACGTTCTTTATAGCATTCAATATAATAATTAAAATTATTATAAATAAAAAGATGTGTATTAGACAATACAGGTCGACAACTAGGGGTGAGCATTTGGTCGGTTTGGTGGGTTTTGAGGTAAAAAATTCAAATCGAATTGAGAAGAAAATTTTCAAAACCAATCTGAATCGAAATAAGCTTGCAGTCGGTAATCGATTTAACTTAACTCAAAGGATATGTTATCATTTAAATGATTAAATCGCTTAAAGTAAAATATAAATTTATGTTTGTAGAATTATTTTAATAAAATTTATATTTATAATAAAATTTGACTTATTTCTAACAAATATCCATGTATTTTATCACTAAACTAGTCATTTAAAGTATAATAATGCCATAAAACCAGATAATAAATTAAAGTTCGGTTAATTCGGTTAAACCGATGATCGAAAAAATTATTTTAAAACTCGAATTCAAGCTGATTTTGCTCCAATAGCGAATGGAATAGACCAAAATGTACTGGTTCAGATGGTTAATTTGGTTATAACTGTGACGACCACCCACAACCCATGCACTTTATAAGAGGAATAATGCGCCGAAAGGTATGCAAGGTAGCTATGGATGATCATCAAGGTATGATACATAAGCAGAACCGGTCGTGAACTCACGGTGCAAGGATAAAATATAATAGAACATATACAATAGGTAGTGATAGTGAAGCAGAAAACACTAAACTTTCATGACAACTAGAAAGTATTTCCCATACATGAGGATAGCAACAATAGCGTTTGTACAATTTGCCTCACTACAACACTCAGAGAAATAGCAAACAACAGAAATCCAATTATTAGATAGTAGTAAAACTAGTACGTGAGCCTCCTGCTCACCATCGTTTAGCATCATCATCTTACTAAAGCATCACCTGTCACCTGTTACTCGGTCTGCCCATCCACAATCGGATGAACAGCCCAAGGTAATAAGAGGAAACATAAAACCTTGAGTCCGACAACAGTCTTAGTGAGCGATAAAACAACTAACAAACTTAATCAATAAAGCATATGAGAATGGGTAAATAAACGAACTAATTTACCCAACCCCAGAGAAGAACTTACTCCTGCCTTCCCCTCAACATTACAGTGATAGCCTTTACGATCCGTACACCCAAAGGGATAGTAATTTATCCATAGTAACCAGAACAACCATTCATACATAACAATAGCAACTCAATCATGATCACAACATGCATTTAAACGTCCATGACTGACTCTGGCTATCACCGCCAACTTTGTTTTGCAACCCTAGTTATCGTATGGCTGGCTAACAACTTGCCATCAATTGTCAAGGACCATACACGATTCCTCGATTCTAGCAAAACTCCTTACACTATACTCAGTACGTGTCTAGGTCATACACGACGCCTAGGGAACTCGACCTACAACTGGTCTTCAGTTGTGCCCTTTGCTTTGGATCCGCTAGAAACTACGACAACTACAGTTCCTCGGCCTTCACATTTCTAGTCGTTATCTATTATGACTATTAATTAGCTTAGGACACCTAAAAGCCATCACTCCACATGAACTCAATACACCTTTGAGTTGTCATATCATTCATTGTTCTACGCCAATCAACGAACACTTTTCAACACTTCTAAACTTCCCAATTGAATTCATTTTGAAGTGACATCATCACCAGAAATGGTTAACCATAAATGGCCGACCCAACTTTATGCCGACCTAACTTTATGCCGACCCACTTTATGCCGACCCACTTTATGCCTACCCAACTTTAGGCCAACCCAACTTTAGGCCGACCCAACTTAGTGCTGACCCACTTTGTGCTGACCTAAGTTTGTGCCGACCCAACTTTATGCCGACCCAACTTTAGGCCGACCCAACTCTATGCCGACCCAACTGGTGACTAGCCCGACCCGACTCTATGCCAACCCAACTGGTGACTAGCCCGACCCAACTGGTGACTAGGTCGACCCAAAACCTGCATATTGCAAATCAACTTCGATTTCGACCAAAACATCGCCAAACGATAGATTCGACAAAACCAACTCATCCAAACCATCAAATACAACCATAAATATGTCATAACATTGCTAACAACATGAATATGACGATTATCACTAAAATGATGTAAATTTCACCAAAACCATTAAGATGAACATATCATCAAAACGAGAGATCTAACTTACATAAATGTATGAGATAACATGGAATTAATGGTTTAAACTTGCTAAATTAGATCATAGGGTGATTCATATGAAAATGGACATATAATGGTGTAGATCTATGAGAAAATACTTGAATTTTATGAAAAACATGATCTAACATTCATATACTTCATTGAATCCATGTGAGAGATGTAAATCATTCACCGATTATCCCAAACAAGCAAAAATCAAAGAAATATGAATTCGAACAGCAAGCACTTCGCACCAAACACCTTGATCCGATGAACTCTTGCCTCAGTTGATGTAGATCTAGCCTTCAATGGTGTAGATCTATGATTTCCCTCCTCGGATTTTGATTTTTAATGGTGGAAAAGTGTTAGAGGAAGGAGAAGCACAAGACCTCCCAATGAGAGAATTAAAATTTCAAACTCATTCTCATATCCCTTACCCCCTATTTATAGTTTCCACCAACCCCCTAATGGGCCTTCTCAATTCAGCCCACTTTGGCTTACCAAACATGGTCAGCCAACTAGAAAACTTAAAACAGCGATTTCTCCCAAACCATTGAGCCAAATCTTTGATGTAGCCACTTTATAGAAAGGCAATCATCAATTCCTTTCCAATGGCACAGGTCTCACCTTCTGATTCGACATAAGTCAAAAGTTGTTCCCTGTATAAGACTGACAGGGGCAAAATGGTCACAAACAAAATTGGTAAAAATTATGGACATGTCTCACATCTCCATAAGCAATATATTAAAAGATGAGAATGATCCAACTCTCAGAGAATGAAATAAAAATATTTTACGATCTTCCAATACATAAAACGCGGGCTGTTACACTAACTGAATATTTCTCATCTCTATCGAC
Source organism: Allium sativum (assembly GCA_030737875.1). Taxonomy (NCBI): domain Eukaryota; kingdom Viridiplantae; phylum Streptophyta; class Magnoliopsida; order Asparagales; family Amaryllidaceae; genus Allium; species Allium sativum. The sequence continues at coordinate 652,436,428 of CM060915.1, forward strand.
AATCCTTGGGCACAATCGACCCGTACGCGGTACAAAGACATGTGTTTGTGGCATTTTCGATGAACGGATTTAACACATTTTATATCTTACAGACCAGGCTGATTTGAACCTCTATAAACAGACATACAATGCATATGCTACTTACTCAACCTCTCCCTCGCTACTAAGGTTTCATGCTTTGTAATTCCACAATCTCATCACCAAATCCATAGCAGATAAATAGATAAGTGTCGTGCACCATTGAACTATTACTCCTACTTCTGGCCATAATGTAAATATGTTGACTGATCGTAAATTAGGCAACCTCAACCCCGTCAAACGCAATTATCTGTTTCCTGGTTAGCCTCCAAACTCATTTCATTCTAAATGGGCACGTAAGCCCTGTCGCTTTTCTTTTGGCTCCAAGACTTCAAAAATTATAAAACATAGATTTTGGTTTTTGTATTCAATTGGAGGAAGAAGATTTTAGAAACCTAGGATGGAGTTCTCATCAAAGAGTCATTCAAATGAGGAAAGTTTCATGATCTAATTTTCTATTTAATCTATTTATTTTATTTAAAGCCAAAATGTGTAAATCTACATGTATTTCAATTTGTAATTCCAAATAGAATTACAAAGAGAAGGATATGGACAATAGAATTGGATCTGAATCAAATTTGGAGAATTTGAGTAGTTTAAAGGAAAGTGAATTAAATTATATATCTTTTACTATAATGATACATGATAACTTTGGATTCTCATTCAGTTTATCTGGAAAGAATTATTGCATTTAAGTTGATTATAGATAATTGTTCAATCGAAATTATTTAGATTAAACTCTAAATTAAAGGTTATTTGTACTTACATACAAAAGTATTAAAGCGAAGGTAAGCAAATCCATAAACAAAATTTGAGTTTAAGTGGAAAAGAGCATAAGCTGCACTAAAAAACAAAAAGAGATTTGCAGTTGTTACGTCTGCATTCATAAAATGAACTAAAAGAAATATACTTCTAACATAATTTGGGAAACTTACTATATTTTAGTTGGTTCGAAAGAATAAATTTCCATATTTCAATATCAGAAGAATGTGATGAACGTAATTACAAGAATAGAAATAGAACCTAGAAAAAAAATAGGACAAGTACAAATAGAGGAGGTTAATATATTTTATACTACTTACAAAAGAGAAAAGAGAGGATATCTTATCATTATAAATCATTACACAGAAGTTTATTCTTATTAAATATGGAAATAGATTATGGAAAAACCTTCGTTATTAACTTACTAAAATATGAGTAGCCCCAAAAAGAAAATATTAAAAGAAACGAAAAAAAACAATATGAAAAAAAACAATATGATAAAAGATAAGAACCATAAAAGGTACAAAAAGATAGATGATAAAGAGAGAAATTAATATTTATTTTTAAGAAAACAAAATAAAAGGGATTATCAAGTTAATATTTATTTTTATGATATATATATATGTCCAATAGCATATAGATACTATCTCTATGATAGATAAGGGCCTAAAAAGATAAAAAAAAGTTAATAAAAGAGTAAAGAAATAATGAAAGTAAATAAGAGAAAGATAAATTAAATGCATAAAGAAAAAGAGCTGGACATATAGTCTAATAGAAAATGAGACAACAATTGTAATCTCATTACATGCATTTAAATAACAACCTAAGGAATTTGGATGTCGGCAATCATGTGAAAACCATTATAATTTCTCTAGAGTAATGGGAATCCCACCCTAGCAGATTTGTGGATAATACCGGAGTAGGAAATAATTGACCACAAGAGGGTGGGCCATCCTAGCGGAATCATTCAAAAAATACAAATGATGGAAATAAATGAGCTCATATGAGCGTACAAATGGTGAAAAGTCTGTATTAATGGATTTGCGGACAATACGGAAGTAGGATATAGTTGGCCACAATAGAGTGGCATGTCCCAACGGGGTCGTTCAACAAACACCAATGTCAGAAATAAGCAACTTCAAATGAGACGTAGAAAGGATAACCTAGGATAACCCTCAGATGTAGGCATAGATAGACAGTTCCTCAAAGGCAAGGTTTGCAAATATTCATCAATGAGGTATTGCCTTGTCTTCTTTAGGCAGTCTAATGGTCGGTGGATGGCTAGATATTCATACGATCCACGGTCAGCGGCACCTAATAACAGGGAAACCCAAAGGATAGTAGTCATATGAGTACAGGTCATCATTGGTCAGCAGCGAGAATGGGATAGAACACGGGTTATGCCTCTATCAGCCAAGCGATCATTCGCTATCAGGACATCTAGATAAGGATAATGTAACGCCACACAGTTGATTAAGATTACTTGTTTAGGGAAATGCTATTAACCTATTAGAGGCACCTTCCGACTAGAAACGGATGGATGTGCGAAGCCTAGCCACCATAGAAGGGATAAACCATAGTTTATAGTAAATCACCAACTGAATTCCATACAACGTAGGCTATAAGGCCCTTAATGATCAGATTTCAGAAAGTATAAGAAGAACGATCACGTGCATATCCACAATGTAGGCATAGAGAAGCAATCCATTGTGAATATCTGCATTATAGGCATAGTGAGGCAGTCCATTGCATATGTAGTTTATATGTTTTCGTAGTAGGCGACATAATATTTGAAGTAGAGGCAATTATTTGCCGTCCACTACAGATGTAGCTTCAACATTCTAGTAGTGAAATGATGGAATCCCAAAGAGGAGGATATGAAGGATACTAAGGGTAGTATCTAGGGCCAAGGCGGTCTAAAGGATGTGTTGTATGTATGTATGTATGTATATAAGCAATGCTTATTATGTTAAATCTACAGGGAGCATATGGGTGCAACTTAGGCGTAGAGTTGAGAATCTAGCAAAGTTAATAAACAATATTATAACAAAGATGGAAACAAAACATTATATGTAGCGTTGGATTTAAAAGTATATAATTTACCAGTTACCAGAACATTAGTTCTGACCCCCTCATCAAAACAACCCGCAGGTTAGATAAAAGATAAAAAAAAATCATCTTAGAGATACTTGTTGCGAAGTATTAGTACATTGATGAGTATTTATTTATGATTATATTTTAGATTACTAACTCTCTGAGTTATTTTCTTGAGATATGATATTTATACCTTTGTCTATTTGCAAGATATGAAAGAAACTACTCATGCTTCAATGGACTTGAGTTTTTGCTTTTTGCAAAAGATCCGGACCTGTTGAGGTGTGAGTTGTTATATCTTATCACCCATCGACTATGTAGACAAGGTTCACATTTAAAGCGCATTTTTCATAAACCACTTTTAATTCCATAGGTGGTTAATCTGTGTATGAAATCGATAGGCGTGGGCCATCGACTTAGTTACTTTTGATGGTATTGACAACTTGACAGCGGGTCGACAAGAGCAAGATGACACGCTTGTCGAGCTTGTGTGTTTGTATTGTTGTTAGCTATTGTTTTATATGCTATTAGTTTTTGCTAATATTTTCGATACATGATTTACACATTGGGGACACCAATAGAAGAACTAAATCATATAATATTAGGAATACCAATAGGAATTGATTAACTGTGACTATTGGGGGATACCAATGGGGTTAATAATTATGTTTACATTAAGGATACCGATGGAAGAGATATTAAAGATATCAATACATTAAAACTTTTCTAGGGTTACCAGATAATTTTTTTTGTGGTTTATAGCCATCCCATGGGTAAATCTATGGCATGCATGTGGTTGTTGTCTACATGTGTTGACGGGGTTCATGGTCATCCTACCGATAAAACTATGGGGTGTTTGTATATAGCTTCTGTCTAATAAAGGCCTGTCTCATGAACTTTTGTTTTCATATGTATTAGAAAAGTTATTATTGGAATGGTTGGGATGGATAATCACAAATTAAATAAATAACTTTTAGGCAAGTAAATCATTTGCCATTATATTATTAAACTAACAAACCATTAAGACAGCTAGTCATGACAACGAGGATGTATAATCCATATTATGTTGCACTTTTTGCATACTTTACTATTATTGTCCTAACCATTGCGAGTGCAGGAGCACATAGATGGATATTATGTTGTTTAATACCAGCGAGAGGGAAACCCTTTCCGCTAAGCGACATGGTCTCACCCGATATCTATTGATTTTAGGGTACTTGTTATTATTCACACTAGTCTGTTGACTGATTTGAAGTTTCTTGTTTTCTCTTAAACTCTCGGGTACCCATTTGAGTAGTTTGAGGGTTAAAATTTTCAAGTTCTTCGAATAAGCTTCTGATGATGCGTGTGAGACATTTAGCTATGTTGAAATTTTATTTTCGTTGTGTTTATTTTTGGATGGATGCATGACAAGGATATTAATTGCCAATATTTAGACTATGGTCAACCAAGAGGCATCTTCATATGTTGCTCTTATGATTATATTTTGTAATAATTATATTTGATCTGAACATCAGTTTTGATATGGAAATATGTAATGAAAGATATTAATGAATGTGTTTCAATTTTTTTTCATGTTCTTTATGTTATGATTTATGAACGTATATGTTTTCTATTACTGGAAGTTAATACTATAAATGACTGCAACATTTGTAGTGCTTAGTTTTGGATGTTAGAAAATGTGGTGTTACACTATCAACATTGAACGTTACGGTTCTGAAAATGGAACAAATTTACATATGCGTAAACCAAAAGTGCAACCTTAAAATTTTGAAAATAACATTTTGATCAACCTCATTGAACCATACGGTTGTTGACAAAAGTTACTTCATTCTTCATTTTTTTCCACATAGCTCATCATAGTCAATTACTCTATATTGGATTGATCATCTAAAAGTTGTTTATTTTGTTAATTTAGTTATCAATCAAGCATTTAATCTTACATTTCAAATGAAATTGTTTATTTGATTAATTTTATATTATAACATTTTTCATAGCTGTACTCCAAAATACAAAATGTCGCAGCCCTCACTCTTCCTAAGATTTTCATTTTCACAACTCGAACATGGCATACAAGCAACACATTAGGAAAAATCATTCAAAATTCTAAATATATCAAAGATGACACGTTTTGGTTAGGAAACCCAATAGGTACTTTGGTACTACGCGAAAAAACACTGATGTATAAGCCATATCCATATGACTTTTGTTACAAAATCGCTAAAAATTGGAATTACTATGGGCATTTTGTGCAGAGTAATAGTTTATGGATGAAATGGATGGTGTAACAATTCGGCGGAATTCCAACGCCTGAATTTCTACAATTATACATAATCCCATATTACTTGCCAAATCCCAAGTATTGAAAACACCAGATAGTTAATAAAAAGAAATTAGAGGGTGGGAAAAAAATATTTGAATAAAAGAAAATAACAATGGACAAGCTAACCAACACAACACCGAGTCTCACATCACTGTAGAATAAAATATTAAATATAAATAAATATTTATTGAGAGCTACAAATAATACTTACATTTCATCAGAGTACAACATACAACCAATACATCTGGACAATTATAACAACCTGTCCTCACATACGACACACAGCGGAATAAATACTAATACATCAAAACTCCTCTAGCATGTTTTCTGAAGTACGTAGCATTCTAACTTGAACCTGTAAAACTCGGTCTGACTCGAGCATTTCAAACGCCACGGATCAGTCTGGTGAACCAACGTGAGAAAACTCACCAAGTTTATAGGTATCATCCAATTGATTTAAAGTTAAAAATCCTTTTGAAAGAAAAGGATAATTGTAAGACCAGTCCATACATAAACAGATGGTTTTTACCTTACGATAACCCAAAACATTTCTTTGATAAAACTATTATGATATTATAACAGTGTCTAAATCAAAAACCGTGGGCACTTATTGGATTGTGGATTTCCAATCATGACAAGGTATGGAACCATCTTCGGCTAGTGTTTCTCTACAGAGGAATACATTGGGTTCAATAAGAACATCTTACAACCAGACCACTCATTTCTTTTGAGTGTACAGAATGTATATCACCAACGGTTGGGATCAGAAATAGTTACCAAAGTGTACAACAACGATAGAATAAAGAAGTAAATGGATTTTATCTAGATCAGTTGATAATACACCCTAATGGGAGCGACCCACATAGCCATGGTGCCTGTCTGATTTTGTCATTTCCTGGTTGATGAGGTTTGATATGACTATTTACCTTTTTAAGAACATCACACATTAACTTTGAATACCACATTATCAGATCTGCCAAATCACTAATTGACGTCTACAAAAATACCCTGAGTATTAAGCTAAGAGAAGGTGTCTTCTCCGCCACCAATCAGAAGTATGTTTGAGGAAATCAATGTACATGATCCTTTGGAAATACTCTGTCAGACATTCGTCCATACAAGTCATCCAGGAACAGGATGAACTTAAGGTACCTTCCTACCACATCCTAGGAATCACTTTATGGATCAGTAGCCAGTAGTCCTTGCAAATCCGTAGATTTCAACCACGATATAACCACTATATATCTAAAAGGGCCAACCAGAGATTTTAAGTAGTCCTTCTGTTTTATGAAGATCCACGGTCTTCAATTGCTCCATCTTGATCAGCATCAGGTATCTTCCCTGTTTACGTATTAACTAGTTGGAATTGTTTCCAAATATAAATTCGATCCCGGTCTTTCCGTACCAACCAGCGATAGTAGGCCAGATTTGATAGTCGATCATTTATAACAACCATGCAACCATAAAAATAATATGAATTTACTGGTTTATTACTCACCATCACTTGGCCTCCTTAATCATTAACAAGTGGTTAATCGAAACCTCTAATTCTTTCAATGTTTCGAACATAGCTTTTCACTTCTTATTTTAATATACTAATATTCTCAAAACCATTTCATTTTAATACTTAGAAAAATATCTTATAACCATATCCAGTTTTCTAATTTAAAAACATTAGCTACAACATTATTCATTATTTATAACAGGGATATTATTTCAACTTATCATTCATAACATTATTTTACAAAATCTCCTTTGTTTCAATACTTGAAAACAGTAATCGACACTTATTTTTTAGAAAAAAAAACTCATTCTAAAACTCATTTCTTTACTTCGAAAATATCGATATATTTTCACAAAATCTCCTTCTATTTCTTTTACTTTGGAAATATCATTTCATATTGTTAAACCCTTATTATATCCTTTACTTTGGAAATCTCATTGTATGTTCTCAAATATTTTTATTTCCTTTACTTTGGAAATCTCATTATGTAGTAACCAATGGTATGTGTATATATAGATAGTTATACTTCAAATCTGGGCCTAACAATGTCAAATAATATATTATTTAACATAGAACCCAATAGTTTTTATTATATTCCAAAACTTTGCAAATAACATTGCATTATAATTTCTCTTTTGGAAATAATAAATTATTTCTAACATCTTTACCATTACAAGCTAATATCATCCTCATGTAACGAAAAGGAATTACGCTCGATCCGAATCGATCGCTAAACCGACCAAGACCGTTCGAAACCCCTGATTGTTTTGAGAACACGACAAATTGGAACGCAAACAGAAGAACATTTCATTGTTAATTACAACAATTCCATCAGAATACAAGAATATACAGAGTATGAATAAATATTACATATAAAATATCAGAGATTTAAATTACATTTAAATACACCGCAGCGGAAAAATAATATTACAATACACAATTGAAAGTAATACACGGATACAGAGCTTTCCGAGTATCGTTCTAGCTGTAAATCAGGATCCTGTGAATATAAATCTGCAAAACCAAAACTACTAGTTGCCCGTGTCAAAATAAGGGCACCCGAAGTTTAGGTTAAAACAATAAACTCCAGGACAGTCATGTGACTGGTGTGAGAACTAAAACAGTTATTAATCTTTATTTTAAAGTTCCGTAAATCAAGGGACCACGCCGTATAACACGGAACAGGTTTCCTCCCAAGAATACCAGTGCATAAAACAATAGCGCAATGCTAAATAAAGAACAATGAAGCTATTATAAGACCCAGGTCCCATCACACAATGCAACACAAGCCGGAGGATATGGTTTTACCTTATAATAGCCAAAGAATGCTTGATACGATAAATTTCATCTTTTATTATTACTATAAGTGTATAGTGTCAAAACAATTTCAATCATAAATATCAATCATAGACGACATGGGTACCATATATCATGTCGCCATACTAGGCTCTACAATAAAAACCACAAAGTCACATATTGGAAGTTGGATTTCCATCTGTGAACCAAGGCAAAAGATAGTCCTCTACCGAATTCGATACGAACCCAATGGTTCCGGTTTTAGAAGAATCCGACGGTCGGATCTCCCGTAATATCCATTCGAAGTCAATGGTCGAAATTTGCGAACTGCCGCGGTGCGGCGCATTCTATTCAGGCCATTATATATATAATATATATATTATATATTTCGTCGAATTCTGAGACCGTTTGAAAAATGGCCATTTTCCAGTCGATTAAAATCAACTAAAACTGGCCAAATGCGTTATGCTTTGCCACACTCACATATTGATTCGAAAAATTATGAATTTTGGAATCTAGCAATAACTCGACATCACGGATCCAACAAGAGTGGTTTCGTCAAAAACCGAGGTCGTTTGCAAAATTTCCATTTTTAAGGGCTAGAATTCTATAGCGACTATCCTGAATTTTCAACTGGACGCAACTTTTGATTTCCGCTATGAAATTTCAATTTTTCGGATTTGTTGAAAAGATATTCTCAATTAGATTCTAATATTTTTGGTTTCGCTAAAATCCGGTTTACTTTGAATCCTGTACATTCATTTGAATTTTGAAATCGAATTTTCAAACTACCGCGCCGTTTTTCAATTCCTTTTATAATTATAAATAAATATTTGTATTCTAATGACGACGCAAATAAATATATTCATTCTATTTATATTCAAATTATAATTCTCGTCGCTATTATGTAAAATAATTCATTTTAAATATTCAAAATTCATCAAAATTGCCAAAATAAAATTTTTAAATTGGCTCAGATTTCTGGGTTATTACACTCAGATAATCCAGAAGTCATTCAAGTTAGGATATTTTAGTTACTTCTCAGACCTTAATCGACAACGTTCTTATATTAAGATAGATATGGGTTGTAATTCAAAAACCGATATTCATTCTAATATCAAAACAAATCCCATTTAACCATTTTATTTAAAATATGGTTTTATAACCATCAAGCCACACTGAGCCCTTTTTAAATTAATTCTTATTAATTATCATTTCTCAATTTCCCATATCTTTCCCAAATACTTCTCAAAACTCGTTTTCCTCTCACGATTCTTGGAAAACACTTCTATATACTGTAAACTATTTATTTTCTATATACTAACAAATATTACTTATTCACATTGAAAACATTTCCATATATTCACAAATTCTTATTTTCTATATTTAGGAAATATACATTATAATCATCGAAAACATTCCATATATTCACAATTTCATATACCAACAAATATTACTTATTCACGTCGGAAAACATTTCCACAGATTCACAAATTCTTATTTTCTATATTTAGGAAATTTACATTATAATCATCGAAAACATTCCATATATTTACATTTTGATATTCTTATCAACCACACTATTTCATTTCCTATATTTAGAAAATATCTCTGATTATCTTTAGAAATGTTTCCAAACTCCATTTATATGGATTTAGACGAACGTCCTATAAAACATCGTCACGATCACTCATTGACTAACTATATCTTTAACAAATCTTCGCCATCGACCCTTAACCATTCCTAAGTTAATCAAGTTGGGGGTATAATTACCTCTCAGAACTTAACTAAACAACATTCTCAACTTTGAAATAGACAAAATTCACTACTTTAATCTTAACAAACATTACTTACACAACTCAAGCGTAACGGCCCAAAATTTTTTCGACCCAGAAAATCGACACACAACACCATGTCTACTATCCGACTACCGAAAATACCGGAACATCAATAGAAAGAGGTTAGAGGGTGAGAAATAGAAAGAAAGAAAATTAGAATAGAAGAAGAAGAAGAAGAACACAAATACAACAATAGAGTAACACGAATCTCACAGCGGAAGAAATAAAATATAGTATACAACATAACTTGGAAATACAAATCTGTCTTTTGAGTATAACACTTACACCACAACAAAAATAAACAATAGCTATATAATCCTGAAGCCTCCTGCTCCATCTCTCGAAGTATTTGTAAAATCCCGACTACTTGACTGCCCGTACAAAATTGGGCACCCAAAAGTTTAGGGAAAACAAAACAAAATAAACTCGAGGTCAGTCATATGACTGGTGTGAGTAAACTCCAACCATTTGTTTAACTTTTAAAATCCTTTTAAAAGAAAGAATAATCATAAGACAAATCCACACATAAACACGGATGGTTTTTACCTAACGATAACCCAAAACATTCTTTTAAAATCCATACACTTCTGATATTATAATAATGTCTAAATCAAATGAATATCAATCTAGTGGAACGCTTTCATCTCACGTTCCACATATATAACATATAATCAAAAGCCGTGGGCGCTTATTTGGTAATGGATTCCAACTGCAAAGGTATGGGACCACCTTCCGACAGTGTATCTCTAGAGATAAATACACCGGGTTCAACAAGAACATCTTGTAACCCAGGCTAAACATGACTGGTCACTCATTTCGCTTGAGTGTACCGAATGTATTATCACCAACGGTTGGGATCAACAATCGTTTCCCGAAATGGACATCATCGAAATAGTTTAAAGAAGTAAATGGAATTTCTCTAGATCAGGTGACAATATACCCTAATTGGGAGCTACTCACTTAGCTCTGCGGCCTACCCCATTTTTACCATTTTCTGGTTGTGACGCTAGAGGCCATAACGTACAGATCACACCTTTATTACTTTGAATGCCACATTGTCATACCCACCAAATCACAAATTGATTTTTCCAAAAATACCACGGGTATACAGCTAAGAGAAACGAGTTCCTCCGCCACCAAGCGTAAGTACGTTTGAAGAGATCAACTTATGCGATCTGTTAAATATACTCTGTCAGACATTCTTCTATATAGGTCATCCTTGGACTGAACATACCGAAGGTGTAACAATTTAGAATTTCGCTCGATCTGAATCGATCGCTAAACCGACCAAGACCGTTCGAAACCCCTGATTGTTTTGAGAACAAGACAAATTGGAACGCAAACAAAAGAACATTTCATTGTTAATTACAACAATTCCATCAGAATACAAGAATATACAGAGTATGAATAAATATTACACATCATAAATTATCAGAGATTTAAATACATTACTGCAGCGGAAAAATAATACAATACACAACTAAAAGAGATATACAGATACAGAGCTTTCCGGATATCGTTCCAGCTGTAAACCAGGTTCCTGTGAATATAAATCTGCAAAACCAAAACTACTATCTGCCCGTGTGGAAAATAGGGGCACCCAGAGTTTAGGTTAAAACAATAAACTCCAGGTCAGTCATGTGACTGGTGTGAGAACTAAAACAGTTATTAATCTTTATTTTAAAGTTCGGTAAATCAAAGGACCACGCTGTATAACACGGAACAGATTTCCTCCCAAGAATACCAGTGCATAAAACAACAGCGCAATGCTAAATAAAGAACAATGAAGCTATTATAAGACCCAGGTCCCATCACACAATGCAACACAAGCCGGAGGATAGGGTTTTACCTTATAATAGCCAAAGAATGCTTAATACGCTAAATTGCATCTTTTAATATTACTATAAGTGTATAGTGTCAAAACAATTTCAATCATAAGTATCAATCATAGACGACATGGGTACCATATATCATGTCGCCAATACTAGGCTCTACAATCAAAACCGCACATGTCACGTATTGGAAGTTGGATTTCCATCTATGAACCAAGGCAAGGGATCGTCCTTACCGAATTCGAGACGCTTTACCCCGTGTCTCAGGAACAGAACGCATCGCCCCTTGGAGTGACGGGGCCGGTCCACCGATGTGGATTAAAATTCCTGAACACTGCGTTTCCCCACCCTATGGGGTGTCATTGAGTCCAATGACTCCATCGGCTCCACATAGTCACCGATATATCCGAGGCGCCTCGCAACCCGACAACCACATAAGTCAAACTCAACAGGGCGTGTCAACCACTAACGCCACTTCTAGCTAGAAGGAAACGCATGCCCTCCCTGAGGTCCTCTCCCGTTTCTGGTTCACAACCGGGGTGTGAGGCTCGCGAATCAACGCTACACAAAGCTGTGCCACACAGGCTGTGCTTTGATGATCAACCACAAGACTCTGCTTTTCAACAGAAGTCTTGATCATTTGCATCTTAGCATGCCATATAGGCAGTCCACTCCATGCAACCGATATCCATCAATCACACAGAATGATATCCAATGTCATACACACTGTCCATTTACAAGTCCGTTCTGGGTCTGAACGAAACCGGAGGCACCTTGTACCTCGCATATCCATCGATCTTCAAGTACGTCTGGACGACCACTAACTGATTCCCTTCTCTTGGGTGTACGGCCCAATCAAGATCATCAGTAATCACCCAAACGACGTGAAGACCTCTGGTCTTCGACCATCGTCTTCATCCTCGACACATCGTCGAATCAGTTATTCAGAATGGGATAAACCCGGTCTTTCTGAATAACTCGCGTATATAATAAACAAGTGTTACACAAACACAACATACGCCTCATTCCAATTCAGAATATTCTTTTATCCAAATATTCTTATACTTTGGGAAAGGTTCCCATTAATTTTATTAAAGATAAATTCTTTAAATTTATTCTTCCTTTGAATATCAATTCAAACCAAATTATGGTTTATCCAAACTAGTCGGGATTAGCAAACCTTACCGAAGTAATCATTTGTTTTAAATTTCCCAATCCCAACCTATTCACCCCATGAAGTAAAACTGGTAATACTTCATATCTAACACCACGGTGTTATCGGTAAATTCAATTACAATTTCACGTTCAAATCTAATTAAAGATTTAACTATCGCCTGGAGCAAAACTGGTGATACTCCATTCTCGATCATTTCAATCTAATTAAAGATTCATTAAAACTCCACTTGGTTTTAATCTTCCCAAAAATCAATATCAATGATTGTTTAACTTGGGAAATCATATCCTGTCTTTAACTGGGTTAAAGAACCAATGTCATTTAAAACACGGTTCACTATAAACCCAAAATCACATTCCATTAATTATCGGGTTAAAGAAGAAGTGTTATTTAAAACACCGTTCATGATAAACCCAAAAATCAATTCAAATTCAATTCCAATTCAATACCATTTAATTGGTATACTTCATTAAATCTAAATAAAAAGATTTGACCTTTTTCTCAACTAGGTTTAAGAACAGTATTATTAAAGATACCATTCACGACAAACCCAAATCACATTTGATATTAAATACAAGGCTCTGAATAGAAAATATATCGGCTTATATTCAATATTAAATTCTACGACCAACAAATATCGTATTGGAAATAACGATATAAATATATCTTTCAAATTTCTATAACAATATATGTATAATCACGAAATCCAACATTGAAATATTCCAAAGACAATTTCGATTCGAATCCATTCCAATTCAATTATTAGAAATTTTGGTTATTTTCAAAATCATTTCAAATCCAATTTATTCATTTTAAAAATAAGGGGAATTATAATTCTAGTTCAAAACTAGTTCATTTTGATAAAATTCTATTTTTATCTTTTCAAATATGGAAATTTTCATCCCAATTCTTCACAAATCATTTCTTATGATTTTACACAAATTATTACTATTTTTAATAATTTTATCAAGGCCCGTACAGTCGATTTCCATCAACGGCCATCGAACTGCACTTACAACGACCTTTTCCAAATTTGATTTGGACATAATTCCGAATCCAACCGTTAGATTTCAAATCTCTAATATTCGTTAGAAAGCTCTTTTCGATACGAACCCAAGTTTCTAGTTTAGGAGGATCCGACGGTCGGATCTCCCGTAATATCCATTCGAAGTCAATGGTCAAAATTCGCGAACTGCCGCAGCGCGGCGCATTCTATTCAGGTCATTATATATATATATATATAATATACATATAATATATATATTTCGTCGATTTCCTTTCAAAACGTATTTTAGAAATCGTTTTAAATTCGTTTTCAAAACGATTTCAACTTCCTATTCAATTTCTAATCAAAATTGAATATTCCACATCATCGATATACAAATGATAATATGTTCAAAACGTTATATTTTGAAATCACTTCCTTTTCTATATTTATTATAAAAACGAATATAATCAATATAAATATCGTTCGCGTCAAAATGGAGCATATCTAACCAACACGGCTTTATCTATTTCAATAACTTCGTTATTCTATTCAACAAATGAATATTTTCTTCAACACATGAATATATATTTTTATTCAACGCATGAATATCTATTTCATTCAACACATGAATTTATTTTATTCAACACATGAATTTTTTTTCTATTCAACACAAGAATTTTCTTTTATTCAACACATTAATTTATGTTTTACTCAACACATGAATTTATATTCTATTCAACACATGAATTTTTCTTCTATTCAACACATGAATTTATCTTCTATTCAACACATGAATTTATGTATTTCTATTCAACACATGAATTTATATTCTATTCAACACATGAATATATATTTTTATTCAACACATGAATTTATATTCTATTTTTATAATATTCTTTATTTTCCAAATTGGAATGAGGCCCAATCAATTACCATATAATGTTAATTATATGGATTCCATACAACACATGTATATAATAGCAACGATAAATAATCAACCATCATCCAGAGTGCACCACACAACTGCATAAGCATTAAATATAAATATAACGCTTACACAGTCTGTTAACCCATCGATTGACATACAACAAAACAATCGGGATTAGTGTACGTCAAATATCATCCCAATACCCGTGTGGGGTTTCAAATCAACAAACACAGATTTTTATTTGTGCAAGTGTAAAATTTATCGTCCCAATCCATATCAGTCAAATCGGTGTATATAACAAATCGTCCGATTTGTTTATAAATATTTGTTTTATATACACATTAAAAATTATATTTTTAACTATAAAATATTTATTCATTCCACATCACACAATAAAATTTCACAACACATGTCTCAAACGAGCATGCCATCCATGGTCTATGGACGACGGGTGTCAGGTGCTGCTAAGCACCATCTGCATCGTAGCATATATTTTAACTAGAAAACAAATTTAAAAGTGAGAAGTTCTCACCGATTAGTTAAACCAAACACCACGACTCTTCATATGTAGGAAATCTTCCTCTTGTTTCCAACGTAGTCTGTTTCACAAAGTTTATATTAAAAATCATATTTTTATAACTTCGCTATATATATGAAATTCACATTTTTATGATGTTACTATATAGATAAAAATTCTATTTTTATCACACTAACTTCATAATAAAAATTATATTTTTATATCGCTCTTCTTCTAATAAAGATTATATTTCTATATCGCTACTATATAGAAAATCACATTTTTAGTTCACTAATATATATATATATATATCAATCTTTTTCAATGTAAAAATGGAATCTTTTTAATGTAAAGAAAATCAAAATTTTCTATTGTTAAAAATCACATCTTTTTGCATATAAAAAAATTATTCTTCACTTTTTCTAAAAAAAACTGATTTTTCCTTTTTTTTTACAGCTTATCACATTAGGAAATAAGTAAATAAATTAAAATGAAATAAATAAAAACTTATAGTATTTTATCGAAGGCGGGGGGGGTGGGGCTTCTTGGACCATCGACGGTCTTCAGGCGGGGCTCGCGGTGGTAGGGGGTAGCGCGGTGGGGGTTGCGGCGAGTTGGGTTGGTTCTCGGCGGTGATGGGTTGCGCTGTTTCTAGGAGGGGGGTTTGGGGTCTTCAATCGAGCAACGGGGGAGAAGGGGGAGGAAGAAGAAGTGACGGCGGTGGCAGCGTGCGGCGCGCGCGACAGTGGCTGGAGGAAATCACGATTTAGGTGTTTTTCCTTTTCTTTTGAAATCGATTTCTGATGTGGACGGTGAGAGAAAAGGAAAGAGGTGGGGGGGTTTAAATATAAAAATATATATTTATTTAATTTATTTTCTTCTAAAAGGTTGATCTTTCAAACGAGCTCCGCATCGAGTCTAACGACCGTCGTCCCTAATTATTTATCCCCATTCCGAACACAATGGGATATGTATCATAGGCTAATTCGACTGTTTCGACCAGTTTTCGTCAAAATCAAAATATAACTCTATATATTGAATTTGAACGCACATTTCATTTTACCGGGGCCACGTATGGACTCTAAAAATTCCCCAAAAATATTTTCTAGCTTCACGATAAGGTCCTAACAAAACTAATTTCATCGAATTTGAAGGCCGTTTGAAAAAGGGTCATTTTCCAGTCGATTAAAATCAACTGAAACTGCCAAAACACGTTTTACTTTGCCACGCTCACACATTGATTCGGACAATTACGAATTTTGAAACCAAGCAATAACTTGACATCACGGATCCAACAAAAGTGGTTTTATTGAAAACCGAGGTCGTTTGCAAAATTTCCATTTTTAAGGGCCAGAATTTCATAGCGACTATTCTGAATTTTCAATTGGGCATAACTTTTTATCCCCGCTATGAAATTTCAATTTTTTGGATTCGTTGGAAAGATATTCTCAAATAGATTCTAATATTTTTGGTTTCACTAAAATCCGGTTTATTTTGCACCCGGTACATTCATTTAAACTTTGAAATCAAATTTTCATACTACCGCGCCATTTTCAGTTCCTTTTATAATTTAAAATAAATATTTATATTCTAAATAAATATATACATTCAAATTCTATTCAAAATAAATTTCTCGTCGTTATTATTTAAAATAATTCATTTAAAATAATCAAAATTCATCAAAATTGCCAAAATAATTTTTTTTAAATTGGATCAGATTTCCTCGGGTTATTACAGAAGGCACTATTCTGTAAACCCATCCTAGGCAATTTTTACCTAGGATTTGCCAGAACGACCCTTGCATAAACTCTGACTTCAATTATCTTCATCATATTTCATTCGCAACGCTAATGCCCATACGGAGTGGTTTTCAGATAATGAATCTGATGCCGGTCTCTCTATATTGACAACAGAAGAATGGTTAAAACTTTGATAGTCGGTTATTTAACTATCAAAGAAAACATCCACATACACAACGATCTCATTTCCAAATGGAAATTTTATCGATCAATCATCAATCAACATTTTTCCCTTTAAATTAATTTATCATTAATTTATACATTTCCCCATTTCCCGTTTCCATATATTTACCTAGATATTTCTCCAACTCGTTTAGCCTTTGACAATTTCTTGGAAAACGTTCCCATCTATTTTAAACTATTTGTTTTCTATATTCCAGAAAATATTTCTTGTTCACATCGGTAAAACATTTCCATATATTCACAATTGCTTATTTTCAAAATTTAGAACATAATCGTTATTATTGGAAAACATTTCCATTTCCTATATTCACGCATCACTATCATTCCACGTCCATCAGTCTCTAACCGTAAATTAGTAAGAGAATGATTCCCTGGATATCAACCCCGAAGGTCGAAACCAACATCAGATCTATATCCAGAAAACCATTCAACTTAACTAATATCCAGCCAATTTCTAATTTCCTTAACTCCGTTTCTTATCTTCTTATCAAATGATTGCTTACGCAACTCTCAGATTCAATTTACGAATCCAATTCTTTTATAAAAACACTGGTTATAACAATAACATTAAAATCCCTATTTTTGAAATATCTAACTTCAAAATATAACTTTTATTCATTAATTTGAATAAATAATAATTAATTTATTTATTTATTAAATAATTACATCATGATTTAAAAACGGAAAGTAAATTGTACTTTCCTACATTCGATATAATAGAATTTCAACATATAACTCTCTTTCAAATAACTATATTCGATAACTCTCTTTCGAATAAGCGATATCCGATAACTCTCTTTCGAATAACTTATATTCGATTATCTCTCTTTGAATAACTTATATTCGATTCTCTTCGAATAACTTATATTCGATTAACTCTCTTCGAATAAATTATATTCAATTAACTCTCTTTGAAAAATTATATTCGATTAACTCTCTTCGAATAAATTATATTCGATTAACTATCTTCGAATATATTATATTCAATTAACTCTCTTTGAATAACTTATATTCGATTAACTCTCTTCGAATAAATTATATTCGATTAACTCTCTTCGAATAGCTTGTATTCGATTATCTCTCTTCGAATAAATTATATTCGATTAACTCTCTTCGAATAAATTATATTCGATTAACTCTCTACGAATATATTATATTCAATTAACTCTCTTTGAATAACTAATATTCGATTAACTCTCTTCGAATAACTAATATTCGATTAACTCTCTTCGAATAACTTATATTCGATTATAAAATATGGGTTTCCAGCAGAACATTTATTTATCTGGTCAAATCCCGATTTATTCAATATATAATTTCTTAAATAAATTATTTTATAACATTTGGTTTAGTTGAATTTTAAATTGCAAATCTTTATGGATTTTATTTAATCCTATTCATATTTCGAACATCAAAATAAATTCCATCCTTTCCTTTTTAAAACAACTCCCAATTTCCCATTTTATATTCATTACAATCCAAATTACCCACTGATAATTATTTTTATTTCATTTATAAACATTGTTAATAAATCACACTACTTGTTTTATTTATTAAACAAGTTATTTATTTCTAGCCATTCGAACTTCCATTTCTATTTTTAAAATAGATTCTCTCTTTTCAAATTCATATTCCATTCTTTATAATTACTTGTATAAGGTTAAGTTTACATTCCATTTCAAATATCAGTGTTAAAACCGATTTCCACTTCCCTATATAAATTCAGACTTATATATTAACTTTATCCAATGATAAATATTTTACTTAATTTGTAAAACATTATTTATAAATTTATCTTTCCAGTTTATTTGTTAAAACAGATTTCTATTTAATTCTTCTTTAAATAAATCTTTTCCATTTATCATATCATTTTCCAAATATTTCCTTTTATAAAATTCTATTCATTTTCCAAATATTTCCTTTTATAATTCTATTTATTTCCCAAATATTATTTTATTTTCAATATACACTTTGAAAATTCCCTTTTTACATTCCAGTATTTCTTATGGTATTTAGAATACCAAATAACAAGACTAGTGTCACCATAATCAATCACAGATTATATATCACGTCATATATCACAATATATGAAAAAAACAGTATTATAAATATTGAGGAATCCGATTGGATCCCTCCAACCTGTTTCCTGCATCTACAGATGTTAAACAATATAACTAACATCAATTTCATTTCAATATGAAATATTATGATAAACAGAATCAATATTTAATTTACGATATTTATATGTCGTTATCTATATTTTCAACTAATTAATTAGTAGTTAATTCAAACAGTCAACACACAGCAACCAACCAACATTTATCAAGTCTAAAAATACGTTATAAAAATATAAACTGTGCAGAATTAGTGAGATTTACTTACTTTGATCAGTTATCGTTAAATAACGATAAGCGATCGTTGATTCAGATCAGGAAATTTATTTTGTTATATATTGTAAAAAGCTCCAATTCACTCCGAATTAGTTCCATTGTGTAGCCGTCGTCCATACTATCCCAACGGAACTTGTTTCGTCAGATTCTGATTATGAATGCACAAAATATTAATTTTATAAGTTACGTATTAATTTAATTTAAAATAAACTAAACTTATTTATATAAATCTAGTGGGCTTCACCATTTCTATCTTCGGCCCATACCTATACCTCTAAATACCCAGGCCGCATTTGAATAGTACCATCTTCTTCGTGTATACCAAACCATGACCAAAATTTACACTTATGTTTCTACTCCATCCTTCCATGAGATCATACGAAATCAGTTCCAAACTTCTTCTATTCGAAATGCAATCCCACCATCTCCAACTCAAGGCACTCGATTTCCACCATCCTCCATGCGATGTCTGGCCCGTACGCAACTTACTGTATAGGTAGCGAAAGTTATATTTTTGATAAATTCTCCAAACTTCAAAATAATTACCATTCTTTCTTCTAATCTCAAACACAGGCTCATCTCCTTAAATAGATGCTTCATTTCTCTAGTATCCCGAATCCAGTCCCACTGTGCTTGTTGCCATGACGTACAGTTACATCTCATGTCATCAAGGTTGGCCAACCCAACCAAAATTTGAAGCCGTGCTTTCCTTAATCCTAGGGACTCCACGTCGTACAACCTTACACCCACAACTTCCCTTATTTGCCACTATTCCCAGTCTTGTGTGTTTTGCTTGAAGTATTCCAGCTTCAGGAAATCGCATGAACTTTAAAACACGTATATTTGTTTGTCAGGGAATCATATATAAGTTTTGAACTTTTCAGCTAAGTATTGATATAAAAAAACAATTTGAAGATGGCGAGTGGAGGCCATTTCTTAGATCTGGCTTGCGGAAAGAACGGCAGTGCTGAAGCCTAGTGTATTTACAAAAGATAAATCCTTGGAAATGAAGTAAACGTCGCCATCACACATTTTGCTTAAAAGTGAAGTAATAGGTAATGTAGCCTGCGTTCTTGAACTGATAGGGGTATGACACTTCGAAACGAAGCAATGGAAAATATATATATTATATTTATTTATATTTAGATAAATATATACTTATATTTCTCCGCTGTCTGTTAACATGGTATTAGTTCGTGTAGCATGTGTTCTAATGTGTGTGTATATTATTTTTACTGAGTTTAATTATTTCTCTTTTCAGGATTTATCGGTATTAGTTTACTAGCTTAGTTACAAGAATCGAACAGATCTAACTTCTACAGTGCATGGTCAAATGTTACAAGGGTCTAACCAGTTAGTCAAACTGTTAGAATTGTGTTGGCTATACAATTAGCGAGACAGTTTAGTTCATCTGGTTGTTATCGGACCTAGCTCACTTACTCCTTTTATTGGGGTATATACTACTTAAAACCATGTATTGTATCAAGTTCATATTACATCAATACAATTAGTTTTCGTTCCTCAAACAATTATATCCTCTTCTCAATACAAATCAAAACTACATCAAGACTATATTTCTAACTTGCTAATAAAAGAAAAGAGTGCAGCAGTATACTAAGAAAAAGGGACGTATATGTGCAATTTTGCAAATATAAGATTTCTAATAAGGATACCTCGTTGCGTGAAATTTCATTCGTTTACAAAGTGCTAACGATAAAAATAAAAAACAGTTGTAACAAGAAATGTGCCACGATTCCAAAAATATAATAATAATATGTACTAGTTATCTCATTTCGTAAAACCCCAAAATGCTGATATATGGTGTAAAATACTTCAAATAAAAAGTGTTTATTTTCCAAAATAAAAATTACAGTAAAATTCTAAAAATTAAATTATAACTACGTCACAAAGATCTTGTCCAAATTCAAAACCAATATTTTATTATAATTTAATAATCGTTATGGTTTATAAACGAATCCATAGCGACTATTTGAAAATTTGATTTGGGCATAACTTACAATCTATAATACAAAATCTCCATTTTCCTCTTCCATTAGAAAATTATCGTTCAATAGATTCAAATGTTTCTTGTTTCGAAGAAATCCAACCAATAACGGATCCTGTATAGTCGTTTGAAGTTCAACACTCAATATTACGAACTGTCGCGTCGTTATGAGCGCGATTATAATTTATATTATAATTAATACGTTCGACTGTCGTTTTAAATAATATATTCGTTATTAAAATTCAATTCTAAACTGAATTAAATTCCTTACACAAAATTGTTATTTCCACTATTTTCTACAATTTTAGAAATTAAATATATTATTTAATTATTTATATTAATTAAATATTCAATTTTTTTTAATTAAACAACTATTTTATATTATCGAACCATTATTTAATAATTAAATAAATTAATTATTTAACCATTAAAAATATGGGACGTTACATCTCATATTCAATTTAAGAATCCACTTCCTTTTATGATAAGCATTAATTATAACAATAACATTATAATCCCTGCTCCAAATTATAAAACCTTAAAAATAAAACTTTTACTCATTAATTTGAATAAATAAATAAATTAATTAAAACTTGATTAAAACAGAAAGTAAATAATATTTCCTAAATCCAACATAGTCGAATTCAATGCATAACCCTCTTTCAAATAATTTCTATTCGATTAATATTTCAAACCTCAGAATTATCTCACTGTTAAAGGTCAACCTGGTTTCCTTTATAACCATTCCCATTTTCAAACATTTTCCTTCAACCCGAAAACATTCCTCACTTTGAAATGGACTGAGATTACTTATTTCTAATATCATCAAATATAGCATGAAATGTTAAATCTTGCGTTCACCCAAACCGTTTCCCTTTTCGTAACATCATTTACTGTAACAACATTGTTATAGTCCACGCTTTCCTTATTATTTATGGAAATTGTATATTTCAACCGTAGACATTATATTCTACATATTCACAACTTATTTATTTCCAAACACTTTACCAAAACAACCTTCTATTTCAATTTAAAATGTCTTTTCAAAAATATCATTAACCAATTATTCACGTTTCACTACAAAAAAAATATGTTATTAATAACGCCATTTAATAATGCGTTATTCTAAAGTGTAATTTTCTATAATTAAACATTTGTTTTTAAGTCATTTTGTTGAATGCCACGCTATGTAACGCTCTCCCCTCCAAAAAAAATATCTTCCCTCCAAAATATCAATTAGTTTGTATCTCCCTCCAAGAATCCACTTCCTTTTACGAAAAGCATTGACTAAAAAAAGGGTGACCTTGTCTTCAAAAGCTCAGACATCGTCAGATTTCAACCTCAATTCCAAACGTAGATCGGTCGTGCCTCCTAATTCAAGTTCTCTTCAGCTACATGCAAACTGTTCTTGTTCCTCAAAGTAAGAGATTCTCATAAGTCCAGTCTAAACTCCAAGTGTGATTTTTCATATCTAATTCCCAGTGCCTAGACAGGTATTAATTAGATTAAATTTATCTTCTCCTAAATAAAGAAATAATATTTGTTTATACGTTCAAAGTTTTTTGCTATTCGGTCGATTTTGCGATCCATTGCTTAAAAGAGTATTTTCTATTTCATTTGGTTATAAGCCATCTTTTTTCCTTCCACCCATCGTTGTAGATATTTTGTTCAAATTCATCAGTTTTAGTTTCATTGTTTCAACCTTCATTGAGAAATTTTGGCTTGATGAGTATGGCCACATCAATGACTAAAATATTAAATTTATTAATTTAGGATAAAGTGCAATTGTTTGGACTCTATGTTGTTAAGTGAATCACTGATTTGTTTGCAGTGTTATGGGATTTTTCAAAATGATTCCAGAAGCATCAAATATTTGGTTCTCGTTGCAACATTGACCATGACATTGGTACTCCATTTGTATTTTAATGAATTAATAGGTTGTTACTTTTCCCTATTTTCTATTGTATTTTAATGAATCAATATACTGAACAACTTGACAACATTTTGTTGTAAGTCGAATATGTTATATACTACAATTCTCTTAGCTGATAGTAGAATACATAGCGAAGAAGTTGCGACAACTGTCTTGGTGTGAATAAAGAAAAGAGAATCAAGTATGAGTTCCTTATAAATCCTGATAACTTATTTCATGAATATATTGTGAGTAATTCTCAAATTCACAGGTCTATGGTTTCTAGTGCACAATCAGTGCAATACTGGATGTACGCTATAATTTTCACATGCACTAAAAATTTACATGTCATTTTTCAATAAATGTTCTTGAAACTTAGATGTGTCTATATATGTATGCACAATTTCAAGTAGAATTATTTCTTTGCCGAGTATGATTTCTAGTCAAGTCTTAGTGCTGCAATAACTTCATGTGCATATCAATTTTAAACATGTACGTTGTCTCATCTTGAGAGAAAAAGTAAAAACATAAGTTACGGACAAATTGATTATGAGCAGGTTGCAAGCTTTCAAAAGAGTACTGAATTTAAAGGCACAAGTTTCTAAGTGCATAAGTTCTAAAATAATAGGTTATGAGTTCTTAGTTTAGTGGTTTAGTTTCTGACTTCGTAAGTTTTATTTTTTATTCTTTTAGGCATGTAGGTATGTGCACGATTCCGACAACTATATGTATTTAAAGTAGAAAAAAAAATAAGGGTACTCCGTTATATACTATGTTTTATACGAGCCACAAACGACAAAAGTGAAAAATATCGTTGTGTAGAGCAATGCGGTATAATTCCAAGAATATAATAAAATAGACAAATTAACTTTTTTTGTGAAGTTCAAACGTTGATATAGGGTGTAAAATACGTTAAACGAAAAAGTTGTTTATTTTCCATTTTAAAAGTAACAGTAAATTCTTATAAATTAAATTAAAAATATGTCTCAAAATTCTTACACTAATTAACTATTTCTTATTTTATAAAACTGGTTTTGTTGAAATCCGAGGTCATTTGAAAATCGATTATTCTTAAATTCCATATTAAAT
Organism: Allium sativum; assembly: GCA_030737875.1. Taxonomy (NCBI): domain Eukaryota; kingdom Viridiplantae; phylum Streptophyta; class Magnoliopsida; order Asparagales; family Amaryllidaceae; genus Allium; species Allium sativum. Next base: position 652,461,140 of record CM060915.1, read on the forward strand.
CTATATAATATAAATCGATTCAAAATAAAAAAATCTATTATTACTAACATAGTATTATCATATATATATAATCCTATATATATATATATATATTAAAAAAATGGTAGCCACCTCTCAGGAGAACGCTAACCCTAAGAACACTGATTTAGGGTAGAAAGAGGTCAGGAAAAAACAGCAAAGCTTTGCTTAAGCTCTAGCAGATAGGCGCTCAGGCCCAGTCCATGGCAAGGAACGAAAGACTAACCTCAACTTCAGGGCTGGCTATAGAAACTGGATTGAAGCATTAGTTGGAAACACCAGAATCGAAGGAGGGATACAGAAGTTCGAAGCTGGAAAGGACGATGAAGGGGGATATGATGTGCTCATTGAATAGATTTACTCTAAATCCACCAATATATGGACAAACTAGATCTACATATATCTAATTGGTAAGCTCCCTTATGATGTTCGCTTAAAGCCTACATTAGAAGGGAATGGAAGCCTAAAGATAGCTGGAATGTCTATGCTAGAGAGAATGGGTTTTACCTAATCAAATTCACGAATGCTGAAGATTGCGCCAAAGTTCTGGACAATGGTCCATGGTTCATGGACAACAAACTGATTTTCACTAGGAGATCGGACCAAACCTCAAGCTAGAGTGTGATATGCTTGAAACGCATCCAGTTTGGATCCGTTTGCCCAATCTGGACCTAGCCCTCTAGAATGCCAGAGGTATCAACAAGATTGCTAGCTTGGTAGGCAATCCATTAACTATGGATGACTATACCAAACTTGTTAAAAGACTAAAATATGCTAGAGTACATGTGGGGATCAGAGCAGACAATGTAATAAAAAAACAGGTCAGAGCCAAAGATGCACAAGGCAACATCTACATCCAAAACGTTGAATACGAGAACTTACCACCCATATGCAGCACTTGTGAGTGCTTTGCCAACTTAGAAAACCAATGTTCCACCACTTTTCAGGAAGTGTGGATTGCAAAAAAACCTGTAGAGAATGTGACAGAGATAGTGCATCAAAACAAAACGGCAGGCATACCCACTATGCCTGAACCCAACTCAGCTAGTGTAGTTAATTTACAAATATTTATATAGAATTCAGATAAGGCACTCAATGACTAGTCACTATAGAGCCATGTGGTTCAGCCTGAGCAGGCGGTGGAGGCTCAACAACAGAGAATGATGGATCAGGGAGAAAGCCATGGCACTTCGTCCAGTCCACTGGACCGAGTTCCTGAAACAACAACAGAATTATAGGGGTTAATTGTTGACCTCTGCATTCCATAAGAAGAAAGCAGCACAGACAAAAGTGGCAGTTACACTAGACAAATTGACAGATATGACGAATAGTTTAGAACGGTGGATAAGAAAGGTAAGATCTTGTATGCATAAGCAGTGTCTCCTAAGGTTTTGAGGAGTAACTCTCTCAAACCTAAATGTCCATAATAAGCTGGAATGTTAGAGGTCTAAACAACGGTACCCGAACTTTAGACCTCTATAGTCTCAGAAGGAGATTAAATCCTTCTATGATGGGTATCTTAGAAAGTAAGATGAATGATGAAAACATTATCTACTTTGATAAAATGTTGGGTGAAGACTAGATGCTAAGTAATAACAATGACACTGGTGTTAAAGGCAGAATAATTCTCGCATGGATAAGAGCAGTGTAAAGTATGCAACTAATAGATAAGGACGAGCAACAACTAACTGTTAAAGCAACTAATGTTGTAGGTTTAGTCATTGTCATTACAACAGTTTATGCTAGCAATCTTTCCAGCCAAAGAGTTACTCTATGGCAGAAAATTGTATCCTTATCTAAGAGCATTAACAATCCCTGGCTTATCATTGGAGACTTTAATGCCGTTCTACGAGCTGAAGAAAAGCAAGGGGGGCTTACCCTGAGAGCAACACAGTTGTCTGAAATCAACAACTGCTTGGTTGCAGTTGGACTCATAGAACCCATCCATGGTTGTGACGGCCCGCTCCGCACCAGCCTGCATTTCCTCCGGAAGTGCGCTGTACACATGTCCCGACTAGCACGGAACGGTCGCCAAAGAAAGGAAAGAAGGGAATGAACTAATCAAGGAACCTGTAGAATATCTCACAGCGCATGGAATAAAATATAATAATAACATACTTGACATGAAACAGGTGAGACAGTGCATAAGCTGATAACTAAAATCAACATCAATCATCAGAGCAGCGGAAATTCAAATACAGCTTATTACAATTTTCCAAATTTACTGTCTCTAAACAAAAGAAAGCTAAAGTAGAAGATGCACCACCAATGCCCAAGCAGTGATCTTCAACAACACAGGGAGAATATTATGTATATATTACGTGGAAGCCTCCTGCTCGTCTCCGGATCATCTACCCGTGCATCACCAGCTAGCCTGTCTCTAGTCTGCTCGTGTGAGCACCCAGAGTAATAAGAGGAGACATAAAACTCTAGGTCAGACATAAAGCCTGGTATGAGCGATAAGCATCTAAACAGAATGATAACAGGTATACTAAACCATACCTGAACCTGCAACCAAAGAGTTAGTACCACATACCGTACAATACTCTAAGGTGCTATAATAAATAGTGTAAGAATACGGGGGTGGGGTGTACATGTCACAATAATAGCAAACAAATCATCCATAGCAACCATCCACACATCTCTCACTCAGTGCGTAAAGCATACGATATCTACCACTTTGGGACACTAGACGACTTGAGGTAACGACGAATCCCGTCTTGTAGAAACCCTGTTGTGACCAAGCTAAACACATGGAGTCATGACCAAACATTTCAATGACCCACTTCATTGGTCGTAGCCCTTGGTTCTACCGATGCCATAATGGCCCTGAATCCGCCTTCATACCTCCTACCATAGTGGTCCAAAGCTATAGACGTCGATAACCCCTTGGCACGCGTCCCGCAGCAAAGCCCAACCATGAAGCGAACTCGTTGATTCCCATCTGAATCTTGAGCTCTAACTTCTCATTTGGACTTCCTTTGCATCTCGGGTTTGGTCGAATTGGAGTGGGTCTTCAGAAGAGTTGTCGCGCATTAACAGTCCTAGAATTCGGTTTGGTTCGGTAGTCATCACCTTCGTCGGTTCGATTCGGTAGTCATCTTTCCATTCGGTTCGGTGCTCCTTCGGTTCGGGCTCTCCACTCGGTTCGGTTCGGAAGTGTAGTGCCTATTCTCTGCTTGGTTTGGTGGTTACTCCCTTCTAAGTTCCTGGATCCGATCCTGTCCTTCTCCATTTGCCCGATTCGCTCCCACTCGCTTGTTTGCTCCGATCCGCTCTGCTCCCTAGCTTACTCCGATCCGATCCGCCCTCTAGCTTACTCCGACCCGATCCGCTCTCTAGTCTACTCCGATCCGATCCTGCTCCATGGCTCCGATCCGATCCTCTGCCCAACTCCAACTCTAAGTAAACGGCCTTCCTTCTCGCCAATCCTCCTCTAGTGACAAGTTCCAATCCAGTTCGAATTCCCTTGGTCAGTTCACAAATCCGATCCGACCCCTACTCCGATCCGATCCGGTTCGGAACCTGCACATTTCTGCAACTTTCCAGCGAGCTTTCTACGCCATTCGACGGCGTTTTCGACTAATCTAACTATTCTAATCAATCATAAAACATACCATAGAGTCATATCAACATGTAAGAGCAACCACAAACACCAAACAACAATTCAAATGAATCAAAACGGATCAAAAGTGGCCAAAACTCCTTATTTTCCCTTAAGCATGTTTAAGTAAAACTAATCATAGGGTTAACAAAACTTAATCAAATCGAACCAAATTTCTAACAGAAGCATAAAACATTATTTAAGAATTTCTAAACATTTTTCCAGAATTTATTAGTGTATAAATTCGCTAATCTTCACTAATTACCCTTAACTACCGTAATTAGTGCAAAAACTATGCAAATCACTCACCTTGGCCACAAATGAAACACCAAATCTGAAATACTCTCTGTTTGGGTCGAATTCCTATGTATAGCAGCAGCTCCAACCTTGCTCTGATGCTATTTGGCCTTGTTTTGATGTGGTTTATGCTTAATCTTCACTAAAATGTGTTTTGGAGAGGTTTTAGAGGATGGAAGCCATTACTAAGGTCTCAAGAAGGTTTGTGGCGGCTCAAAACTGAAATGAAAGTGATTTCCTAACCCTAATCAGTCCTCCTATACCTCTAAACCCAAAATTTCCCTCTGGGCCTAGCTGCTAATCACCCGGTTAAGCCCAATTAAGCTGTTTTTCACCATCTGAAACTTGTTTCAGCCATATCTCCCAAACGGTGAGTCCGTTTGGCTAATGTGACCACTCTACGGAAAGAGAAACCATCGTCCGGAGCTAATGGAAGTGGTTTCAGGGCAAAATTCCTTTCCAGTCAGAAGTTATGGCCAAAACAGTACCAACTAGGGGTAAAATGGTCATTTAAAAATCGGGAAAAATCATGAACATGGGAAATGACCCCAATAGTCGTCCCCCAAAGTTACATGACCATACAACTTCGTATGTGAAAGAAATAAATATCCTACGATCCTATGATGCGTAGAATACGGGTCGTTACACTCTCCCCCCCCCCCCCTTAAGAAATTTCGTCCCCGAAATTCCTTAACCCTAAACACACAAAGGATCCCACATGCCTAACAACCACATACAACAATCAAACATGCAAAACAAGCAAACAAGCCTATCCTAGCATGCGGAAAACTAAATCGAAGTCAAAATCTTACCAGGCAAAGAGTTCTGGGTGTGTCTTCCTAATGTCCTCCTCTGTCTCCCAAGTACAATCATTCTCGTCCTCGCTCCACTGTACCTTGACTAGCTTCACCGCCTTCCTTCGAAGTTGCTTCATGTCGTGCGCGACAATACGGGCCGGCTTGCGGTTCCCAACCGCCTCGGGTTCTACTTCGAATTCCTCTAACTGATCAGGTGAAATAGTCATATCTGAGTCGTGAACGAACTTCCTTAGTTGGGAAACATGAAATACGTTGTGAACTCCCGCCATCTTCTCTGGTAAGTCAATTCTATATGCCAAATTCCCGACTAGTTCAAGAACAGGGAATGGGCCAACGAATCTTGGTGCCAACTTGCCTCTCCTGCCAAATCGTATTATGCTCTTCAACGGAGAAATCTTGACAAACACCAAGTCACCAACGGAGAATTTTAAGTCTCTTCTTCTCTTATCAGCATAACTCTTCTGCCTATCTTGGGCTGCCTTCATTCGTTGTTGAATGATCTTGATCTTATCTGAAGTTTCCCTCACCACATCTGGTCCAAGCATAAACTTCTCGCCAGTCTCTATCCAACATGATGGTGAGTTACACGGTCTTCCGTACAAAGCTTCAAACGGAGCCATACCGATACTGGATTGGTAGCTATTATTATATGCAAACTCTACTAGATGCAAATGGTCATCCCATGATCCACCAAAATCCAATATACATGCTCTCAAGAGATCCTCCAAAATACGATTCACCCTCTCCGTCTGACCGTCGGTCTGAGGATGATATGCGGTACTGAGATGTAACTCTGACCCTAGAGCCTCTTGTAAGCTCTTCCAAAACCCACTAGTGAACAACGGGTCTCGGTCGCTCACAATGCCTTTAGGTACTCCATGAAATCTCACTACCCACTTCATATACAATTCTGCTAACTTAGCTGCCGTTCTGGTCGATTTGACTGGTATAAACCTTGCACTTTTAGTCAGTCGATCCACAACTACCCAAATGCTATCGTGTCCCGATCTAGTCCTTGGTAAACCATCAATAAAATCCATCGAGACTTGCTCCCATTTCCATTCGGGAATTTCTAAGGGCTGTAACAACCCACTAGGCTTCTTTTGCTCGGCTTTAACTAGCTGGCAATTCATGCACTTGGATATAAACTTCCCAATGTCTCTTTTCATCCCTTCCCAGTAGTAGGTTTGCTTCATGTCTCGATACATCTTATTACCACCGGGGTGTATAGTCAGTTTTGAGTGATGACATTCTCTAAGCACTTCATCTCTCAATCCATTGACATTGGGTACAACAAGCTTTCCATTCTTTCTAAGCCATCCATCTCGATCAAGCCCATACTTGTTCATCTCCTCATCGACACACATCTCTAACTTGGAGATGATTTCCAATAGGTTAGGATCGTCCCTCTGACTAGAGCCGATCCGCTCAATTAAAGTGGGTCTGATCGTCAAACTTGCTAACATTTCTGGATCCAATTCGCACTTTGGTCTGAAATCAAACCCCGCGATATACTCCAGTTGCTTCCATTCAAGGAACATAGCCCCTAAACTGGCCTGTCTTCTACTCAATGCATCAGCCACTGCATTGCCCTTTCCCGGTGTGTATGCGATGTCAAAATCATAGGAAGCTAAGAACTCTAACCATCTCTGCTGACGGAGATTCAGATCTTTCTGAGAGAAGATATACTTTAACCACTTATGATCTGTAAACAACTCAAATCTTTCTCCCAAGAGATAGTGTCTCCACATCTTTAACGCGAACACGATCGCTGCCAATTCTAAATCATGGGTAGGGTATCTTCTCTCGTGCGGTTTCAATTGCCGACTTGCGTAAGCTACAACCCTACCGCCTTGCATCAATACAGCACCCAGTCCGGTACCACAGGCATCCGTGTATACCGTCATCTCTTCATCCCCCTTAGGAATGACTAACACTGGTGCGCTTGTCAACTTGTCCTTTAGACTTTTGAATGCATTCTCGCACTTTTCATCCCAGACAAAAGCTTGATTCTTCTTGGTCAACTGGGTCAATGGTGCTGCTATCTTGGAGAAACCTTGGATAAACTTACGATAATATCCGGCTAATCCCAAGAAACTTCTTACATCTGTTGCGTTCTTGGGCGTAGGCCAATCTTGTACCGTAGCCACCTTCGCCGGGTCCACGGCAATACCATTCTCTGATACAACATGGCCCAAGAACCTCACTTCCCTCTTCCAGAAGTGACACTTAGAAAACTTTGCTTTCAATTGGTGTTTTCTCAACACCTCCATCGCTACTCTTAAATGTTCCTTGTGTTCTTCCTCTGTCCTCGAATAGACCAAAATATCATCAGCGAACACAAGGACAAACTTATTCAACTGATCTCTGAATACCCTATTCATAAGATCCACAAAATATGCTGGGGCATTGGTCAGCCCGAATGGCATGACCAACCACTCATAAAATCCGGACGGCGTTCGAAATGTCGTTTTAGCTATACTCTCAGCTTCCACTCTAAGCTGATGAAAACCTGTCGCGAGATCCAACTGAGAAAATACTCTCGCGCCACTCAACTGATCGAACAAATCATCTATCCGCGGTAGAGGATACTTGTTCTTCCTCGTCACTTTATTCAACTCGCGGTAGTCTACACACAACCGAAGGGAACCATCCGCCTTGGTAGCAAATACAACTGGTGCTCCCCATTCAGAAACACTCCTTCTGATAAATTCCTTCCTCAAAAGATCGCTGACTTGCACCTCGAGCTCTCGCTGCTCCCTTGGTGCCATACGACGAAGTGGCATCACTATAGGCCTGGCATCCTTTACCAAATCAATACGAAACTCAATCTCTCGGTGTGGTGGAAGTCCGGTCACTTCTTCGAAAACATCCGGATACTGGCCAACCACGGGCAAACCTGACAACTCACTATGCGGAATGTCGAGGGAATTTAGAAAACTAGCCAATACCCCCTTACTGGGTAGACCACCAAACACTATCCTCCGCCCATCATCCGCTCTAGTTGTCACTAAAAAGCCCTCACAGTCTACCACCACCCTGTATCTTTGGAGCCAATCTACTCCCAAAATAATGCCAAACCCAGTAAAGCCCAAAACAAAGCAATCACAAACAAACATGCATCCATGACTCGATAAGACCACATTACGACAAATCATGTTAAGGCTAGTCGAACCACCAATCGGGTTCGTCACTACTAAAGGTCTATCGACAATCTCGGGCTCCAATCCCAACCTATCTACCAGGTCACTAGATATGAAAGAACTGGAAGCTCCGGTATCAAACAAAACTCTAACAGGAACATCATAAACAGAAAGCATACCTTGAATGACGACATTCTTTCCCTTCTCCGCCGCTGTTGGGGCATTCGACGAAGAAGGAATAGCATTAAGGGCGTAGGCTTTCACTATTTGCTTTTCTTTAGGGGGCTGCGGACACTTGTCCTTGTGATGTCCCATTTGGCCACAGTTGAAGCACTTCCTATCCGCTGGCTTGGCCCGACAATTACTAGCATAATGGCCCTTCTTACCACAGCTGAAGCACTCCACATCTTGCTTATTCCTTTTCTTCTGGCCATCCTTAGTCTGATTCTGCTTTCTCTTATTCTGGGAACCACCCTTGCCTCCACCACTTGCTTGTGGCTTTGGCTCATCTGCGGATGCAACCTCAGTCTTCGGCTTAGGGTAGAGAATTTCTGATCTTAATGCTTTCCCCACAATCGATTCAAACGTCTCATCGATGTGGTTAATAAGTTTTCCCCCCAAGTACTGATCCAAACCAGTTATGAATTTCTCATTCTTTTTCTCGGCAGTATCAATAAGAGATAACCCATATTTTGACAAAGTGTCAAATTCAGCAATATACTCCGAGACAGCTCTGCCATTCTGCTTGAGCTCCAAGAACTTCTTAAACAGCACTGACTTCTGAGCAGCTGGAATGAACTTCTCGCTAAAGCGAGCCTTAAACTGCTCCCAAGTAATCTGATCTTCGGGAGTAGCTGCCTTAATAGCATTCCACCAATTCATTGCCCGCCCTTGCAACTGACGGGACGCTAGCTTTCTCTTCATCGCATCCTCGATACCCAAATCCTCGAAGATACGTTCGCAACTATCCAACCAATCCTGAACATCCGTAGCCGACTCCGTTCCGTGGAATGACTTCCCACCAAGACTAGTATAATCCTTATTCAGCTTGGCGAAGTCGACTCTTGGCGCCTGCACTATTGGACCACCACCATTTCCACCATTGGGAGCTGCCCTCTGTACATCTCTAAGCATCTCTCTCATGAGGTCAGTAAACATCGTCCTCATGTCAGCAGCATTCCCATTATTGGCTCCCCTACCAGCACCTCTAGTATATCGGCTCATCGTCAATCTGAAAAAGGAAACGATTAACGACTCCATAGTGGTGCTAGTGCAGTACGACTTCATCCTTATACTAGTAATAGTATATATATATATAGCTTTTAAAAACCAAAGTAATCACAAATACGCTCTCTCGTATACGTATATTATCTCTCCCTGATAACTTCCCTAGGTTAACTACGCAACCTGGCTCTGATACCAAATGTGACGGTCCGCTCCGCACCAGCCTGCATTTCCTCCGGAAGTGCGCTGTACACATGTCCCGACTAGCACGGAACGGTCGCCAAAGAAAGGAAAGAAGGGAATGAACTAATCAAGGAACCTGTAGAATATCTCACAGCGCATGGAATAAAATATAATAATAACATACTTGACATGAAACATGTGAGACAGTGCATAAGCTGATAACTAAAATCAACATCAATCATCAGAGTAGCGAAAATTCAAATACAGCTTATTACAATTTTCCAAATTTACTGTCTCTAAACAAAAGAAAGCTAAAGTAGAAGATGCACCACCAATGCCCAAGCAGTGATCTTCAACAACACAGGGAGAATATTATGTATATATTACGTGGAAGCCTCCTGCTCGTCTCCGGATCATCTACACGTGCATCACCAGCTAACCTGTCTCTAGTCTGCTCGTGTGAGCACCCAGAGTAATAAGAGGAGACATAAAACTCTAGGTCAGACATAAAGCCTGGTATGAGCGATAAGCATCTAAACAGAATGATAACAGGTATACTAAACCATACCTGAACCTGGACCTGCAACCAAAGAGTTAGTACCACATACCGTACAATACTCTAAGGTGCTATAATAAATAGTGTAAGAATACGGGGGTGGGGTGTACATGTCACAATAATAGCAAACAAATCATCCATAGCAACCATCCTCACATCTCTCACTCAGTGCGTAAAGCATACGATATCTACCACTTTGGGACACTAGACGACTTGAGGTAACGACGAATCCCGTCTTGTAGAAACCCTGTTGTGACCAAGCTAAACACATGGAGTCATGACCAAACATTTCAATGACCCACTTCATTGGTCGTAGCCCTTGGTTCTACCGATGCCATAATGGCCCTGAATCCGCCTTCATACCTCCTACCATAGTGGTCCAAAGCTATAGACGTCGATAACCCCTTGGCACGCGTCCCGCAGCAAAGCCCAACCATGAAGCGAACTCGTTGATTCCCATCTGAATCTTGAGCTCTAACTTCTCATTTGGACTTCCTTTGCATCTCGGGTTTGGTCGAATTGGAGTGGATCTTCAGAAGAGTTGTCGCGCATTAACAGTCCTAGAATTCGGTTCGGTTCGGTAGTCATCACCTTCGTCGGTTCGGTTCGGTAGTCATCTTTCCATTCGGTTCGGTGCTCCTTCGGTTCGGGCTCTCCACTCGGTTCGGTTCGGAAGTGTAGTGCCTATTCTCTGCTTGGTTTGGTGGTTACTCCCTTCTAAGTTCCTGGATCCGATCCTGTCCTTCTCCATTTGCCCGATCCGCTCCCACTCGCTTGTTTGCTCCGATCCGCTCCGCTAACTCGCTTGTTTGCTCCGATCCGCTCCCACTCGCTTGTTTGCTCCGATCCGATCCGCCCTCTAGCTTACTCCGATCCGATCCGCTCTCTAGCTTACTCCGATCCGATCCGCTCTCTAGTCTACTCCGATCCGATCCTGCTCCATGGCTCCGATCCGATCCTCTGCCCAACTCCAACTCTAAGTAAACGGCCTTCCTTCTCGCCAATCCTCCTCCAGTGACAAGTTCCAATCCAGTTCGAATTCCCTTAGTCAGTTCACAAATCCGATCCGACCCCTACTCCGATCCGATCCGGTTCGAAACCTGCACATTTCTGCAACTTTCCAGCGAGCTTTCTACGCCATTCGACGGCGTTTTCGACTAATCTAACTATTCTAATCAATCATAAAACATACCATAGAGTCATATCAACATGTAAGAGCAACCACAAACACCAAACAACAATTCAAATGAATCAAAACGGATCAAAAGTGGCCAAAACTCCTTATTTTCCCTTAAGCATGTTTAAGTAAAACTAATCATAGGGTTAACAAAACTTAATCAAATCGAACCAAATTTCTAACAGAAGCATAAAACATTATTTAAGAATTTCTAAATATTTTTCCAGAATTTATTAGTGTATAAATTCGCTAATCTTCACTAATTACCCTTAACTACCGTAATTAGTGCAAAAACTATGCAAATCACTCACCTTGGCCACAAATGAAACACCAAATCTGAAATACTCTCTGTTTGGGTCGAATTCCTATGTATAGCAGCAGCTCCAACCTTGCTCTGATGCTATTTGGCCTTGTTTTGATGTGGTTTAGGCTTAATCTTCACTAAAATGTGTTTTGGAGAGGTTTTAGAGGATGGAAGCCATTACTAAGGTCTCAAGAAGGTTTGTGGCGGCTCAAAACTGAAATGAAAGTGATTTCCTAACCCTAATCAGTCCTCCTATACCTCTAAACCCGAAATTTCCCTCTGGGCCTAGCTGCTAATCACCCGGTTAAGCCCAATTAAGCTGTTTTTCACCATCTGAAACTTGTTTCAGCCATATCTCCCAAACGGTGAGTCCGTTTGGCTAATGTGACCACTCTACGGAAAGAGAAACCATCGTCCGGAGCTAATGGAAGTGGTTTCAGGTCAAAATTCCTTTCCAGTCAGAAGTTATGGCCAAAACAGTACCAACTAGGGGTAAAATGGTCATTTAAAAATCGGGAAAAATCATGAACATGGGAAATGACCCCAATAGTCGTCCCCCAAAGTTACATGACCATACGACTTCGTATGTGAAAGAAATAAATATCCTACGATCCTATGATGCGTAGAATACGGGTCGTTACAATGGTGGTCTGCAATTCACATTGAAAGGCGGAGAAGTTAGGAAAATTACTTGCAAGTTGGAAAGGGCATTAATGAATGTGCAATGTATGAGCAAATTTGCAGACATTAAAGTCAATATTCTACTTAACTCCACTAGTGATCATTGCCCTCTTCATGTCTTACTCAAGGAAGCAGACAAAAATGACAAAGGCAAGACGTTCAGATATTCCAATGAGTGGCACTTGATTGAGGGCTATCAAGCAGCAGTTAATACTGCAAATCTCAGTCAATCAGATGAAAATTATTTATATCACTTGCTGAAGTTCCTCAAGAGGGCTTAGGGCAGGCTTAAAAAGTGGAACAAAGTCAGGCCCAAGGCCCATGATGATTTGCACAGTATTGAAAAGCTTATTGCGGAATTGCCACAACGAAGAGACGGCGGGGATAACATAGATGACACATGGAAGCAATATTATGAAGCCCAATCTAAATTGAAAGAAAAGCTATACTTTAAATCCATCGAATTTAAGCAAAAGGCCAAAGAAAAGTGGTTGATTGACGGTGATGAGTGTACAAAGTTTTTCACATGAAAATGACAGTCAGGAAAAACTCTATCTACAACATGCAAATCTATGATCACAATGCCAATAGTTGTATTAACATGGTTAAATTCGAGAGAGAAGCCATTCTTTACTTTCAAGAACTTTACAATGGTAATGCTGAAGTTGATTTACCTCACATCATAACCAGGAGGCTAGTTAGTGCCAGTGGCAGATGACTATTGTTGAGCAAAGTTAGTGAGAGCGAAGTTTGGGCTCCACTTGGAACCATCCATGTTGATTCTTCTCTGGGACCCGACAGGCTTGGCTTTGAGTTCTTAAAAATCCATTGGGACATCCTGAAGGAGAAAATTACGTTAGCAATACAAGAGACTTTCAATCCTGGATTGATATTGAAAGAACTTAATCACACTTTCATATGTCTTATAGCCAAATGTGAGAAACCTGTTGGTATTGCTGATTCAGGCCTATAGCATGTTGTAATGTCATCTACAAAATCATTAGCAAATTACTTTGAAATAAATTGAAAATGATTCTCCCTGATTTAATTGTTGAATGCCAGAGAATGCATTTATCAAGGGTCGAAGCATCTCAGAAAATTCATTGCTTGCCCGCGAGTTAGTCAGGAATTTTAATAAAAAAGGGTTGATCGAATTGGTTTGAAAGTTGACTTACACAAAGCATATGATAAGATCAACAGGAATTCTATATTACATATGCTCAGATGCATGGGATTACTACACAAAACTATTAATCTCATAAGTGAATGTATCACAACTCCCACATACTCTATTCTCATTAATGGGGTCCCTAAAGGCTTTATCAGCAGCAATAAAGGGATAAGACAAGGTGATCTGCTCTCACCTTATCTTTTTGTTGTAGCTATGGAGTTTTCCATGCAACAAATGGAAATTGCATGTCACAAGAAATGGGTGCAAACCATACATAACATTCAACTAGGTATCAGCCACTTGCTGTATGCTGATGACTTGCTGATATGCGTTTAGGCAAACTGTGAAGCAGTTAGTAAGGTTAAGGAGATCTTTGGTAACATGGAAACCATTTGCGGGCTTAAATTCAGTGAATTAAAGACCAAATGCTACTTCAATAAGGCATGTAGAACTAATTCCAGAATTTTAGATGTATTACATGTGCAGGAGGGTGAACTTCCGGTGAAATACTTGGGAGTGCCTTTATCATCCAATAAAATTACAGATAAGGAATGCATTGGGATTATTAGCAGTATAAGAGATAAATTATATGGATGGAGTTCAAGATTTTTATCATTTGCTGGGCGTATTGAACTTGTTCACGCAGTTATACACGCTAAGGTCAATTTTTGGCTACAAAAATTTCAATTTTCTGATGCCTGTACTGAAAAAATAGAGAAAGTATGTGCTGACTTCATTTGGGAAGGAGGCTTACACAATATTAAATTCAAAGACCTATGTAGACCCAAAGAAGAAGGTGGAGTGGGACTTAGAAATATTAAAGTTATGAGAGAGGCTTTCACCTTAAAGCAAGCTTGGAAGATCATAAACAAAGAAGGACTGTGGGCGAGATGGATGAATGGGAGATATGTATGAAACAATTTCTGGACTATGAAAGAAGATAATAATGCCTCTTCGACATGGAAGGCAATATTAAGGGTTCGAAATGTACTAGCTAAACACTGCAGAAGAGAGATAGCCAATGGCAATGAAACAAACTTGTGGAAAGACCCATGGATTGAGTGTAAATTGTTCATTGACATGCTTGGGTGGGATACTTACTCAGCATTTGGCTGCTCAAATGTTCGAGTGAAAGACATCATATAAGATAACCGATGGAACTTAAACTTTACATGGAATCATGCTCAGAAAAGCATTATTGAAGGCATGCAAATTCATGGAGACCGCAGATATGACCTATAGATTTGGACAGGTAATGATTTTCATGTCAAGCAGGTTTGGGAGGACATAAGACCAAAAAATCCAACTAAAAATTGGAGTAAGATTATCTGGTGTAAGAGCAACGTCCCTAAAATGGCATGCTACGCCTACAAAGCGATGTTGGGCAGACTGCCAACAAGGGACCGCCTTTTCAAATGGGGCCTAATTGCAAATGATACATGTGTTTTATGCAAAAACAGTCAGGAAAATCATGAACATCTCTTTTTCAACTGCCCTTTTTCACAAAAACGTTTGGGAGAATTGTAGGAAATCCATCAATTACACTACGACAGAGACTCAAATACATGAAATTATCACGCACCTTGAAGTCATCTGGCAAGGCATACGTAAGGTGTACGAAGTGAACACTATCGCTCTTACAATTACTGCATGGAGCATATGAAGGAGAGGAACAACCGCATATTCAAGCACAAGGAGAAGACATCAAATTTAGTCAGTAAATTTGTTGTACAAGATCTAAAAATTGCGTTGCTGAGGAAGAGGAAGATGCTTACCACAGAAAGGGACCCTGGAGCAAGCGTAAGGCAGGACGAGGATCAGTTGCAGCCATTTGCTCAACACCCAGAAACAAGCACGAGCTTTTACGTTTTCCAGCCGCCATGAACGATGAAGAGGGTTTCAGAAAAGTGTTTAGATAGATCTAGTTTGTATTTGCTTTTTGTTTATTCTCGACTTAACACCTGAAAAGCAATGTATTGTCGGTTGAGAAGTATCTGACTGACGTTTGTAACATGGCCTTGGACCTATGTTTTATCATTTGGGTCGTGTAATAATTAATTTATTTAATTATCTAAATAGTAATTTAGAGATTTAAAATGGTTTAGCTACATAATATTGAATATTTGATTAATATTTATAATATAAAAATATATTATAATTCTGAGTTAGTCTAAAATAGTAGAATTCAAAATATTGTGTGAATTGGATCAATTAAAAGATTTAACTGAATTTAGAATTGAATTATAATAACGAATATATTATTTAAACGAAGTTTGAACGTATAATTATAATATAATTATAATCGAGCTCGAAATGGCGCTGCAGTTCGCAATTTGGCGATTCGAACTTTGAACGAATATACAGAATCCGTTTTATGCTGGATTTCTGTGAAATAAGAAACGTTCAAACTAGTGAAGTATATTTTTCTAATGGAAGAGAAAATTCGGGATTTCGTCGTGTAGATTTTGGTTTATGTCCAAATCAAATTTTCGAAAAGTCGCTATGGAATTCCTTTATAATTTATAACGATATATTTATATTATAAATGAATTTTCCAATATAAATTGAATATCGATTCAACCAGGATTTGAATATCGAGTTATAAATCCAATTGGAGCTGTATGATATTCTATGTGAATATATACGATAATAATTATTTATTTATATTTAATTTAATTATTATTGAATATATTTATATTTAAATGGGTTTGTTTAGGGATTTAAAAATAGCCAGTTTTGCAAACGACCTCCGTTTTCGACAAAACTAATTTTGTTGGATTTGGAATATTAAATTATTCTTAGATTTCAATTTTCATGATTTTTTGAGTCAGTGTATGGTTTTACGGATTTTTAAAATGAAAAACAATCAGTATTTTGACGGTTAAAAATACATTGTGTGAGCAAATGGAGTCGGAATTCGACGAAACAAGTTTCGTTGGGTCCGTAATGGCGAACTGTAGGTGTATGTCCATTTTCATCAAAATTGGATATTGTATGTGATCACAGGGATTTTTAAACATGAATGTAAACAACGATAGCTTAGATATTAATTTAAAACTCGAATAAAAAAGTATATAAACTATCCTGTATAAACCTAAAATCCTTCTAACCCTAAGTCTTTTTACCAACAATCAAACAAGTAGCGCCTCCATTCATTTTTCCAGGAAAAACAAAATCCATGAGTTTGGAAAATAAAGTAAATTCAAATCAAACTCTATAAATCTTCAAACGTATATGCATGGATTCTCAACACATTTCTCTTCGAACCCATGTAGCTTTCACTGAGTTTGAACTCAAGGTTTCTCGTTGCTTTTTCGAAGTCGTGAGCTAGGGTTGAAGTCGGCTTCGTCATAGGTCTTGCGAGCTGGAGATTTTGGTATGGAGGGTGTTGAGCCTTCGATGGAGAGGAGATTGGTGAAGGCCTGAGGAAATTTCGTGGACTAAGGAGGATGGTAGGAGGGTACTCGTGAGTTGGGTTTAACAGTAAGGGACAGATTTTGTTACAGGAAGAAGGAAGGTGATGCTGTGTTGATTTCATCTACGGTGGAGGGGGTATTCTAACCTAGAATAGGAGGAAGGTTCATCTATACTTGGACTCGATCCGGAAGCAAGCGGTTTTCAACAAAGGAGGAGCCGTGATTTTTAATTAGCGACCTGATTTGTGTTTATCGGTAATTATGGGTTAGTGTTGATTAAATAAGGTAATTGCTCAAATGAATGGAAGTATGGTGGTAAGGAGGATTTGCAGGTTGTGTTCACTATTTCTGTAGGAGCTGAGCTCAGATGAGCTGGGTCGAAATTGAAGACATTTCCTGGCGATTTTCTGTGGGCCAGAGGAGCCATCCTCGCTAGTGGTGATAGGTGGTGGTAAGGCGGACACGGTGGACGGTTGGTGGTGATAACCGGTCGTGGGTAGAAGGCGCGGTGAGTGGTTGGGTGGAAGAGAGCAATGCGTGTTCAAATTCGATACCCGGAGCGAGGAAGTCACGATGTAAAAGAATGCTTAAGGCTAGGATTAACGTTAATCATGGTAATTAAAGTTGGGTTAATAACCCTAGTTAATTTTAATTTATTTTAAATCATATTTAAAATTGTAATCGACGTAACTATTTCATTCGTAAACAGAACTTGATGAATCAAAAGCCAATGAAACCGTAGCGACGAAATCTACAATGTGGAACTATTTCCGTTGAGAACCGAGCCACTTGAATTTAGTGATAAAATCAAACGTTGTTGATTTTAAACGAAAAACAAAAGCAGAGTCGTCATCTGCAAACCAAAGTGAGTAAAACTCACTAACTCTTCCAGTTTATATTTTTATAACGTATTTTTAGAACTGATAATTGTTGGTTGATTGTTGTGTGTTGACTGTTTGGTTGAACTGCTAGTCAGTTGGTTGAAATTATATATATATAAATAAATAAATATATATATAAATATAGATCATTAAATATATATTGATGCTGTTTATCAGAATATTTCATGTTGAAATGAAATTGATGTTAAATATATTGTTTAACATCTGTGGATGCAGGGAAACAGGCTGGAGGGATCCAACAGGATCCCTCAATATTTATAATACTGTTTGTTTTTCAAATATTGTGATATATGATGTGAAATATAATCTGTGATTTGATTATGATGATACTGGTCCTGTTATTTGGTATTTTAAATACCATAAGAAATACTGGAATGTAAAAAGGAAATATTTATAAAATCATAGAATTTTATAAAAGGAATATTTATTTAGAAAATAAACAAGATATTATAAGGGATATTGATTTGGAAAATGAATAGGATAAAAAAGGAAATATTTATAAAATGAATAGAATTTTATAAAAAGAGAATTTTATATTAGGAAAGTTTAAACCCGTGCTTCGCACACGGTTATAACGTGATAAGGATTTAAAGTAAATACTTAATAAAAATCTATTTTAACAGATAAATGGAGAAGATTAATTTATAAATAATGTTTTTATAAATTAAACAAAATTTATATCATTTGATAAATAGAATGTATATGTCAGAACTTATATAGATAAGTAGAATCGATTTCAACACCAATATTTGAATTAGAATGTGAACTCAGCATTTATAAAGGGAATTAAATGATATTTAAGTGTTAGAAATAAAAAGGAGATTTCGTATGAATAATTCTATAAATAGAAGTATAAATAGAATTTGGAAATGGGATATTATTTTAAAAGACGGAATCAAATTGTTTTGATTATATAAAGAAATATTAATCACATTTTATGTGAAAAATAGGTTAAAGTAAATATTTTGCAAATAAAATATTATAAAGGAATTTGGGGTTTTGACTTTTGAATTAGTAATTAAAATGGAGTTAAAGGAATTAGAAACTAACTAGAAATTAGTTGAGTTGAACAGCTGTCTGTGTATTGATCTGATGTTGGTTTCGGCCTTCGGGGTTAATATGTAGAGGGTTGTTCTCTTACTAGTTTATAGTTAGAGACTGATATATGTGAAAAGATAGTGATGCATGAATCAAAAACAGAAACGTTTTCCAAAGTTAATAATGTATATTTTCTAAAAAATAGAAAAATAGGGATTTGATGAATATATGGAAATGAATAAATGTGGATTGATGATTGATCGATAGAATTTACATCTGGAAATAATATCGTTGTTTGCACACATGTTTTTCTTTGATAGTTAACTCACCGACTATTGAAGTTCTTGACCATTTTTCCATCGTCAATACGGATAGACCAGGATCAGATTCATTATCTGAAAACCACTCTGTATGGGCATTAGCGTTGCGATCAAATATGATGAAGATAATTGAAGACAGAGTTATGCAAGGGCTGTCCTGTTTACAGAATAGTGCCTTCGGTTTGTCCAGTCTCAGGACAACTTATATGGAAGAATGTCTGACAGAGTATATTTAATAGATCGCGTAAGTTGATCTCTTCAAACGTATTTATGTTTGGTGGCGAAGGAATTCGTTTCTCTTAGCTTTATACCTGTGATATTTTTGAGGAAATCAATTTGTGATTTGGCGGGTATGGCGATGTGACATTCAAAGTAAATAAAAGAGTGATCTGTTAAAAGATTACGTTATGACCTCGAGCCTCATCAACTGGGAAATGACAGAAATCGGGCAGGCAACATGGCTATGTGGGCCACACCCAATTAGGGTATATTGTCATCATCTAGAGAATATTCATATTTGTTACTTCTTTCGCTTCTGTATCTCCCGGGAACGGTTATGTTGGTATACCAACCATAAGGTGATAATATATTCGGAACATTCAAGCGAAATGAATGGTCAGTCATGTGTGGCCGAGTTACAAGATATTCTTATTGAACTCCAATGTATCGCTTCTAGAGTACACTGATCGGAAGGTGGTTCCATACCTTGTCATAGTTGGAAATCAATTACCCAATAAGAGCCCGCGGTTTTGATTGTATATTATATATGTAGAACGTGAGATGAAAGCATTTCTGCTAGATTTCTATTTACTTGATCTAGACATTATTATAATATCAGGCAAGTATCATTTTAGAAAAATATTTTGGGTTATCGTAAGGTAAATACCATCCGTGTTTATGTGTGGATCGGTCTTACGATTATCCTTTGGTTCAAAAAGATTTTTGAAAGTTAAATCAAATGATTTGAGTTTACTCACACCAGTCACATGACTGACCCAGAGTTTATTTTGTTTTATTTTCCCTAAACTCTTGGGTGCCCAATTTTGTACGGGCAGTCAAGTAGTCGAGATTTTTCAGATACTTGAAGAGCTGGAGCAGGAGGCTTCAGGATTATATAGCTATTGTTATTTCCGCTGTGTTGTAAGTGTTATACTCTAATAATGGTATTGTATATAGATATTGTTTTATTTCAAAGTTATGTTATGAAATATATTTATTCGTTCAGCTGTGAGATTCGTGTTTACTCCGATGTTTGGATAACCATTCGGTATTTCCGTTGCTTGGATAGTTGACATTGAGTTTATGTCGATAACCAGGATCGCGAAAACCCAGGTCGTTACAGGTCGTTAATGCCTAGGAATAAAATTAAAACCCAGTTCACACACAAACGCAACATATGTATAACTTTAAAATAATCTAATTTGGATTTTAAACGCGATATTTCAATTTTTAAGTTAAAACGATATTCAATCTATTTAAAAATCCATTTATTTATATTATAAATCGTTATGGTTTATAAACAATTCCATAGCGACTTTCTGAAAATTTGATTTGGAAATAACCCATAATTTATAAGACGAAATCTCGATTTTTCACTTTCAACAGAAAAATATAGTCCAATAAATTCGAACCTTTCTTATTTCAAGAAAATCCGACTTATATTGGATCCTATCTATTCAATTGAAGTTCAAAACTTAATATTACGAACTACCATGACGTTACAAGCTCATTAAGTCTAATTATAAATTACAAGTTCAAACTCCATTTATAACTAAATTTGTTATTATAACTCGAATATAAACTTAATTAAACTTCTTAAATTATCTAATTTACATAATATTGCATATTCAACTTATTTCCGACTAATTCGAAATTTATTTTACTATTCCACTATTAAATGTTCAAGATTATTGAATTTAAGTTATATAAATTTCTAAATTAACCTTTTAAATAATTAAATAAATTAATTATTCAGTTACTAAAAATTCGTGTCATTACAGATACAAGGTAGGGTAATTTTTCCCAAATATAGCATGTGCGTGGTAGGTTTGCAGAAGAAGGTAGCATGGGTTGTTTTTCATTAGGATGTGCATGTGCGAATCACTTTTTTAGGTTGTATGTTTAAATATAGGCCTACACATTTTTTAAAGTTTGTGCCATTAAAACATAGGGTGGCTTGTTTCTTAAGGCTTAGGTTGTACGTCTGCTTAGGGTAGGCAATACTTAGGCATGCATGTAATTTGATGAGACTTAGCATGAGGTGGGCTACACATTAGGTAGGTTAGGTATGTTTGTGATTTGATTTGCATAGGTCCGTGTTTGTACTTTCTTTCTTAGGGTAGAAGCTTTAAATAAATTAATTTGTTTTTACACGGTATATATATATATATATATATATATATATATATATATATATATTCGTACCGCCACACGTGAACTCCAAATGAAATGAAAATGGACGTACCGCTACGTCTTAACATTCTGAAACCAATGAAACTCACTTGGTCGAAATCTGACTCCATTTACAACAGGACGTTATTTTAATTTAAATTTATTGGTCGGTTTGCATTTTAATTTCACCCGCTCATAAACACCTTCGGTTGACACCAAATTTTAGATTTTACAATAATTAATTATATGTATTCTAATAAAATTGTTTCATAAAAAACGGGGGTTGTTTGAAAAAAATAGCGATTTCTAAGGCTTATATAATATCGCTAAAATATAAATAAATTATTATTGTTGTATAAATCCAAATGAAATAATATATTGCTTCAAATTCAACCAATATGAAATTATAACTCATTGTTAAAAAATTTCTAGTTAAATGATATCCAGATTATATAAAATTCCTTTTAAATTTATTAAATAAACATTATGGTTTGTAACGATTCCATAACGACTTTCTGAAAATTTGATTTGGACATAACTCACAATCTATAATACAAAATCTTAATTTTCTCTTTCATTAGAAAAGTGTAGTCCAATGGATTCGAGCGATTCTTGTTTTGAAGAATTCTGACTTAAATTGGATTCTATATATTAAATTAAGTTAAAACGTAATATTACGAACTACCGCGACATTACGAGCTCGTTATTAATTTAAATACAAATTTAATGTTCAAACTTTGTTTAATTAATAAATAAAAACCCTTTTAAGTTTCCAATTCAACATTATAAACCAATTTTAAATGTTCAAATTTCAACGATTAAAAATCTAGGTCGTTACAGATAGAAAGTAGACATTGTGTTGGGAAACATTTCTGGGTAATGGAAGTGGATAACAACAATTCTTGAATGTGGAAATCTTTTCTTAGATAGAGGAAATTGGGGCTCAAATGTATTAACTGTTGCACAACTAATGGTCAAGATATTATGCTTTGGTTAGACCTGTAATTGAATAGTGACATTTTGGTTAACCTGCTTGATTGGGATTGTTTAAGTATATGTAGTGGAGAGAATTTAAAAGTGAATTGTCTTATTCAATACGGTATCCTTAACTTTTATAGGTTAATTACTACTAGAATGATCTATGATCAAATTAAAGAGATTAATATACAATCAAATTTTGAAAACTAATACTAATGGTGGAATAACAATCCTATAGGCTTTTCTTTTCTATCGGCGTGCGATATATTTGGAGATCAGTATGATGAACATGATTGGTGTAAAATAACTTGGCACTGTACTAACAGCCCTAAAATGTCTCTGTGCATTTATAAGACAATCCTCAACAGACTAAGCACTAAAGACAGTATGATTTACTGGGGATATGACGTCTTATGTAAGAAAACACAGATCGCATATTCTTCATGTGTCTGTATTCTTCCTATTTATGGACTAGATGTAGATTAAAGCTGGGCATTCCTTTGAATTGGGACATGCCGATTCTGCTTGATGACGAATTGAAGATTCTCAAATTCATGTTCCCATCCAAGGATTTTTTATGGGATATTGCCTTCTACATCATTGTTACAATTGTTTATTATAAATGGGTTGAGAGAAATTACCGAATTCACGACAAGGGAAGTAAAGACAAATTTCAAACTTGGGAAATAATTGAACTTGAAATAAAATACCTGATGAAGAAATCGAAGAGGGATCTGTCGCTTTGTAGTAAGAGGATTTTAGATAACTGATTACTGGGGGTTTGATTACAGAGACTTGGATTAATTTCTCGATCTTGGTCACCATTGTTTGAAGCTTTTCCTGTTAGAGCATTCCCAGCAGCTGAGGTTATTTGGAGCGTGCATTCGCCCCACCGTTCCAGCAGTGGGTATGGCGATGCTCGGTTGTTTTTTTATTTTTTATTTTAAACTAAATGGTTTTTGAAAATCGTTTAGGGGTTAAACGGTTTTCATAAAACCGTTTAATGCAAAAAGGGTTTTCAGAAAACTCTTTAGGTTCCCCTTTGTTCCCCCTATTTTATTTATAAAACATCGATTAAGTTATTCAACTTGTAAAAATTAAATTAAAATTAAATAAATTTTGAGACGTTGTAATGAAAATTAAATTAAAACTAATTTATTTTCAGCGTTAATGGGTATAAAAATAAGGTATAACTATATGGCCGTTATCGGATACAAAATTACACGTTATATATATAAAGCCGTTTTGGAATATTAAATTACAATACATATAAATAAAGTCGTTGCCGAATATTAAAATTTAGTTTAAACTAATAACCGTGGCTGAATAGTAAAATACAGTTCAAATTTATAGCCGTTGTAGAATATCAAAATTTTGTTTGAATTTATAGCCGTTGATGAATATATTTTTATACAATATTCTTATAGCCGTTGCAACTGCGGATGGAAGAAGCTATAAAACCACTTCTGGTGTGCACATTTAGATTCACAACAGAAAAATGTCTCATAATGTCTACAATGACGATGCTGTTTATGAATCTGATGGGCAAATTGAAGATTCAAATTACTATAGCTAAAATGGTCCAGATGATACTGGCTCTGATTCCGACGAATGCAATGATTTGTTGGCGGATACGAAATTTCTTCGGTTTTCTTCAGATAGCACGACTGATAGCGATGAGTTAAAGATTATGATTCAAGTTGTTGTCGTTTCAACAATTAAAGATTAACCAAAATTTCCTTATGGAAGGATCATCTAGTGGTACTCGAGGAGGTAGTGTGTACGATCGTGCAGACATACGGAAGATGCGGGATCATAAAGGAGGTACTGCAAGATTACTTAAAGATTATTTCAACACCCTTGTACGTATGGTCCTGACGACTTTCGACGCTGTTTTTGTATGAGCAAGAATATGTTTATGCGCATTTTCAATGGAGTTATCGAACACGATAATTATTTTGTTCAAAAACGTAATAGTGTCAGTACCTTAAGATGTTCGTCGTACCAAAAAATTATAGGCGCATTACGTGTAATAGCTTATGGAATAGCTCGAGATGCGTTTGATGAGGTTGTTCGAATGGGTAAGAGTACTATTACCTTAAGTCTTGAAAGGTTTTTTGTAGCCATAATTGAATTGTATGGTGAGGAGTATCTACGTGCTCCAACGCAAAGCGTTGTTAACAAACTGAAAAGGTTAGGAGCCAAAAGACGATTTCCCGGCATGTTAGGCAGCCAAGTCTGTATGCATTGGGAATGGAAAAATTTTCCTATAGCATGGCACGGTCGATTTATTAGACATTACACTAAAGCGACAATGATACTTGAAGAACTGTTGCTTCACATGATCTATGGTTTTGGCATGCATTTTCCGGATTTCCTGGTTCAATGAACGATATTAATATACTTCATCAATCACATTTGTTTAAGAGCCTTACACATGGAAAAGCACCTGCATGTGATTTTAGTATTGTAGGAAATACGTACGACATGGGGTATTATTTAGCAGATGGCATCTATCCTTCTTGGGGGTACGCTTGTCAAAACTATTTCAGCTCCTGAAACAGAAAAAGAAAAATATTATGCTAAAAGGCAAGAGGCAGCGAGAAAAGATGCAGAACGTGCATTCGGGGTTCTCCAAGCAAGGTTTGCCATTGTTAAAAACCCTATTAAATTGTTTATGCCACAGGTTTTGAGCAACATTATGCATGCTTGTATCATAATGCATAACATGATCACTAAAGAAGAAAGAGGGATATTTCCATCTTATTTGGAATATGATCCAGATAACACCGCAACTGTTGTTGCTGATAGAAATCCAACGACTCTTGAGGTATTTCTTACCCGCCTGCGTAAAACTAGATCTAGGGAAGTACATAGTAAACTGCAGGACGACCTGGTTGAACATTTATGGCATCTGAAAGGGAATGCTTAGATATAGTCTATGCATTTGTTGAACTATTGTAACGTTGTAGTATTCAATTATTGTTTTACCTACTTTAAATATATAGCATTTCTATTTTCTATTGTAGCTAATATTCAAAATGCACTAGAGGACGACCCAAACTGTATAACTCCTTACTTGACCTGTTGTAACGTTGTAGTACCCCATGATTGTGTTATGTTTTGTCATTTAAATATAATCCATTTCTATTTTATGTTGTAGCCAATATTCACAATTCAAAAGAGGACGACCCGCAATTTTTAGCTCCTTAACTCTTTCTTTCCAACAGGATGCAGACACTAGAGCACGACTTTTAATGTGAGTGGAGCATGACTTTTAACGTCCCTAGAGCACGACTTTCAATGTTCATAGACTAGTCATTTCAGTTGAATAACACACGTAATATAGCCATGAATTGAAATTAAACTCTACGTATACATCCAAACTTTCCAAATACATAAACCAAACGATACATAATGAATACGATACATAATATAACGATATACTACTCAAAATGTATAATATGCTTATATCATAACCCGTACGCTTCTTGACCGACGAAATTTGAATGGTACTTGAAAAGATAGAGCGAGTCGTACGTCGACCATTTCTCTTGAAAAACATCATCCTTTTTTACCTCATCAATTACTTTGCGGTAATTCATACAATCAATATTAAATAAGCAGAATGCACTTCTGATTGCTAAGTTGGGCCTCTGTATTCTACAGCTAGTAAGATTGTTGTATTTTTCATTAAGGGTTGCCCAAAAATCTTAGTCTACCTCTTCTTCAATATGTAGTACGTCTGCTTTAATGTACGCCTTTATCAAAACAACGTAATCTAAAGCAGTCCAGTTTTTGTTTTCCATTTTGAAGTGTGCAGTCAAACTAAAATTCCAGTGTTTAATATAGGCACAATACAGTAAAGTAAAGCATCTTCCTATTCAGGCACAACAACCAAGAGGTATAAACAGCAAGCGCACTTATACCAATAAAGCATGTCACACCATTCAATGGAATCATTAAAGTTGATTTGATTAAACAACTTTACAAGGTCAGGGCAATTAAACTTACCATGTTTTCTACAGTTGATTAGAAAACACATTGCAGAACATTGAATGACTTATTGTAATTATCAAGTCTACTTGCATTCTTTGTCTTCATAAATACGAGGGTACGGCAGTTTTCTACATACTCATCAACAATTCCAATTCTAAACAAACAACAATGGCTGATTCCAACAACAACAATTTCTCTGGCTATACCGATGATAACATTGGTAATTTTACTAGTTTATTATCTCAAGCTGAAGGTCCGTCACTGATTCCACCCCCTTTCCTAACTCCTCAACAAAGTCATTATCTCCACCAATTAAACCTCGCTCAGCAGTACGGAAACATGTACGGCCAACTTCCTCTAACCAACAACTATTTTGGATCACAATCCAGTGATCATAATCAAAACATACACCAAGAGGTGTCTTCTCCGACCACAGTACCTGACGAGGGAAAAACCAAGGCCAAAGGGTCTTACACTAAGCGAAAAACAAACGAAACTCACGTTCAAAGTAGCATGGAAAAAACTGTAGCTACTGGTAAAATATGGAAAGCAGCTGACTATAAAGTGCTAGCTAATGCATGGGTAAACGGGTCTATCGTTGCTGAAGGCCGTTCTAGTGGAAAGTTTTTCTACCAGAGGGTTAATGATTCGTACAATGGAGATCTTGAATGCGTAACACGAAGATCAATTAAGAGCACAAAGACTGCATGGTATAATTTGAATACTATGTGTACCAAGCACAAAGGGATAAAAGCACTAAGGGGGAATTCACTTAGAAGCGGTCAAACATTCAGAGATTTAAAGGAGGATTACAATAGCATCTATCGTGACACTTGTAAAAATGAATTCATTGCTCATGAAGCATTGGATATTCTTTCTTTCTATCCACGTTGGGCCAATCTATGCGAAACAGATGTTGTAGATCTTGGAGACATCGAAGGTTCTAACTTAAGAAATGTAGCTTCTAGACTTTAAGTGGAGTCACTCCCGGGAAATTCAGTTGAATGTCCTATGGCTACTGACAAGGATGGGAATAACAAGTCCTGTGACTCCTAATTCGGGAATGTTGTATGGTGGGGTTGAAACAAGGCCAGAAGGAATAAAATCAAGCAAGAGAGCACTATTTAGAAATAAGGAAACAAAGGATTTGGTAGCGTCTAGTGATAAACTAACTACGTTGTTAAGTGATATATCAATTGCATCTGTCTCCAACAAAGAAGACCGTGAAAAGCGTAAAGATAAGAAGCCATAGAACATGGAGATGCAACTACAGCAAGATGCCGCTAGAACTACAGTCCAAAGAACTATTTATAAAGAAAAACATGAAAGACGTTTGAAGGAAGAAAAAGAGGAGAATCTAGCAAGAGATATATCTCATTCGACTGGAGAGGCCCTTGAGTATGTTATAGTAAAAAAGCGTAGTATTTTGAGGGCTCAACAGAAACGATATCAGGAAGAAGAAGGAAGTTCTGAGTTCTAGGCGAATTCTATATTGCTATTTCTAGCTTGTTGTATCCTAGTTTTAGATTTCTATGTTGACTAATGTTGCTATTTCTGGCTTGTTCTATCCTAGTTTTAGTTTTCTATGTTGGTTGTACTGTTTTGTGGGTTATTAATTTTTTTTAACTAGTTTTAAGTAATTAATATATCCTTTTCTAATGCATATATGAGATTCAAACTTCTTTTACATTGCTATCAAATATGCATACATACTTAAAACTATATTTAAAGGGGACGGCTATATGAACACAAAATTAGACACAAATCAAGAAACACAAAGCCTCGACCATTGGATCTTTTTGTCCTTATATGTAGAGGTGGAATTCAGGGGGCAATCCAATGGTGAAGATCAATTGTGTCACCAATTGTGTCAACAATTTGTGTCCAAATAGACTTTCCCATATTTAAAAGGTAAATAAAACTGTGCGGTAAGTGTTGGATACAAACATAATCCAAACATTTAAAACCCAGTTCGAAAACTTGAAAGAAGATAGATTTTCATTCTTTAAATAGTATTTGTGCTTTTCTTTACAAATTAATTTAAACATATTAACACATCAAAAATTGAAAAAAAATTTAAAAAAAATTCATGTTTTATATGGTTCTCATAAAACCGTATAAAACAAAAGGGTTTTATGAAAACCGAATATAAACTAAACGGTTTTCATAAAACCGTTTATAAGTTAAACGGTTATACGAAAACCGTTTAGTCTATATTCGGTTTTCATAAAACTGTTTAGGTCTCGCCGCTCCAAATTGGAAATGGCGAGCGTCGCCATTTCAATTCCTCCCCCGCACTGCTTGCGCTGCTACTGGGGAGCGTGAATACGCTTTTCTCCCCAACTGCTGGGAGTGCTCTCATATAATTGTTTGAAGCTCCTTTCCTGAAGTCAGGCCCGGCCCTGGCCCAAGGCCACCAAGGCGGTGGCCTTGGGCCTCCGATTTTGCCGGGCCTCAGATTTTTGAATTTCTGCATAAAAATAAGCCATATAGTGATGTTTTTAGAATGTAGCATAGCCCAGTGGTAATGTATTGGTCTTTATTCAGCACAGACCTGAGTTCAAATCTTGCTAAGCCTCAATTTTTAAACATCTGCCACAACTTACCATTTTGGGCCTCAATTTTGCCTTGGGCCTCACTTTCCTCAAGGCCGGCCCTGCCTGAAGTGCTCTCATATAATTGTTTGAAGCTCCTTTCCTGAAGTAGATGTCGATGCACTTGCAAGTGGTGCACGTGTTTTCCTTTCAGTTGGTTTATTTTGTATTGCAGCGTGTTTGCTGTGGTAGATTTCGAGAGTTGGATGTTTTGTATTTCAGCGTGTTTGCTGTGTTGAGTTTTTGTTTTTGCTGGGTTGGACAGTATGATGCTTAAGTTTTTTTCTGCCCTTTGCATTCATTCTTATCTACAACATATTGATGCGATGTTAGCGCGACTCTTTTTTTCTGCTTTGTATTCACGCTGAGTACATATTCAAATTTTTAATGAGATGGTTTACGCCATTTAAAAAAAAAAGTAGATACAATTCTACATAGAATTTCACTTGATCTTGTCGAAGTTTAGATGGATCGGAATGTATCTTGCAAATCGCCAGTCTTTGATAGACTAGATTCACTAACCACGCTCACATATGATTTACATAATTCTCAAGGCTGTGGTAACTAACATATAATCTGGATGACGGAAATGAATATGAACTTGTTTAAACTGAACTACTAAAGCGTAAATGTCAAATTAATATGCTGTTGGTCTATTCATGGTACTTCAACAACCACCTTCAAAGAACACCTGCCAAATTTGTTTAAATTAAGCATACATGGGCCAATGTTAAACAAATGGTCTTTAGAACTTCTTCTGCAGAGAGATTATTTTTTAAAATTTTGCAAAAAAAGATTATTTGGTAATTATGATTTTTTTCTTTTTTTTAGAACACTCCATCAATAATCATAATTCCAATTTCAAATGTGCGTTTTCAAAACAGTAACTATTGAAATAGACAACACACAAGCAACAGCAACAGCAAAAAGGGTTGGCAAACCATAATACAGTCTACAACTCTACAGACAACGAACTGTATAGCGCAACTTTGCAACTATGATATAATACAGACAGTCCTGTGAGAAACCATCAAGTATCAATGCATTATTCAACAATATATACAAGAAACCCCAATAATGTTGCCACTAATTATTCATTCTATGTATAATCATGATCATCTTGAGAGCCATGCATTTAAAAATTGAAAAATTGTAAATTATTATGTGTTCCTCCTGCAAATTCAGGTAAAAACCGAAAAATAAGATTATTGAGCAAGATTCTTTTTAAAAAAATGTGGCTAAGTTTGAAACTGTTACGTGTTGCACATGCTAAGCTTTAGACCAATTAAAGAAAGAAAGTTTACGACACATTACCTTTTGTACAAATGTGACGCCAATATCATATAAATATTCAAGGTAAATTGCGAATAAGCATTCTTTGGAAAGATATATAAAGATCCTTGTTATCAGTTCCGAATATCTCCTCTGCTTTCTTCAGAGTTTCCTGCATACATTTGAGAATTCGTATTGCAAAGCTTTAGTAAAATCAAAATCTTCTGAGGTGAACCAAAGCAAATGCTTATTTGATATGCTTAGTTAATCCTAATAGTCCTAAAGCATTTCAACAGTTATTGGTGGATCCAGATTTGGGATTACTCTGATCTATATGATTCTGAAACTACAGAAAAAATATATCCTGAATTAAACATTTAAATACACCTATCCCATGTAGAAATAATTTAGTATAACAAGGTAGCAATTAGACCACTTACTTCGCGCGATTGTTTGTGAGCATTAAGCTCCTTTATGTTCGCTAAAAAAGCACCAAATTGTTCTAAAGTAAGACGACTCCTGGAGCATAAAACAGATCAATTAGTCTTTTGAGTACTATCTGCAGGCATAAGCAAATGAAGAGTTGTATCTACCTAGCCTGGCGAAAGAACTCCTTTCCATCTATACGAGGAACACGACCTAAAATTGTTCACATCTATCATTAAAATGATCTAAGTATTAGCTGAAAAACAAGAAAATGCTTCCGGTATATGTAAAAGAAACAGTATTAGCAACGAAGGACTAAGTTTTTCACCCTACTAGTAATTACTCATAATATAATATGTCACACTGAAATCTGGGACTAAATTAATAACTCTATGGAAAGCAAGTTTAGAACCCCTTTTTCTTTTGTGGGTCAATTAACAATCATTAGACCATTCATCGATTCGTTACGTTTTTTTTTTATTAGTAATAGAACATTTGAAAATACATATGAATTGCATATCGAAATTCAAACATGAAATCTTGGGTAGATGCATTTTTCTTCGTTTCTTTATTTAAAATTAAATCAAAAACATGCAACAGTTACTACATTTTCTGTGGATTGGCACCACAAAGAGATAGCATGTGGGATATTCACATGTTTCACAAATGATCCTCTCTTTCTATGAGGCACTGATTAACGGCAAAATTTGTGGTAAGTTTAACCCTTTTAATAATAATAATAATAATATAAAAAAAAACACCAATATCAATATGCCAGGTTTTGTGATCCTGTACATATGACACATGGCTATTTTCAATATAATAAACATGGATGCACCAGTTGCTAAGATTCATGAAATCAGGTGTCAATGTGGTTCCGCACCTAAAACAAAGGATTTAGGTGTCGTTCACACAGTTAAACTGATCAACTGGCCAAATTCTGACATCAGACTCATCCGCCGCCCGGAATTGGTCAATGGTCAATCAAACCGGCTAGGGGGTAACATCGGAAAGACCTTTTTTCACGTTTGAAACACCTGATGACTTTAGAACCCCAAACCGGTAAAAGAAATACTCCTTATTCCCCTTCCATTTTCCTACTCCTTTTAACATACAAAAATAAGCTGCTCTTTTTTCATGCTTAACCCCCTTTTCCAATCTCCTTTCTAAATTTTATTTCCGAACACCATCCACTTCAGACAAGAACCCATCCATAATTTTATAACCTTCGCTAGGGGATTTCAATAAAAAAATAGCTGCAAGTCGCACGATTTTCTGGTTGAAACTACAAGATAATTAATTGAAATTGATTTTTTATATATATAATTGTACAATATGAACTTAAATTTCGTTCTATAATTACAATGTTGCATAAAGTGTTGGTTAACATCTGCAAATATGTTGGTTATCTTCTCTAAATTTCCTTCCTTCGTATTTGGTTGCATGCATCACACATGAATCATGCAGTGGCCGTCAGTCTGAAAAAGTTTGCATACAACCAAAATTCTACCAATAGTTTTTTTATTTTATTTTTCTGTTTTTTGCTTCCATATTCTTCATGATACATGGATCCTTTTCCACTTCCCATTGTTAGATGCATTCCTTTTGTTTTCTACTAGACATTAAAGCATGATATACTGCCCCTTTTAGTGCATTTATGTAGACCAAATAATAATCACCTGACTTGACATGAAATACATAAGTTGAGCAGCATATGTGAGAAATAGGAAATGTCATATCCGTGAAATATCATCGCAGAGGACTGTTATGCGATGTCAACCATGTATCGAGATGATAAATAGCAAAAGTATTGGTCAGTTAATATTATGCAAGCTCTTAAACTATGAAGTATGTGAAACACGATAAATACAAGTCTATCAAAGATGTGATGCAAAATAGCATAGTGTTTATATTTCATGCTGAAATTGGAATCAAATAGCGAGTAACATATTCAATAGATTCATATCATAAGGCGTATATCTACTAAAATGCTGAAGTCTAGAAAGTTTGATTTGTAGGTTATCAGATGAAGGCACTGACTGAAACTGAATTTTCAGAATAGCATTACGACTGGATTCTTCTAACAGTACTGCACATTTCAAAACTGATTTCAATGTTTGGGCTTCTACAAATATATTTGGGCATTACACATTTCAGAACAGCAATGCAAAACCGATTTCAGAACACATTCTAGCAAAGCATTACATGTTTATCTCTAACTATTAGTAACATTATTTCAATGGTGTCTCTTTAAAATTCCAAAAATACCCTGCATCATCAACGAAATCTCACCACTGATTTGCAACATTCATTACCATCTTCTTTCCAACTACCCATCAACGAAATTTCACTATCAACTTATCACCGATACCACCAACAAATCAACTTGAAATAAAAGTGGTGTGACTATCAAAACCTTTGCACTTGCACACACATCCATCCATTCTTTATTTATTTATTAAATAATAAGTAAATATCTTTGGATAATAGATGCACGTGTGTTTTATGCTAGTTCGCATAATGATAACATAACACATTTCAAAACTGATTTTAATGTTTAGGACTTCTACGATTATATTTATAGCTTGATTTTATTTACAAGTTTATCCTTCAAATGTTTTGAAAAAGAAAAAAAAAAAGTAATTGCAGATTCAAATACTAATAATCTATAATCTTTATATTTTCAGTTTCAAGATGGCTTGAACAATTTTTCTCAATCGCATTTGTGATGACTCAAAATTGGATTTTTGAATTGAAATTTGAAACCAAG
The DNA here is from genome assembly GCA_030737875.1 of Allium sativum. Taxonomy (NCBI): domain Eukaryota; kingdom Viridiplantae; phylum Streptophyta; class Magnoliopsida; order Asparagales; family Amaryllidaceae; genus Allium; species Allium sativum. Next base: position 652,494,422 of record CM060915.1, read on the forward strand.
AGCTAGTTTGAGATGAAATTCAAATCATGATATTTTAGTGATCTTTGATCAACAATTTACAATAGAAATTGGATAAATAAAACTACCATTAACACATCTCTACTATTTTAGGAAAAAAAAAAAAAAAAGATAAAGATAAATATTCTACTACACCTTTTGCCTTGAATTCTGTAGTTACTCCTACACATTAGTTTTCAATGATTTTGCATCATTGCTACTCTTACAGGTTCACTAACGGTGACACATCGTGCGTGTCATTTTATTAATAATCTGAAGAAGAATTTTCTTTTAACTAAAAAAAAGTCTCAACAAAGCGTAAATTACTAAATTTACAAAAAACAAAACTGGTCAGAAAATGCGAAAATAACATTACTTATTGAAAGAAAAATTAAAGCATGATGCAAAAAAATTGCATCCATTATATACGTGAGTGTGTACGTACCATACATACTTACCTGTCCGTCAACATACATAAGGTAGGTAGGTGTGTATATAATGATCCACTACATATACACCCTTATGGTTTTGAAAAGCTACATAATTCAAAATCAAATGAAACTTTAGGGATGTTCAATCTACATCATAAACAACACATCCTGAAAAAAAAAAAAAAAAAAAAAAAAAAATCATTTTGAACTTCAACCATCATCAAAAGGTCAAGTTAAACGTAAGTAATTAATTTCAAACTATAATTTTTAGTATAATCTTTGAAAATGTTAAAGCTATCCAAAAAAGCTAAATTTGTGAACATGAACTTTGATTATATGAAAACATCTCCATAAAATATGATTTTCATACTGTCTAACTTGAAAAATGATCGAGCTGCAGCACAAGTGGTATAGCATAAGGAGTATGGTCAATCCTTACCGTGTGTGTGAGTGTGCACACGTGCGCACACAAACAAACGTGTGCAAGTGAATCTTTTGGCATGTGTGTACAAAATTGTACTTGAAAAAAAGGATTTAAAATTATTAAAGTTTGTTTTTGCATACGGTTTTAGTAGATATAAGAGGAAGTTGTCCTTATACCGGGGTTGGAATTAAAAACTCATGAAGTTATGACCGCGACTTGAACCTATGACCGCACTTGCATACAAGGGCATTTTTGGAGTTTGTGGTCAGATCATTGTTTTAAAAAACCCGCATCAATACTTGTCTCGAGGAACGCCTTGAGGGAATGAAAGATAAAACGCCTCGAGACTATCATCAAAAGTTTTTTTAAAACCTCAAAAGCTTACACCTCAATAACTGGAGGCATACAAAGCATACACGTCACACACCCCAAATTATTAAGGCATGTGATTCAAATATCTTTTAATCCATATTAATATTGACACTAGCAAAAGTAACAAAATTTCAGCTATCTGATGTGAATCAAAAAAGGAAAAAGTTGAAAAAAAAAAAGTTAGTATTTTCTTACTTTTCAATTTTAATATCGACATGATTAAGATAGATTTTTTTCAAACAACGATCAAAAGCGAGCTATGTAATGAATTTTCTCATTGGCATCCAAATAAATTTTGTGAGTCTATTTGAGTTAGTAGGAATATAAACAGAATTTTTGCGAAAATCTTCAAATAAATTTTGCGGAACAGAAACTATAATCATACAAATTTCAATTATTTATTTTTAATCTTTTTAAAAAGATAAAAGATGTAACATGTTTAGGGTAGACCCAGTGACGTAACCAGGAATTTAACTTGGGGTGGGCAGATTATAAGAGTGATCAAACAAAACAAAAACAAAAAAATAACACATAAATTTATCACTTCGATGCATATTAAAATAACCAAAATTAACTAAATGTATGTACAAACAAAAGTATTACAAATATTCGCACCCAAAATAACAGTACACAAAATGTACCGTTTCGAACGGGGCGCTGCCCCCTGGATTCCCACGACCTGACCAGACAGGTTGAACCCCGTTAGTGGGGGTGTTGCCCCCACACCTCCACCTTGGGGGTTACCAACCCCGGACCCCTCCTCCGTAGGGAATCATATTTGACAAAGGTTTTGAATTTTTTTTCAACAGATGGGTCCATGGGAATCCGATTAAGACAAACATATTTATGCAAAAACTAAATTTTACATTCGAGGAACAAAAATATCTATATGAAAAATGATAAAAAGTACTTTTGCCTAATTCTTGGCAAGAAAGTGCTTGGGTTGGCCTCCTAAATCAACTGTACATAAACACCTACCAATACAGAATTTTAGTAATAACTTCATGCCTTTACTTCTACTCTACTCATTTAGCACAATAACACACAAAGTCATTGTTCAGAAAATCAGGAAAGAAACATAACCAGAGCTATTTTTCATGCCTTTACGTTTTTTATAAAGTGGCAAGTTCTCGTGGTGTGTACTGTGATCCAGAGCTATTTTTTGAAAAAACATTTTGTGAAATTTTGTGCCCCGGGCAGTTGCCCACCCTAACTCATGCATAGTTACGTCCCTGGGTAGACCTAAATGATTTGTTTTTCATTTTTTGCAGGTTAATTTAAAATGTCCGATTTCGTTATATGTTTTACGTTTTATTTTTACTTGAAAAACTTACGCCTCAACCTTTTATGACTTACGCCTCGCCTTACGGACCTAAAACATCTCATAAACGCTTTCGCATTTTAAAACAATGGATCGGATCAAAAAATTGTGAATCCATTACAGCTATTAATACGCACTCCAATACACACATAAACACACACACACACACACACACACATGTACACTTACACACACACATACATACACATAGAGAGTGTGCACGCACTCTGCTACAGCCCTCTTATTTAAGTTTCATCTACACCTCTATAATTTTTAGAGCTATATAATTTGACATCATATGAAAATTTGTAGACATGTTTTTATATGCCTCAAGATTATCTCTGCAAAATTTTGGTTAATTAAGTTCCTAACATATTAAAAATAACATTTCAGATTGACGGTTAAAATAAATCATTTTCGCTCGCACGCGCGCATACACACAATACGTACGTACATACGTACGTACATACGTACGCACACGTACTTGTGTCTGTCTGTATGTATGTAAAGACGAGTCACTAATTTGAGTTAAAGATTTTGGTGAAAAAGATGACCTTTTGTTTTCATTCCCAACTCTTTTATGCACGTATATTCTAGACAGGCATTTTAGATAAATTATTGATATATTGCAGTAAATAGGTTTGACATATTGGCAGATATTAGTCAATATATCTCATCAATGCTTTTGAGCATATTTTGTTGGGGTGTGCTATGTTATATAACAGTGACATGATCTGCCATTGACTATGCATTATGTGGACATCAGTAGAGCATCATCAAAATATTATCACTTGCTTTTATTAGCACATTCAACCAATATTCCATAGTTAACTTATCTAAAAACACAAACGCCCCTTTTTAGACCAGTACAGATGACATGCAGTGTAAAATAAATATTTTGCAGTGTATCTAATAATTGATAACCTGATGACACAACAGAAGGTGGAGAGCTCGACGCAGATGACTGCTGAGTTGGAGTGTTACTTGATGTAAACGCAGAAGATGCAGAAGATAAACCCTCGAAGCAAGATTTTGTTGGTGATGCCAAACCAGACCATAACCGTGGTGAAGATCCAGCAGTAGAAAACCCCCTTGGCGAAGCAACGGTTGATGCTGCAGTTGGTGTAGCTGTAGGCGTATGTCGAGGAGTCAGATACGGGGTTACTGACAACTTGTTGGTACCTTCAGAACCTGATGCTGCATGTACTTAAATTTGTTATAAAAAAAAGCCATCATGAGGCCAAAACTTGTACATGCTTTAACAATAGTATAAAAATAAGGTTAATTCTATTGGAACCTCGAAATTCCCTGTGTGTACAACCCTAACAATAGGTAAATGGTATTAAAACACCTATTTCTTCCTTCTTTATTCTTTTAAGGACCGACTGGACGTAAAATCTACCGAAAGAAAGGAGGACAAGAAGGAAAAAATAAACATAAAATCATGTATAATACCACAAACCATGGATTTTTTACATTGAATTTGATGAAAACTGAAATTGATATCTTGCACCTCCTCTCCTCAGTTTGCCTTCGTCCATCAGTTTTAACAATCAAACCTAAGAAATACTGATAAACTTGTCCATAAATGAAAAATTACATGGATGTATAACAATCTAACATGAAACCATCATAGAAATAATTGTTATGGAAATGGATAGCGCTTTGCGGAAATTTATACCAAAGGATCTTTGTCATCCAAATCACAAAGAGATAACTTGAATTGAACAAGACAAAATTAAAACGCAATAACACAAGATATTTCATCCAACCACCCTCTTTATTGATTCACTAAAAATTTGTTTACAATTAATAGAACAAAGCTAAAATAAAAAAAAAAATACAAATTGAATTAATAACCAAATTGAGAAAGAAAAAAAAATCTAGATGACTAAAATTGTTGGAGAAGAACAACCATGAAGAACGACGGGTAACTCTTGACGTAGAGATTATCTTAAGATTAATATCCCCTAATTTGGTGCCCCCTTTGTTTCAAACTTGAAGGTAGATCATACAGAAGAGCAGAAAACGTAGGCAAATACCAAATTTGCTCCTTTGAAATATCACAAATTACTCTGAAAAAACCCGGTCGAAAACAAATATCTTCCGTCTCAGATGTCTAGGATGAGAGATCAGACATCTGAGCTGAATCTCAGGAATATCCAGACCCAATGCTCAGACGTCTAGTTTCATTCCCCAGACGTCTGAGATGTTGCGACTCCGCTATTCCATATCTTCCTCCTCCGAGCTCCGATTTGCGAACCGTCTTCTCCGTCAGGAAGCTACTTTCACAACTAACACATATGGTCTACTTGAATGTATATGTGATTTAATATCATAAATCTCGACACTTCACCTTGATATAAAATCACATTTAAAATTCCAATAAAAACAAACATGTCATCATTAGATCTCTCACAAATTCTCATATCTCAACCATACTAAATTATGAATCTCAATCATCGCTTACAAGTGATGCATCTCCCCTATGAGGTGCACCACACAAATCCGGTCTCAAAACGTTTGTAATACCATAAACATTTCCATCTTGTCTTTGTGGATTTTGCAACTCGACACCCGATCACTCGATCTGAGCTCATTACATGATCAATCGATCTTTCGAATATTATCAACATGAAGACCCATGTCTGAAATATGATCCTTAATGCTAGAATTATAAGCAGTGACCACATTAATCTCTTCACCTTGTTGTGAACTAGGTCTTTCAACCGTCACTCGCTTTTTACTGTCGACTACAGAATCAACAAATCTATAAAAGTTTCATTCTTCCAATACTCCCCTCATCCTTACACGACCACTATTCTTCACTCTCAAAACTCCACCTTGAGTCTCAAAAGTGCAACCACGGCGATCCAACTGACCAAAAGAAATAAGATTATGTAAACAAGTAGGTACATGTATGACTTAAGAGACTTCCCTAACCACACCGTCATGCATATGAAACCAAATAAATCCAGTACCACAAATCGGTATCTCTACTCCATTGGTTGTCCAAATATGTCGACATTCTTCTCATAATAAGTGAAACAATTCACATCACTACAAATGTGAAAATTGGCTTCAAACTCCATTTTCTAATGCTTATTTTCACTAAAAATGACATCAGAAGAAGCATCATTATCGGTACATTCATCAAAACCTACATGTGCATCATCACTACCATCATCGTGCGCAGCTTTTTCTTATCTCTTTTATAAGCTTAACACTTGTTGCGTATGTGATCTTTCTTATTACAATAATGACAAGTGATGACTCATTTACCATTAACTTCCTTCTTCTTTCAAATTGTACCTTTCTTTGAGTACCTTACCATCATAGCCTCATTTTAACTGATTTCATACCTAACCCCTTTTTTCCAAGTTTCTCATTCAAAAGACTGCATCGAACAACTTCTAGAAAGATAGTTCCATTAGTATTGGTTTTACTCAATGAAACAATCAAAGTTTCTCAACTTTCTGAAAGCGAACTCATCAACATAAGTCTGCAACGCATCATCAAAATGGACCTTTACATTTGCCAATTAATTAATTATATCTTGAAATTCATTCAAATGTTCTGCAACAAACTTCTTTTTATCTAATCTCAGTTGTACTAACTTTCGAATTAGAAAAGCCTTACTTGTAGCACTTTTGACTCATACAAAGATACCAATCAGTCCCACAAATCCTTCGCGGATCCATAACTAGCCAGATGATGGAAAACTGAATCATCAAGGTACTGGTGAATCAAAGCAATCGTATTCTTATCCATCTTCTTCTATTTTCCCTCATTTACGTCAGAGGACTTCTTTCTATCTTCATCAATCAGATCATGAAGATCATTGAGGTACAGAACATCCTCCATATTAGGCTTTCAAATATCTCAAATTTTTCCATAAAAAATAGTCATTTCGAAAAAGAAATCATATTCAACATCAATAATTTTTCAAATCATTATTACTCTTAGCTTTGCGATGATCTAGTTTGATACCAACTATTATGGAAATGGGTAGCGCTTTGCGGAAGCTTACACCAAAAAATCTTTGTCACTCAAATCACAAAGAGATAACTTGAATTGAAAACAAAACGGAACTGAAATTAAAACGCAATAACACAAGATATTCCACCCAACCACCCTTTTATTTATTCACTAAAATTTTGTTCACGATTAATAGAATAAGGCTAAAATAAATAAATACAAGTTGAATCAATAACCAAATTGAGAAAGCAAAATAATATTTGAATGACAAATTGTTAAAGAAGAAAAACCATGAAGAATGATGGCTAACTCTTGACCTAGAGATTATCTTAAGATTAAGATCCCCTAATTTGGTGCTCCCTTTATTTCAAACTTGAAAATAGCTTATATAGAAGAATAGAAAATATAGACAAATATTCAAATTGTCCTTTTGAATATCACAAATCAACTTTGAAAAAACCCGATCAAAAACAAATCTACCATCTCAGACGTTTGGGATGAGAGATCAAACGTCTGAGTTGAGTCTCTGAAATTTCCAAACCCAATGCTTGAACGTCTAAGATGCTACAACTCAGCTATTCCATATCTTCATCTTCCGAGCTTTGATTTGCAAACCGTTTTCTTCGTCATGAAACTACTTCCATAGCTTACACACATAGCCCGTTTCAATGTATATGTGATTTAATATCATAAATCTCAACAATAATTTATCATTATATTTCTAAATCTAGTGTTCTGAGCATTTTAAAATAGGAAAAAGGTATCTTGTGTTTTGTTAGATAGTAAAATAAACTAGAATCATTCTGCCAATACCTCAGTTTTCCCTTTACTCATTTACAATTAATAGATTTATAATTAAATTATATTCCAATCAATGAATAAACCAATGTCTTTTATTTTCTTTTGTATGAAAAAAATGGAAGAAGAAGCGGGATAAGCTTTCCAAAAATAAGAAAATGGTACAATTTTATGGAAATGATTATGGTCACGAGCATTCTCATGGTAATTTGACTGTCGTTACCATTTTACTTTTTACCCCAGATCTTTATCATTTTTAAGCATAAGTATTGCTTTAAATTTTTACAGAAATATAGCGATATGCACTAGGACATGTTTAAAACCTAGAGTATGCACTAGGATTTCACCAGAACATAGTATGATTGCACATTAAGAATTGTTTAAAAACTAGTACGGTATTCCCTCTGATGAGATAAAAAGCTATTGTGGTACAAAATTGAAATAATAACAAAGCCCGCACTGGACCGGAGTAACGAGACGGTGGTCTGTAGAGATGAGGAATGAAGAAGACAAATAACCAACTCGTTCTTTATGTGGGCCAATGAAATTGAATAAAAAAAGTACAAAGCGGAATCATGAAGTAGAATGGGGTGCAGAAGAAAATATATGAAATCTCTAAAATAATGATGATGATGAGTAGCGGACAAAGAAAGTCAAAAATAATAACAGGTTTGACCAATAAACTGACATGCAATAATGCATGAGTTCTCTGCTTAAATTAAGTATTACTCTTGTTATAAAATATATATAGAGGTACATTCATGTTGTCAAATTTTGGCAGTAAACTCACAACCGTTACAATAGAATTTACCTAAAGTTAACATGCCTACATTCAGAAAGTAGATATTCTCTTTATCATGCCCCAAGAAGAACAATAGTGGATTATATTTGATGATAAGAACAGCTAATACTAATTAACAAAGTAAAATATGTAAATTAAACAGAGTAAATGAGTTTTATTTTCGCATTCAAATTTAAACCTGGTGCCATTTTTTCAATGGCTATAAAATTATAAATTATGCTTAAAATTCAGGACTGCAAATGAGGTAGCAGGTGACTTGCAGCTAAGACAAAATAACATTTTCAGTTAATTGGAGGTAAAAGTTTTTTTTTCTTTTAAGTTGTCCTCAAGGATCAACCAGCACATTGAAACCATTATTTGAGTTTTTAGAAAATAGGTTTCATGATGAATTAGGAAAAAATACCAATATCCCAAAACAGACAAAGTTTATATATATATATATATATATATATATATATATATATATATATATATATATATATATATATGTTTCTATATCATTTTTAGAATTCAGTAACAACAGTAACCTTCAATTTAAGAATAGTAGCCAAATAAACTAAATCTGAGAAACTTATATAGTACTATGTTAAATTTCTTTTTTGGGAATGCACACAGTACATTATAAATTATATGATATCAGTTGTTTGACTGATATATAGACTCATAAAATACATGACGTAATAATAATCAAAGTTCAGCTGAAAACCAAACATCTCAAATATGATCATCTGTTCATGGTTTAATTTATCGATTACATACATAGTGATCGGACAGGTTCATGTTACTTTTAACAAATTCTATGGGGTTGATGAAAATATAATGACTTACCATCAAGACTTTGGTTTTCGATTTCAGTAGAATCTGATCCTTTATTGTTGATGGATGTCTCTTCTATAATCATCATGCATGAGAATTAAATATAATTATAAATATAAAAAGGAAATAACTATTGCTACAAGACTCATATTATTTTGATAGGCATGAAGGAAATTGTGCACCTCCCCAAGAAGATGTTCTCGCAATAGGCCGATATCCACTGGGTATGTTTACTGACTCTGCTAGCTGTTTAAAGAGGCATATAAATCAAACGGAAAATGCCAAAATTACATGGGAGTCTTGATCAAATAGTCACAATCAATAAAGATCAGTATTCAAAACATAAATATTGAAACAAACCATACTATACATAAATGTATGTATGAACATGTTTATATGGATCTACGTATGTATATACATACACACACATACATATGTATGTGTGTGTGTGTCATGGTTTAAAATTTCAATGGAATTCCGGATGTTTCATCCATTCCGGTTCCAGTCACAACCGGAATGAAATTCAGTCAAATCCTAGATGTAGCATTTAGTTGCTGAAAAAATAGCGAAAATACAGAAAGAAAAATAAATCAGTAACACAGAAATGAATTAAAAAAACAACAAATCAAACAAGATAATAAAAACGGACGAACGATCAAACTTTTTTCTGAAAAATATTGTGATACTTTTGTCAATTCCGACCCTAACAAGCATATATAGTATGAAAACAACACTAAAAATCAATAATCGGTCAAAAAAATTCATGTATAAAATATATGTATATATTTTAAATACAAGTATGAACTATTTATTGAGTATTTATATTGAAAAGAATGTTAAAATCTTGATTCGAATCGTAAGTGAAACTTTTAAAATTGACCAAAAATTCAAAAAAAAAAAAAAAAAAAAGAAGAAGAAGAAGAAGAAATAAGCAAAACCGGGAATCAAAATGTTGAACCTTGACATAGATTAATTAGTAAAAATAATCTGTAATAAATGATTATACGATTGAACTTAAACAGTTAGACTAATATTTTGTATTAGTCGTACACGTTTTTAACCAAACATGCATTGATATATAATTCGAAGGATATAATATAATTTATGTTAATACTGAATATGTATAAACGTATTTAGATAAAAAATACCAGAATTCAAAACCAGAACCCCCTAGAACGGAACCAAAGCTTAAAAATTCATCAGTGACTGGAATGAAAATTTGAATACACACACTACATACATAATTATAAATATACATATATGTATGCATGCATGTGTGTATGTAATTAGTATATCGTGGTTCCTCAAACTTACAGACGATCTATCATCACTGAGTGACATCATCAATTGCCTCTTGAAAGCTTCTAACTGCGGACAAAAAATGTAAAATAAATTAAAAACCTAATACCAACATCAAAAAAGAAATGACATGTATGAATAAATGTAAAACAATGCGTTCTAAATGTCATTCAGCTCAAATTCGAACTTGTCTTGCGAATAATATGGCAAGTTCCACCTTTGCATCAATGCAAAAATTATAAATATATGTATACCTATTCATGCTAATCTGTTATGGCATATAAAAGTTGAGATCGCAATAAGATCTCAATAAGTAGAATGCATGTAGAATCTTTATTCTGAGAATTAAACAAGTAATCCAAACACATAACCAACAAAATAAAACCCATACCTTTGATAGTTCTTTCCCCAATTTTTTTGCAGTCAAAGCCAGTGTATCCCTCTCTTTCATCAATTTACCCTTCAACATCACAAAAACCAGCTAAATAAAAGCTAAAACCAAATTAATTGCAAAAGCCTCGAAAATTTATACAATCTATATCCGACTGTTATTGTATTCCTCACTCATTACCCATGAATTAAAGATAATAAAAAAGAAGAAAAAAAACAGGAAGAATTTTTTTTTTCCTTCTTTGTGTTCTATTCCAAAAATGATGCCATTTTGAAAATTATAACTTAATTTACTAGTTGCTACTCAGTAATAATACTTTAAATACTTATGTGTGGCATGTTATTTCCAAGTTTTGCGATCTCGGTTTCGGCCTTTTGTGATTTTGAGAAATTTCGAATCAATTCGTAAATTATAGGGATTTTGGTTCCGAATTCGCTTTTGGATTTTATAATTTATTCTTCATACAGTTACCCATATAGTTGTTCTATCGGAATAAAGCACATGGTCGACTTTTAACCGAAAATTAAGATATAAATAAATATTTACAACACTAAAAGAAATTGTCTGTTACTTTGTTTCAACTTTTTTTAGTTACACCATCCATATATTGCGTGATCTTGTATGTTTTCCAAGTTAAATATTAGATTCTGATATTGATATACTAGAAATTCAAATTAATTCTTTTTTGCATTTATTCTGGGAAATTTTACGTTCAATGGTTGTTCATTGAATCGGAGTTTCGGCACGGTTCTATTTTTTTCCTTACTGAAACCGAAACAGAAGGTGGTGTCTGGCGCAACGGTAAGGTTACCGGCTGGTAATCTGAAGCGCGCAGGTTCGAGTCCCGGCCTCTTCACATACGTGAGGGAAAGACTTTGGCACTAACCGACCACCCCCAGAGCCCGGAAACCCGTGAGAATAGTACCAGGACGAGAGACTGACCTGGGAAGTCCTCTTGCGCTTGAGTACGGGAGCCTTTGGCACTGGGTATCCACCACTGAAACCGAAACAGAACAACCAAAATCTCGATATTTCAGTCGAAGCTTCAAACTTTGATTATTTAATAACAATTATGGTGTTTAAGGCAGTATTTGCTTACTAAATCAGGAATTAAAGTTTCATTCTAGATAGCAACATCAAATTTTGTACAAAATATATGTTTTTAGTGACAATTTTTGTTTCTTTGCAGATTAAAAACACCACGGTTTTAAGCTATTAAGATGGATGAATCAATTATGCATTCCGTTATTCTAAAATATACATTACACAGTACCAACTATTAGCTACGGACATATTTAATTGGAACCTAAACAGGATAAAGACTGGATAAGAGAACACAATAAAACTGGTAAAAGTACACTTTATAGGAAAGGGATGGTGTGTGTGCACATGCATTTGTGTGCGTGCGCATGGGCACATGGTTAGTGAGGATAGGGGTTGCACGTCATTAGTTTTCTTCACAAATAAAACTGCTAAAGTAACTTTTAGGTATATTTTGATTCAAATCCCTGCTAAAAAAAATAGGTCCATGGATCTTTTTTTTGTTTCTAGGAATACATCTATTATCCATAAAGGAGCCGAATGAAACAAAATTTTCATGTTCGATTTTGAATTAGAGACGTTAAGAATAATAAACTAACGTCGACTATAGTCGCTAGCCTCCCAAGCTAACGATGCGGGTTCGATTCCCGCTACCTGCACATCGCTAGGAGGTACCAACGCAAACTCAAAAAATTCAAAGTTTATCTACATACGTATTCAAAAAATGAAAATAAATATGAAATCCAAAAAAAGGATATAGATATGATGACATTCGAATTCGAAAAGTATATGTCCGATGTTTATCAAGATTGTAGTGTATGTTTTACAACATAAAAAGATTGATATATACTGTTTTATCATGGTAATAATCCATATCATGCATGCATAAATGAATATTTGTTATCAAAAATTGAATATAATCATCATATTTTTCATTTCGTATATTTGTATTGACATTATTACTGAAAATGATTTATACTAGATCAACTTTTTTTAAGTTTTCTAATTATGAGCATGACGAATAAATATCAGACATCTATCTATACTCACATATGACATATGGATATCCAAATATAATTCCAGATGTCAAAAGTATGACAAACCAAATCACTCCTATATATTAAAACAATATTAGTAACATTCATATTCTTATATTTGTAAAATTATGAATCGAAAATGATGTGATTTCTTAAGTCATTATAAATACTATTTGTTAGCGATAAAATTCGTCAACACCCAATGTTGTGTTAATGGAAGTTGAATCCAAAGGCGAAAGACTTTTGATTCACTTCCCGTTATTCACAAATCAAATAGAGTTTGATCCCTTTGTCGAAAACACCACGGGTTTGCCAAGGTTGGATGCCCAGAAGAAACAAAGTGCAAAGCATGTTGTATTACTTCTGATATGATTAAGGCTTTCAACCGGCTCCCGGAAGCTTCGTTCTTGGAGTTCTTTTAGCTTGGGGTTCCAGCCAAAGGATCATCCTAAATATTCATCCCCAGATGACGATTCTTACTTAAATAAATCAAGTTTGAACAAAAGCAAAATTCATTGATGTCTCTAATACCATGAGGTCCTTCGAGGTTAGTCTCTTGTAGTCCCGTTTATGGACAACTTAGTCAATATCGATAGACAGCTTCTTTCAACCCATCAATTTGTAAAGAATCCTACCAGTACATTTTTACCCCGAAAGACTTTACAACAAGACTTGATTATATATTGAATCAGAAAAATGGAAGCTTAAATCATGTGCAGTTGGATATTAGGTCAGTTAATAGCCGAGATGATTGATCTTCTTATCCTTCAAAATTTAACGTTCTTAGGCAATGATCATCAATTCTCCTTTCTTGATTAACTATCTCTCAATAAGATTACAAGTGATAAGAAATCCCCAAATTGATTGATGATTTAGGGTTTACACTGCGTAAATATATTTATAATTTTTTAGAATGAGCTCAATTGTTCGAATTCTGGACCCCTGGGGTCGTATTTATAGGTACGGGTTGACCCCTTCTCCGCCTTCAAGCCTTCGCCTTGACGCTTTGCGGAAATAGGTCCGAAGGCTTAATAAAACGACTTTAATAATCTATAACTATTGCTTTCAGTGTGACCTAAAGCGGAAATAAGTTCCTATGAGTGTTTATTGATAGTGACTCAATGCAAAATCTTCGAGTCTGCCAAAGAGGAATCTCTGACTGAAAGACTTGGTGTTTATATTAAGAAAAATGCTTTCTCAGGTCTTTCATTTTAGTGACACCAAAGGGCGGGTTCTCCATATGCAACAGGAATTTCCTTCAGGATCATATGGTCGGAACATCCCGTTCGAATGAATCAAAGAGTGTGTTTGGAACGGAAGCATACACTTGTTTCCTTTTGATTGATTCGAAGGATGTTACCTTCGTTGGTACTAGAGGTGTGCCTTTCGGTAGAGCCGAAATGGCTTTTTTGTTCTTATTTAAAAGGAGTGTTTTGTTCTTTTAACTTCTTTTGAGACAATGGGGTGTTTTCATTTGCTCCGAAGGTCCTGTGCATCCTCTATTATTTTTTGGCAGCCTTGTCTTTTTGTTTTAATATTTTTACAGTCACTCCTTTAGTATTATCGAAGATTGCTTTCTTGTTTTTCGAGAGTTACTTTCCCTGGTTTCGCTGTCCTTCTTTCATGCTATTTGCCTTGTAGGATATTTTTTGGTTAACACTAGTATTTTACGGATAACTTACGAATGTTGTTGAATCTAATGAATCAAAACCGATGTTCATATATTTTGAAAAATATTGTTAGCGTGAATATTTGTATTGTGAATATTAATTTGTTTGCTCTTCAAGAATAACAAATATTTGAACAAAATAACATAAAAAATAGTTTTTGTTTGCACGAAATATACCATAGATAGCGCGATATCATATGAAAGCATCAAAAATGTAGAAATCCAAATTAAGTAGGGAAAAACATGAAAAAAATAAGAACAAAAGTTGAATGGCGACAATCGCCCATTTTTGGAAAAGTATACCAATAATGCAAAATTTTGCAGTACAAACAAAAAAGACCTAAAACACGACAAGACCCAAAAAATAGTATTTTTAAAAATATATAGATGTGGGCCAAATTTTGATTAAATTTATCAATTGATCAATTAGACCAATTAATCAAAATCAACCTTAGAATTTAATTTTAAATTTGATCATATTGCATTATGAATTAATTGAGAAACTGCATGAAGAGACAATACTTAAAGAAAAATTGGAAACTTGATGATTACTATACAACACCAGAAAAAAAAAAAAGGCTCAGAATCAAGTGGAGAAAATTAATTCCCATCAAAATCTAATTGCTCAAACGATGCTTTGAAGCATTTATTGTTATAGAAATTCATTTGTAAACAAAAAGGACTTAAAAGGAATCTAGTCATTTACTTGGCAAAAAGTAAACCATAAAGATGCAGTTTCCAAATGTAAGAGGGCTTAAGAGAGCACAGCTTGCAATGGAAGTTTTCTTGTCAACTTTAATCATGATCTCCATGTAAATGGTTTCAGGGGCCGTCTCTAACGAAGATCCAATGTATGATTATAATCTGCCTTCTAAGAGGTATTTTCTACCTGTAAGGCACAAAAGACGTTGAATCGGAAATCTTTTTCGAAATACAATTGAGTTGTTTGACTCAAGTTGTTTTATGGGATATGAAGTGAAGTTTTTTGAATGCAAAGGAATTTCTGCAATGATTTAAGAGTGGGTGTGACAGTTTGGAAACGAACAATTAAATCTGTTCAAGAATATGAATATTGCAACAATTTTACAACCTTTTATATTATACGTATTTTTTAACGATGAGAGCTGACCCTCAGCCTCTACCCTTAGACCCCATTTTTTGATCGAATAGGTCGATTATTGTTCGTAGGATGTTGGCCCTGATGTGCATTGATTTAGGGATGTCTCGCTTCCCTTCACCCCGCAAGGCGCTATCCCTAGACCCTACAATCTTATCGAACGGGACCGTTGCCTTTGTATCCCACTCAAGGCGGTTGCTACCACTGGACCCCTGTGGCAAACATTTCGGAAAAAAGCAAAATCAATCATTCCTCACTATCCAGACGCATTTGGAGAATTTTCTATTCGCTGAGTCTCACATGAAGCAAATTTAACACAGAGACTTCGATAACTTGACTTTTGGTGCTATAATACACAGTTTTAGTAAGTAATGAAATTTTCATAATGCAGTATAATGAAATATTGGATATAGTTTTATGAAGTTAGAGGGAATTCAGTGGAAACCAAGAGCAAGAGGAAGCACGTAAGCATTAGTTCCAAAATAGCTTATAAGTGACTAGTTAAAAATTAACTGAATTATACACAACAATTTGATGCTTCAAGAAAAAATAACTAAATATTTAGACTAGAAGACAAGAGAAACAAGTAGTTTGCACACGTTTATTTGAAGTAATTAGCAGGACATGGAAGTAGGTATGGAGACGAGTTTTATGAGTAGAAGTAAAAATTCAGGGGATACATCATTAATTCATTATTGCCTCTCAAAATGCCCAAATTTCCTTGACCCTTTTAGCCTTTTCCTTATTTAAAAAGCGAAAGTAGGTAATGTAGCACCCAACAATACATGCTCCAAAATATTAATATACCCTATTTACAATCTTTAAATTACGTGGCTGCCCACTAAAGAGACGTTCCTCCTTTCCAAAGTAGAAACACATACAGCAACGTCTTATAAACTGTATCGTGTTCTTAGAAGTTGATTACATATGAAATCTTACATTTTCGTCAGTTGCCTCTCTAAGCCTTCTTTCCGAGTCTTCAAACATCTTATCCAAATCCTTGATCTGTTCTTGCAAATCAACAATTCTTTTGTCCTTTTCTGCATCATTTTGCTTCAATTTCATTATCTCTGATTCGAGGGTGGAAACTCGAGATGCGATCGCCATGGACGTGATCTTGCGAGCTAGGTCTAACTGATCGTACGGGTCGGTTGGTATTATTGCCAAAATCTCATCTGAAAGGCCGAAATCTATGCTTTTGTGCGCCATTACATCCCTAGCTTTGATTTTCTTTGGAATATTTTCCGAAAAGATTTGATTTTGAGAGAAAGCAGAATGGAAAAGGAAAAAGCAGGTATTTCAGTTGGGGTTGAAATTGGAGTATCTGATGTTGGGTGACTTTGCCTTTAGCAACCGCTGAACTACAATTTTGGCAATTTAACAAAAAGAGAGGGAGCGTGTTCTCACGGTTTACATAAAAACAGCTCGAAGCTTTTGTTTCCAAGCGCGAGGGCAAATTTTGGATATCTATTTGTACAATTGATAAAAGAAGGTATCCTTCATGCCATTGCAAAAATGAAAGGAAGGTGGTCATATTTTATTTTCACTCCATTAAAATATTAATTGTTAAGTGAAGGCCGAGCACATTGTAAAACTAAATTAAACATCCCAATTTTACCCTTGTCAAATGCAAAGAAAAACAACACATGGTGAAAACAAACAGTTACCTAAACCCTAATTTTCACCAAGTCGTTTTACCAAAACCCTACTTTTTCAATGCTAAATTCAATTGTAAGAATGGTTCGTACTATGGCTGGAAATTTTTACCATATTACCACTTACCAGCAATTACCAACCGTTACCAACAAAAGTGGTACCGAACAATCGGTAACCAATTTGATTGGTACGATATGCCAAACCACATGAAAATATGTGGTACTGTGATGGTAATTGAGCATTGAAAATGGTAATTACCATACCTACCACATATAAGTTAGTTGCATAATGGAAATATTTTAATATGTAATGATTTAATAAAATACCTAAAAAAGCACTATTACGATACAAGATTGAATGCAATTTTTATTATATACCTTAGAAACGGTATAATTTGAATGGTGTTTTTGTTCATCGATAAAGTTTTCATGCATGTTTGACTACGTAAAATAAGATATATAAATAATAATATAATAACAAAAAATTAATATTTAATATTTTAATGTGAAATATTGTAAACAAAAAGATCTCAAAGTAGTAAATGGTAAAAACTTATTACCGACCTCTACCAACCATTAACAACCATAAATCGAACTATTGGTAACCGAATTTTTTGGCTGGTAATGGTATAATTTTTCTATTACCGTATAAAGCCGGTACGGTAATGGTTTTGAGTACAAGGTTCCGGTACCGAACTGATTCCACCCCTAGTTCGTACAAAACGTTGCGCTCGATCCCAAAGACCAGATCCAAAAACAATGGAGAAGATGTTGAAAAAGTAAGATCTGGTTGTATATACAAGCTTCGATTTTTTCTCTTTTCGTATGTTCTTTGTTATTTATTATATTCGGCGGATTTTAAAAATTAGTATTATGTTCGATTTTATATTGTCGTTTGCATTATTCGGCGATTATCAGTCGTTATTTCGATTTTAATTCGAATGTTCATGATTGAACTGCAGTTATATCATGTAGTATGTAAAATCAGTGACTGTAAGTCGATTTTTTTTTTTTTTTTTTTTTTTTTTTTTGGGGTTCAACTTTTTGGTTTCGAATAGTTTATTAAAATTAGTTTTGTTTCAGTCGAAATTCAGATAGATGAATTTTATATGAAAAATGTAGTTGCTCTTGAATACATTTTTAATTACAATTGTGGTTGTTCTTGTATGAATTTTATATGACATTTGTAGTTGCTACTGTAAGAATTTTATATGATAATTGTAGTTGCTCTTGTATGACAATTGTAGTTGCTTCTATATGACAAATTCATATGACAATTGTAGTTTATTAAAATTAGTACTTTTGTATGCATTCTAATGAATCACTGTCTTGTTACAGCAAGAAAGGTTCTACCTCGTCTTCGTCCACTTGTGTCCTTCAAACCGCGTAGCGACTTAAAAAAGTTGTAGAGGAAGCTGAAGTAACTGATGATGCTGATACAAATGAAAGTAGAAGTTCGAGTGCAGAGGAAAAAAAGGAAAGAAGAGACAGATAGTGAAGACTGTACACGGTCAAGATCGAGTAATGGACATATCTAAGGAGGTTAATCCGTCTCATCACACCGAACAAGAGGCAGAAAGTCAAGAAACACAAAATGCGGAGATACAATCGTTGACCAAGAAGCAGAAAGGAAAGCAGTTGATTGTGCAACCGGATCAATCGTCACAATGTGAAGCACAATCATCATTATTGTTCGCGTTTAAAGATCATATTGCTTTGACGATATGGAATTCTTTGGTACTTTTATCTACTTGCTAAATATAGTGTTCGTTGGTCATGGGTTTGTTCATTTTCTTTTAACTAGTGCGAACCCGTGCTTCGCACACGGGAATGAAGAAAAGATAGTCGTATAAGAAAATAACAGTAAAGTATGAAAGCATATACCAAAGTAGTAACGGAAACATGGGTCATATAGCTGTATAAGGAGAAGAATGCTTCGACTACATGGTATATTATTCCTTTAAGTAGAATGGTATTATACTACAACATATAAAATGTGTTATATAATAAGTTGTGCAAACCTTTATTTCTAAATGATGTTATAAAATTAAACAGAGCAATCAGTATATGGTGATGTTGATATACATCATAAGCGTTGGCAAAAGACGAATAAATTAAATTAATGTGTCTTTTTTTCCTGATACAGCATCTATAACTATTATAAGCTAATTAGGTACTACAAATTGTATAAGATCCATGCTCTACTACTTCAAAGCTACACGTGAAGGTACTATATGCAAAGCTTAGCCTGCCAGTAGTTCGGTAATATTCCAGGTTGCACCTAATATAATCCTTTCAAACATGAGGCCTACAAAATATAAAGCACACCATGGTTCTTGTGCAGGTCGTGATGTATCAACTTGCTTGTATTTAAGACCCTCCTTGGAAAAATTAAGACCCAATCGATCAGCTAAGAATTCCCCAACTTTGCATAGTGTCCTCAACTTCGTAATTAGAAGACAACTTGTTTGGAAATACACCATCTGAAGCAATAAGAAACACAGTGGGAATGCTCAACACACGCACCATATACGACAAGTAGGCTAAAGGCTCACACTCTAATTTCAGTGAGGTGGAAATAGTAGAAATTCCTGCAATCATGGTTTGGGAAAAGTCGTTGATGGGCCCAACTTCAGCCTGGTGACGATCTTTCCATTATTTCTTTGTTATATTTTGAAGCCCTCACGATAAACGGAGCAATGATTGTAGGCATGAAACGATGGTTCTCAGAAACAAGTAATGATAAAACTTCTTTAACAGCAGATGCAACAGTAGGTAGCAGATAAGTTGGTAGTAGTAAGATTGATACCTAAGGAATACCTTGTGGGTCAACAAAATTAATTAAATCATCAGAAACTTTCTAATTTGTAATGCCATAACCTTCCACAGAAAGTACAACCGAGTTTTGCGATCTGGTGAGGTTTGAATCAGAAGTGGGGTTCAGCGAACTGGAAATGGCAGGACCAAAGCCATGGGATCTCTGATCAGGAAAAGTATATTTTGTGCGAATCTCATCGGCGAATAGGTTGATTGGAGAGGAAAGACGATTAAATTACTGTCTCCTTCAAACAGTTCAGCTAGAAAACATTCACGCTTAACCCACATAAGCAATAAAGCTGTTTGGTTAGGCAAATGCTCACTGAAGGGGTAATTACCATAGATTTTATGAGATCTAGCCAGAATTTGGCAGATCCATTTACTAAAGGACTTGCAAGGAACTTAGTGATCAAAACATCATAGGGAATGGGTTTAAAGCCTATACAATACAATCGCCAATGAAGGAAACTCAACTAACCATAATAAAGAAATTTGTTATCTTGAGTTCAAAAAGCAAAAGTACTTCGTATGTTTTCTGTTGGAACCACTATAATATTTACTCTGAGAAAAATAAAAATTATCATTCATTCCAAGGAAAAGTGCTCGGTACTTATAATTACAAAGAGAGGATATTCTGCTTAAAATTTAATATGTTTAAAACAGATATACTGTTGAGCTGTATGTTATAAGGCACTTTTGACAAACCTACCTATATGAATGCAATGAAGGTGGTGCCACCTTCTACGAGAATTTAGCTAGATCTCTAATGGCATTTCATGGAAGAAAATAATGACCCAAGGCCAATCAACCGGTCGAGCATACATAGAAATATGAAAATGAGTGTGTGATAATCATATCCGGTAGATCATATAGGATCGATGGTTCAATGCTTAGTCAACCACTCCATCCTGATATACTTTGATGGATTTTCACTACGTATAGATTCAAGTCTGTAAGACATCTATACTTATGCACAAATTTTCCTGCATATAAATGATAAGAGGAATTTATTTAAATTTTGGTGGAGGATTGTTGGAGAAAATTTGAAATAAAGGAAAACATAAAGGGGGTAAAAATCTTTAGTCCCACATCATGAAATATGCTTTGGTTTGCCACTACATATGCAAAGGAATTACATATGATATCAAAAGAAAGAAGAGAAGCGAGGGATGAGACATGAAGCATGACATTGGCATGAACAATAATATTTAAAGGTCAAAAGATGGGCCTTGGAGCTCTTGGGGTCTCGTGATCGATTGGGCCTCAGAATGCGGATGTGCTTGCGCAGTTCCGTTGAGTTTTGCACGCGCGTATTTCGAATTTGTAACGCTTCGAAGCCGTTGCTAATGAATGGACGCATCCATTCATCATTCAAATTTGCAATGCTTCTGAACTGTTGCAAAATGAAAAGGTGTGACTATTCGAATTTAAACAGTCATAACCGTTGGAAAACAGTTGTGTCTCCTCACTGCCTACATAAAGGCGGCCCGATTTCAGTTTTGATCATCACGAATTCATTTCTTCTTCTCTTTCTTCTTGATCTTTTCTGCCATTAAAATATTCACGAGACTCTGCCAAATTCTTGAGTAAATTATACGAGTTATAGTTCTGCAGCCTATAACTCGATCATCTTGTCACGGCAGCGAGCAATTCCAGGATAGTGAATCGCCGTGTCTATGCAAAACGCCGATTAAAGATATTCGATATCTACTCTGTTGTATCTTCAAACAAATTTGCCAATATTCCTGCATAGAAATAAGAGGGCAAATACCGTTTTAGGATAGCGACCACCACATCGTGCCTCAGAGATTTGTGTATTCAAAGATAAAGAGATCTAGCGACGGTATGAAAAGTTTGATAAAACTGTTTTAGGATAGCGACCACCACATCGTGCCTGGAAAAGAACGTAAATTATATAAACTTATCAAATCACTTTACGGTCTTAAACAAGCACCAAAGCAATGGCATGAAAAGTTTGATAAAACTATTATTTCTAATGGCTTTATGATTTTTGAATCTGACAAATGTGTCTATAGCAAGTTTCATTCAGGTAAAGTTGTAATTATATGTCTTTACGTGGATGATATGCTTATATTTGGAACAGATACTTCGAGTATCGAAGAAACTAAAAGATATATATTTTCATGCTTTACGTGAAAGATATGGGAGTAGCTGAAATGATTCTTGGAATAAGAATCATGAAAACAAAAGATGGGTTATCAATTACCCAGTCTCATTACGTTGAGAAAATTTTAAAAAGGTTCAGACTATTCGATTGCAAACCTATGTCTATTCCGTTTGATCCAAATATGCAGTTATACACTAATACTGGAAGAGCTATAGAGCAATTGAATATGCTAAAGTCATTGGAAGTTTGATGTATGCTATGACATGCACCCGACCAGATATTGCCTATGTTGTTGGCAAAATGAGTAGATATACTAGTAACCTTAGTCATATCCATTGGAATGCAATACATAGAATTTTAGTATCTAAAAGGTAATATAAATTATGGTATACATTACAACGGTTATCCGAGTGTAATAGAAGGATATACAGATGCTAGTTGGAACACTGGAAGTGAAGATAATAAATCAATTAGTGGATGGATATTCACTCTTGGTGGTCTAGCAATATCATAGGCCTAAAAAAAAACATGTATTGTTGATTCAACCATGGTTGTTAAGTTTATAGCACTACCTTCTGGTAGTAAAGAAGCAGAATGGTTAAGAAATTTATTATTAGAAATTCCTGTGTGGCCAAAACCTATGCCACCAATATATGTGCATTGTGATAGTTAATCTACATTATCACAAACATACAACCAAGTTTATAATGGTAAATCTAGACATATTGGTCTAAGGAACAGTTTGGTTAGGCAAATGCTCACTGAAGGCTAATTACCATAAATTTTGTGAGATCTTGCCACAATTTGACAGATCCATTTGCTAAAGAACTTGCAAGGAACTTAGTGATCAAAACATCACAGGGAATTGGTTTGAAGCCTATACAATACAATTGCCAATGAAGGAAACTCAACTCAACATAATAAAGAAATTTGTTATCTTGAGTTCAAAAAGCAAAAGTACTTCATATGTTTGCAGTTGGAAGCACTATAATAATATTTAGTCTGAAAAACTAAGTATTATCATTCATTCCAAGGAAAAGTGCTTGGTACTTATAATGACAAAGAGAGGATGTTCTACTTATAACTTAATAGGTTTGTAACAGATATACTGTTGAGGTGTGTGTTGTAAGGCACTTCTAATATACCTACCTATATGAATGCAACGAAGGTGGTGCCACCTTCTGAGAGACTTTGGCTTGATCTCTAATGGCATTTCATGAAAGAAGATACCGACCCAAGGCCAATCCACGGGTCGAGCATACATACTATCTAGGAAATATGAAAATGAGTGTGTGATAATCATATCTGGTAGATCATATAGGGTCGATGGTTCAATGCTTAGTCAACCACTCCATCCTGATATACTTTGATGGATTTTCACTACGCATAGATTCAAGTCTGTAAGACATCTATACTTATGCACAAATTTTCCTACATATAAATGATTAGAGAAATTTATTTAAAATTTAGTGGAGGATTGTTGGAGAAAATTTGAAATAAAGGGAAACACAAAGGGGGAAATATCTTTAGTCCCACATCATGAAATGTGCTTTGATTTGCCACAATATATGCAAAGGCATTACATATGATATCAAAAGAAAGAAGAGAAGGGAGAGATGAGACATGAAGAATGACATTGGCATGAACAATAATATTTAAATGTCAAAAGATGGGCCTTGGAGCTCGTGGGGTCTCGTGATCGATTGGGCCTCAGAATGCCGATGGGCTTGCGTAGATCCAATGAGGTTCTGCACGCGCGGATTTCGAATTTGTAATGCTTCGGAGCCGTTGCTAATGAATGGACTCATCCATTCATCATTCAAATTTGCAACGCTTCTGAACTGTTGCAATACGAAAAGGTGTGACTGTTCGAATCAAACAGTCATAACCGTTGGAAAACAGTTGTGTCTCCTCACTGCCTATATAAAGACTGCCCGATTTCAGTTTTGATCATCACGAATTCATTTCTTCTTGATCTTTTCTGCCATTAAAATATTCTCGAGACTCTACCAAATTCTTGAGTAAATTATATGAGTTATAGTTCTGCAGCCTATAACTCGATCATCTTGTCACGGCAGCGAGCAATTCCAGGATAGTGAATCGTCGTGTCTGTGCAAACATGCCGATTATAGATATTCGATATTTGCTCTGTTGTATCTTCAAACAGATTTTCCAATATTCCTACACAGAAATAAGAGGGAAAATACTGTTTTAGGATAGCGACCACCACATCATGCCTTGGAGATTTGTGTATTCGGAGATAAAGAGATCCAGCGATGGCATGGAAAGTGTGATAAAACTGTTTTAGGATAGCGACCACCACATCGTGCCTGGACAAGAATGTAAAGTATGTAAACTTATCAAGTTTTATAAAACTATTATTTCTAATGGCTTTAGGATTTTTGAATCTGACAAATGTGTCTATAGCAAATTTGATTCAGGTATAGGTGTAATTATATGCCTTTACGTGGATGATATGCTTATATTTGGAACGGATACTTCGAGTATCGAAGAAACTAAAAGATGTCTATCTTCATGATTTGACATGAAAGATATGGGAGTTGTTGAAATGATTCTTGGAATAAGAATCATGAAAACAAAAGATGGGTTATCAATTACCCAATCTCATTACATTGAGAAATTCTAAAAAAGGTTCAGTCAATTCAATTGTAAACCTATGTCTACTCCATTTAATCCAAATATGCAGTTATACACTGATACTGGAAGAGCTATAGAGCAATTGGAATATGCTAGAGTCATTGGAAGTTTGATGTATGCTATGACATGCACACGACCAGATATTGCCTACGTTGTTGGCAAAATGATTAGATATACTAGTAAACCTAGTCATATCCATTAGAATGAAATACATATAATTTTAAAGTATCTAAGAGGCACCATAAATTATGGTATACATTACAACGGTTATCGGAGTGTAATATAAGGATACACAGATGCTAGTTGTAACACTGGAAGTGAAGATAATAAATCAACCAGTGGATGGATATTCACTCTTGGCGGGGGAGAAATATCTTGGGCCTCAAAGAAACAAATGTAATGGCCCGTAAATCCATACCAATTTGAGCTGACTAATATTCTATGCATTCAACTCAAAGTGTACGAAAATACAGATCATTAATAGAAAGAAATTAGAGGATGAGAAAGATAAGATTGAACTATTAGAATAGAAGAAGAAGGAGAACAACTAACACCACACACTCTCACATCGCAGCGGAACAAAATATAATATAGATGTAAAACTTGATAAATAACTTTACATAAATACTTACATTCATCAGAGTATAGCAGACCATCTAGACAGTTATAATAACCTGTCCTGAAATACATCATGCAGCGGAATAAATACTAGATAATATCGTACGTCTGAACTCCTCCAGTTCATCTCTAAACTTCATGGCATCTGATAACCTGAACCTGCACTCGGGTTGACCCGAGACGTTACAAACGCCACGGATCAGTCTGGAGAACCAGCGTGAGAAAAACTCACTAAGTTTAAGTAACATCCATACTGATTTAAGTCCAAAATCCTTTTGAAAGAAAAGGATAATAGTAAGACCAACCCACACATAAACACGGACGGTTTTTACCTTACTATAACCCAAACTAGTTTGATATCAAAATCCCATGGTATTATAATATTGTCTATCACATAAATAACCAAATAGTAGAACGTTTGCATCTCACGCTCTACATACATAGTCTATAATCAAAAACCGTGGGCGCTTATTGTAGATTGGATTCCAACTAGACAAGGTATGGGATCACCTCCCGATCAGTGTACTTTAGAGGGGATACACCAGGGTTCAACAAGAACGTCTTGCAATCCAGCCACACATGACCGACCACTCATTTAACTTGAGTGTATTGAATATATTACCACCAACGGTTGGGCTCAAACCACCGTTTCCGAAAGCTGCAGCAACGAAATATAGATTAAGAAGTAAAATGGAATTTCTCTAGATGGTGATAATACACCCTGCTTGGGTATGACCCCCCAGCCATGCTGCCTGCTCGATTTCTGTCATTTCCCGGTTGATGAGGTTTGAGGCTACGTTTATCTTTAGAACATATGACCACCGTTCACTTTGAATGCCACATCGTCAAATCCGTCAAATCACTAGTTGACGACCTCAAAAATACACTAGGCACGTTTGAAGAAATCAATACACGTGACAATCAGGAAATACTCTGTCAGACCCTCGTCCATACAAGTCATCCAGGAACAGGATGAACCGAAGGTACCCTCCTACTGCATCCTTGAATTACCCAATGGATCAGTAGTGAGAAGTTTTTGCAATCCGCAAAATCTCAACCACGACCGAACCCCAATTTAAAAACCTTTGGTAGCTAGCTAGAGAAATTCAACAGCAATCCTTCCGCTTATGAAGATCCATGGTCTTCAATGCTCCATCTCGATCATCTTCCAATATTTCAACGATTACGTGTTTACTGGTCGGAATGGTTTTCGAATATAATTTCGATCCCGGTCTTTCCATACCAACAATCGATTTGGCCAGAATTGATAGTCGGTGTTTTAGCTATCAAAATCAACAATCATCATCCATAGAAAGTAAAATGAATTCATTGGTTCAGTATACAGCGTCACTTTTCCCCTTTAATTTAACAGTTGTTAATTAATTTCTAAATCTCCAAACATTTGGATTATCGCCCTTTCCCATTTCTTATTTCCAAATCAAATTATCCAAACTATAATTCTTTGAATTATTGTTTATATATCCTTCATAGAAATATTCTTTTAATCTCCTTAACCACCATCGTCTCTAAACTAATATCCTCCTTGGATAATCATGAAGTCATTACAAGTTGGGGTATTTTATTTACCACTTAGACCTTGAGACGACGACATTATTATCTTCGGAAGGGATAAAAGTTTATTAACAAACCTTATAAATATACTAATGCTTCTACTAACCATACGATTTTAAAACATTGGTTTAACTCCATCTATTTCCTTTTAAAAATCCCTTCTTCCCAATTCAGATTACAAATTCCATTTTGAATTTTGTTTTGATTAATTTATTTATAACTTACCTTTTTAATTGCTAAATTTGGATTTATAGAAATCCAACCAATAGAATTCTTACTATGAGTTCACATTAAATATAAGTTCGCATACCATTCTAGTTAAACTTCACATAAGGTGTAACGATACAGATTTTTCCCGGACCTAATCGATCGCTAAATCGACCAAGACCGTTCAAATCCGGCATACGTTAACTTTAGGAATACAACACATCATAATAAATAACAAAAGACTTTTATAAACATAATAATATTGTTACATCAGTGTACAAAATATCAGAGTACATCGAAAAATAATACAGCGGAAGATAAATTACAATAAATGTAATCCAATGCAGCGGAAATAAATAAACTAGTGCAGCGGAAGACTATCAATGCTCTGGACACAACTTTAAGCTTCGATCCAGAATCCTGCTCAATATATCTGCAAAATAAGCTACTCGACTTCCCGTGTGGAAAAGAGGGCACCCGAGTTTGCAAAGTGAAACAAACTACGGGTCAGTCATGGGACTGGTATGAGAAATCTTATTTAACCTATTTAATAATAAGGCTAATCACAGGACCACGCCGCTAACGTGGAACGGGTTTACTCCATTGGATTGCCAATGCATAAAATAAAGTAAATCGTTAAACAACGCAATGCTTTTAAAAAAATGAAACCATTATAAGACTCAAGTCCCATCACACAATGCAACGCAAACCGGAGGATAGATTTTTACCTTATAATGATCAAAAATGCTTGATACGAGAAAATGGATTTGATATTATTATTATATATATATATTTCAAAAACATTTCAATCATAATGTATCAATCATAGATGGAATAGCTACCATATACTATGTTGCCATACTAGTTATACAATCAAAACCGTATGGTGTCGTATTGGAAGTTGGATTTCCACCATGAACCAAGGCAAAAGATAGTCCTTACCGAATTCGAGACACTCTAGCCCGTGCCTCGGGATATAGTCGCAACCGCACCTGGATCTTCAGGGCTGGTCCACCAAAGTGCAATGGTTGGATTAATAATGCCTGAACAATATGTTTCCCCGCCCTATGAGGCGTAAATAGAGCCAATATGGACTCAAATAACCGAGGCGCCTCATTCCATTATCCACATAAGTAAAAATGTTAGACCTTGTAAAAACCATGACACCACTTCTAGCTAGAAAGAAACGTATGTCCTCCCTACGGTCCTTGCTCCCGTTTCTAGTTCATACCGGGGTGTGAGGCTCGCGAAGTAACGCTACACAAAGCTATGCTAATTAAAGCTGTGCTTTGATCATCAACCGCAAGGCTCTATTTTTCAACAAAAGCCTTGATCATTTGCATCCTAGCATGCCACATTGTCAATCCATACCATACCATTGATTCCTGCCAATATATAACCTCTAAGCTCGTACGTCTCAGAGAAGGGTGTTATGCAAGAGAATAAATTCTCCGCCACCAACAGATATATATTTAGCAGAGATCAACGGATACAACATAAAGGAATACAATGCCAGACATACATCCATTTCCAAGTTCGTTCTGGGTCTGAACGAAACCGGAGACACCTTATTCCTCTCCTATATGTCCAATACAGAAGAGAGGTTCTCGCATATCCATCAATCCCCAAGTACGTCTGGACGATCACCACTTATTACCTTGTCTTGGGTGGCCGCCCAATCAAGACATCAGTTACCATCCAAACGATGTGAAGATCTCCAGTCTTTAACCACCGTCTTCATCTTCGACTCTTAATCGTCGTAGTAATTATTCGGAATGGGTTAAACCCGATCTTTTCGAATAACTCGCATATTTTATAATCAATAATAAAATACTGTAAAAGCACATCATACGCCTTATTCCAATTCAGAATATTCTTTTAAATAAATATTCACAACATTAGGGAAAGGTTCCCATTGATTTTATCAAAGATAAATTCTTTAATTTATTCTTTAAACCTATTTTTAAAGATTCATTAAAACCCCAATTTGGTTTTAATATCAAAAATCATTACGTTATGATTATTCAACTTTAAGAAATTAATCTTATCTTTAACTGGGTTAAAGAACCAATGTCATTTAAAACACAGTTCACGATAAACCCAAAATCATCTTCCATTAAATAAGGAATTTCCATAGAAATCAAATCAATATATAATCGATATAAATTTCTATATCAGACTAATAATATAAATGGAATAACGACAAAGCCTTTTAAATTCCATATATATATTGACGGTCTTCTTTTACAGAAGCTCATCTCGATTTTCATTAAATCGAATTTCATTCAATTCCAATTTAATATATTAAATTGGAAAACTTTATTTCGGAAAATTTACAATTAAATCTTAATAAAAGATTTATAAATTATAAATTATATTTTCATTGTTAATTGAGTTAAAGAACAAATGTCAATTAAAAACATAGTTCACAATAAACCCAATTTACATTTCATTTTATTCCAATTATTAAATATAATTGAAAACTCTAAAATCTTAATTAAAAGATTTATTCTTTTCCTATGGGGTTCAAGAACAAATGTCGTTTAAAATACCGTTCACGAGAAACCCAAAATCCAATTTATTTTATTCTTTTAAAAACATTGGATTTTTATTTCTAGTTAATAACTAGTTCGTTTTGATAAAAATATATTTTTATCTTTACAAAATTGGAATTTTTCATCCATATTCTTTCCAAATCATTTATTATCATTTTACATAATTTTTCCATATTTTAAATATTTTTATTATCGCCCGTACAGTCGGTTTCCAATAACGGCCACCGAACTGCATTTACAACGATATTTTCTGAAATTGATTTGGACATAATTCCAAATCCAACCGTTAGATTTCAAAACTCTTATATTCATTGGAAAGCTCTTTTCAATACGAACCCAACGGTTCCGGTTTTAGAGAATCTGACGGTCGGATCTCCCATAATGTCAATTTAAAGTTAATTGTCGAAATTTTCAAACGGTCGCTGCGCGGCGCGTTCTATTCAGGCATTTATATAAATATATAAATATATCATCGATTTCCATTTAAAACGTATTTTATAAATCGTTTATAAACTCATTTTAAAATGGTTTTAACTTCATTTTCAATTTTTAAGCAAAATTGAATATCCTATATTTTAATATATTAAAATAATAATATTTTCAAAATATTATACTTTAAAATCACTTCTTTTCGATATTCAATTTAAAATGAATAAAATCGATCGGTAAACCCGTTCAGGTTAAAAATGGCGTTTCTACTTAACGCGGCTTCATAATTTTATTCTTTACCGAATATTATTTTAAAATATTCGTTATTTTAAAATATTCTTTATTTACAAGATTCTTTACTTTAAAATATTCTTTATATAAAGATGTTCTTTATTTTTAAATATTGTTTTATTAAAAATATTCTGAATCGGTACACGACTCAATCAATCACCATATAAATTCGGTCATATGGATTTCATACATTGCATATGTATATAACAGTAATGATGAATAATCATTAAACAATCCATTCACAACCAGAGTGAAATTTATAACTGTGTGAGCATTAAAATAAATAAATAACGCTCACCACAGACTGTCAATCCATCGATTGACATACGGCTACATATTGGGACTAGTGTGTGACAATTATCATCCCAATACCGGTGTGGGGTTTTCAAGCAATAATAGTTCATCTAAATAAATCATTGGTAAATGATTTAACCAATTTTCGCTGCTTAAATTATAAATAAATATTTATAATTAAATTTCAACTGTCATATTAATATTAGCATTATAATGAGAATGTTTTAATCTAGCCCAAATCATATTTTAACTTATGATCAATTTTCTAATAAAATGTCATTTTTATTTCAACATGGCATTTTTAATAAAAATGACATTTTCAATTCTAACATAAATGACGTTTTACATTAACATGACAATTCTAATAAATGACATTTTTATTTCATAGCATAATCCTAAACAAAAATGTTATTTTTATCTTAACATATCATTTCTAATAAAAATGACATTTATATTCTAATATGGCATTTCCAAATAAAATGACCTTATTGTTCCAATATGACATTTTACTCAAACCAAACATTTTATGCAAAATGACATTTCTATCAATAATGACATTATTATTTCTAATATGGCATTTCTAACCAACTGGCCTTTTTATCCTAAATAAACATTTCAAATAAGGATGATCTTTTTATTTTAAATAATCATTTCTAATAAACATGATCTTTTATCTAACATGACATTCTATGACAAAAATGAAATTTTTATTCTAATGCCACATTTTATAACAAAATGTTATTTTTTTTTCTCATACAACATTTTTTATAACAAAAATGTTATTTCTTTTATAATGCAACATTTTATACTAAAAATGTTATTTCTTTTCTAATGTAACATTCAATACAAAAATGTAATTTTTATTCTAATGTAACATTTTATACAAAAATGTAATTTCTATTCTAATGTAGCATTTTATACAAAAATGTAATTTCTATTCTAATGTAACATTCCTAACAATGAAGACATTTTTATTCTAATATAATATTTTATACAAAAATGACGTTTCATTTCTAATAAAACATTTCTCACAAAAGAGATATTTTTATTCTAGTAAAACTTTTCTAACCAAAGGTGACATGCTTATTCTAATAAAACATTTCTGGTAAAATGATCTTTTTATCCTATAAAAACATTTCTAATAAAATGATTTTTTCTATATAAACATTTCTAATGAAAATGGCATGTTTAATCTAAATAAACATTTTTATTGAAAATGACATCCTTTATCTAAATAAACATTTTTAATGAAATGGCATGTTTGATCTAAATAAACATGTTTAACTAAAATGACATTTTATGCAAATATACATTTTTAACTATAATGACATTTTTATGCTAATATAACATTTTAAACTAAAATGACATTCTCAACACGACATTTTAACTAAAATGGTAAAAAAAAAAATTATTCTAATGTGACAGTTAACTAAAATGATAATTCTATCATAACATGACATTATTATAACATAAATGGTATTTTTAATGTAATATGTTCTAATCAAAATGATATTTTTAATCCAACTTATCATTTTATAACAAAAATGATATTTTAAATCTAACTTATCATTTCCTAACAAAAACGATAATTTTTATATTAACAACATTTCTAATAAAATGAAAAAAAAAATTTGAACAAGAACATCTAATCCAACAAATAATCATCACCATAATCAATCAGTTAATCTAAATTTTATACAACGCATATATAAAAATATACAATCACCATCAATATATATATATATATATATTTCTATATATATAATTTTTATTTTAAATTTAAATCGAGAAATCTCACCGATAACTTTCCACTTTGCCAAAATTTAGATGAGCTCTAAATCAGTTTCCGTCAGTTCCATCACACAGATCTTTTCTTCACGATTCTAACGGACTTTGAATCGTTCGATTCTGAATTTATATGCAAAAGTTACGAGGTTTTAACGGTTAATTTCATTAATTGGATAATTAAAATATTAATTAGCTTGATTAAATTATCTAAACCTTTCTCCCTCCTTTCCTTAATCCTCCTTATGCCGATAGTTTTCAGTTTTGCTCAGAATTTCAAAACCACTTTGCGTGAGCTTGGAGGCACTAGGGGTCGATCGGAAGGTGGCACGTCGGAGGGGGCTGAGCTGCACCGCCGCGCAAGGTGGTGGTGGCGAACTCGATCGCCGTGGTTGGGCGGTGCGGCGGTTTGAACCCGCGGAGTTCATGTGGTTGAATCCAACGCTTCAGGTGATGAATCGAAGCGAAACTCGTATGGATTGAAAGCTAATCCGAATCTCTCCAAAATATTCTTAAGGACCATCGATTTTTATTAAGAGGAAATGGAGTTATTGTGGAATAAAATTTCGAGCTATAATGGCCATTGATAATGAACATGGCGGCTGGTGTTATAGGGATTAGGGTTTAGCGTATTCAGAGGAGTATTTATAGCGTATTTCTATATTTATTTTATTTATTTAATTCAAATAATATCAGTTTAACACCACGAACTCCAAATCAAACCCAAAAGAGTGTCGCCCCTGGCTAATAACCCCCATCCAGGACACAATGGACTAGGTCCCGTCAGCCCAAACGATAGTCTTCGGCTTGTTTTCTTTATTTTAAAATAGAAATCATTTAATTATTTAATTAAATCGTACATTTTAATTTACCGGGGCCACATACTGACTCTAAAAATTACAAAAAAATTATTTTTAGTTATGTTTTAATGATACGGTCCTAACAAAACTAATTTCGTCGAATTTGGAGAATGTTTAAAAAATGGCCATTTTCTGGTCAATCGAATTTGACTAAAACTGACAAAACACATTTTCTTTTGCCACGCTCACATGTTAATTCCAAAAATTATGAAAACTGGAATCTAGCAATAATTTGACATTCTGGATCCAACAAAAGTGGTTTCATTGAAAATGGAGGTCATTTGAAAAATGGCTATTTTTAGGGCCAATATATTTATTTAAAATATATATAAATTCTACAGCGAATTTTCTAAATTTTAAACTGGGCATAACTTTTGATTCCCGTTATGAAATTTCGATTTTTCGGATTCGTTGGAAAGATATCTTTAAATAGATTCTAATATTTTTGGTTTCATCAAAATCCAATTTATTTTGCATCCTGTACAGTCAGTCAAAGTTCAAATTCAAATTTTCAAACTGCCGCGCTATT
This sequence comes from Allium sativum, assembly GCA_030737875.1. Lineage (NCBI taxonomy): Eukaryota > Viridiplantae > Streptophyta > Magnoliopsida > Asparagales > Amaryllidaceae > Allium > Allium sativum. The sequence goes on from CM060915.1 coordinate 652,528,313, forward strand.
TCTAACTCCTTTTATAATTAAAATAAATATATTCGTTTTAACTTCGATTTAAATAATTTTTCATCGTTAATATATAAAATAAATTATTTTTAATAATAAATTTCCATTAAAATTTCTAGAATAAAATTTTAAATTGGTTCTAAAATTACGGGTTGTTACATAAGGCTTTACGACTTCATAACTTCTAGTTGAGGCATTTAACTTCAATAATTATCAGTTTCATTATTATTAAATAATAATGAATCCTAATTATTTTAGAAACCAATTAATTAACTATTATTATAATAGTAAATCTTCCCTTTAGTGTTATTTAAATAATAATTAAAAATTCAGTAATTGTCCAATGATCAATTTTGGATAAGCAGTTGACTTCGTCAACTCTAAACAAGGTTAATTTGTTAAACTTTTCCATTTAGTTATTTGTTTAGATTAATAATTAAAATTAATGTAAATAATTTCAATTGATTTAATTAAAAATTTAATTTAATTAAATAATCTTCATTAATTGTTATTTGAAACAATTAACTCCATCCTTAACCATTTGGTTAATTTCTATTAATTTGCTTATAAAACAGATTAAACTTTGATGATAGGTGGTAGATTTACTCGGAAAAAGAAAATATAGTGCTTTTAGGTTCGCTGAAGAGAAATTTGGTCAGCTAAAATGAAGACTTAAGAAAAACTGTGTTAGTATTATCTGGGTAGACAGGAATTGGGTAGGTTTATTTAAGGTAGTTTTTATTTTATACGGTTATCGATATTCAATGTTGATCATTAAATTCACACCGATAATTACTGACTCCAAAAATTACGAAAACGGACATCATGGTATAATTTGATATTACGATCCCAATGAAACCAGTTTCGTTGAAAACAAGCTCCGTTTGCACAAATAGCGTGTTTAAATTCAAATTATAACCATCGATTCACCCTTAAATTTTGTCAATTGACAAAATAACTCCGTTGGGCTCCAAACTGGAAATGTAGCAATAATGAATTGCACGCAATCCAATAAAACTTGTTTCGTCGAAAACAGAGATCATTTTAATTACATTATAAATTATATATATTCGAACTCCATTTTATAAAATAAATTCGATAAAAATCCATTATATTCCCAATAAAATATATAAACAGATTTAAATATTCCAATTTAAATGACCGAAAATTCGGGACGCTACATTCTTTCCCCCTTAAAAGAATTTCGTCCCCGAAATTACAAGGTAAGAAGAATGCTCCGAACACAGTTAATTTAAAATAATTATTTTTGAATTATCGCCCAAAATAAATTCCGACTCTTTAAAATTTCCGAAAATTTCGCCAGCACCTCCTCTGCATGGCTCGATCGGTACAACTACAACCGCCACTTCGGGCATCAACTCTACCAAAGAAAACCAAAATCCAAATGGCTATCCAACCAAGGGGTATAAAATCTATCGCCAACCAATCAGTATATTAAGGTTTACCTATTTGTTGGGCAACTCAATCTCCAAATTCAAATCAAATCCACCAACTGCTCTTCGTCTTGCAATCTATATTTCCAATCTGTATTTCCAATCTGTATAACCAAATCAACTCCACATCCATCTGAAATCTGCATTTAACTCAACTGACGATGCAAATAACCAATATAGGGTTAAATAACTCAGTTTCCATTCAACTTCTTTATTTTCCTATTTGATGGATTTTTGTTCAACTAATCCAACATCCAAATAACAATCAACCACATTATTTTGTCCAACACTGATACTTAATTACTGGACTTGCATTTACTTTGGTTTACCATACCAATTTTTCTATATCTGTGGATTTTCTTTTATTATCCATTCGATTTTTCAAATTCCAAATTATTTCATTTGATTACATTTCTCAAATTAATTATACTTAACCAGATCAAATTTCATTATTCATATCCAATTCAACCGATTAACTAATTTTTCTAATCAATTCACTTCTATTTCAGAATTCAATTTTTGACTTTTTTTTATTTCAAATTAAAATTCTCATTTGATAATTTCATATTGAAATCTCTTCAGTTATATTAACCATTTCAATTCTTTTACCCAAGTTGGTAATAACTTTATTCTGACAAAAAATATCTTTTATCTTTACAAACTTCGAATATTTCATCCAGAATCATTTCAAATCATTTATTATGATTTTACACAATTTATTCATATTTTTAATAATTTTTAATAAATCCCTTACGGTAGGTTTCCAACATCGGCCACCGAACTGCATCTATAGCGACCTTATTCAAAACTAATTTGGAAATCTTTTAAAATCTAACCGTTAGATTTGAAATCCCTTATTATCATTTGAAAGCTCTTTCCGATACGGACCCTACGGTTCTGTTTTTAGGAGGATCTGACGGTCGGATCTCCCGTTACGTCCATTCGAAGTAAATGGTTGAAATTCCCGAATGGTCGCTGCGCGATACATTTTATTCAAATAATTTAAATATATAATATATTTCGTCGATTTTCGAATCCCAAGTTTCTGTTATTCATTTTCATTTCTAGATTAATTTTGATCTCTATATTAAATTAACCAATTGGTTTATAACCAATTCAATTCTATTCAACTAGTCAATCCAATTGACTAATCGATTTCCCTCAATTAGTTCAATTTCACTTTATAATTCAATTTGAATTCCAATCAAACCAAGCAAAACAATCAAACAACAAATATTACTATGTTATAGAAAAATAAATTCTTTTTTCTATAAAAATATAATTTAGGGCAAAATTATTTCATTTCCCCTCTTTGTAAAACAATATTGTGTCAATCCTCAGTTCAGTACGATTTCCCTACTTTTGAACTGATCAATCAACGCAATACAAAACATTTGATATAAAATTTACAAATAAGCTCTCTCGTATGTACACTCAAACTCAATCTAGGGTGTTACTAACCCCATCTCTATCGAGTTACACTGCAGAGCCAAGGTGACTACTCAACCAGTAGCTCTGATACCAACTGTAATGGCCCGTAAATCAGTACCAATTTGAGCTGACTAATATCTACGCATTCAACTCAAAGTGCACGAAAATACAGATCATTAATAGAAATAAATTAGAGGATGAGAAAGATAAGATAGAACTATTAGAATAGAAGAAGAAGAAGAAGAACAACTAACACCACATAGTCTAACAGCGGAACAAAATATAATATAGAAGTAAAACTTTATAAATAACTTTACATAAATACTTACATCCATCAGAGTATAGCGACCATCTGGACAGTTATAATAACCTGTCCTAAAATACATCACACGGTGGAATAAATACTAGACAATATCGTACGTATGAACTCCTCCAGTTCGTCTCTGAATATCATGGCATCTAATAACCTGAACCTGCACTCGGGCTGACCCGAGACATTACAAACGCCAAGGATCAGTCTGGAGAACCAGTGTGAGAAAAACTCACTAAGTTTAAGTAACATCCATACTGATTTAAGTCCGAAATCCTTTTGAAAGAAAAGGATAATAGTAAGATCAGTCCAAACATAAACATGGATGGTTTTTACCTTACTATAACCCAAACTAGTTTGATATCAAAATCCCGTGGTATTATAAAAGTGTCTATCACATAAATAACCAAATAGTAGAATGTTTGCATCTCACTCTCTACATACATAGTCTATAATCAAAAACCGCGGGAGCTTATTGGAGATTTGTGAAACGACACGAAATCCCCCTTACGGGAAATCACGGATTGAGTTGAGGATAAGACCAATCAGAACGCAGACGGAAGAACATTTCATTGTTAATTACAACAATTCATCAGAATACAGGAATATACAGAGTATAAACAAATAATATACATTATAAAATATCAGAGATTACAATACATTACATAGCAGCGGAAAAATAATACAATACACAACAGAAAGAGGTATACTGATACAAAGCTTTCCGGATATCATTCCAGCTGTAAACCGGGTTCCTGTGAATATAAATCTGTAAAACCAAAACTACTAGCTGCCCGTGTCAAAATAAGGGCACCCAGAGTTTAGGTTAAAACAATAAACTCCAGGTCAGTCATGGGACTGGTGTGAGAACTAAAACAGTTATTAATCTTTATTTTTAAAGTTAGGTAAATCAAGGGACCACGCCGTATAACACGGAACGGGTTTCCTCCCAAGAACACCAGTGCATAAAACATCAGCGCAATGCTAAATAAAGAAAAATGAAGCTATTATAAGACCCAGGTTCCATCACACAATGCAACACAAACCGAAGGATTTTCCCTTATAATAGCCAAAGCATGTTTGATACGTTTAAAAACAAATCATTTGATACTATTATAAGTGTATAGTGTCAAAACAATTTCAATCATAAATATCAATCATAGACGGCATGGGTACCATATATCATGTCGCCATACTAGGCTCTACAATCAAAACCGCACAGTCACGTATTGGAAGTTGGATTTCCATCTGTGAACCGAGGCAAAAGATAGTCCTCTACCGAATTCGAGACTCTCTAGCCCGAGCCTCAGGCTACAGCCGCAACTGCACCTAGGAGCCACAGGGCCGGTCTACCGATGTTGATTAAAATGCCTGAACACTGCGTTTCCCCGCCCTTTGGGGTGTAAATGAGTCCAATGACCCCATCGGTCCCGGATCGACCGATATATCTGAGGCGCCTCGCAACAGCAACAACCACATAAGTCAAACTCGTCAGGGCGTGTAAAACCACTGACGCCACTTCTAGCTAGAAAGAAACGCTTGCCCTCCTCGGATCCTTCTCCCATTTTTGGTTCACAACCGGAGTGTGAGGCTCGCGAATTCACGTTACACAAAGCTATGCCACACAGACGGTGCTTTGATCATCAACCACAAGACTTTGATTTTCAACAAAAGCCTTGATCAATTGCCACTTAGGCATGCCACACAGGCAATTCACTCCAAGCGTTTGATATCCATCAATATATAACCTCTGAGCCCGTACGTCTCAGAGAAGAGCGTTAAGCAAGAGAATAAATTCTCCGCCGCCAAATAGATATATATTTAATGGAAATCAACCACACAGAATAAAATCCAATGTCAGACACACAGTCCATTTACAAGTTCGTTCTGGGTCTGAACGAAACCGGAGGCACCTAGTACCCCGCACATCCATCGATCTCCAAGTACGTATGGACGATCACTAACTGATTCCCTCCTCTTGGGTGTACGGCCCAATCAAGATCATCATTAATTATCCAAATGACGTGAAGACCTCCGGTCTTCAACCACCGTCTTCATCTTCGACACCACGTCGAATTAGTTATTCAGAATGGGATAAACCCGGTCTTTCTGAATAGCTCACGTATATAATAAACAAGTGTTACACTAACACAACATACGCCTCATTCCATCCAGAATATTCTTTTATTCCAATATTTTTATACTTTGAGAAAGGTTCCCATTAATTTTATCAAAGATAAATTCTTTAAATTTATTCTTTAATCTTCTTTTGAATATCAATTCAAACTAGTCGGGATTAGCAAACCACACCGAAGTAATCATTTATTTTATTTCCCAATCCCAACCTATTTATCCCATGATGTAAAACTGGTAATACTTCATATTTAACACCACGATGTTATCTGTAAATTCAATTACCATTTTACGTTCAAATCTAATTAAAGATTTAACTATCGCCTGGAGCAAAACTGGTGATACTCCATTCTCGAACTCCATTCTCGATCTTTTAAATCTAATTAAAGATTCATTAAAACTCCACATAGTTTTAATCTTTAACTGGGTTAAAGAATCAGTGTCATTTAAAACACGATTCACGATAAACCCAAAATCACATTCCATTAATTATCGGGTTAAAGAACAAGTGTTATTTAAAACACTGTTCACGATAAACCCAAAAATCAATACCAATTCAATTCCAATTAAATATTATTTAATTGGTACACTTCATTAAATCCAAATAAAAAGATTTAATCTTTTCCTCAACTGGGCTTAAGAACAGTGTTAGTGAAGGCACCATTCACGACAAACCCAAATCACATTTGGTATTAAATACAAGGCTCTGAATAGAAAATATATCGACTTATATTCAATATCAAATTCTACGACCAAAAAATATCGTATTGGAAATAACGATATTAATATATCTTTCAAATTCCCATAACAATATCTGTATAATCACAAAATCCAATATCGAAATATTCCAAAGATAATTTCGATTCACATCCCTTCCAATTCGATCATTGGAAATTCTGGTCACTTTTAAGACCATTTCAAATCCACTTTATTTATTTTTAAAAATAAATAAAATTATAATTCTAGTTCAAAACTAGTTCATTTCGATAAAAATCTATTTTTATCTTTTCAAAGATGGAGTTTTTCATCCTAATTCTTCCCAAATAATTTCTTATGATTTTACACAAATTATTACTATTTTTAATAATTTTATCAAGGCCCGTACAGTCGATTTCCATCAACGGCCACTGAACTGCACTTGCAGCGACCTTTTCCAAATTTGATTTGGACATAATTCCAAATTCAACCGTTAGATTTCAAATTTCTAATATTCGTTAGAAATCTCTTTTCGATACGAACCCAACGGTTCCAGTTTTAGGAGAATCCGACGGTCGGGTCTCCCGCAACGTCAATTCGATGTCAATGGTCGAAATTCGCGAACTGCCGCAGCGTGGCGCGTTCTATTCAGGCCATTATATTATATATATATTATATACTTCGTCGATTTCCTTTTAAAACGTATTTTATAAATCGTTTTAAATTCGTTTTCAAAACGATTTCAACTTCCTTTTCAAATTCAAATCAAAATTGAATTTTCCCTTCTAAATTCGTTTTAAATTCATTTCCGATTGATTGCAATTCAAATTGACTCCTAATTCAATTTCCATTCGTTTTCAATTCAATTCAATTTCAATTCGAATTCATTTCTATTCAATTTCAATTCAAATTCATTTTTATTCAATTTCAATTCGAATTCAATCCTTTTCAAAATATCAAATTTTGAAATCACTTTTGATATTCATTCTAAAATGAATAAAATCGATATAAATATCGTTCACGTAAAAATGGCGTCAATCTAATCAACACGGCTTCATAAATTTCTATTTTCAAATATTTCCTTTTCAAATATTTCTATTCGAATATTTCTTTTTCAAAAATTTCTATTTAAATATTTCTTTTTCAAAACTGGAATGAGGCCCAATCAATTACCATATAATGTTAATTATATGGATTTTCTACGACACATGTATACAATAACAACGATGAATAATCAACCATCATCCAAAGTGCATTCTACACTGTATAAGCATCAAATATAAATATTCGACGTTTATAACTGTCTGTCAATCAATCGATCGACATATAACTAAACAATCGGGATTAGTGTACGTCAAATATCATCCCAATACCCGTGTGGGGTTTCAAACAATCAAACACAGATTTTATTTGTGCAGTTGGGTGATGTGTAAAATTTAACGTCCCAATCAATATAAGTCAAATGTGTGTATATAAACACATCGTCCGATTTGTTTATTTTTATTTCATTTCATATACACGTTAAAAATTCTATTTTTAACTATAAAATATTTTCCACTATAAAATATTTTATTTCAAATATATAAATATTTTATTTCATTTCACATCACATGACACAATCAACTACACATCAAAATCAAACAAACAAGCATACAAACCATCCATGGTCTGTGGACAACGGGTGTCGGGTGCTACTAAACACCGTCTGCATCCTAGTATATATTTCAAACAGAAAATTAAATTAAAGGTGAGAAGTTCTCACCGACTAGCTAATCCAAACGCCTCGACTCTTCATATGTAGAAAATCTCTGCCGTTTCTTCTTTCATCATTTTCGTCATCCGTATTCACTACATATATAAAAATCGAATTTTTACTTTGCTATTCAATATATAAAAATCGAATTTTTTTTCTTTGCTATTCAATATATAAAAATCGAATTTTTTTTCTTTGCTATTCAATATATAAAAATCGAATTTTACTTTGCTATTCAATATATAAAAATCATATCTTTATGATGTCATTCATACAATAAAAATCCAGTCTTTATAATGTTAAAATTCTAAACTTTATATTTCTAAAAATCTAAGCTTTTCATATAAACTAAGAAGCGAATTAAACAATTTATTTAAATAAATAAAGATGACAAAAACTGATTTTAAAATAAATAAATAAGGAGAAGCTCACTTTGGTTCGCCCGGGAGGAAGAGTGCAGGTGGTTGTTGGGGGTGGTGGGAGGCTGGTGGGGCGGTACGGTCGATTTGGAGGGGGGGGGGGCTGCGTCTTCATGGATTGAGGGGGGGGGGGTCGCGGCAGGAGGTGGAAGAAGAAGAAGGGGGAGCGGCGGCGGTCGGCTAGGGCATGGCGGCGGGGTCGTCGGAGGTGGGGCGGCGTAGGGGTGACGGGGGTTCGGGGTTCGATCGCCTTTCTCTTTTTTTTCTTTCGGTTTTGACTGTCAAGAAGAGGGAAAGGGGGGTTAAGGGAAAAAATATATATTATTTAATTATTTAATTATTTCAAAAAGGTACCTTTTTATTTTGATCTCGAAATCGAACCCACCGCCTGTCGCCCATAGCTAATTACCCCCATTCCGAACACAATGGGATATGTATCGTAAGCTGATTCGATCGTTTCGATCAGTTTTCATCAAAATCAACATATAACTCTATATATTGAATTTGAACGCGCATTTCAAATTACCGGGGCCACATACCAACTCAAAAAATTCCAGAAAAATATTTTCTAGCTTTGTATTGACGATATGGTCCTAACAAAACTAATTTCGTCGAATTCTAAGACCGTTGGAAAAATGGCCATTTTCCAGTCGATTAAAATCAACTGAAACTAGTCAAACGCGTTTTACTTTGCCACGCTCACATATTGATTCGAAAATTTATGAAAATTGGAATCTAGCAATAATTTGACATCGCGGATCCAACAAAAGTGGTTTCGTCGAAATCCGAGGTCGTTAGCAAAATGGCTATTTTTAATGGCCGAAATTTCATAGCGACTATTCTGAATTTTCAACTGGACATAACTTTTTATCCCCGCTATGAAATTTCAATTTTTCTGATTTGTTGGAAAGATATTCTCAATTAGATTCAAATATTTTTGGTTTCGCTAAAATACGGTTTATTTTGCACCCGGTACATTCAATTGAATTTTGAAATCGAATTATCGAACTACCGCGCCATTTTCAATTCCTTTTATAATTATAAATAATTATTTATATTCTAACGACGATCTATATAAATATATTCGTTCGAATTCCATTCAAAATAAATTTATTGTCGTTATTATTTAAAATAATTCATTTTAAATAATCAAAATTCGCTAAAATTGCCAAAATAAAAATTTTAAATTGGCTCGGATTTCCGGGTTATTACAATCTCCCCCACTTAAAACTTTTCGTCCCCGAAAATGAACGAAGCCGAAAGTTGTTTAACAAACCAACTCAACTTCCAGTATTTTCACTATGACTTAAGTATTTCAACTTTTCAGTTTCTAAGAACTTTTCAAATTTTTCAAAAATTTGGCTAACACCCTAAATTTTCGAAAATTTCGCCATAACCTCCCCTGCACCGGGATCACCGGGAAAATCCCGAAATTTCCATACAGGCCCTCTGATCTCAAAAAGAAAAAGAAAAAGCCAAGCGGCTAGCCAATCGGCTCATAAAATCATCATCACCCAAACAAAACAGTAAATTATGGTAAACATGTACCTATTTGTCGGGCAAACAATTCTATTCCTCTTCTCTAGCCTCCTTGCTATGACCTGTTCAATGTAAGTACACGTATATGCAAGCAAATGCGACAAATTTTCAATACACTCAATATTTGATATAATTTGGCTAAAGGTTCAACATTTTAATTAATCAAACTATAATCAAACAACACAACCATCAATCAATTAGTTGATTAGCTTTTCAAATTCATAATTTGATATATAGTCAAAAATCACATTTTTGATGTCAAATCACAACAATAAGCCTTATCTAATTTTGGTTCTCACACCAGCCAGTTGGAAATATATAGAAACCTCACTTTCGTCACTCGAACATAAATTCTAATGATGGAGCTCCATCATCAAAATCATCTCCGGGCGATTGAGTGTAATTCTATATCTATCCAGTATATTAAAATTTCAAATACACGTGGATCAGACGTATACGCAAAATCTTTATATACTGGATTGTCCAAATCAATATAAATAATCAAATACGAATAATTGATTTAAATTTCAAAACAAGATTTGTTTTCATTTTCAAAAATATACTCTTCACACTCGTTCTAGGATACTACTGATCCCATCTCTAACGAGTCATTCACATTGGATATTACTAATCCAATCTCTGATGAATTCTTTCGTATGGTTCTAATGTGCCTTGTTCTCTGAGCTTTGTAAACCAAAGCTCTGATACCACGATGAAACGACCCGAAATCCCTCTTACGGGAAATCACGGATTGAGTTGAGGACAAGACCAATCAGAACGCAGACGGAAGAACATTTCATTGTTAATTACAACAATTCATCAGAATACAGGAATATACGGAGTATAAACAAGCAATATACATTATAAAATATCAGAGATTACAATACATTACATAGTAGCGGAAAAATAATACAATACACAACAGAAAGAGGTATACGGATACAAAGCTTTCCGGATATCATTCCAGCTGTAAACCGGGTTCCTGTGAATATAAATCTGTAAAACCAAAACTACTAGCTGCCTGTGTCAAAATAAGGGCACCCAGAGTTTAGGTTAAAACAATAAACTCCAGGTCAGTCATGGGACTGGTGTGATAACTAAAACAGTTATTAATCTTTATTTTTAAAGTTAGGTAAATCAAGGGACCACGTCGTATAACACGGAACGGGCTTCCTCCCAAGAACACCAGTGCATAAAACAACAGCGCAATGCTAAATAAAGAAAAATGAAGCTATTATAAGACCCAGGTCCCATCACACAATGCAACACAAACCGGAGGATAGAGTTTTCCCTTATAATAGCCAAAGCATGTTTGATACGTTTAAAAACAAATCATTTGATACTATTATAAGTGTATAGTGTCAAAACAATTTCAATCATAAATATCAATCATAGACGGCATGGGTACCATATATCATGTCGCCATACTAGGCTCTACAATCAAAACCGCACAATCACGTATTGGAAGTTGGATTTCCATCTGTGAACCGAGGCAAAAGATAGTCCTCTACCGAATTCGAGACTCTCTAGCCCGAGCCTCAGGCTACAGCCGCAACTGCACCTAGGAGCCACAGGGCCGGTCCACCGATGTGGATTAAAATGCCTGAACACTGCGTTTCCCCGCCCTTTGGGGTGTAAATGAGTCCAATGACCCCATCGGTCCCGGATCGACCGATATATACGAGGCGCCTTGCAACAACAACAACCACATAAGTCAAACTCGTCAGGGCATGTAAAACCACTGACGCCACTTCTAGCTAGAAAGAAACACATGCCCTCCCTGGATCCTTCTCCCGTTTTTGGTTCACAACCGAGGTGTGAGGCTCGCGAATTCACGTTACACAAAGCTATGCCACACAGACGGTGCTTTGATCATCAACCACAAGACTTTGCTTTTCAACGGAAGCCTTGATCAATTGCAACTTAGGCATGCCACACAGGCAATTCACTCCATGCGTTTGATATCCATCAATATATAACCTCTGAGCTCGTACGTCTCAGAGAAGGGCGTTAAACAAGAGAATAAATTCTCCGCCGCCAAACAGATATATATTTAATGGAAATCAACCACACAGAATAAAATCCAATGTCAGACACACAGTCCATTTACAAGTTCGTTCTGGGTCTGAACGAAACCGGAGGCACCTAGTACCCCGCATATCCATCGATCTCCAAGTACGTCTGGACGATCACTAACTGATTCCCTCCTCTTGGGTGTACGACCCAATCAAGATCATCAGTAATTATCCAAACGACGTGAAGACCTCCGGTCTTCAACCACCGTCTTCATCTTCGACATCACGTCGAATTAGTTATTCAGAATGGGATAAACCCGGTCTTTCTGAATAGCTCGCGTATATAATAAACAAGTGTTACACTAACACAACATATGCCTCATTCCAATCCAGAATATTCTTTTATTCTAATATTTTTATACTTTGACAAAGGTTCCCATTAATTTTATAAAAGATAAATTCTTTAAATTTATTCTTTAATCTTCTTTTGAATATCAATTCAAACTAGTCGGGATTAGTGAACCACACCGAAGTAATCATTTATTTTATTTCCCAATCCCAACCTATTTATCCCATGAAGTAAAACTGGTAATACTTCATATTTAACACCACGGTGTTATCGGTAAATTCAATTACCATTTTACGTTCAAATCTAATTAAAGATTTAATTATCGCCTGGAGCAAAACTGGTGATACTCCATTCTCAATCTTTTCAATCTAATTAAAGATTCATTAAAACTCCATTTAGTTTTAATCTTTAACTGGGTTAAAGAATCAGTGTCATTAAAAACACGATTCACGATAAACCCAAAATCACATTCCATTAATTATCGGGTTAATGAACAAGTGTTATTTAAAACACTGTTCACGATAAACCCAAAAATCAATACCAATTCAATTCCAATTAAATATTATTTAATTGGTACACTTCATTAAATCAAAATAAAAAGATTTATTCTTTTACTCAACTGGGCTTAAGAACAATGTTAGTGAAGACACCATTCACGACAAACCCAAATCACATTTGATATTAAATACAAGGCTCTGAATAGAAAATATATCGGCTTATATTCAATATCAAATTCTACGACCAACAAATATCGTATTGGAAATAACGATATTAATATATCTTTCAAATTCCCATAACAATATCTGTATAATCACGAAAACCAATATCGAAATATTCCAAAGATAATTTCGATTCACATCCCTTCCAATTCGATCATTGGAAATTCTGGTCACTTTTAAGACCATTTCAAATCCACTTTATTTATTTTTAAAAATAAATAAAATTATAATTCTAGTTCAAAACTAGTTCATTTCGATACAAATCTATTTTTATCTTTTCAAAGATGGAGTTTTTCATCCCAATTCTTCCCAAATAATTTCTTATGATTTTACATAAATTATTACTATTTTTAATAATTTTATCAAGGCCCGTACAGTCGATTTCCATCAACGGCCACTGAACTGCACTTACAGCGACCTTTTCTAAATTTGTTTTGGACATAATTCCAAATTCAACCATTAGATTTCAAATTTCTAATATTCGTTAGAAAGCTCTTTTCGATACGAACCCAACGGTTCTGGTTTTAGGAGAATCCGACGGTCGGATATCCCGCAACGTCAATTCGAAGTCAATGGTCGAAATTCGCGAACTACCGCAGCGCGGCGCGTTCTATTCAGGGCATTATATTATATATATAATATATATAATATATACTTTGTTGATTTCCATTTAAAACGTATTTTATAAATCGTTTTAAGTTCGTTTCCAAAACGATTTCAACTTCCTTTTCAAATTCAAATCAAAATTGAATTTTCCCTTCTAAATTCGTTTTAAATTCATTTCCGATTGATTGCAATTCAAATTGACTCCTAATTCAATTTCCGTTCGTTTTCAATTCAATTTCAATTCGAATTCATTTTTATTCAATTTCAATTCGAATTCATTTCTATTCAATTTCAATTCGAATTCAATCCTTTTCAAAATATCAGATTTTGAAATCACTTTCGATATTCATTCTAAAATGAATAAAATCGATATAAATATCGTTCACGTAAAAATGGTGTCAATCTAATCAACACGGCTTCATAAATTTCTATTTTCAAATATTGTATTTCAAATATTTCTATTCAAACATTTCTTTTTCAAAAATTTCTATCCAAAGTGCATTCTACACTGTATAAGCATCAAATATAAATATTCGACGTTTATAACAGTCTGTCAACCAATCGATCGACATACAACTAAACAATCGGGATTAGTGTATGTCAAATATCATCCCAATACCCGTGTGGGGTTTCAAACAATCAAACACAGATTTTATTTGTGCAGTTGGGCGATGTGTAAAATTTAACGTCCCAATCAATATCAGTCAAATGTGTGTATATAAACAAATCGTCCGATTTGTTTATTTTTATTTCATTTCATATACACGTTAAAAATTCTATTTTTAACTATAAAATATTTTCCACTATAAAATATTTTATTTCAACTGTATAAATATTTTATTTCATTTCACATCACATGACACAATCAACTACACATCAAAATCAAACAAACAAGCATACAAGCCGTCCATGGTCTGTGGACGACGGGTGTCGAGTGCTACTAAACACCGTCTGCATCCTAGTATATATTTCAAACAGAAAATTAAATTAAAGGTGGGAAGTTCTCACCGACTAGCTAATCTAAACGCCCCGACTCTTCATATGTAGAAAATCTCCGCCGTTTCTTCTTTCAACACTTTCGTCATCCGTATTCACTACATATATAAAAAACGAATTTTTACTTCGCTATTCAATATATAAAAATCGAATTTTTTTCTTTGCTATTCAATAGATAAAAATCGAATTTTTTACTTTGCTATTCAATATATAAAAATCGAATTTTTACTTTGCTATTCAATATATAAAAATCGAATTTTTACTTTGCTATTCAATATATAAAAATCATATCTTTATGATGTCGTTCGTACAATAAAAATCCAGTCTTTATAATGTTAAAAATCTAAACTTTATATTTCTAAAAATCTAAGCTTTTCATATAAACTAAGAAGTGAATTAAACAATTTTTTTAAATAAATAAAGATGACAAAAACTGATTTTAAAATAAATAAATAAATAAATAAATAAGGAGAAGCTCACTTTGGTTCGCCGGGGAGGAAGAGGAGGAGTGCAGGTGGTTGTCGGGGGTGGTGGGAGGCTGGTGGGGTGGTACGGTCGATTTGGGGAGGGGGGCTGCGTCTTCATGGAGTGAAGGGGGGGGGTCGCGGCAGGAGATGGAAGAAGAAGAAGGGGGAGCGGCGGCGGTCGGCTAGGGCATGACGGCGGGGTCGTGGGAGGTGGAGCGGCGTAGGGGTGACGGGGGTTCTGGGTTCGATCACCTTTCTCTTTTTTTTTCGGTTTTGACTGTCAAGAAGAGGGAAAGGGGGGGTTAAGGGAAAAAATATATATTATTTAATTATTTAATTATTTCAAAAAGGTACCCTTTTATTTTGACCTTGAAATCTTACCCACCGCCTGTCGTCCATAGCTAATTACCCCATTCCGAACACAATGGGATATGTATCGTAAGCTGATTCGATCGTTTCGATCAGTTTTCGTCAAAATCAATATACAACTATATATATTGAATTTGAACGCGCATTTCAAATTACCGGGGCCACATACTAACTCGAAAAATTCCAGAAAAATACTTTCTAGCTTTGTATTGACGATACGGTCCTAACAAAACTAATTTTGTCGAATTCTGAGACCGTTGGAAAAATGGCCATTTTCCAGTCGATTAAAATCAACTAAAACTGGTCAAACGCGTTTTACTTCGCCACGCTCACATATTGGTTCGAAAATTTATGAAAATTGGAATCTAGCAATAATTTGACATCGCGGATCCAACAAAAGTGGTTTCGTCGAAATCCGAGGTCGTTTGCAAAATGGCTATTTTTAATGGCCGAAGTTTCATAGCGACTATTCTAAATTTTCAACTGGACATAACTTTTTATCCCCGCTATGAAATTTCAATTTTTCTGATTCGTTGGAAAGATATTCTCAATTAGATTCAAATATTTTTGGTTTCGCTAAAATCCGGTTTATTTTGCACCCGGTACATTCAATTGAATTTTGAAATCGAATTATCGAACTACCGTGCCATTTTCAATTCCTTTTATAATTATAAATAATTATTTATATTCTAACGATGATCTATATAAATATATTCATTCGAATTCCATTCAAAATAAATTTATCGTTGTTATTATTTAAAATAATTCATTTTAAATAATCAAAATTCGCTAAAATTACCAAAATAAAAATTTTAAATTGCCTCAGATTTCCGGGTTATTATAATTCGATTCCAACTAGAAAACGTATGAGATCACCTCCCGATCAGTGTACTCTAGAGGGGATACACCAGGGTTCAACAAGAACGTCTTGCAACCCGGCCACACATGACCGACCACTCATTTAAATTGAGCGTATTGAATATATTACCACCAACGGTTGGGCTCAAACCACCGTTTCCGAAAGCTGCAGCAAAAATATAGATTAAGAAGTAAAAAGGAATTTCTCTAGATGGTGATAATACACCCTGCTTGGGTATGACCCACCTAGTCATGCTGCTTGCCCGATTTCTGTCATTTCTCTGTTGATGAGGTTTGAAGCTACGTTTATCTTTAGAACATAAGACCACCATTCACTTTGAATGCCACATCGTCAAATCTGTAAAATCACTAATTGATGACCTCAAAAATACACTAGGTATGTTTGAAGAAATCAATACACATGACCATCAGGAAATACTCTGTCAGACCGTTGTCCATACAAGTCATCCAGGAACAGGATGAACCGATGACACCATTCTACTGCATCCTTGAATTACCCTATGGATCAGTAGCGAGAAGTCCTTGCAATCCGTAAAATCTCAACCACGACTGAATCACATTTTAAAAACCTTTGGTAGCTAGCCAGAGAAATTCAACAGCAATCCTTCCACTTATGAAGATCCACGGTCTTCAGTGCTCCATCTCGATCATCTTCTAATATTTCAATGCTTACGTATTTGCTGGTCAGAATGGTTTTCGAATATAATTTCGATCCCGGTCTTTCCATATCAACAATCGATTTGGCCAGATTTTGATAGTCGGTGTTTTAACTATCAAAATAAACAATCATCATCCATAGAAAGTAAAATGAATTCATTAGTTCAATATACATCATCAGTTGGCCCCTTTAATTAAATAGTTGTTAATTAATTTCTAAATATCCAAACATTTGGATTATCGCCCTTTACCATTTCTTATTTCCAAATCAAATTATCCAACCTATAATTCTTTGAATTACAATGTATATATATCCTTCATGGAAATATTCTTTTAATCTCCTTAACCACCATCGTCTCTAAACTAATATCATCCTTGGATAATCATGAAGTCATTACAAGTTGGGGTATTTTATTTACCTCTCAGACCTTGAGACGACAACATTATTATTTTTGGAAGGGTTAGAAATTTATTAACGAACCTTATAAGTATACTAATGCTTCTACTTACCATACGATTTTAAAACACTGGTTTAACTCCATTTGTTTCCTTTTAAATATCCCTTCTTCCCAATTCAGATTACAAATTCCATTTTGAACTTGTTTTGATTAATTTATTTATAACTTACCTTTTTAATTTCTAAATTTGGATTTATAGAAATCCAACCAATAGAATTCTTACTATGAGTTCACATTAAATATAAATTCGCTTACCATTCTAGTTAAAGTTCACATAAGGCTTTACGACTTCATAACTTCTAGTTGAGGAATTTAACTTCAATAATTATCACTTTCATTATTATTAAAGAATAATGAATCCCAATTATTTTAGAAACCAATTAATTAACTATTATTATAATAGTAAATCTTCCCTTTAGTGTTATTTAAATAATAATTAAAAATTCAGTAATTGTCCAATGATCAATTCTGGATAAGCAGTTGACTTCGTCAACTCCAAACAAGGTTAATTTGTTAACCTTTTCTATTTAGTTATTTCTTTAGATTAATAATTAAAATTATGTAAATAATTTCAATTGATTTGATTAACAATCTAATTAAATTAAATAATCTTCATTAATTTTTATTTGAAACAATTAACTCCATCCTTAATCATTTGGTTAATTTCTATTAATTTGCTTATAAAATAGATTAAACTTCGATGATAATAAATAATAAATGTTTATTTCCTGTAATAGACTTTCGTTAAAAATAATCTATATAAAATAGATTTCAATCTGCCTTTAGTTATAAAACAATTTTATAGCTTTCCTGCTATTGATTTCCCTAACGGAAAATCAATCTTTATAAACCAATTCATTTATAGGCCATCAGTCGGTAATTACTCAATCAATATCACTTATTGGTTAGTATCACACATATGTTGGTTTGGGGTCAACATTCAACAATCAATAATCAATCAGATTGATTAACAGTTCATATAAGTAAACAATATATTCGAGGAATCCTGTTGGATCCCTCCAACCTATCCGTCCCTGCAACAAAATAGGTTACTACAATTTCAACACGATAAATAGTTCAACTAACAACAGTCAACAAACAATTTATAATGGCCATTCAAGCATCAAATGATTTGTTTACTACGTTTATTATTATAAACGTAACCAACAAGGTAAGTTACCTCGTTGGAATTTAGTCATTAAAAATAATGATTTAATTTGATTAAATTAAAAAACCGCTTAATTTAATCAATGAATATTAAATAATATTCAACATACAAACTGTAATCCAATCATCAACCATTAGCAAGCAGTGCACATACAATAAAAGCCCGGCTTATATAAAATATAAACGGGTAAACGGAGTGAGTTGAACTCTCCTTGATTCCATTCGATGTTGAAATAATTCGTTTTAATAACTCACAGCTGCGTCCAACTCTTTTCAACCCAGCTCCAAAATGTTACGCTAGTCGGTATCGTCCTGATGTCACTTATTTCTTCCGATTCCGTTAATGTATGATAACGTTATAAATATATTATTCACTTATTTAAATTAATATTAATAATACCCAAATATTTTATCTTGATTACTAATCTACGTTAAGTATCTTTGATTAGGCATATGCCAATATAACAGGGCATGTAGGTTATTAATATACCAAAAATAAATTTATATAACTTAAATACTACTTGCATCGATTAACTCAAGATTTGGCATAATTAAATTTGGTTAGGCGCATTTGAAGGGAGTATACACAATATATTCACCTCAAGCACATACGAATATATTCCGCGCATTACTAACTAGATTAGGCTATTACATAAGAGGGATTTGGCATATTAAATCAACGTATTTAGGCATATATCAAATGGTTTGTGACATAGATTAGGAACATTTCTTAATTAGGCAGGCATATTCATATATACTGGGCCATGTGTAATATATGTTTGGCCTACTTACAAATGCTTAGGCATAAACAAATCTCCCAAGGCTACTATGTAATTAGGAAATATTAAACTAGTTTTATGCATAGGTAATTATCGATTTTGCATATGAAACTTACTGTTCATTGTCACTATATATACTACTTGAACTCCATATTTCAGCTGCTCCATTCGAAAAGCTTTCCTTCCCCTCTACTTTTATCGCCTCGCATGCACCACTTCGCCTTATGTAGGCTTCAAAACCCATCTCCACCACTGCAGTTATCAGGCCATTTCAACTCCTCATTTTCGCAAGTCCACGCAGCAAATCACTCCCTGTCTTCAACCCCACGTTTAAAACACAAGGCAGGCTTCCTCCTCATCAGCAACGCCTTACCATATTATCACCTTCCTTCAGTTCTTATAACCCGTATGTTTCCTCCTCACACACACCGCTTCCACTTTCGCTCACCCATACACCGCACCAACTGTCGGCTATCGCCCCTTCTACCACGACTAACGATACTCAGTCCATCTCCTTATCGTGTTGCTTTTCCGCATGATGACTTCCTCCTTACACTGTCTTCATCTCTTTCCCTCATGTCAGTACCTTGCGAAGCCTCACACCACCAAGCACCCGCCCTTCTTCACTCGCACCATCCACTTTCTAGCTCGCCGAAATCTGTTGAAAACCCACACTATAATGATTTATTTTTTTATGGAAGTCTTATATTTACCATTCGAATTCATTTTGTATTTGAAGGAGGACGTACAGTTAGTTTTGCTTGCACGGAAGTATTGAAATAGGTGTGTGGTTTCTTTGCTGAACGGAGGAGCTTGATGGGGTTGATCGGTTTGTTTTATGAGTGGCTCTCTCTTTACTATGTCTCCAGAAACAGTTGGGAAAGGGCGTAGTATATATAGAAGGTGATATTTTTAGAAAGGATCAACGTCCCTTTACAAATGTGTGAGGTAGGTTTGAGTTATACTTAGGTGCGGCATGGACAACAGTTACTTGATTTAACTTACGTGCTATAGTCTATTACTTGAGTGTATAGCTGCAGACAAACCTTATTCCTTAAGGTAGGTGTTGAAGCTTCTTTTACGGGCGGTGATAGATTGATTTTGAAAAATGAAAAGAAGGGACATAGGGTCTATTACATGGTAGGTGGTAGATTTACTAGGAAAAAGAAAATATAGTGCTTTTAGTTTCGCTGAAGAGAAATTTGGTCAGCTGAAATGAAGTCTTAAGCAAAACTGCATTAGTATTATCTAGGTAGACAGGAATTGGGTAGGTTTATTTAAGGTAGTTTTTATTTTATATGGTTACCGATATTCAACGCTGATCGTTAAATTCACACCGATAATTACGGACTCCAAAAATTACGAAAATGGACACCATGGTATAATTTGATGTTACAATCGCAATGAAACCAGTTTCGTTGAAAACGGACTCCGTTTGCACAAATAGCGTGTTTTAATTCAAATTATAACCATCGATTCACCCTTAAATTTCGTCAATTGACAAAATAACTCCGTTGGGCTCCAAACTGGAAATGTAGCAATAATTAATTATACGCAATCCAATAAAACTTGTTTTGTCGAAAATAGAGATCGTTTCAATTATATTATAAATTATATATATTCGAACTCCATTTTATAAAATAAATTCAATAAAAATCCATTATATTCCCAATATAATGTATAAACAGATTTAAATATTCCAGTTTAATTGACCGAAAATCTAGTACATTACAACAAACATGTATTGCTGATTCAACCATGGCTGCTGAGTTTATAGCACTAGCTTCTAGTAGTAGAGAAGCGGAATGGTTAAGGAATTTATTATTAGAAATTCCTATATGGCCAAAACCTATGCCATCAATATATGTGCATTGTGATAGTCAATCTACATTATTACAAGCATACAACCAAGTTTATAGCGGTAAATTTAGACATATTGGCCTAAGGCACATTTTGGTTAGGCAAATGCTCACTGAATGGATAATTACCATATATTTTGTGAGATCTAGCCAGAATTTGGCAGATCCATTTACTAAAGGACTTGCAAGGAACTTAGTGATCAAAACATCACAGGGAATGGGTTTAAAACCTATATAATACAATCGCGAATGAATGAAACTCGGCTCAACACAATAAAGAAATTTGTTATCTTAATTTCAAAGAGAAAAAGTACTTCATATGTTTGCAGTTGGAAGCACTATAATATTTAGTCTGAAAAACTAAGTATTATCATTCATTCCAAGGAAAATTGCTTGGTACTTATAATGACAAAGAGAGGATGTTCTGCTTAGAACTTAATAGGTTTATAATAGATATAATATTGAGGTGTGTGTTATAAGGAACTCCTGATAAACCTACCTATATGAATGCAACGAAGATGGTGCCGCCTTCTGCGAGATTTTGGCTTGATCTCTAACGACATTTCATGAAAGAAGATATTGACCCAAGGCCAATCCATGGGTCGAGCATACATACTATCTAGGAAATTGAAAATAAGTGTGTGATAATCATATCCGGTAGATCATATAGGATCGATGGTTCAATGCTTAGTCAACCACTCCATCCTGATATACTTTGATTGATTTTCACTACGCATAGATTCAAGTTTGTAAGACATTTATACTTATGCACAAATTTTCCTGCATATAAATGATAAGAGGAATTTATTTGAAATTTGATGGAGGATTGTTGGAGAAAATTTGAAATAAAGGGAAACACAAAGGGGAAAATTCTTTAGTTCCACATCATGAAATGTGCTTTGATTTGCCACTATATATGCAAAGGTTTTACATATGATATCAAAAGAAAGAAAGAAGGGAGAGATGAGACAAGAAGCATGTCATTGGCATGAACAATAATATTTAAAGGTCAAAAGATGGGCCTTGGATCTCTTGGGGCCTTGTGATCGAT
The DNA here is from genome assembly GCA_030737875.1 of Allium sativum. Taxonomy (NCBI): domain Eukaryota; kingdom Viridiplantae; phylum Streptophyta; class Magnoliopsida; order Asparagales; family Amaryllidaceae; genus Allium; species Allium sativum. The sequence goes on from CM060915.1 coordinate 652,550,419, forward strand.
TGGGCCTTAGAATGCCGATGGGCTTACGTAGATCCGTTGAGTTTTTGCATGCGCGGATTTCGAATTTGTAACGCTTCGGAGTCGTTGCTAATGAATGGACGCATCCATTCATCAATCAAATTTGCAACACTTCTGAACTGTTGCAAAATGAAAAGGTGTGATTGTTCGAATTTAAACAGTCATAACCATTGGAAAACAGTTGTATCTCCTCACTGCCTATATAAAGGCTGCCCGATTTCAGTTTTAATCATCACGAATTCATTTCTTCTTCTCCTTCTTGGTCTTTTCTGCCATTAAAATATTCTCAAGACTCTACCAAATTCTTGAGTAAATTATACGAGTTATAGTTCTGCAGCCTAGAACTCGATCATCTTGTCACTGTAGCGAGCAATTCCAGGATTGTGAATCGCAATGTCTGTGCAAACACGTCGATTAAAGATATTGGTATCTGCTCTGTTGTATCTTCAAACAGATTTGCCAATACTTCTACACAAAAATAAGAGAGAGAATATTGTTTTAGGATAGCGACCACCACATCGTACCTCGGAGATTTGTATATTCGGAGATAAAGACATCCAGCGACGAATTCGACATACAATGCTACTGACATATGATGGAATGCAGAACCATTAACCATGCCCAGACATGCATTCAATGCATTAAAATTGTCAGTTCTATTAATACTTTATCACCAAAACCATGCATGGAAAACTGTCAGCAAACATAAGTACACTACATACAAACCAAGACCATGCAAGCACAGTCAAAGTAACATACCAAATGAAAAGATGGTAAATAATTATAAAGGGCAAAGTACCCAAAAAACGTTAGTGAACAACCATCAAAGCGTCACACCAACTTTGTAACGAACATGGAATTTTCAACCCAGAAAATCGACATAAAACACAATGTCGACCATTCAGGCATCGAAAATAACTGATCATTGATAGAATGAAGTTAGAAGGTGAGAAATAGAAAGAAAGAAATTTAGAATAGAAGAAGAGGGGGAACACAACTGAACAGAATTAGAGTAAAACACAAATCTCACAGCGTAACGAATAAAATATATTATATAACATAACTTTTGAAATCCAAACTTATATCTGTATATACATACCATTTCAGAGTACAACTCATAACATCACAGCGGAAATAAACTCTGTATATATCTAGTATTGAAGCCTCCTACTCCAAGTTCCTCCAAGTATCTGTAAAATCCTAAGTACTTGACTGCCCGTACAAATTTGGGCACCCAAGAGTTTAAGGAAAGCAAAATAAAATAAACTCTGGGTCAGTCATGGGACTTGTGTGAGTAAACTCCAACCATTCGGTTTAACTTTGAAAAATCCTTTTGAAAGAAAAGGATAATAGTAAGACCAGCCCACACATAAACATGGATGGTTTTTACCTTGCTATAACCCAAAACATTTTTGAAACCATATATTTTATGATAGTACAATAATGTCTAATTACAAATAAATAACAATGTAGCATAATGCTTGCATCTCACGCTCTACATATATAGTATACAATCAAAACCGCTGGTGCTTATTAGAGATTGGATTCTGACTATGACAAGGAATGGAACCACCTGCCGATAGTGTATCTCTAGAGGGGAATATACTGGGTTCAACAAGAACGTCTTGCAACCCGGCCACACATGACCGACCACTCATTTCTCTTGAGTGTATCGAATATATTGTCACCTACGGTTGCTAGCAACATAACCGTTCCCCGGAGATACAGAAGCGAAAAGAAGTAACAAATATGAATACTCTCTAGATGGTGACAATACACCCTAATGGGGGCGACCCACATAGCCACGTTGCCTGCCCGATTTTTGTCATTTCCCGGTTAATGAGGCTTGAGGTCATAACGTATCTTTTGACAGATCATACCTCCATTTACTTTGAATGCCACATCATTATACCCGCCAAATCTTAAATTGATTTCCACAAAAATACCACGGGTATAAAGCTAAGAGAAACAAATTCCTCCGCCACCAAACGTGAATACGTTTAAAGAGATCAACTCACGCGATCTATTGGATATACTCTGTCAGACATTCGTTCATACAAGTTAACTTGGGACTGGACACACCGAAGGTACTATTCTATAAATAGAATAGCCCTTGCATAACTCCGTCTTCAATTGTTTTCAATATAATAGATTCGCAACGCTAATGCCCATACAGAGTGGTTTTCAGATGATAATCTGATCCCGGTCTCTCCGTATTGACAATGGAAAATGGTCAAAATTCTTTTAGAGTTGGTGATTTAACTATCAAAGGAAAAACATCCATACAAACAATGGTCACATTTCCAAAAGGAAATTTAATCAATCAATCAATCATCAATCAACACTAATCCCCATTAATTTTACTTATCAATAATCATTTCATTTCCCAATTCCCCTTCGATATCTTTACCCAATATTTTCTCCAACTCACTTATCCTCTCATGATTCCTTGGAAAAACATCTCCATCTATTTAAACTATTTATTTTCTATATCTCAGGAAATATTTCTTATTTACGTTGGAAAAATATTTCCATATATTCACAAAATCTGTATTTCTTATATTTAGAAACATACATTATTAACATTGGACAATATTTCAACTTCTTATTCATGCATTACTATTATTCCACGTTCATCAGTTTCTAACCATAAACTAGTAAGAGAACAATTCCCTGAATATCAATCCCGAAGGCCGAAACCAACATCAGATCGACACTAAGAAAACTGTTCCACTTAACTAGTCTCCAGTCTGTTTCTTATTCCCTTACTACCATTTCTTAATTTCTTATTAAATCATTGCTGATGCATCTTCCACATTCAGTTTACGAATCCACTTCCTTAACGGTAATCCTTTGATTATAATAATATAATCTTTGTTTCTAAAAAAAATTAATTTCAAAATATACCTTTTATTCATTAATTTTAACAAATAAATAAATAAATAATAAGATAAATAAATAAATCTCGATAAGAATCGAAAAGTAAATATTACTTTCATGAATTCGATATGATTGAATTTCAACTAATAACTCCTTTTTGAATAATCTATGTTCGCTTAACGTTCCGATCTCCGGAATGTACTCACTGTTTCAGGTCGACTGAGTTTCTAAATTTACTTTTGAACTTATCACTTCCAACATTTACCAATTTCCCTTTATCACCATTTCAATTTGCAATTCGTTTGGTTTTAGAACATTTTTCACTTTAAATGTGATTATTAATTCTTTACAGAACATCTGGACTTGTTATAGCCAATAAATCTTATCTTAATTAGTAAATACCAATTGTATGCTAAAATTTCATCTACCGGTTTATTTATAAGTTCACATTCCTATTTCAGTTCATAAAATCCATTTATAAGTCAATTTCTTATTTGTTATATATCAAGTTTATAAATTAATCTCGGTTACACTTTCGGTTATAAATTGATTGATTCCAAATCAAATATTGATTATTATGCCCAATTCTAAATTATATAAAATATAATAAATTATATATATAACTTTCGACATCATCGAATTCAAATTACAAATCCTTATGTATTTGTCTTAATCCTCTTTACATTTCAAACATTGAAATAAATTCATCGTTTTCCTTTCTAAACGATTTCCCTTCTCCCCTTCTTAAATTCATTTGGAAATTTATATTTCCAAATTATCTAATACAAATTATTCCTTCTAATTTACAAACATCTTTAGAAACCAAAATGCTTGATTTTATATAATTTAAACAAGTTATTTTCTCTAGCCGAATCGAAATTCCTTTTCTATTTAAAAATAGTTTTTTCCCTTTTAAATCCTAAATTCCTTTCCAATATATTCGAATATACTTTACGGTATTTAAATATCGATTATTTCAGATCAATGTTGTTCAAACATCCCAAAAACACAATAATCAATCACCGATTATTTGTCACATCATATAATGCAATATATATGAATAACAACAATATAATTGTTGAAGAATCCAGTTGGATCCCTCCAACCTGTTTCCCTGCATCCACAGACGTTAATCAATATAACAGTATCTATATTTTCAACCAATTAGTTAGTAAATCATCCAAACAACCATCACACACATCGTTCAATCATTTTTATCAATATTAAATAATGTTTATAAAATTAAAACTGGCAGAGTTAGTGAGTTTACTCACCTTGGTTGATAACGATTATCGTCGGTTGATCACATCAAACTTTTAAATTCGCCTAAAACTGTAACGACCTCCAAATCGCTCCAAACTGGTTCCATTCTGTAGCCTATGTCCATATGATCCTAACGTGACAAGTGGTTCGTAATTCTGATCACGTTTGAACGTTATATTATATTTAAATGTTTATATATTATTTAATTATGTAAAAACTTAAATTTAAGGGATTTTCGGGCCTTACTCGTTTATTCAAATCAGCATACAAAGCCTTCCCGTCTGTGTGAAACGCTCCTTTCGCCAAAAACTACTTCCTTTCCCTTCCCTGCTGGTTCTCACATATATGTATTCGGTCCTTCAGACCGCCTTTGTCCCTTATCATTATATATATATACACACTAGTGAGTTGCCCGTGCTTCGCACACATGTAGTGTATAGTATTATTTCAGGTAATGGTTGTTTTGTAAAAAGTAGTTATATGGTAGTATTGGTAAAGTTTGATGTAAAGTTGATGGACAACCTGTTATTACATTTTGGGAACATCCGTGGTCCTATTCCATTTGTCATGCTTTTGTTTTATGTAGATACTTTTGCATATGGGATAACCAAGGTTCAATGTTTTCTTTAACATATTAGTATACACTATAGTTTGAGTGGGGGGAAAATGGAAATAGGGTATAAAAATGTAATTATTGACAATATGAAGTTGCCTGTAATGCACGTTTTAGTTAGTTGGCCTTAAATATAAGAAGTGTTTTGTAACTTGATTTCTGTCAAAATTTGGTGTTTTATTACTTGGTTTTGATATGTTTTTTGTTTGATCACTAAACATAGTTGCCACTGGCAACATGAATATGTATTTGATGCATCATGAATCAATTACTTGATAGGAATTAATAATTCGTATATCTGCAGATTACTCATATAATTTATGATTGTATTGGTTTTTAATCATATGATCTCACAAGCAGAACTATCAACTAAGCTGAGATTTTTAATAATAATATTACCTTTTTTTGTTATACAGATCAACTATGTGATGCCTTCATGATGCGATGCAATATATGGTGCATTCAGGGAAATACGCCGAGATATTGTGTGGTATCCTAATAGCATCACAAAATTATCGTTGGATATTTTTGATTTTTCTAAATTGAGGCCACTGAGAGTTTTCTTCTTCTTTTTTTGTGTGCATGCATTAGACTACTCAGTAAAATGATGAATTTGAATACAATTTTACTTGTTCATATTTAAAAGCAACTTCTTATTTAATAATCGACGATAACTACAAAAGTAATTGTATGGGCAGTTTAATTCACATTTGTGGAAAATTCAGTTAGAAAAGCTGATGCAAGTTCCTTTATCTTTCTTGTACTTTTGAACCAATTTCAAACACATCTTATAACATGAGTACCTTATAAAAAATATCTTTGTACTTATTTAATTATTAGACTCCCTCTTACTAAATAGAGCAGCTTAAATATTATTGTTTACACCATGTAGCGAACGTTGTATCTAGCTCTGGAATTTTGAGAGGTACATCAAAGCAAATAGTATAAAAAGAATAAAGTCCAAATTTACCGCTATCTGAGCACAACATAAATGAAGACCTCCACACAAACAATTGCATAACTAAGGACATCCGAATAAATACAGCGTTGATCATTTGTAGTAAATTCATTCAAATGTAAACAGTATAATATTAACAGGTTAATATTACATACACACTAATATCACAGTTTAACATTCATTTCAGGAAAAATTCAAAGTAACCAACCTAAAAGAAATGGTATAAAAAAGAGGGTTGTTTCATGCAAACATTAAAGTTCACATCATATTGTTAATACAACTACACTTAACCAAAGATGAAAATAGAAACAAAAAAGGTTACAAGAAGCGAAAATCATTAACTAACCACATAGCTCCCAGGACCTAAATTCTTGGAGACTGAAGCCAGTGAAACTGGGTATAAGTTCGAAAAACTCACATCTATAGAATAGAACTTCCAACCTTTTCCGCTTTTCAAGCCTTCACCATTTTTCCATAATATATCATCATCATACCCATAGCCATAGTCATACTCATCATCATAATCATTAAATCTGTCCCACTCTTATTCAGGATCCAAATCGTGAAAATAACCATTTAAAAATGCCTATTGTAAAATTCCTCAACTTGGAAAAAACAATATGCATGCATTGCATCCAGAGTGATAAACATTGGTTTTCATTGCTACATTAATTCTTTAATATAAAACAATGTCGTACAACAAAATACATATACTCAGGGTATACATTCGTTCCAAATCACTTTTTATATTCAAGTTGAAATGATAAAGCTAGTCTACAATAAGTCGACATGAGCACAACTATTACAGATAAATACAAAAGAAAAATGCCTTCAGGATGAAATGAATAATCTTTGCTTGGATATTTTGGATCAACCATGCTTCCTTTTCCTGTAGGAGTAGCAGCAGGATCCACATTCGCTTCAACACCAAATTTACCTTCTTTTCTTATATCTGCTTCAAAAGAAAATGAGGATAAATAAATTACCCGACATTAGGAATTATTTGCAAGGCTTGTACAAATTATATTCACTAACAACAGGTTTGAAACAACTACTTGACAAAAAAGTAAAATGGTAACGGATCATTCAGAACCACAAGTTAATAATGTTTACAGACCACAGGGAAATTACCCATGAACAAATAGATGATCAGTAACATATACATTACTAATAGCTTGTAGATAACTTACGATATACAATGCAAATATGAACTAAAAAACTAAACAAACATCTAAAATTTCAGCATTGTTAAGTCTCTCCCATTCAGAAGATTTTAATAAAAGATCAACATATTTTTAACAATCCAAGATAAAATTTAAAACTAAAAACCTTTGCATTTTACCATATTAAGTTTATGCTTTTAATATTTAGAACTACAAAAATACTTTAACCTTAAAAAAAACAGGTCAAATGTCATTGTATCCAGAAGTATAAAGATTTCAAAAAAAAATTCAAAAAGAAAATTTTAAGGAAAATGAGTGATCGATTGGTGGAAGAGAGCATTGTTGTGATTAAAATCTATGTTCAAAGAAGGATCAAAATAGAGGAAAACACAAATTATCAAAGCTAGGTTTAGAAGTAGGAAGTATATGTTCAACTACCATGTGTGTTTTGTGCCATCTCGCATAGTTGACTCCAATGTGCGTGTTCCTATTTTAACCCAAAATTTTACCTATACAACTTTATTGTTGGTTATATATCAGTATCAAATAGCTAATAGATATTATATCAAAAACAATTAGTAAAAAAGTATACGTGGTAAATAACTAATTCACATAAGACTCAAATGCAAGTATGAACTCATATGTATCTAGGTTAAACAAAAGAAAGCCCTCTAAACTAAAACAGTACAGAATCACAGAATTGCAAGGGAATCAAATGTAGTCAAGCAAGAGTACGGGTAATCACAAAATAAAAATATAATATCTAGTGTTTCTAGATTATTATCAACACCATTATCTGTAAAACATAATACAATATAAATAAAAAAATAAATTTACTCAGTGATCATATAGTCCGTTTTCCATGTCCAAACCAATAAGTGAGCTGAAACTTGAAAATTCTTACCATCAAATAATAAACCATCTCGAACCCAATGATTAAAAATAGTCTACGTTATTTAATTATCTAAACTTAACCATGATCCTTAAGTTATAGTTAAGAATTAATATTATGAAAATGAAGGAATGCCACTGCATGTCTACTCAAACATTCCCTGTGTTGAGGATGATACTTAGGTAAATGGTATATGGAATAAAAAAGCAGTGCTGCACTATTATTTAGACTTAAACAATACTAATATGATACTCAATTGGCGACCTTCACCGCTACAGAAAGTGATGACTTAGGAGTTGCCGTACTGATAAATCCTATGGGTAAGAAGTCAAATACAATGTAGCAACCGTGAAAAGCAGAAAAAGGAAAACATGGTAAATGCCTCATAAATAATGGGTAATTTATACGAACAGAATAAGCGCAGTATCAAATTCCATAGAAGGTAGAGAAGCGATGGTACCTGATCAGATAATCATACACAGAGCGTTGAAAGGAAAACGTAATAACATAAAATAACTATCAAGAGATTACCTTTGCAACAAATAGTGTGAGCAGCTAGCAAAGTAATAGGCGGTGTGAGAGCGAGTATGCTGCCTCATTAACTTCACAGTGGATGAGATTGAATCTACTTGATGATGCAAACGAATAGAGGGAAATGGCAGATGTCGGCGGGTGAGATGATGGTGGGCTCTGAAATCAAGGAAACGTTATCAAGGAATATCAAAATGCAAACCTATATTAGACCAAATAGAAGGCAAACTTAATATCTTAGATTAACGAAGAGTGATCTTCCTCATGAGAAGTAATAACCCTACGATCCGAAGGAAGCACCTGGACCAAAAGAAAAAAGATTTGACACATTCCTAAACTTGTTTGCTTTTTTCTTCTTTCCTTTGATATGACAGAATAATTTTTGATTTGAAACATCAAATGTTAAATCAGAAGTTCAATATTTATGGCATTAAAAATTACAGAAAAACAGCAAAGTTAAAAAAAGATCGGTCTAAAAATGTAATAATATCAAACATAATAATTCTATGATTTGAAACATCAAATTATAAATCAGAAGTTCAATATTGACGGCATTAAAAATTACAGACAAATGACAAAGTGAAGAAAATGTCAGTGCCAAAATGCAATAATATCAAGCAAAATAATTGTATGATTTGAAACATCAATTTTAAATAAAAAGTTCAATATTTATGGCATTAAAAATGTGTACAATTTAAAAGGGTTAACGCTCTAAATTTGCAACTAATCAACTTTCAAATAACATACTTCTCTTAAAATCTAAATGGTCAGATACATACTTCTCTCAAATAACATACTGTCTTAAAGTCTAGATTTGAAAAGGAAGAGGAAAATTGAACTTGAAATACCCATGTTGTTATACTAATATATTACAAAACAGGTTGTCACAGTATGTATATGAAACAATATCGAATAATATGAAAGCAGAACATTTAGTCAGGATAACAAACGGGAAAACAAAGGAAAAAATTACCTTTGATTTTTACTTTTATTGTCATCCAACTGGTTAGTCGTAGTTTAGTGCTAGGCTAAACATAGTTTCTGGAAGGATAAAGACATCATTGAATTAGAGGAGTACAAATTACATGAAAAAATATATATAACATAGAGCAAATGATTATTCTATTAGTTGATATACAACACGTAGACAACCATGTCTGTTAAAGTAAATTATTTAGCAGTATTGCAAATGAAACTATGCGTGAGTCTTTTTAAATTTTTTTTAGTTACTGACTGGTGAGAACAAATTCGTAGTAAGCCGACTATGTAGGTAAAATAAATCATATGGCATCCTAACCGATTATATTGAATATTTCAGTCCAGGGAAGAAATGGAGTACAAATATAAAGTATTGCAAAAATCCTATATCTATAATTGTCATATGCATAACCAAGTACATAAGCTAGTAAAGAAGCAATGATACTCTAACTATAGCTGTCATATGCATAACTAAATTTACTTATTGAATGTAGACACTGAATTCAACATATGCAAGCGTTCTTCTTATGGAACGACTCATCCATTCATCCACCAATCACATGTAATTCAAAATCGATAGCAATTGTTATATAGCACATCCTTGTCCTAGTGCCCCGTTAGTTAGTACCAGCCTCATACAAACAAATTAATTTTAGGGTCCCAGACTTATAGGCATATAATTGCATGAAAAGATGTTGGTAAACATTTTAACAATCAATACTGAACAAATGTTTGTGTATTATTATTTTTTAGTTTTTTGATTATAGTTTATACTTGTAGGAATTAAAACGACGTCACAATAAAAATATGAACCAAAATTGTGAAGAAAAAAAATCAAATAAATTTTTACCAAGTAGCAAAGAAAAGTACTGTATTACTTATAATACAATGAACATAACAAAACTGGCATTGTAATATATGCTGTTATAAATGCAGCAATGAGGAGAGAAAACATGCTAGAGTTACTTCAAGGTAACACTGTGTGCGTGTGTGTGTGTGTGTTTATATATACATACATACATATATGTATATAACATGCTTGTAATCCGCAAACATAACAATAGGTATATACGAATAAATGTTATACACCATGTAGTTAGACTCATTAATTTCATGAAAAGAAAATAAATAAACGCTTCGGATTATAAGAATGTAGTGATCAAACAAATCGTTGTATTGGAGGAATAGGAATCTGAACATAGATAAAAAGCATATAAATATCCATGAAGTACAATTTAATTCACAGTATCAAACATATAACATCAAATGCTAACAAATTTAAACATTAAAAATATAATATTTTTTATGTTGTATAGGAATCATAAGGAGCCACAAAGGTTATTATGAACGTGTTATTAGAATAACAATTCTCTAGCTGAGTAATTTGGAGTATTAAAAGCAGGAAGTAAATTTAACAAAGAAGCAGTAAATTTGTTTGACATTATCTTAATTATATACCCAAATTCAATCATGCAGAAGACATGAGTTATAAGTAGAGGGAACCATAGGAATTAAAACCTTACTTGTTGACACAACGTCGAGTAAGAGAAGTCATCCGCAGTAATAGCAGGTTGTCAATTGGAGTATACGCAGCGCAACAGATACTCAACTATACTAAAAGTAATGCTGTGACAAAGGAATTGTAACAATGAATTAAAAAATCAATGTTGCGGAAATTGTAATCACTGGTATGGACAGTAATAGTTTACATGAAAACACTGGTACATTAGTAGAGTGGGATAGTAACCCCAGATTGGGAGAAAAAAAAAAAATCAAAGTAGCATTACTGCAGGATCTTAATAAAATCGTAGTAGAAAGATGGATGTATCGTACCTGCGATGAAAAGCGGACGTCGACATATTAGTATGCCATCATCTGAATAAACCGAGGAAAAAAATTAATTAGCAAATCGATTCAGGTTTAATGTGGAGATAAAATCGCATTGGAATAGATGGGAACAACACAATATACAGATAGGAATTTAGTACAGAGAAAGAGAATGCGAAGGTTGCGAAAGACGGGACTAGTTACTATACAGAAAATTAGATTACAGATTTGGAGATAACCTGATAAACGTTAAGCAAGAAATCAGAGGACGTTAGTAACTTACCTTGCAGGCCGATCAAGAAATTCGATTTGCAGGAGGATCAGCCGCGTCGTAGTAGGGTGTTAATGGTGAGTACTGAGGTAGAAAGTAGATCGGGTTGGCGCAATGAAGTTTTTTATGCACAACAATGTTGATTGGTTAGTTTTAGTGAGGTTGCCCGTTGGCTTTGGTGTTTTTCTGTTTGGTGGGAATTGCTCCCAATTTTTTGTTGCAGGTTGGTCTGCCTGCGGATTGTTCTGTGGCTTTGTTTTTTACTTTTTCTATTGATCTCCCATTTTTTCTATTGCTCGATGGGAATTGCTTCAACTTTTTCTGTTCGGTGGCTTTGGTTTTTAATTTTTTGTTCCTGGTCTTTGCTACCCAGCTTTGGTTGGTTATTCTGGGCTTTTGCTTGTTCCCTAGGCTCTGTGATCTTTGCTACGGGCTTTGGGCAAGTTTTCTTTGCTACTCACTACGAGGTCTCTTCCGTGTCGTTAGTGACTACTTTGTGTTGGTTTTCGCCTGGAAGTGGCCCCTTTTGTCCTCTACCTTGTGTATCGGCTACAAGGGATGGGTGGCTTCTCTACTGTAGGCGTATAGTGGACGATGAGCTCGTTCCCTATACGGTTTACCAGAGTGGTGGCCTCCCATGTTTGTCGACCACTGTGGTAGGAGTTCCGAGATCCGTTGTTGGAACTTTACCTTCAGATCAGGTCTATCAATCTGATGATAAACCTGCATTGGTAAAGTTCATACAGCTATTGGTGTTGTCTCCATTGAGCGACTCCACACTTTATTTTGGCCCTCTTGTCGCCTCTCATATGTCGTTGTCTTCCTTTTCTTCTCCATCCCCTTCTTCTTCTCCTAGATCGGGCTCCGCTCCGTCTATTTCTACAGGGTCTTATCCCCTTCTTAGTAAGGCCGAAATAGCGATCATTAACGATCGTCTATCACACCTTATTACGAACTCTTACCCCCCTCGTTGCTCGGTGAAAGGCGCTTGTGATCCGGTCCAGCGTCTTGATGTGTCTTCGGGGTTTTCTGGTTTTCGTGAGGCCTCTACTCACACGACTTCTCGATCCGATCGTCGTATTCGACGTACGGATCCTCGCACTTCCCGTACTATTCGCACACGCTCTGTAGCGGCGTCTGAGCAGATCGTTAGATCTACTCGTCATACTATTTACCATATCTGAGAGACGCGGCTCGCCCATTCCGCTTAGCCTCCTCCTAGAGTTTAGGTTGCTTCTTTCAGTAGTATCTTCATGGCTAATTTCCTTTTCTGGAATGTTCGGGGGATTGGGAATGATGATTCGGTGGCTAGGCTCAAACGCATGGTCCGTAAGTATTCTATCTGTTTGGTAGCACTTCTGGAGCCATTTGTGGGACCAGAAGCGATTACCTCTTCGATCCTTTCTCTTGGCTTTGGTGGGGCCATAGCTAACGTTTCCGGCAAGATATGGATCCTCTGGTCCAAAGGTGTTGTCGTCCACCCTATATTCGACTGGATCAGCTTTTATCCGTGGCTCATTCATTTCCAGGTCTTTCTTCGTCCTTCCTATTTTCTGCGGTCTATGCTAAGTGCGATACGATTGAGAGGCAAGCCCTGTGGGCGGATGTTCTTTCATTGTCGGACTTGGGATTTTCCGAATCCGTGCTTGGTGGCGACTTTAATGTTGTTGCAAGTCAAGCAAAAAAGCGTGGTGGAAATGTTGTTAACCGTTTGTCGATCGCGGATTTCAACGCTTTCATCGTTCGTTCGGGACTCTCTGAAGTGTCCTTTGTTGGATCGGCTTTCACATGGTGTAACAACCAAGAAGGCCCTAACCGGATTATTTCTAGGCTTGATAGGATCTTCGCTTCGGAGGGTTGGTTTAGTCTTCCCTTCTTGTTCTCTATCACCCATCTTCATTGTACCTTTTCCGACCATGCCCCTATGCTTCTTAGCTGTTCCCCCCACTCCCTGTCTGGCCCTTCCTCTTTTAGGTTCCAAAGCATGTGCCGTTCTCACCACTCTTTCTTCGGTGTCGTTGCCGACTCCTGGTTAGCTCCCATGGATGGTGCCCCCTGTGTTGCCTTCTCTCGCAAGCTGAAAAGGCTCAAATCTTGCCTTAAGGCGTGGAATCTGCAAGTGTTCAAGAATATTTTCGACCATGTTAGAGTGACTGAAGAAATTCTTATACTTGCGAAAGCGACTTTTGACGAGGAGCCTAATGTTGTCCATAAGGAAGCTTGGGCGTTGGCTCAGCTCGCTTTCTCTTCTGAACTTCGTATCGAACACGACCACCTTCATCAGAAAGCTAGAATTAAGTGGATTGTGGAAGGAGATACAAACTCCAAGTTCTTTCACTCGACTATTCGTAAGAAGAATAGTCTTCTCTCCATCCGTCAGATTCGTCGCCCAGACCTTTCTTTGGCTTCCACTCCTAGTGAAGTCAAAGATACTATTCTCTCCTACTTCCAATCCTTCATCTCCGTTCCCTCGGTTTCCTTGCCTGACCCGTCCATGCTTGCTTTCATTCCTAGGTTGATTCTTCTTTTGGATAGCTCTGACCTTGCCGCACCCCCTACCTTGGAAGAAATACGTTCTTGTGTATTTGCTCTAAGCAAGGATAGTGCGAGTGGGTCAGATGGTTTCAACGGAGTTTTTTATAGAAGCGTGTGGCCTTTCATTCAGGCAGATTTTTGCCTCGCCGTCCAGCCTTCTTTTTGGGTGAAGATCTCCCTGCTGGATGGACTTCCACAAATTTAGTTCTCATCCCTAAGTCTGATCATCCTTCCTCTTGCTCAGATTTTAGACCTATCAGCTTGTGTAACTTCTCTAATAAGGTCATTTCTAAGGTCCTTACCTCTAGACTGGCTTCGTATCTTAAGCGCTTTATTTCTTCTTCTCAGGATGGATTCGTAAAAGGACGACTCATCACCGATAATGTCCTTTTAGCTCAGGAGCTGATTTATCAGATCGACAAGAAGGTTCGAGGTTCTAATGTGGTTGTTAAGCTTGACATGGCAAAGGCTTACGACCGCATGTCATGGTTCTTCATCATCAAGGTCCTCAGGGCTTTCGGTTTCCCGGAACCCTTTATTGATGTGATCTGGAGACTAATCTCGAACTGTTGGTTTTCCGTGCTCATTAATGGCTCGGCCACCGGCTATTTCAACTCCGGTAGAGGTCTCCGCCAGGGAGATCCCCTATCCCCTTCCCTTTTCATCATTGCTGCCGAGGCCTTTGTTCATGGACTCCACTCCCTTACGATAGCTGGGCAGATCCATAGGTTTGGTTTTCCGAGGGAATGCCCTATCATCTCCTCCTTATCTTTTGCTGATGACATCATAATTTTCACTAATGGGTCTCGGCGCTATTTTCGATGTCTTCTTGGTTTTATCAGTAGGTACGAGAGCTATTCGGGGCAACTCGTGAACACTGACAAAAGCTGCTTTGCTCCTGTTAAAGACCTTTCCTCGATCAGATCCTCCTGGATTGAATCTACCTCTGGCTTTAAGGCTAGTTCCCTACCGCTTCCGTATCTAGGTATAGCTCTATATCGAGGTAGGAAGCTCAACGCCATTTTCGATCCGCTAACTGAAAAAGTTAGGGGTAAGAATATTAGGTGGAATGCCTCCCTCATCTCTCAAGCCAGTAGACTAGTTCTCATTAAGTTTGTTCTTGACTCCATGGGTTCGCATATCTTTGCTGCAAGGACACCCACTGCTTCCTTCTTTCGCTCTTTCCGTTCTTTGGCCTCTTCCTTTTTTTGGGGCAACAAGGACAACGTTTCTCGTCATCACTGAATTTCTTGGAACGTCATTTGTCGTCCCAAAGATGAGGGAGGTCTTGACCTCCATAACCCTAAGGACATCTGTTTGGCCTTTGCTTGCAAGCTTTGGGCAAGGTTTGGAGCAAACAACTCCCTTTGGGCGACGTTTCTCCATGCCATGTACCATAGGCTAGCAAGCTCGAATTTCACTGGTACCCCGTATAATGCTAGTGAGACGTGGAAACGTATGCAATTCGTTAAGGCATTAACGGATGGCCATGGGAATGATACCATTTGGGATGGTACTCCTTTCTCTCTCAAGGGAGCGTGGGTTTCAGTGCGGATTCCTGGTCCACATATCCCTATTTTCAGCTTTATCTGGAATGTTCGTATCCCGCCAAAGGTTTCTCTGTTCATGTGGAAAGCTTTGCATGATGGTTTACCTATAGATGAGAACATTCAGTGTATAGGCATCTCGCTCGTGTCCAGATGCAGGTGTTGCAGCGTTGGATGCTCTGAGTCCTCCTTTCACTTGTTAATCTCCGGTTCCTGTGCCAGAGCTGTATGGAATTATTTCGGAAACCTTATGGGTTGCCGAGGTAGTGCCAACTTAGTGGAAGGTTTGCTAAGTTGCTCGGGGACTGGGAACTCTAGTAAATCATTTCGGGCTATTCTACGTCATCTGATTCCTTGTCTTATTTGCTGGCACATCTGGTGCTCCAGGAATAAGGCGATTTTCGACGAAGTAGCAATGGACCCTCATTCGATTATAAGGAAAGTTAGGAATGATGTTTTCCTAGCTTTTCGAGATCGTCCTTTCAGAGGTTTCTTGAGTGGCCGCTCTAGGAGATTGGCTGTTTCGTTTGATATTTTAATGCCTACGCCAAATCTGAGGGCTGGCATCGGTTGATTTTAGGTTACCTTGTTTTGCTTTTAATCGGTGACTAGTCAATGGTTTTGTTTTTGACTCCTATTTTTCTTTCCTTTTTGTTTGGCTTTTCTTTTGTACTTTATTAATCTTTTTTTTTCCTTCTGCTTTAGTGTTTTTTTTTTCATACCCCCCCTTTGATGTTTGTTGTTTGTGTAGGATTTTCAGGTCCAACGTTTAGACTGATAGGAGATTGGTGGCTGCTTTTGTCTTAGGATTCTTGGCCGAGTTCTGCTGCAATATTGGAAGGACAGACGACGTCTGGGTTCTTGGGTCCATAAGGAAGCTGTGGAAGCTGACACCGCTTCAGTTGTCTGAGTTGCTAAGATGTTTATGGAGCTACTCACCTATGGCATCTTGGCTCTCAAGGAGGCTTGTCTGCTGCTCTTGAGCTTTTCTTTTCTTGGATATTTGGACTCATCGTCGTTCCTTAGCTTGCTGATGGAACATCTCCTTCGTCAGAGGATTAGTTTGGAGCTGCTTTTCCATTGTGTTTGCTTTGTACCGTTTGTTGTATTTCGGATTTGTCCCCCTTTTTTTGTGTGCGTACGGTTTCTGTTATTTAGAAATCGTTTTTTTGAGCCTTTGGAGAATGGCTAGATTCTCCCTTTTGGTATGATATTTTATTAAAAAAAAAAGAGGGGAGGGTGAAATTAATGGATTGCAGCGGTTTTGTAATTGAGGAAGTGTGAAAAAACGAGGAAGGGTAGGTTTTCGGAGATCGTGGTCTAATATTGGGAAGCGAATAAAAAAAATAGGGAAGTACAAAGTTGTTTGGATTTTGAAATTCTGATCAACGGAAGAGCCACATTAGCAATGTTATTTTCCTGTTTTAGTATTTAAGTAATACATTTCTTTTCTTCTTTATTTTTTTTGGGCTTCACCAAAACAAACTGGCTCATCACCATCTAAACGCAAACCCGCATATATACGGTACCCTTCTTCCTCAAAAATACATCTCGCTCCAGTATAATGTTCCAACGCTATTTCCAGACTTTGAAAGCTTCCAACTCTTTTCCCCCTTTACGAAAACATGAAATGAAGCCATTAACATCATCTCTAACTCCTCCTCTTCCCTTCCATACATTTATTTGCCAACTCGCATGTTCACCCATCATCGCGAGTTCCTTCTTTTCCTCTTTGATACAGTGTTGGTCACAAAACATTTGGTGCCCAAAATCTTCATACCATCGCAGTTTTCTTTCCTTTATCTCTTCACGTATGCGAACTGCATGCATATCCATGCCATGCTTTTCCAGTACCGAAACAAACAGCACTGCTATCTTTTTAATGGCCATAGCCACTATTAGACATTTTCAAACTCCCTCTTCCCCTCGTTAAAATCCAAACCAGAAACACCAACCGTCACTATACAGGTGAAATCGCTCCATTTACAGACCCTTTTTACCGCACTTCACCATCTTCCCAATGCCCAGAACTTAACCCAACCGTCGGATCAAAACTTACCTCGCCACTTCATGCATGGTGACTGCGACGTTACAATGCTGCCACTCCTTGCTGCAACACCTTCATATACTCACGTACATGCTCACGTGCTCTTGTTTCATGCGTAGAGAAGAAGAGGTGGATTGTGAGAGAAGCCATGAGTAAAAATGGCTTGCTGGGTGTGGAGGAGGTAAGCCAGATAGTCTTTTTTCTTTTCTTTTTTTCCTCCGATCCAATTTTGTGTTTCTTCACAGGTTCTTGCCTCAGGAAAATGGACGAGACGATATATTTATAGTTTGATAAAGCCGTGGGAGCCAAGGCGTATGGTACACATAGGTTGGCTATGGCACTTAGGGTAGGTGACTATATAATACGTTGATTTGATTCTTCGAAGCACCAAAATTCCTGAGCAAACAAAAATGGAGCTACTACGTACGTTTTGATAGGAAGAGGAGTGGGATAAGATGGAAATCAGTTTTCATATGCATGTGTATTTCTATCGTGTATTACAGATTAGTACAGGGTAGGTGGTATTGAAAAGAGGGTAGAGTAGCTGCTGAAAGGATGGGTTTTCTTCGAGTTTTCATTTCAATGTTTCTTCGTATGTGGTGTATATAGTGTATACGGTATATGTATTTATATAAGTTTAGCTGCTTACAAGGGACACATATAATACTTTAATATGTATGTTTGTGGCTTTCTATGGTATGCATATATTTTGTTCAATTTATTTCAATACGAATAATGCTTTTGTGTTACATATAGACGAATGTAGATGGATGAAGAAGTAGGTATGTGTCAAAAATACACACATGGGTAAGTGTTTATTCTGAAAACAAATGCTGAGTTTATTTACAGTGTAATTCTTGTAGGATCTAAAATTTTTACTAACAAATAATATAATAAGTTAATAAAGTTTCATATTGAATTTATTACACCTAAAGGTTATAGTTTCTTAATCTTATATGCGTTTGTTATCGACTATCAAGTGTTTGTTCCTGTTTTTGGATTTCACGTGGATGCTTCTTGTCCTTATTAGACCTTATGTACTTTGGGAAAAACGTATCCTAACTATGGCGTCATGCGTATGTGTTTCCTCACATGCTCTGTGCTCATTAAGGATCACATGCAACCTACAGAAACTAGTAACATTATTATTTGTAGAATTTTTTTTTCAATTTGGTCACCTTTTAGAAACTTATTACTCATTTAGCCTAGTTTTAAAACTTATTACGGCCGTAGTCTGGTTTATGTCACATCAGCCAAAACAAATATTTTTACTTGCTCCATTTCAAATGGAGCACACTGCTCTATTTGAAATGCCGCACAGAATACAAATATTGCGCTCCATTTGAAATGCCGCACAAAATACAAATTTTTTGCTCTATTTGAAATGCCGCAGTGTGCTCCATTTGAAATGGAGCAAGTAAAAAAAAACATTTTGGCTGATGTGACATAAACCAGGCTACGGCCGTAATAAGTTTTAAAACTAAGCTAAATGAGTAATAAGTTTCTAAAAGGTGGCCAAATCGAAAAAAAATCCTTATTTGTATCATCACTTTAGGCTTTTGTAATGTATGGTGTAGCAAGGGCAAAAGCAAATTAGTCTCTTCTTGAAAAAGTGATACGTACGAAGCTTGGCATGGAAGAAACATAAATATATATGTTATTATTATCGTATATTGTTATTATATGTATATGCATAAAGCTGTTAAATGATACGATGTGTGCATTCCAATAACTTGAAAGTAACTGGCTTTGGCATTTGTAATTAAAACTAGTGATAGGAGAGTAGAAAAATATAGTGTACATTGTACACGCCTGTTTCGAATAATATCATAGTCCAACGTAACACCTAATTCACTATCGATTATCATGTATCAACCCACATGTGGCACATCTCAACTCCCAGTACATATAATGCACTTATATCACACAAGGATTTAAAGCTAGTAGATGCTTCAATACGACCTATACTAGTGAAAAATTTATATGCGTAGGCCATGCGCCCCATTATGAAAGACTTCGTCCACTTAACGGACTGCTATCGACAAAAATGAAAATGCCATTGCGACGGGTAACGTGTCACGATCACAAAAATATAATAAAATAGACTAGTTAGTTTATCCTGTGAAATTTCAAAAATGCAGATATAGGGTGTGAAAATATTTCAAATAAAAAGTTGCTTATTTTTCAAATTAAAAATTACAGTAAAATTTTAAGAATTAAATTATAAATACGCCTCAAAAATCTTATCCAAACTTGAAACCGATATTCAATTTTATTAGATAAACAGTTATGGCTTATATACGATTCCATAGCGACTATTCGAAAATTTTATTTGTCCGTATCTTACAATCTACAATGCTAAATATCGATTTTTCTCTTCCATTAGAAAAATACAGTTAACTAGATTTGAACATTTCTTGTTTCAAAGAAATCCGATTCATAACGAATCCGTTATATTCAATTGAAGTTCGAATCGTCAAATTATGAACTGCCGCGACATTATGAGCTCGATTATAATTTATTTTATAATTAATATGTTCAACTGTCGTTTAAAATAATATATTCATTATTATAACTCAAATATAAACTAAATTAAATACTTTAAATTATTCAATATACACAAAATTGCCAATTCAGCTATTTTCGACTATTTCAAAAATTATATTATCATTAAATATCCAAATATTTGAATTCAAACCATTTTAAACTACCAAACTACTACATTAAAATAACTAAATAAATTAATTATTAAATCGCTAAAATTTTGGGATGTTACAACTTTACTTGCAAAAGACACAGAAAAAAATAAGGTTCCAGGCTAAGAACATCAAAATGAAAGTAAACACAAGAAGATAGCAAACGGCAAATAGATGTTATCCAACCACTGTCACATCCAACCGTCTAGTAATGCAGTATTGCTACCAATTGATAAATATTAATGTTAATAGTTACCATTCTTTGGTAGCTCTTTGTCACACATATCACTGCTGCTATTTCTACAAAGTGTGGTCTTGGCAGCAATAACCTGCATATTCAAGGTACTAAGACAATGGTCAGATAATGAAAAACATGTTAAGACTAAGAAGCCTTACTGTTTTCTAAGCCTGAGTAAGGGCTATCACCAGAGATATTAGCTAAGGTCATTTACCTATTTTAAAGAGGCTAAAATACAACTATGAAAGATGGGTCATCGGCTGAATTTATTTCTATTAAATTAGATATTAAATTTAAAGTGATAATATATTAAGGAGGAATGGGAACTAATATTTTGGTAAGTAAAACGATCTAAATTGACTTCCAGAATATGTTTCCCTTTTTTGATTATTTTCTGCAAGCAATATGTAAGCAATACATAATCGTGTATATTGATCATTAGCCATGTTAGAAAATAAAATAAACGAGACAAGATTGAAGAGAAATTTTATTATTGATGAATTGCAATTGTAAGATGATACAAACTGTATATAGAAGACCTCTACTTATAATACAAGAAATAAATACAAAAAGGCTTGAATAATGGGAATGTGACCATTGTATTGTTATAATAGGCATGTGACCGTTGCTATGTTATAATGAGAATGTGACCATTGCATTGTTATAATGGGAATGTGACCGTTGCATTGTTATAATAGCCATGTGACCGTTGCTTTCCCATTATTTCATTACTCTCCCTCAAAATGAACTAGGGTTCCCATTTCTATCTCCGCCTCCATCAACGACTTTTAGATCCTCCCTCAATCTCATAAAATTCTTGGTAGACAAAGCTTTTGTAAGCGCATCAGCTCGCCGATAATACGTGGGGACATGACAAACCGCTAGTTTTCCTGTCTGAGTTTTGTCTCTAACAAAATGAAAGTCATTTTCAAGATGTTTCGTCCTCGAATGTTGAATCGGGTTGAGTGATAAAGAAACTGTGCTCTTGTTATCACACTAAATGACTAGTCTTCGATTTAGAGCAAACCATAATTTTTGCAACAATGATTTAATCCAAGTAACTTCTGCTATCGCACTTGCTAATGTTCGGTACTCCACCTTTGTGCTAGATATGGAAGTGGTCTGCTGTTTTTTAGTACACCAAGAAATAATATTGAAGCCAAGGTAGACACAGTACCCTGAAATAGATTTTCAATCATCAATATCATTGGCCTAATCTGCATCACTAAAACACTGTAAGTTGAGCTCTTTTTCAGGCTTTATAATTATGCCATGATTTTTTGTGCCTTGCAAGTATCGTAGAATCCTTATTAGTGCATTCCAGTGTTCTGATAGGGGGTTCTGCATGTATTGACTTAGCTTGTTAACACTATAGCATATGTCAGGTCTTATAATCGTTGTGTATTGCAGTGTTCCAATTATGCTTCTATATTGTTTGGCATTGTCAATAGCTTCACCTTTATATTTTGACTGTCTTAGGTTGCTAGTTATAGGTGTCAGCAAGGAATTAGCCTGATGCATTTTTGCCGTTTGAAGAATTTCTGAAATGTAATTTTGTTGAGGTAAAATTAATTCCCTGTCATTTTTCTTAATAGCTTGTATTCCAAGGAAATTTTTTAGTTCCCCCATGTCTGCTATGAAAAAGTTTTGATCAAGTCTTTGTATGATGTTATCTATTTCTTGATTGTTATCTCTTGTGATCAACATATCATCAACGTATACCAAGATATAGATATTTCCATATGTGCCTCTCTTCATATATAGTGAATTATCTGATTTGGCTTGTGTGAAGTTCATGTTTAATTTAAGTTTCTCATACCAAGCTCTTAAAGCTTGCTTTAAACCATATATAACCTTATGTAACTTGCATAATTTATTGCCATAGCTGTAGCCTTTAGGTTGACACATGTAAACCTCTTCAGTAAACTCCCCATTTAACAAAGCATTGTTGACGTCTAGCTGCCTTATATTCCATCCTTTACTTATAGCAATGGTAAATATGACTCTAATTGTTGTGGGCTTTATGACTGGAGAGAAAGTTTCATTAAAATCAAATCCAAACTATTGTGCATAACGTTTAGCGACCAATCTAGCTTTGTATTTGTCAATAGATCCATCCTCTTTTCTTTCCATCTACATCCAGTAATGTTTTTGTGTTTTGGTGGTGTTACCAAACTCCATGTATTATTTTTCATGAGTGCCTGATATTCAATATTCATGCCTCTTTCCATTTTTATGATTTTATTGTTTGCTCAAAGTTGGTTGGTTTTGCTTCAATAACTGAGGTATTGTACACTTTAGGTTTGAAAATCCCACTTTTCGACCTTGTTGTCATGTGATGTCCTATGTGCATATGTTGTGGCTGAGATGTCTTTCAGTATTGCTATTTGTTCCTGTTTCTGCATTGCTGTTGATTTCTGCATCACTACTGCTCTACATGTCTTGATTGATCTGATTTGTGTCCGTACTTTCTAAATTATCATTCGTCTCTACTGTTTGCTCATTTGTTTCTTCCATGGAGTCATTTTGTAAGTTTTTATTAATTATATCTTGATGATCATCACTAATATTATCAGTCAATGATTCTGCAAAAACTTGCTTGAATTGCTCCCCACTAACAAGTTTTCTATATGATTCTCTTTGATTTCCTGTTTACCTGTAAGGGGAAATGTATTTTCATCAAAAACAACGTGTTTGGAAATGTAAATTCTCCCATTTTTGTCTAAGCATTTATATCCTTTTTTGTTCTGTGCATACCCAATGAAAGTGCATGGGCTTGATCTCATGCTTAGTCTGTGCCTATTGTAATCTCTTAGGCATGTAAAACACAGACAACAATATGTTTTCAAAAAATTATAGTCCGATCTAACATTATATATCATCTCATATGGATTTTTGTTATCTAGAACTTTAGTTGGTAATTTATTGATGAGAAAAACTGATGTGTAAAAAGCTTTATTCCAATATTTCATTGGTACTGAGCCTTGAGACATTAATGTTAGACCCATCTCTACTATGTGTCTGTGTTTTCTTTCTACCAAACCATTTTGTTCAGATGTGTGAGGGAAAGTCAATCTATGTTTTATTCCTCCTCTAGCAAAATAATTAGTTAATGGTTTAAATTCCCCCCACCATCGGTTTGAATTTTTTTAACATTACAATTGTTTTGTTTTTCAACGTGAGTTATGAATTGTATGACAATATTACATGTTTCTGACTTATTCTTTAGCATATATATCCAAGTATATCTCGAATAGGCATCCACAAGGGAAAGGTAGTACCTGTATCCTTGATATGAATTCAGTGGTGCTGATCCCCACAAATCAGCAGTTATCAGCTCGAGAGGTTTATTTTATATAGTTTCAGAATTTTTGAAAGGAAGTTTATGACTTTTGCCAATTTGGCAGTGTGTGCATGTGTGTTTGGCAGGTACACTATTATTAAAAGAAATATTATTATTGCATAAAATAGTTTTAACAACTTCAATACTAGGATGTCCTAATTTCCTATGCCATAAATCAAGATTATATTGGTTGCCATCTTCATTACATTCATTATTACTGCTGCTAACATTAATACTCCTATTACAATCATTATTATTTGACTCAACATTATTACACCAGAATTTTCCACTAGTATCCCTAGTCTTCAAGTTGTCAAATTTGTAAAGTCCATCATGTAGATTACCCCGTAATAATATTTTGTGGCTCAGTAATTCCTTAACTACACAAAAATTTGGGTGAAATTCAAAAAAAACATGATTGTCGTTGGCAAATTTTGATACACTTAGCAAGTTTTTATTAATAGAGGGTACTTTAAGAAGTTTGTTTAGATTAAGTTGCCTTTTTCGTAAGATAGTGTCATTGCCAATGTGTGTTATATGTGCAGTTTTACCGTCCCCTATGTGTAAAGATTTCGTACTTGAGTAGTTTCTGCTTCCAGTGCTAAGATTTTTGAGATTTCTGGTTACGTGATGGGTGGCACTCAAATATGGGTACCGTTCTTCAAAATTGTTGTCTTCACCTTTGCTAGTATCATTATTGCCAATATTTTGATTTTTATTAGCATCATTGTTGTGTCTATTTGAGTTCATCACGACCATATTGACTTGTGGTGCCTTCTATGTTGAATTAGCATGATTATATTGTTGTCCACTGTCATTATTATACCTGAAATAGCACTTGTCGCTATGTGACCAAATTTTTGACATATTTGACACTTTACTCGATTGTTGTTGTTCCATCTTCCTCGTCCTCGACCTTTTTGTGGATGAAAACCTCCTCCTTGTGGTTGAAGACCCCTTGGATACTGATTTTCTTGTGTGTTCCCATTAATGTTGTTGTTACTTCCTTGTGATTGCTTAGTTTTAGCTACAACATAATTTGCAGAAAACTTACCTTGTGTTGTCTTTCTTTGATCTACTCTTCCTTCATGAGCAAGAAGTGCAGATCGAACGAACTACAGATCAGGTAAAGTTTGTTGCGTAGCCAGGACCGTTACTAAAGATCAATATTCTTCATCAAGCACTCCGGTAATAAAAAGTATTTGTTCACTATCGCTGATTTTATGCCCAACAGCACTTAGTTTGTCACATATGTTTTTAATTTTGCCCAAATTTTCTTTCATGCCAGTATCTTCTTTTCTGCAATTTTGAAGTTCTTTTCTACATTGCATGATTTTGGCTGCGGATTGCGAGCTGAAAATTTGTTCGACAGTAGTCCAAATTTCATAGACGAGCTGCACCCAACGATCTGTGACAAAAGATTAGGATTTATAGAAGATTAAAGCCATGATGATAATAAGTTATCTTGTCTTTGGTATTTGGTGTATTCTGGATTTGGTACAGTATTTCTTTGTTCATCAGTGATCATTATAGGTGGAATAATTAACGTCCCTTTGATGTAATCTAGCAGTCTGTAACCTTTGAGAGCAATCTCTATTTGATATTTCCATAAAATATAATTATCTTCGTCTAACGAAGTGGTAATAACTTTGCTTTTGGGTTTGATTAGCTTCACGATGTTTGGAGAGGAGCCATTAGCATTGCTTCCAGATACAACAGAAGTTTCTTCATTATCGTTAGCCATGGCAAAGCAATATTAGATTGCAGCTTTGTGAAGAACATCGAAGATCAAAAAGAAAGATGGCCCAGGATTTTTTAACACCTTTCGGCAATTTGGCGCTCCAATACCATGTTAGAAAATAAAATAGAAGAGACAAGATTGAAGAGAAATTTTATTATTGATGACTTGCAATTATAAGATGATACAAACTGTATATAAAAGACCTCTATTTATAATATAAGAAATAAATACAAAAAGGCTTGAATAATGGGAATGTGATCGTTGTATTGTTATAATAGGCATGTGACGTTGCTATGTTATAATAGGCTTGTGACCTTTGCATTGTTATAATGGGAATATGCCCGTTGCATTGTTATAATAGGCATGTGACCGTTGCTATCAAAAGTATAGCTAAGCGCTGAAGAGTACATGTAACACCCCATATTTTTAACTACACTAAAGAGGATAAATTAAAAAATAATTAATTTAATATTAAGAATTAATGGAAACGGACTACGTCGTTACGTCCGTCTCAAAATTCTGGTCAAGATAGACACTTGGTTTGCGTAAAATGAATAACGTATGAAGAAGTTATGAACAGTAGAAGTTTGATGATCAAAACAGGGATAACTGGCGCACTTGACAAGTGCACCAAGGCAATTTTACACTGGCGCACCTGTAAAGTGCGCCCAAAATGGTTTTTGGGTATCCGGGCCTTTTTCAAGTTGGTGGCGACCCATGACCTGATTCACCCTAGGGCTGAGGTGGCATTCTAATTCTGGAGGCTGGCAGCTATAAATATACCTCAATTCCCTTGTTTTCTCATATTAAAAACAATGGAGGCCAAATGTCATCAGTGCTTGAACTGAATCTAACCCTTTCTTCTTCTACAAATCAAGCGCCTCAAGTATAGATTTGAGATTCAAATTTCAGTTTTCTCCTTCTATTCTCATAGATCCGATTCTTGTGAGTATAATTACTTTTAGGTTTAAATGATTAAAAGTAAACATGTTATGACTATGATTTGGATATACACCTATGATTAAATCGTCTTGTATTTATCATATTTTGTGAACCTAAAATATTCTATGGCTTGGATCTCAATGTTTATCATATTAGATCTGCTGTAAATTTTGAATCTATGACATCCATGGATCTTAACTTGTACTATGTAGATCTACTCCTATAGATCTAATTCACTTGTAATGTCATATTTGGGATCTTAACTTGTACAATGCTAGATCTACTTCTATAGATCTAATTCACTTGTGACGTCATATTTGGGATCTTAACTTGTACTATGTTAGATCTATTTTCTTTAGATCTAATCCTTTTGTGGTTAATTCATCATACCACATATGCGGATCTTACCTTTTCTCTAAGTTTGTGGTTAATTTGGGATTATCATTTTCTGGACAGTTAAACCTTTGTTTAGATCTAGATCGTCATATTGTGATTAATTGAGATCTGTTATTATTGGACATATGAATTCTTATTTGGATCTGTTCATCCTAAGTATATTGGATCTAGTTTTATCATTACCCTTTTTAATAGATTTGTTTTTATGTCCAACTTACTATGCCTATTACTTGTCTATGCCATCATATATGCTTATGTCACTTTTAGAATGATCACTATTGTCATTTTATCCAACATCTTTCCCTTTTACTATTCATGACTAGGTTATTTTCTAGCCTAGATGTCGCCAAATATATGCGAATACGTTAGTTAGGGAACGGGGGAAAAATGTTAGAACTGACATAATTTAAATAGTACTTATATGAATTGGACATATAATTCAAAAGGGGGAAAGTGGGGACATAATCACATATAAAGACATAGGTAAGAATTGGATAAAAATGGAATGTTTAATAATTACAATTAGAAATTGTAATTGCACTTATGACATGAGGTTAGTTTGCAATAGTGGTGGAAGTCTGCCCGGACCCGACCGGCATATCCAGCAGCCACTAATGTTGAACTTAATGTGAGAGGTCTAAGTGCGCAAATACGAATCGGGCTAAGACATGAGGCTAGGCCCAACTTGTGGAATAAGTCTGCCCGGACCCGACCGACATATCCAGCATCCACAAGTTGTAGGCCTAATGTGGGAGGTCTAGCCCATTATAACCATAAATGGACATGGTAATGAATTGGAGTAAAGAAGGGATGACAGTAACCTATTCTGATTAATTACTTAATGAAAATGTTGTAAATAATTGGTAGGCCTGTCCTAGGGACAAGTGGAAATTATAACACAAGTTATAAAAAAAAGGAAAGGAAGCTTATTAGTTAACCTTAGTTAAGAAAACTAAGTTAATAGTAAACAACGTCAAGTTGTAGTGATATGTTAAACAGGAAACTGGTGAACTGAGAAGAAGTATACTTAATTAAATATTAAGTAAAACATGTTATTGTAACTATGGAAATAGTCAATACAAAAGGGACTGTAAGATTACTTCCGTTAATTACAATCCAAGGGTGAAAGATTGTAAGATTACTTATGTTAATTACAATCTAAAGAATAACATGTAATGGGGTTTATTAATGAACTTAAATGGATTAAGTTATATTTATATGAAATTAATAAGCAAGTGAAACTTTGGCAAGTAAAAAGCAGTCAATGTGAATGGTGAGAACCTGCTAGTCTGTAGTACTTAACCTAGTTGAATCCATAGGGATTGTGTGAACATAAACATGAATTGGGTTAAGTAAACTTGGTTGGATCAGTGGGAGGGTTAAGTAAATCTTGGGTAGATGGGTAATATTAGTATATATAGGCCCACAAACTTGACCATTAAATAAACATGCTTGGACCAGTTGGAGGGTTAAGTAAATCTTGGGTAGGTGGGTAATATTAGTATATATATATATATATATATATATATAGGCCCACAAACTTAACCATTAAATAAACATTCTTGGATTAGTGGGAGGGTTAAGTAAATCTTGGGTAGGTGGGTAATATTAGTATATATAGGCCCACAAACTTAACTCGATAAGGTTATGTAATTAAAGACACCTAGTCGTATACATAACCGGTGGAAATAATAAAGTTATGTAATTAAAGACACCTTTAGGGTAATCATAACTTGTAGAAATGATAGGGTTATGTAATTAAAGACACCTAGTGGTATACATAGCCAATAAAAACCTAGTAGGGGATACAAGACAAGGGGGATAGCTTGTATCATATTGTGTGGGACCCATTTCATCTAGTAACCCGGAGTAGGTATCAAACATGTACTCCATACTAGGTCGGAGAAGGGGCACACTTACTGGACAGATTGAAAGAGATCCAAACGTGGAGGACGGTGTGGGATGCGCAAACCGACCGAGCCATGTGCGTGCATGAGCTGGGTAGAGAGGGATAAGACGGCCATGACACCTGTAGATATAGGGCTTTGTATATCAACGAGGGGTTGCCACTTTAGGACGTGATACATCCTGCGATGGGGTCGACAAAGAGTATCTACACGGATTAGGGAGTCGATCGATTAGGGTAGTTATGGTGCATCTAGACTCTGGTAAGTTTAGGAGTCCATTATTGGGGTTGCCTGTGGATTGTATGGGGTTAAAACCTCTCGCCATAAGTAAGCCTAAGTCTACCATTTTGTACGTGTTGGGGATCATCTCATTCTGGTTATACTAGTATTGTGCAGAGAAAACTTTAGAGAGGCGTATCACTTTATCATGTTTACCTTGTCATACCTGTCTCATATAGTGTTATCTTTCTTATCCATCTTATATGCCTGTCATGCTACTTTTATTTATTTACTTGCTAATAGTAATTAGACTCGCCAGACTTTATGTCTGACCCTTTTTGTTTCCTCTTCTTTCTTCCTTCCCCCCCAGGTTCACAGGGTGGGAATTCTCAGGCTTAGTCAGGACTCAGTTATCATCTTGCTTGGAGCAGGTTTTGAAGTATTTCTCAAGTTCTTATCTGTACTATGGCTTTGTCTCCTTTTGGGGAATTATGCTTTTCATGTACTCTGATGGAACAAGACAGAAAGTTTTATATTATTGTAATGGCTTTTATGCAGTTTCAAACTTATGGTATTTTGGACCATGATGTTATGATTTTATGTTTGAAATAAAAGTTTAAGTTCCGTTGTTGCTTTTATATCTGTCTTGTAATATTTCTGTTTCATTTTACCTATAACGCTTCACGAAACTTAATGCATTCCTTTTGTGAGTGACATTAACGCACATCGGGTGTCACAGTTGGTACCAGAGCTGAAGGTTACCAGATTGGATTAAGTTTTTGAAAATTAATTTCAAAAAGGTTTTAGAAGAATGCATTTTCGAAAGAAAAGTCTATTTTAAAAAAAAAGCATATTCCCCAAAGCCATAGGAAATATCTCTCGATTCTCCGCTTGATTCCTTTTTTCTGTTTGTCTGGGGAACCAATCTTTCCCAAAAGGTGTCCCCATTACGGCATGGTTCCATAGGCATGTTAAGACTATGACACATGTCGAAGGGCAATGAAGTGCCTAACCTCCATCTGTAGCCGCAGTAGTTTCACCTATGGCTAACTTTCTCGAGCTTCGTAAGGATTTCCATATGATGGAGGCAACTTTCAAGAGACTAGTTAGCTTGTTAAACAAATATGGTAAAAAGGAGAATAAGGGAGTTAGGGCTAAGGAGCACAGCCCAAGGACGAGAAAAATGATGGCCCGGGAAGGGAACATAGATAAAGTTCAAATAAAGGTGAAAATGAAAAAGTTATGGTTGAGGAAACACAAAATAAAAAGGTATGGCCCAAGAAAGGACAACAACAACAACAGAAGAAGGGCGGAAAGAATGACAAGGCTAAAGGTAAGAGGGAGTGCCATAGTTGCAGGTAAGAGGGTCACTTGGCCCAGGACTGCAGGAAAAGGAAGAATGCTTGCTTCGTTTGTGAAGAGGTTGGACACTATTCTAGGGAGTGCCCAAGGAAGAAAGGGCAAGGTCAAAGGACAGGAACCTCTGGAGGGCAAGCGAATGCTCTCGTGGCTAGTGCACCAGATAGAGGTAGGAAAGTTTCCATGGAAGGTTTGATATCTCTTTCCAATCTCCCTATAAGAACTCTTTTTGATTCTAGCTCATTGCATTCATTTATATCTAGTTCTGTAGTTGAATCTCTGCACTTAAATATTAGTATGGTAGTGGATCCCGTTGTTGTCTCAAACCCCATAGGTGGTTTGGCTCATTAATCTATGATTTGTCGGGGTTTGGGAATACCTGTGTTAGGAGTCGAGTTTGAATGTGACGCGTATGTACTCAGTTTTATGGGCTATGGTTTGATTCTAGGGATGGATTGGTTAACCATATATGGTGCCATTCTAGATTGTGAGAGGAGGGCCGTTAGACTTTTGACTTGCCATGGAAGGACACTCAAGATTTCTTGTGACCCGCAAGGGTCTGTCATGCTTAGTGTCTTAGAGTCTCTTGATGCATCGATCGATGATCTGCGATCGGTACCAGTAGTCCGTGAGTATCCTGATGTCTTTGATGAGGTTCGGGGTTTACCTCCAAGGCGCGAGATCGATTTCCGCATAAATTTGGTGGACAATGCAAAGCCAGTTGCATTGCCCGTGCGCCATATGGCTCCAAGAGAAAGAAGGGAGATCATCAAATAAGTAGGATAACTACTTGAGAAAGGGTTTTCGTTTGGGATGGGATGAAGAAAGATGCAGCAGTGCTTGTTTCTCAATGTATGATTTGCCAGCAAGTCAAAGCAGAGCAAAGGATGCCCGGTGGTTTACTTCATCCTTTAGAGGTCCCGCAGTGGAAGAGGGAGAGTGTATGCATGGATTTCATAGATGGTTTGCCTAGATCAACGAAGGGCAACACCAGCATTTGGGTGGTAGTAGATAGACTCACTAAGAGCGCTCACTTTATTCTAGTTAAGAGTAAGAGGACGGGACCATGGTTGGCAGCAATTCATGTCCAAGAGATAGTTCGTCTTAATGGAGTACCTTCCAGCATCATGAGCGATCGTGACCCCATCTTCACCAGTGAATTTTGGAGGAGCTTGCAAGAAGCATTAGGTACACAGTTGTGTTTGAGCACCGCTTATCATCCTCCAACCGATGGACAGACGGAGAGGGTGAACAGAATTTTTGAAGATCTTTTAGGGCTGTGTATCCTAGACTACGGAGGGACTTGGGAAGAGCATCTTCCTTTAGTAGAGTTTGCCTGTAACAACAGTTATTAAGCTAGCATTGGTACGGAACCCTTCGAAGCATTATATGGATGACCCTGTAGACTACCGACTCGTTGGTAGGGATTTACAGAAATACTTTTACTTGGATCGGAAGTTTAGAAGCTACACAAATGAGAAGTCAAGTTGGTGAAGGTTCAGTGGGGAGACAACCAAGAGGATGCGACTTGGGGAGACCGAAGACAAGATTTTTGCGCTTTGTACCCTTTTCTTTTCAAATGAATGTTCTTAACTTCTCTTCCAAAAGCTTTTATTCGTGCTTGCTTCTATCATCTGAGTATATCCTATCGATCGAATCTTCGACCTTTAGGTAGGAATCTCATGATTGTAAACATGTGTTTGAGACATGTTATGTTTGATGGATGCAAGTGGATGCAAATGGTTGCTAGTGGTTGCATATACACACACATTAGGCACTAGATCGGCTCAATCACTCTCATACTGCATATGGATGTGTGTGCATTTTCTTTTCTTTCATGAATGGAAATGGATGTATTAGCATATGGATGTTGCATTTGAATGAATTATTGTGCACACATATAGAATTTACATGTTATAATAGGATTATTTGCATACATATTGGATTCATGGCATTAACATACATTGCATCAAGGAGGTTAACTGAATCAGTAGACCGCCTGATTTAAGCACTTGTATTGGGACATATACACACACTTTTGCATATGTTCATATAAGCATTAGAAAATTTTAAGTACAATGGATGCCTATGATTGGTGGATGAGTAGATGGATAATGTGTTGGATCTAGATTAACCATAGAGGGGGGGGGGGTGAATAGGGTTAATTGCAGAATATCGCTGAGTATATAATATTAAAAATTATCACAACACATATAATAATCAGAGTAAATAAATGTTGTAAATAAATAACACACAGATATACCCAGCTTCGGCAACCCTGCCTACTGCTGCATTCCCCAAGGTTTTTATTATAGAATTATACAGACTCCCGCATACACAAACATACAGACTCGCGACCCTCGCTAACCGCCTATACAGTTTTGTACACTTGCAATACCTACTGCTGCACTAACCCTATACTAAAAAACCCTGATTGATCTTTGTCCCCAAGATCAGATTTCCCCTGGCAACAATCCCGTAGTCAGTAACCCTTAGTTTTATAGACTAGAAAACTGTTCGTTGAATTTACAACTCAAATTAAAAAAAATAAAAAAAATTAAACAAGAAAAACCCTAGTCTAAAATCAAAGAAAATTAAACTCCCTTTTAATATTTCCTTTTGCCTAAGTCCTTCTTTAATCAAGTCCGGACCATTTTCAAAACGTTGCACCCTTTATTCTTGGACCCGATCACTTTGTTGTGGACATCAAAAATGGCGGCTGAGCAATTTCTAGGGTTTTCTGAAATAAACCCCCAAATCGATTTCGATGCTTGATTGGATGATGTTCTCTGGTTTCTTTGATTCTCCTTGTTCCTTGCACGATGATTTGGGGCTTTCAGACGATCGAAACACTTGAGAATAAAAAGTAAGTTATCTGAAAATTCTTGCTTTGAATTTCTTGAATTGATTTTGTGGGTTTCGATTATGTTTGCCAGTGATGATTCGGTGTTAGAAATAGGATTATAAATCCTTAATTCCTCTCTGATTTTGTTTAATGACCTGGCTGATTGCGGTTTCCCCTTTTTGCTTGCCCTCGATTTGAATTTGGACTTGAAGACTTTCTGAAAAAGAATGAATTGATTTCGTAGACCTTGAATAAATCTCTTGAGTGATTTTCTGATTGTCTTGAAAGAATTCCTTAGATTTTTAATGCTTGATAAAAACTGGAAAATAAATATTTTCCCCTTTTAAAATAGTTGCCAAATATGAATTGCAGACAGTCGAAAAACATTGATAGATTACTTGTAAAAAATGTTGTTTACTAATTTGTTTTTCTTTGGCAACAATGAATTGTCTAGAAAAGTTTGAAATGATCCAACCCTGAATTAATCTGTAACACCCCGTATGTTGAATAACTTGTTATAATATAAATCAGGGCAGAATTAAATTTTAAGTTCTGAATCAGGGGAAACGGGCTATGCCATTGCGTTCGTCTCGGAAAAATACGCGAAATAGAGTCCGAGTTTTCGAAAATCGGAGTCTGTATGAAGAAGATATGGACGAACGAAGTTAGGTAGAAAAACCGAAAACAAGCCAGAATGCACTGGCGCACTTGTGAAGTGCGCCAGCACAAAAATACACTGGCGCACTTGGGAAGTGCGCCCGTGTCGAGCCAGAAACCTGCACAGCTTTCTGGTTTGACCCTGGCTGGCCTGGTGCACCTGTTTTGGTTCTCTGGTCTGTTCTGCTGACCTGTGACGATTTTTGATGGTTTAGATCTAAACTTGGGTTAATCTAAGGGCCTAAACTACATCCTAAATCTATAAATACACCCTAAGACTACCCTAATCCATACTAAAAATAGATACAACGTCATCATGCCGTCAAAATGCAACTTAGAAGGAGCCTCCACAAATTAGAAAGGAAGATAGCTTCTCAAATCAACTCTAGCAACTAAATCTTCTTCATAGGATTGCTAATCAACAAGTTGTGAGTTTCTATGCCTTTAGCAAGCAATTTCTAAACTAATTATGATAGGATGTAATGAGGTTATGGTTATGAATGTGGATCAATGCAAGTTATGTTATCATATGCTATGTGCTCATGATGTTAGTTATGCAAGTTTTATGCTATATGTCCATGATGCTAGTTATGCAAGTTTTATGCTATATGTTCATGATGCTAGTTATGCAAATCACTATGATAAACATTGATCCATTATGACACCATGTTATACAAGTTTGGTGTTTGATTATATGCAAGTTCATATATGACATGTTATGCAAGTTTGGTGTTTGATTATATGCAAGTTCATATATGACATGTTATGTAAGTTTGGTGTTTGATTATATGCAAGTAACATGTGCAAGTTTACACCTTTGTATGATATGCATACATATGCAAGTTTACCCCTTTGTATGTCATGCATATATATGCATGTTTACCCCTTTTTATGATATGAGTAACATATGCAAGTTCATCCCTTTTTAGACCTATGACATGTATGCAAGTTTATCCCTTTATGATAGGTCTATGACATGAACATTGATGCAAGTTACCCTCTTTATGACATATGTGATTCATGCAAGTTTGGGTTGATTATTTATGCTAGTTGGGTTTGATACTATGGTCATATATGCAAGTTGACACCTTTAAAACCCATGTTGATGCTAATGTTATGCTAAGTTGAACCCATTGTATTTGTGATGAATCTTCCCTTTTAAGTATGTCATGTTAGCGTATTACGTGGGGAACGATGGGGTTAATATTCATGTTAACAAAATTGTGGTGAAATTGGTATGATGTTGCATACCATAAGTGGATGGACATAATTGAGTCAATTATGTACATCATTAAATTGGAATTAATTAGGGAAAATTAATTCAAAATATGAGGGTGATTAATTAGGTGTAATTAATCGACTAAGACACAAGGTTGGACCCTTTTGTAGCATAAGACTGCCCGGACCCGACCGGCAAATCCAGCGGCTACAAATGATTGGCCCAATGTGAGAGGTCTTAGGCATAAACTAAGTACGTGACAAGTGTAAAGACACGAGGTTAGACTCTGTTATGGCGTAAGGCTGCCCGGACCCGACCGGCAAATCCAGCTGCCATAAAAGACAGTCTAATGTGAGAGGTCTTTACAAAGGTTACGGTCTTAATCAATTAAGAAACACTTAACCAGATAAGCATGTAGTGGGGCATGAGGGGTTAAGTGGTGCCTTGGGTGGCATGTGGAAATCTAGTGGTTGCCTTGGGTGGCAATAGAAAATACGATTAGAATACTTAACCAAAGTGGAAACATGTAATTAAACATGATTAAAGGGTTAAGTGGGATACACTAGAGGGAGCAAGCTTAGGTGGGTAGCTTGTGGGGGCCCATTTCAACCAGTAACCCATATGTATCTTTGTGGGCTCGACCCATGTCGAGGACGGGACACGCGTACTGGGCTTGACTATAAGAGGCCAAAACGGGTTAGCGATGGCAACGCAAGTCCAACGGGTTTCATATGTGTGTGTGGACCCGGGCTGGTAGGTAAGACGTTGTTGCATCGTGTAGGTATAAGCCGTGCATCAGTGTTGGTATCGGGTTGCCACTTTGGGGAATGATACACCCCACTGTGGGACCAGCACGGATATCTACGTTAGGGAGCCGATCGCTTGGGGAGTAGTGGGTACACCTAGTGGAGATAGGGGCAAACAACACCTATGTGGTCAGCTAGGGGTACACGAAACTACTAGTTAAATTTTCTAAGTCCTTGGGTGGGATCAACCTTTAAGTTAGGAATGACTGGTGTGGTGTAGTGTAGTAATTATCCTTGGGTGGGTAGATACGTCTTTACCCTTATCTTCGTTCTTCCTATGCCTAGTTGGTTGCTTAGTGTAGTCATTTATCCCCAGTCGTTACCGTACCAAGTTTATATCATACCCTAATTACTTTAATGATTGTATTGTTAAAGTTATAGGACTCGCTCAGACCTATGTCTGACCCCGTTGTTTTTTTATCTTTTTCCCAACCCTCAGGTTCTCAGAGTGGGCCTAGCACTAGTGGGCTTTGATCAGATTGCTTTATCTATCTTTTGGAGCTTGGACCGTTGATGTAAAGCTCAGCTTATCTTTTCTATTATGGCTATTAGTTATGTAGTGGGATTATGTACTTATGTTTTATCAGGATGGATATTTAGTACTTGACTCTTGTTTTATGGTTTTGTTATTGTAACCAAACATGTTTACCTTCTGCTGTAATGAAATGATGTTTTAGTTAACAAGTATTATTTATGTCTGTCTTGTTGTAATTTTTCTGTTCTATATTCACTTAAAATACTCCACCGAAGTTAAGGCATTCCCTTAGTGAGTGACCTTAGCGGGAGTGGGGTGTTACACGTGGTATCAGAGCTAAAGGTTACCAGAACAGATAAATTTTTTGGAAAAAATATTTTTCTAAAAACATTTTTGAAGGAGTATTTTCAAAAACATGTCTTTTAAGAGAAAAGTTTTTGAAAAAAAAAGCATAATCCCTAATAGCTATATCTTTATCTTTCGAATTCTCCGTTCTGAATCTTTCCTTTTTCGTTTCAGCATGGCTGAAGATCTTAACTTTCTGGAGGGTGTAGCGATACCAGTATGGTATAGGAGATTGATGGAGGCTAGGGCCGCCGCTGCGGGTCCAGCAAATGTTCCTCCACCACCAGTTGCACCCGATCTTCCTCCCCCTCCTCCTCCTCGCGCGGATACTTTTGCTAAGACTTGCAAGGAAATTAAGGCTATGGGAGGGAAACCTTTTCAAGGATCAGAAACTTTTGTGGAAGCTAGGGATTGGCTTAAGGAAACGGAAGAGTTGATAGACATCTTTGAGATGGAAGAAGGAAAGAAAGTCAAGTTAGCTGCTTGGTTAATGAAGGGAGAGGCCTCGTTCTGGTGGGAGGTCACTAATGGAGAACGCCTAGTTGACTCTTGGGCGGATTTCAGGTAAAGGTTTGAGGCGAAGTTTCTTTCACGTGCGGAAGAAAATCTGTATATGGAAAGGTTCTTGACACTAAAGCAAGGAAACTTATCAGTGAAGGAATATGTCAACAAGTTTAATCAGCTAGCAAGATTTGGCATAGACATGGTGAATACACCGGAGAAGAAGGCTTTGAGGTTCGTTAAGGGCTTGAATGAACCGATGCATGGATTGGCTATGACTCACATCCCTATGGGGGCCACCTTTGAGAAGCTAGTAGATATGGCACTCATTCATGAGGAAGAGAAGGGTCCCAATGCTAATAAGGCACCCGAGAAGAAAGGAGATCAGAAGAGACCTCAACAGCAACAAAAAAACAAGGGTGGGAAAGGCAACGGTGGCAAGGGAAAGAAGAAGTGCTTCAACTGTGGGACACCAGGCCACCTCAACAAAGATTGTCGGAAGAAGAAGAAGACTGGCTGCTTCCACTGTGGCGAAGCAGGGCATCTAGTGAAGGACTGCCATAAGAAGGGGCAGAGGACGGGATCTACCTCAGGAGGACAGGTGCAAGCTCTTATGGCACCAGGTCAGGCAAGGGGTCAAGTTCAGGCTCTCGCGGTTCCACCGATTCAGGAAAGAGGTAGAACTATTTCCGTAGAAAGTCTGGTTTTTCTGTTTGATCATCCTGTCCGTACTTTATTCGACTCTGGCGCATCGCATTCGTTTATCTCATCATTATTAGTTGATTCACTGCACTTAGACACCAGTCTAGTAGATGATCCCTTGGTTGTTTCAAACCCAATTGGGGGCTCCACTTATTTGTCCATGATATGTTTGGGTTTGAAGATTTCCATACTTAGCGTTGAGTTTAGATGTGATGCTTTTGTTTTTGGCTTCACGGGCTATGGGTTGATTTT
Source organism: Allium sativum (assembly GCA_030737875.1). Classification (NCBI taxonomy): domain Eukaryota; kingdom Viridiplantae; phylum Streptophyta; class Magnoliopsida; order Asparagales; family Amaryllidaceae; genus Allium; species Allium sativum. The sequence goes on from CM060915.1 coordinate 652,588,585, forward strand.
GGGCATGGACTGGTTATCCAGTAATGGTGTCGTTCTTGATTGTGAAAGGAGAGTTGTTAGGCTCATGACCCGCTTGGGGAACACTCTCGAGATCTCTTGTAATCCCATGAATTCTGTTATGCTAAGTTATCTTGAATCGCTTGACGCTTTGGTCGAGAGTTTGCGATCTGTTAGAGTGGTCCGGGAATACTCGGATGTGTTTGAGGAGGTGAAGGGCTTACCTCCGAAGCGGGAGATAGACTTCCGAATATATCTGGTGGACAATGCTAAGCCAGTATCTTTGCCAGTGCGCCACATGGCTCCTCGTGAGAGGAGGGAACTCCATAAGCAAGTAGGGGAGTTGCTTGAGAAGGGGTTCATAAGACGAAGTATATCGGAGTGGGGTGCTCCAGTAGTTTTTGCCACGAAGGCGGATGGGTCCCTCAGACTTTGTGTAGACTATAGAGAACTCAACAAACTTACAAAGAAGAATAGACACCCATTGCCGAGGATTGATGATCTCTTTGATCAGTTGGTTGGCGCCTCAGTGTTTTCGCAGTTGGACTTAGCCACGGGGTTTCATCAGTTGAGAGTGGCTGAGGATAGTATAGAGAAGACTGCCTTTAGGACTCCAGATGGTTTCTATGAGTGGCTGGTGATGCCCTTTGGTTTGACGAACGCCCCTGCATACTTTGTTGATTTGATGAGTAGGGTGTTCAGGGAGTACCTTAATAAGTTCGTGGTGGTCTTTGTGGATGACATCTTGGTCTTTTCTAAGAGTGAAGAAGAGCATGCCCTACATCTTAGGGAAGTGTTGGAGACTCTTCGAGCGCATAGCCTTAAGGCAAAATTCTCTAAATGTCACTTTTGGAGGAAGGAGGTGCGGTTCTTAGGGCACGTGGTCTCCAAAGAAGGGATAGCTGTGGATCCCGCGAAGGTAGTGTCCATCCAAGATTGGAAGGTTCCGAAGAATGCTACCGAGGTGAAGAGTTTCTTGGGGTTGGCTGGCTACTATAGGAAGTTTATCAAGGACTTCGCGAAGATATCAGCCCCATTAACTCGCTTGACAAAGAAGAATCTAGTCTTCACATGGGACGTAGATTGTGATGATGCGTTCCAACGGTTAAAGAGAGCTTTAACCACAGCTCCAGTCTTAGTGTTGCCAGATGGGAGTAAGCCATTTGTTGTTTATACCAATGCTTGCGGGACATGACTAGGCGCAGTCTTAATGCAAGAGGGAAGGGTAATAGCCTATGGGGGAAGGCAGTTGAGAGCGCATGAGAAAAATTACCCTACACATGATCTAGAGTTGGCCGCTATTGTTTTTGCGCTTAAGTCTTGGCGCCATTATCTTCTTGGCGAGAGGTTCGAATTGTTCACTGACCACAAATCATTGAAGTACTTGTTTTCTCAAAAGGATTTGAACTTAAGGCAACAAAGGCGGATGGAGTTCTTAGCATCCTATGATTTTGAGATAGCATATACCCCTGGCAAGGGTAATGTGGTGGCAGACGCCTTAAGCAGAAAAAGGTTGTCATTGAGTCCATTGTTCGTTGAACGACGAAGCTTGGAATTTATTTCGATTTTGACTTCAGACCTTCCGTTGACTTTATACCCGGTTTGCTAGCATCCTTAGAGGTCAGACCTACTCTTTTGGGACGGATTGGTGAGGCACAGCGGGACGACCCACAGTTGGATGAGTTAGTGGAGAAGCTCATAAGGGGGGAGTCGTCCAGCCATTTGAGTAGGTACACCCTAGATGGTAAGGGGTGGTTGCGTAGAGACGGTAGACTTTGTGTACCGCAAGACAAGGGTTTGAAGAAGGCTGTTCTTGATGATGCACATCGTTCGAAGATGACCATTCATCCCGGTGGGGACAAGATGTACCAAGACATGAAGCGAGTTTTCTTTTGGGTCGGTATGAAGAAGGATGTGGCCGAGTATGTCGCTAGATGTTTGGTGTGCCAACAAGTGAAAGCGGAGCAAAAGAAACCCGGTGGGTTGCTTCACCCATTGGAAGTTCCGCAATGGAAGTGGGATAGCGTCTCGATGGATTACCGAGATCGAGGAAGGGTAATACGGGAATTTGGGTTGTGGTAGACAGACTTACTAAGAGCGCCCATTTTATACCCGTGAAGATAAGAGGACTGCTCCATGGCTAGCTTCAGTCTACATTCGAGAGATAGTTCGGTTACATGGTGTACCTTCTAGCATAGTGAGCGATCGAGATCCTATCTTCACTAGCGAGTTTTGGAAGAGCTTGCAAGAAGCGGTAGGGACTCAGTTGTGTTTGAGCACCGCATATCATCCTCAGACGGACGGCCAGACCGAGAGAGTGAACCATATTCTAGAAGACCTTTTGAGGCTATGTATCTTAGATTTTGGAGGTACATGGGAAGAGCATCTTCCATTGGTGGAGTTCGCATATAATAACGGCTTTCAGTCTAGTATTGGTATGGCTCCATTCGAAGCTCTTTATGGAAGGCCTTGTCGGTCACCTACATGTTGGTGGGAATCTACGGATAAGATCTTGCTTGGGCCTGATATGGTTAGAGAGACTTCGGAAAAGATTGATTTGATTCGAAGAAGGATGAAAGCGGCGCAAGACAGACAGAAATCCTACGCGGATAAGAGGAGGACAGATCTTGAGTTTGATGTTGGGGACATGGTCTTTGTCAAAGTATCTCCATTATGGAATGTTGTTCGCTTCGGGTCCGTTGGGAAGTTAGCACCAAGGTTTGTAGGGCTGTTTCCTATTAAGGAAAAGATTGGACATATGGCATATAGAGTAGAGTTGCCCGAGAGACTTAGTGGTGTACATGACGTATTCCATGTGTCGCATTTGAGGAAGTGCCTACATGAGACCGCGGAGGTGGTAGAGCCGAGCTTGCTTAGAGAAGTGGAGGTAGAGCGTGATGCGACGATTCGTCGAGCTCCTACTCGCATCCTTGGGTCAGAGACTAGGAAGTTGAGAAACAGAGAGGTTCAACTAGTCAAAGTGCAATGGGGAGATGATGAGAGCAACGCTACTTGGGAGACAGAAGTGAAGATGCGTTCATTGTACCCTTTCCTTTTCGAGGGTATGCCTTTTAACTTCTCCTTTATCGGTTATCTTGTACTTATCTTATCTTTAGTATGTCCTCTCGTTAGTACTTTTGACCTTTAGATAGGGTAAACCTATGGTTGAAACATGTGTTTGAGACATGTTATGTATGATGGATACATGTGGATGCAAGTGTTTGCAAATGGTTGCTCGTGGATGCATATACACACACTTTAGACACTAGATCGGCTCAGTCACTTCATATTGCATATTGCATATAAATTATGTGTATGTATCTAGTTGATGGATGTATAATGGTTGCGATATCATATGGATGATGCATTTTTATTGTGAATGATTGTGCACTCATGTAGATATAGTATGTGTCGATAGGGTTCTTTCGCATACATATTGGATGCATGGCACTATCATGGTTTGCATTAAGGAGGTCAACTAAATCAGTAGACCGCCTGATTTTGCATTAGGCAGGGAACATATACACACACTTTTTGCATATGTTCATAAATCATTAGAAATTTTAAGGACAATGGATGCCAGTGTTTGATGGTTTAGTAGATGGCTGTTTGTTTGGTAGGATACGTTCTTCTTGACTTAGAGATTTCGGGGACGAAATCCTTTAAGTAGGGGAGAATGTAACACCCTGTATGTTGAATAACTTGTTATAATATAAATCAGGGCAGAATTAAATTTTAAGATCTGAATCAGGGGAAACGGGCTATGCCATTGCGTTCGTCACGGAAAAATACGCGAAATAGAGTCCGAGTTTTCGAAAATCGGAGTCTGTATGAAGAAGATATGGACGAACGAAGTTAGGCAGAAAAACCGAAAACAAGCCAGAATGCACTGACACACTTGTGAAGTGCGCCAGCACAAAAATACACTGGCGCACTTGGGAAGTGCGCCCGTGTCGAGCCAGAAACCTGCACAGCTTTCTGGTTTGACCCTGGCTGGCCTGGTGCACCTGTTTTGGTTCTCTGGTCTGTTCTGCTGACCTGTGACGATTTTTGATGGTTTAGATCTAAACTAGGGTTAATCTAAGGGTCTAAACTACATCCTAAATCTATAAATACACCCTAAGACTACCCTAATCCATACTAAAAATAGATACAACGTCATCATGCCGTCAAAATGCAACTTAGAAGGAGCCTCCACAAATTAGAAAGGAAGATAGCTTCTCAAATCAACTTCTAATCAACTCTAGCAACTAAATCTTCTTCATAGGAGTGCTAATCAACAAGTTGTGAGTTTCTATGCCTTTAGCAAGCAATTGCTAAACTAATTATGATAGGATGTAATGAGGTTATGGTTATGAATGTGGATCAATGCAAGTTATGTTATCATATGCTATGTGCTCATGATGTTAGTTATGCAAGTTTTATGCTATATGTCCATGATGCTAGTTGTGCAAGTTTTATGCTATATGTTCATGATGCTAGTTATGCAAATCACTATGATAAACATTGATCCATTATGACACCATGTTATACAAGTTTGGTGTTTGATTATATGCAAGTTCATATATGACATGTTATGCAAGTTTGGTGTTTGATTATATGCAAGTTCATATATGACATGTTATGCAAGTTTGGTGTTTGATTATATGCAAGTAACATGTGCAAGTTTACACCTTTGTATGATATGCATACATATGCAAGTTTACCCCTTTGTATGTCATGCATATATATGCATTTTTACCCCTTTTTATGATATGAGTAACATATGCAAGTTCATCCCTTTTTAGACCTATGACATATATGCAAGTTTATCCCTTTATGATAGGTCTATGACATGAACATCGATGCAAGTTACCCTCTTTATGACATATGTGATTCATGCAAGTTTGGGTTGATTATTTATGCTAGTTGGGTTTGATGCTATGGTCATATATGCAAGTTGACACCTTTAAAACCCGTGTTGATGCTAATGTTATGCTAAGTTGAACCCATTGTATTTGTGATGAATCTTCCCTTTTAAGTATGTCATGTTAGCGTATTACGTGGGGAACGATGGGGTTAATATTCATGTTAACAAAATTGTGGTGAAATTGGTATGATGTTGCATACCATAAGTGGATGGACATAATTGAGTCAATTATGTACATCATTAAATTGGAATTAATTAGGGAAAATTAATTCAAAATATGGGGTGATTAATTAGGTGTAATTAATCGACTAAGACACGAGGTTGGACCCTTTTGTAGCATAAGACTGCCCGGACCCGACCGGCAAATCCAGCGGCTACAAATGATTGGCCCAATGTGAGAGGTCTTAGGCATAAACTAAATATGTGATAAGTGTAAAGATACGAGGTTAGACTCTGTTATGGCGTAAGGCTGCCAGGACCCGACCGACAAATCCAGCTGCCATAAAAGACAGTCTAATGTGAGAGGTCTTTACAAAGGTTACGGTCTTAATCAATTAAGAAACACTTAACCAGATAAGCATGTAGTGGGGCATGAGGGGTTAAGTGGGTGCCTTGGGTGGCATGTGGAAATCTAGTGGTTGCCTTGGGTGGCAATAGAAAATACGATTAGAATACTTAACCAAAGTGGAAACATGTAATTAAACATGATTAAAGGGTTAAGTGGGATACACTAGAGGGAGCAAGCTTAGGTGGGTAGCTTGTGGGGGCCCATTTCAACCAGTAACCCATATGTATCTTTGTGGGCTCGACCCATGTCGAGGACGGGACACGCGTACTGGGCTTGACTATAAGAGGCCAAAACGGGTTAGCGGTGGCAACGCAAGTCCAACGGGTTTCATATGTGTGTGTGGACCCGGGCTGGTAGGTAAGACGTTGTTGCATCGTGTAGGTATAAGCCGTGCATCAGTGTTGGTATCGGGTTGCCACTTTGGGGAATGATACACCCCACTGTGGGACTAGCACGGATATCTACTTTAGGGAGCCGATCGCTTGGGGAGTAGTGGGTACACCTAGTGGAGATAGGGGCAGACGGCACTTATGTGGTCAGCTAGGGGTACACGAAACTACTAGTTAAATTTTCTAAGTCCTTGGGTGGGATCAACCTTTAAGTTAGGAATGACTGGTATGGTGCAGTGTAGTAATTATCCTTGGGTGGGTAGATACATCTTTACCCTTATCTTTGTTCTTCCTATGCCTAGTTGGCTGCTTAGTGTAGTCATTTATCCCCAGTCGTTACCGTACCGTTTATATCATACCCTAATTACTTTAATGATTGTATTGTTAAAGTTATAGGACTCGCTCAGACTTATGTCTGACCCCGTTGTTTTTTTATCTTTTTCCCAACCCTCAGGTTCTCAGAGTGGGCCTAGCACTAGTGGGCTTTGATCAGATTGCTTTATCTATCTTTTGGAGCTTGGACCGTTGATGTAAAGCTCAGCTTATCTTTTCTATTATGGCTATTAGTTATGTAGTGAGATTATGTACTTATGTTTTATCAGGATGGATATTTAGTACTTGACTCTTGTTTTATGGTTTTGTTATTGTAACCAAACATGTTTACCTTCTGCTGTAATGAAATGATGTTTTAGTTAACAAGTATTATTTATGTCTGTCTTGTTGTAATTTTTCTGTTCTATATTCACTTAAAATACTCCACCGAAGTTAAGGCATTCCCTTAGTGAGTGACCTTAGCGGGAGTGGGGTGTTACATAATCCCTTCCTCATTTCGGATTGTATTTTTATTACATCCCATGATTTGCCATAGAGTGATTTGCACTTGCCAAAAAATAACTCTGTAATTCAATTGTGTGATAACTGAATTAATTCTGTCCAAAACAGTTGCCTTCGAATGGGTTTTTTTTTATCTGGAAGACAGAATGAATATTTCTTTGCATGATTTCTTGCCTTAAAATGATCATAGGATTCTCGATACTGATTTGTATTAATCTGGAAGTAATTTGACATCTTGCCAAATAAACAAACACACTGATTTCCACTGATTGAATTCAGGAAATATATTTTGCCAAAAACATTATTCACTAATTGAATCGGCTCTTGTATAAACTGTGAATTATCCACAATATCTCCTTGCTGATTTTCTGCATCTCGCACTTCCATTAGCTGATTGAAACTTTCTTGACAAAGTATTTGAATGAATTTAATGCTAAAAATGAATTTGTGATTTCTGGAAGTGTTAAATGCTTTCCAAACATAACTTATGATCTTTCTAGACAATTTCTTGCATCAAAACAGAAAATGATTTCTGATTTTGCCATGACATTTGTGATGACTGAATTTCTGAATTGCTTCATTTTCTTTTGCTGCTCAATTCTGTTTACACTCGCTCGAACTTGTGTGTGTACACAACTTGTAAAACTGGAGCACACATTTATACTCACTGTCTTGAAGCTGAACCATGTTAAAATGAGTTTGCACCACTTGCCATGTTGCATGTCATTTGATGTGTGAACCTGTCACCTTGACCATGTTGTTTTGATTGAACTATGATCCTTGCTTTAACCCTTTTTGTACATGCATTTGTACACTAGCCTGTGTGTTGAACACCATTCATGCATTGCTTTGAATTTGACTATACTTGCTCACATATATGAGCTCGACCACTTCATCTATACATGCTGCATTATGTACTGCTGAGTTGCATACTTGTTGGCATGACACACGTTAACAACCACCTATACTTGCTCTACCAGTCTTGAATATGCACACATACTGCCATGTTGTAAGCTTTGTTTGTTGATTTGTGTACTCTCACTTGTGCTTCGACCATTTTCCTTGCTGTTTTGATGTTACATGAGCACACACTTGTGCTTGCTGACTTGTTAAACATTTGAACATACGTGCTCGACCATGCTTTCACCATGCTGTACCATATATATGTTGACATGTGCTTGACAACATTTTGGGTTGTTTTGTTGTATGAGCTGTCTCGACTTTGATTGACTTGTTGTTCATTGATGCTCGGCCATTTTACTTTGTACTTCGAGATTTCTGTTTCTTGAAAAACTTGCATGTTGACTCTTGAGCTTCTGGCTTTGATTTTGTCACATGGTTTCATTTTTACTTGCACTGAGTCGAGTTGGTCCACGTGGCTACTCCTCAGTCGCAAACTGATTGGCGTGGCAGTGCACGCGTGTATATATATACACGTGTGTATATGCAGCCAACAGACAAGTTTTCCTGTCCCTGTACTATACATATACAAACTGACTAGACACAGATCAGATCAAGTCATGAAAAATGATGAGAAACACACCAGAAATCTGAGGCAAATAAAATTTAAAAAAATAAATTTTATTTCACATGTACTTTGAAAATTATTTCTGTTCCATATACTCTGTGTGTGTGTGTGTGTGTTTCATTTGACAGGTATGAAGACTGGACTGACTGTGCTGTGAAGACAGAAGACTGAAGACAAGAAGATAGTGTGTAGTGTCAAATAAATGTAACTGTGTATCTGTTGTGTATGTATAACTGAGTGACAATGAATGAACTGTACTAAGGAGCTGTGAGAGAATTGTACTGATATATGTAATAAACAAATTTGATTGAAATAAAATATCATTTTATTATTGTCAAACGAACTTGTTTATTTTATTCTGTTTATATACAAGTACAATATGAAGTGAATGTTTAAATAGTGGAGTTATAAATAGTTGTACTGTTTGAATGTTAGAAATATAATATTTATATTTTAAATAAAATATAGTAAATATTTGAATTTCTGTACAGATGTATTTTATTTAAATATAAATATTACATTCCTGTCTGTGATGTAAATATAGAACAGTACAGTAACAAACACATTTATAAAATATATTTATTTGTTATCATTAAACAAAAATCATATAATTGTGTATACAACACCATTATATACAACATAATGGATGGTAGGATACATTCTTCATGACTTGGAGATTTTGGGGATGAAATCCTTTGAGTGGGGAGAATGTAACACCCCGTATTTTTAACTACACTAAAGAGGATAAATTAAAGAATAATTAATTTAATATTAAGAATTAATAGAAACAGACTACGTCATTGTGTCCGTCTCGAAATTCTGTTCAAGATAAACACCTGGTTTGCGTAAAACGGATAACGTATGAAGAAGTTATGAACGGTAGAAGTTTGACGATCAAAACAAGGATAACTGGCGCACTTGACAAGTGCGCCAAGACAATTTTACATTGGCGCACCTGTAAAGTGCGCCCATAATGTTTTTGGGTATCCGGGCCTTTTTCAAGTGGGTAGCGACCCATGACCTGATTCATCCTAGGGCTGAGGTGGCATTCGAATTCTGGAGGCTGGCAGCTATAAATATACCTCAATTCTCTTGTTTTCTCATATTAAAAACAATGGAGGTCAGATGTCGTCAGTACTTGAACTGAATCTAACCCTTTCTTCTTCCACAAATCAAGCGCCTTAAGTATAGATCTGAAATTCAAATTTCAATTTTCTCCTTCTATTCTCATAGATCTGATCCTTGTGAGTATATTTACTTTTAGGTTTGAATGATTAAAAGTAAACATGTTATGACTATGATTTGGATATACATCTATGATTAAATCGTCTTGGATTTATCATATTTTGTGAATCTAAAATATTCTATGGCTTGGATCTCAATGTTTATCATATTAGATCTATTGTAAATTTTGAATCTATGACATCCTTGGATCTTAACTTATAGTATGCTAGATCTACTCCTATAGATCTAATTCACTTGTGATTTCATATTTGGGATCTTAACTTGTACTATGTTAGATCTACTTTCTTTAGATCTAATCCTTTTGTGGTAAATTCATCATGTCATATATGCGGATCTTACCTTTTCTCTAAGTTTGTGGTTAATTCTGGACAGTTAAATTAAACCTTTGTTTAGATCTAGATCATCATATTGTGATTAATTGAGATTGGACATATGAATTCTTATTTGGATCTGTTCATCCTAAGTATATTGGATCTAGTTTTATCATTACCCTTTTTACTATATATGTGTTTATGTCCACTTATTATGCCTACTACTTGTCCATGTCAGTATATATGCTTATGTCACTTTTATAATGATCACTATTGTCATTTTCCCCAACATCTTTCCCTTTTACTATTCTTGACTAGGCTATTTTCTAGCCTAGATGCCGCCAAATATATGCGAATACGTTAGTTAGGGAACGGGGAAAAAATGTTAGAATTGGCATAATTTAAATAATGTTTATATGAATTGGACATATAATTCAAAAGGGGGAAAGTGGGGACATATTCACCTATAAAGACATAGGTAAGAATTGGATAAAAATGGAATGTTTAATAATTACAATTAGAAATTGTAATTGCACTTATGACACGAGGTTAGGTTGCATTAGTGGTGGAAGTCTGCCCAGACCCGACCAGCATATCCAGTAGCCACTAATGTTGAACCTAATGTGAGAGGTCTAAGTGCGCAAATACGAATCAGGCTAAGACATGAGGCTAGGCCCAACTTGTGGAATAAGTCTGCCCGGAGCCGACCAGCATATCCAACATCCACAAGTTGTAGGCCTAATGTGGGAGGTCTAGCCCATTATAACGATAAATGGATATGGTAATGAATTAGAGTAAACAAGGGATGACAGTAACCTATTATGATTAATTACTTAATGAAAATGTTGTATATAATTGGTAGGCCTGTCCTAGGGACAAGTGATTAAAACACAAGTTATAAAAAAAAGGAAAGGAAGCTTATTGGTTAACCTTAGTTAAGAAAACAAAGTAAACAACGTCAAGTTGTAGTGATATGTTAAACATGAAACTGGTGAGCTGAGAAGAAGTATACTTAGTTAAATATTAAGTAAAACATGTTATTGTAACTATGGAAACAGTCAATACAAAAGGGATCGTAAGATTACTTCCGTTGATTACAATCCAAGGATGAAAGATTGTAAGATTACTTCTATTAATTACAATCTAAAGAATAACATGTAATGGGGCTTATTAATGAACTTAAATGGATTAAGTTATATTTATATGAAATTAATAAGAAAGTGAAACTTTGGCAAGTAAAAAGTAGTCAATGTGAATGGTGATAACCTGTTAGTCTGTAATATTTAACCTAGTTGAATCCATAGGGATTGTGTGAACATAAACATAAATAGGGTTAAGTAAACTTGGTTGGATCAGTGGGAGAGTTAGGTAAATCTTGGGTAGGTGGGTAATATTAGCATATATAGGCCCACAAACTTATCCGTTAAATAAACATGCTTGGATCAGTGGGAGGGTTAAGTAAATCTTGGGTAGGTAGGTAATAATAGTATATATAGGCCCACAAACTTAACCATTAAATAAACATGCTTGGATCAGTGAGAGGGTTAAGTAAATCTTGGGTAGGTGGGTTATATTAGTATATATAGGCCCACAAACTTAACCCGATAAGGTTATGTAATTAAAGACACCTAGTGGTATACATAACCGGTGGAAATAATAAAGTTATGTAATTAAAGACACCTTTAGGGTTAGCATAACTGGTAGAAATAATAGGGTTATGTAATTAAAGACACCTAGTGGTAACCTAGTGGGTGATACAAGACAAAGGGGATAGCTTGTATCATATTGTGTGGGACCCATTTCATCTAGTAAACCGGAGTAGGTATCAAACATGTACTCCGTACTAGGTCGGAGAAGGGGCACACTTACTAGACAGATTGTAAGAGATCCAAATATGGAGGACGGTGTGAGCGGCGCAAATTGACCGAGCCATGTGTGTGCATGAGCCGGGTAGAGGGGGATAAGACGACCGTGACACCTGTAGATATGAAGCTATGCATATCAGTGAGGGTTTGCCACTTTAGGACATGATACATCCTGCGGTGGGGCTGGCACCGAGTATCTACGCGGATTAGGGAGCCGATCGATCAGGGTAGTTAGGTACATCTAGACTCTGGTAAATTTAGGAGTCCGTTATTGGGGCTGCCTGTGGATTGTATGGGGTTAAAACCTCTCATCAGAAGTACGCATAAGTCTACTATCTTGTACGTGTTGGGGATCATCTCATTCTGGTTATACTAGTATTGTGCAGAGAAATCTTTAGAGAATCGTATCACTCTATCATGTTTACCTTGTCATACCTATCTATAGTGTTATCTTTCTTATCCATCTTATATGCCTATCATGCTACTTTTATTATTTACTTACTAAAAGTAACTTGACTCGCCATACTTTATGTCTGACCCTTTTTGTTCCCTCTTCTTTCTTCCTCCCCCCCCCCCAGGTTCACAGGGTGGGAATTCTCTGGCTTAGTCAGGACTCAGTTACCATCTTGCTTGGAGCAGGTTTTAAAGTATTGCTCAAGTTCTTATATGTACTATGGATTTGTCCCTTTTTGGGGAATTATGCTTTTCATATACTTTGATGGAACAAGACAGAAATTTTTATATTATTGCCTTTTATGCAGTTTCAAACTTATGGTATTTTGGACCATGATGTTATGATTTTATGTTTGAAATAAAAATTTAAATTCTGCTGTTGCTTTTATATTTGTCTTGTAATATTTCTGTTTCTGTTTACCTATAACGCTTCACAAAACTTAATGCATTCCCTTTTTAGAGTGACATTAATGGACGTGGGGTGTCACATCATAGGAGCAAGTGAAGTAGGCAGTGGAAGGAAAATGTGGATTCCAATTAAAGTTAGGACCTTTTTATTTTTAGTTCAGTTGCTTCCTAGTTGAAATGAAAGTTTCGGCGAAAGAAGCACTGCAATGTATTCTGTAAATAAATAAATTTAGTACAGCCATATGTAATGCATATGGGCAGATTTAACGAGTAAAATAGGTGATGGAAAATTAGTTAAGATACCTATGTCATCAACATTCATATGCATATAAATGGAGTATTATAGTTCTACGTCAATTGCAAAAGTAATAGATATAGCATACTGAAGTACAGTAAGGTTATCATCATTTTTATCCGTAATTCACTTTACAGAAATTCTTGATAACTTTCAATGAGCACAAAAAGTTGGCTGGTGAAATTCAATCAGTATATTTTATTCCTTATGTAGAATATCTTGATAACTTCTATATAATGTGCATTAAATTTGTTGGTGCAAAAGAGTTGAGTAATCCATGAAAATAGTTCAAACAAAGGGCAACCGAAACTAAAAAGAGATGAATTGTTCAAAAAGAAAAAAAATCCTGTTGTTCAAGAGATGAGAGTAATCCAGGTTGCATTTCTGCATGGGAAACAAAAAAAATCTCAGCATTAACAAAGAATTGTTTACAATCAACTCGACTAGCTCCACATCACTAGTGCAAACTAAGTCATGATTATAGCACATTGTAAAACCAACCTTCTAAAAGACTGTATTTTTAATATATATAAAATACCTGCTAGAGCTGCCCTCTCCTCTTAGCTGAAGAACAATCTGATCTTTGAGAGTTTTCCATGCACATGCCTTGAAGAAAAGCTCCATTATGTCAATCATTGCGTTTGTAGTTGCAGCAACATCCCCACTTAGTCTTGCTTGCTTCTCAACATTCAACAGTGCATCGATCTCCATCTCCAGGTTTTAATTCTTAATATTGTCCTACAAGAAAGATATAAAGATGCGCAATAAAACAAAAGAAAATGTAGAAGTACGGGTTGAGGACTGGCGGAAAAAGAAACATACCATCTTATATAATTTATATTAGCTATGTTTGTTTTTGTATTTTCTCAGATTGTAATACCTTCCTGTTGCATAATTACTTGGTTTCAAGTAATATAATTGTAATAAAGTAATGCAATAAAGATGTACTGCTTTGTGGGTTTATTGTGTCTTCTTCTCTCCTTCCTCCTTTTCTATTCTATTTTATTTTATTATAATATTTAAACTTAAGTATATGGTGAGTGTTCGTGTATTATACATAGAAATACGAACCGAGGAAAATACAACTTTATTTATATTTCTCAGAAGGAACATATATCTGAATTCAAATTTATGACTCAATAGATGAAACTAAGTTATCTACCGTCTGAATGGAAGTTTCTGACTTATTTGATGGCTGAGATTCGTGTTTTGCAGCTACCTTTGGAACGCGATCTTGAACTGATGTAGATGAAGGTGAAGTTTCCAAACCAATTTGGTTTGGTTCTGATTTACTCGCATCCTAGGATACCGCTTGTGCGTTGAAGCTCACTGAAGCTAGCAAAAGCCTTGACCAAAAGAGAGAATAACATCATAGTTTGAAGATACACCTACAATTTGATAAATATTAACTCCTTTTGTGGTTGTTAATGTTAGAATCTTGTATAGAAATTAGCAAGTTATATATTTGAAATTAGCAAATTATACATACCTCACGCCCTGCTTCAAATACTTTGAGTTCTCAATATGAAGAAAATCTTTGATAGATTGTCTAGAGGGGAAAACAGAATTAGCATTTGAATGGACATATAAAAGAGAAGAATTTAAGATTAAATCAGACATGGTGTTCAACTGTAGAAATACCAGAACTAATCCAAATATCATTATACATTACAGAGTGTCCTCCCAACTTAAGACTACATTTTCATAAGAATAATTTAAATTCCATCACTGTGTTCGACTGTAGAAATACCAGAACTAATCCAAATATGGTAATACACTGCAGAGTTTCCTCCTAACTCAAGACTGCGTTTTCATAAGAATGATTTAAATTCCATTACTTATTTGCCTTCTACAGTTCAATTCTATAATAGTATATATCTTACAACTTTTAAGCTTATAAAAAGGAAGCATGTTGTAAACATAGCATGAATAGATCAAAATTTATATCAGCTACAGTTACAGAACATTTAGGTTGACATGTGATTTACCGGTACTGCAATGAAATGCATTCTTCGGCTGTTGAGTTAGCACTATCTTTTGTTTAAAAAGTAACTTCAAGATTAAGAAACTGATGATTCTTAAAATGGCGATAGAAGAAAGTGATCAGTTAGTGTTGAATTCGAATTTTAGTTTGATCTGAATAAAGATTATAAACTGTTGAATTTAATTTTTAAGTAAATAAGTGAAAATTGAATATTTTATTAATAAATATGTGAAATTTGACATTTTGTAAACAATCTCGGAATTCGATGAAATTAGTCTCATTGGATCCGAAAATGTAAATTATTGTATGATCTAAAATTTCCTAGCCATCATAGTTATTGTTTGATCGTAAAAATTCAAAACGTGTAGAAAGTTGTATGCAATATTTAATTAGATAATCAAGTTTTAGAAGAAACTGCTAGAGACTTTGGAACTGGGCTTTGAAAACAATTCTATTGCATTCAAAAGGCGTTAAAAGCTATAGGTAGGCTGCAAGCAGGCCTGATTTGGACACAGGTCCGTTTAAAACGATAAAATAATAATATTTTATTTCGTAGAAACCCTTATCAATGGCAGCCACCTCTAATCTTCCGATGGCCATGAGTATTCCAAACTTCAATCGTTAATTACTTCCAATCCTTTTAATGACTTAAAAACTTCCAAAATGAAAATCATAGTGCTCGGAGAGATCTTCGAATTCATATGGATGATTGTATTTGTTGTGATCTATAATCGCCAGAATCTTGAGTGTATGGGCGAATTTCGGGCCAAGGGGGTGACCGAGCTAGACAAAATTCTGGGCATTGGTGGAGTTCTTGGAGGCGCACGTCATGGCGATGGTTGATCATTATTCGGTTGAGGACTGGGGGTGTGTGATCATGAGGCTTGAACGGATATCGAATTCTTTGTGGATTGTTGTATCGCGATGGAGGAAGACCAGAGCATGCTGATGTGGCAAAATTTTGGTGGTGCGTTTTATTTTAGATTAACTTTATATATATATATATTGTAATTTAAATAGTAAATGCGTATAACTTTTACATACGAATTCAGATTGATGCGTAGTTGGATCCATTGGGATCGTATCGAAATTCCGGACAACATCAAGTTGTTGCGAACTGATTTTGAGACTGTTTAATTTTGGGGCTTATTTTGGATTTCAATAGCATTTGAAATCAAAAGTGAGTGATTATACCCACTCACACCTAACAAAATATTTGATTGTTAGTTAAATTAAAATCATGTTATGAGATAATCATATTGTTTGTTGTTTGATGGTTTAAATTGCTTATTTGTGTTAATTGGCATTGACAATTTAATTTAACTGTTAATATAAATTGAACAGTTAGGATTTAATTACTAGTTTAAACCTCAAACCTGATGACTAGTAATTCAATGTTATATTCAACTATTTGGATGCATTGATTTTGATGGATGCTTTATATTGATATGTTTGATACATTGATGTTTGTTTCATCCTGTTATTTACCTTAATTATTTATGACTGCTATTTGTGCTGATTAATCCCAATCATTTGCCTTAGATGTTACAGGCATCAAATAAACCGGGGATTGATCATTAAAATGAATTAAGAAAACATAGTGATATACACGTAATTGTGTATATTTTATCCGCTTATTTATCTTATTTTTTTATTTAAAATAATTAATATTGTGTATTTATAGCTGTGTTTTCAGATTGTTGATAAAAAGCTTGATTTAGAGCATTTGATGGATAAAGCATGAAGAATTTGCTTAAAAAGAGTGAAGTTGAAATTACTAAAGCTTGAAGAGTTTAAAAGCTTGAAGAACGGTTGCAAATAGAGTTCAGTTGGGTAGATTTGGCTCAATAAAGACTCATATTGCGTTCACATTAGCTCATTTGCAAGGCCTCTCACTCTACAGCTGCGTTCACACTAGCTTATGTGTTAATTGGGCTAATTCTTTAGTCCCACATTATGGAATTTGCCTAGTAGCCTTTGTCATATCAGCTATAAATACACTTTATCTCATTCATTGTAAAACACACTTGGTTTTATTCTGTAATCATTTGCTTGGAATAAAACTCTTCTTTCTCTCTTCTATTTAGTTTTTATTTGCATTTTATTTATGTTCATGTCTGTTATTTTCTTTTTATTTTCTTTTCTTTTAGCTATGTCTAGCTAATCCTCTTTGATTTGGGGGTGATGACGCTAATAGATATGATTCAATATGAATCACATAGACAAAAGATTAGAACTTCATGTATGTAGATCTAGATTTGAACTAAGGGTTCGATCTGAACCTTCATACCCTGTATCGTTTAAGAGCTGTGCTCCTTCACAGGGTATATTCGAGTTCGATCTAACACTTATCAGATTTAGATTTAATATTTATGGTTTTAGAAACAAAATAGTGAATCTGTCCTGATAGCCTATGGTTGTTTAAGAGCTGAGCTCCTGCATAGGCTACACTTGTTGTTATTTACATATTTGTTTCTAGAAACCTAATTATAGTTGATTCATGTTTGTGACAGAAACATGAATTAGATCTGTATTTATTCGATTGGCTATTGATGAATATTAATCTAATCTATGTCATTATCCCCTAATTGATTTCTCTTATTGTTAAAACTCTCTTTTTGTTTATTTTCTGTGTTTGCAACCAATCAAAATTCTGAATAACTTGACTGGATTTATTAATTAAAATATTTTTGGTCCCAGAGTTCGACACCCTCTACAACAATCCTTGTTGTTTAGGAAAGCCGAACGAATTTTACAGTTGTTTACAACTATTTGATTTGTTCGCAAACACATATGTTGAAATGATAAATACCTATGACCCTGATTTGGATTGAAATGATATATATCCTCTCCAAAAATACCAAAATTAAATTGTAAGCATCACTTGGTCATAGGATAGAAAATTATATATGGACACCAATTGGTTAAATCAAATTTGATTTAACCCTAAATCTTGAAATAAATTTTTTAAGACAATATAAATGATGTTTATAAATTGATTTCCTTTGAACTTGAACTTTGAATTTTTGAAATATAAAAGCTAAAGGAAATAATTTAATGTTGCAATACTGAAGTAAAAAAGTAAATTGAACATGAATTGAATACATTGAAATCGAATCATTTTATCCGTCTTTGAAATCTAATTTAAATCAACTTGATTTATTAGTGATATTTGAAATTTGAACTTTAGATTATTATAAATAGAATAAATTCAAATGGATATTCAAATTGGAATCTTTAAATATATTGAATTAAACCTTTGAATTGAATTTAAAATAAATGGGAAGTTGAATTGAATTGAAAAATCGGAGTTGAATCGATCTAATTTGAAATTGAAACATGACTTCAAGTTATTCGAAAGGAACATTTCAAATTCCAATTATAATATTTTAAACCATTCAATAAACTGTTTTTCTAAATATTTAATTTATTTTATAAACTAACTATTAATTTATTTTTATGAAAGTTAAGCGCAAAATTTTATTAGTCCAAACGGACTTACAGATAAACATCTATCCATATACATAGTTGCACACAGCTATTTTTAACTGATACTAAACAAAACATAACAACTCACCAACACAAATAGGATTTCAACAGAATCATCAACAAGACAAAAAATAGTACACAGGAGAAGAGAGCCAACGTCCATAAGAGATTCTCTTCATATCAACACTTGACAACCTGAAAGCCGCAAGCATCAGAATCACT
Source organism: Allium sativum (assembly GCA_030737875.1). Taxonomy (NCBI): domain Eukaryota; kingdom Viridiplantae; phylum Streptophyta; class Magnoliopsida; order Asparagales; family Amaryllidaceae; genus Allium; species Allium sativum. Next base: position 652,607,082 of record CM060915.1, read on the forward strand.
CAAACTATGACATTAAAATATTCATCACTAAAACAGCTGCTGCACCAAACAAGCTAGTACAACTTCATGTAAATATCAAACTCAAAACATATTTGATACTAAATAACTTGTGCCAACCGCTTCATCACCGAATAGTGACAGCAAAAAAATGCTTAGTCATGTGATATAAGGAACGAACAGAGGTGAGGGATTACTCCTGGTATGTCTTTTATTTGATTTCAGTTTGTTGTTCAAAGGTGTGACATCATCATCACTATACTCCCTACCCTCATCTAGGTCATCCCAGAATTTTCCTTTCAGCTTAATGTTCTTGGATTTTGAAGATGCAATGGAGCTAGATGGCACTGTAATGGATAACAAGGCGGGATCTACAGTAGGAAACATTAAGCCTGCACCAGACACTATAGGAGGAGGTAATTGCATATTAGAAGGTGGCTTCAAGTGGCCATAAGGAGATGATAAAGCCTATGATGATGAAGAATTGCCCACTGATTTGCTGGTGTAAGATGGAACTGAAGAACTAATGGTGGAAGAGCATGACATAGTTGATGTATAAGAAGCACAAGAAGAAAAAGACCATATTGACTGAAGTACTCAAACTAGTTTCTGCCAAAGAAGTATTAGCTGAAGAACACAAACCAGCACCTGATGAACTTAAACCTGTTGTGGATGTAGAAGAACCAGCAATGAAAGTTTTACCGAATGTGTTATTCTTAACAGAACCATCCCTGAAATTAATAGCTTCATCCAATAAATTTCCTAAATAAGAAGCATCATCATTATTATCAGAAGGCTTATTTAATTTGGAAGAAGTCTCATTCAAACCAAATTCTCCACCATGTAACAACCCGGAAAATTTGAACCAATTTAAAAAAATTATTTTGGTTATTTTAATGAATTTTGAATATTTAAAATGATTTATTTTAAATAATAACGACAAAAAATTTATTTTCGACGAAGCTAAAACAAATAATTTTATTTTAATTATATAACGAGCCTGAAATGGAGCGGTAGTTCGAAAATTCAATTACGAATTTCAAATGAATGTATAGGATTCAAAATAAATTGGATTCCAGCTAAACAAGAAATATTCGAATCTGTTTAACCATATCTTTCTGGCGGATGTAAGAAACTGAGATTTCGTTTTAAAAGTTGAGAGTTACGTCCAGTTTAAAATTCAGAAAAGTCGCTGTGGAATATATATATATATTTTAATGTATATAAAAGCCCTTAAAAATAGTCATTTTGCAAACGATCTCTGTTTTCGACGAAACCACTTTTGCTGGAACCGGGATGTCAAATTATTACTAGATCCCAAAATTCATAATTTTTTGAATCAATATGTGAGTGTGGCAAAGGAAAACGTGTTTTAACAGTTTCAGTCAATTTGGATCAACCAGAAAATGGTCATTTTTCAAACGGTCTTCAAATTTGATGAAATTAGTTTTTTAGGACCGTATCGTCAATACGAAGCTAGAAATATTTTTTCGGGATTTTTAGAGTCAGTATGTGGCCTCGGCAAATTAAAATGTACGTTAAAATCAATATTGACCGTTATATTTATTTATATTGTAAATTTTACGAAGACTGATTGTAATGATCGAAATAGCCTACGTGACATATCCCATTGTGTTCGGAATGGGGGTAATTAGCTAGGAACGACAGTCAGTGGGTTTCATTTCAAGTTCAAAATAAAAAGGTGATTTTTCAAAATTAAAAATAATAAAATATATATAATTATATCCCTCACACCTCTCTCTCCTATACCCTCCCTCTCTCTTCATACCTTCAGTCAACGGGAGAAAAAATAAAAAATAAAACCTCCTGAAAACACATTGCTACCCCCAAACACCCCACCCCCCCGGTCGATCTCGAGCGCCGCCACCCCAACCGAGCACCGCCTCCCCTCCGTCCAAACCCCCTTGCCTCTAACCTCCCTCCACTCTCTTCTCTCTCCGTTCCCTCCAATCACAAGCCTCGCACCCAAACCCTCGCTGGCCGCCGCGCCTCAACCACCGTAGGGCTTGACGCCGCCGGAGCACCCCCTGGGGCCACCCTTCGATCCACGCAGACGATCTTCCCCCCTCATCATCACCGAACCCACACAACCCCTATCTCCACTGTAAGTCTTCAATCAGTTTTTATTTGTTTAATTCAGTTTATATAAATCAGTTTTTATTTGTTTAAATCAATTTATATAAATCAATTTTTATTTATTTAATTCAGTTTATATAAATTAGTTTTTTTTAAATTTAAATAAAATGGAAAATTTTAGATTTTTATTATGAGAAAGATGAGATTTTTAATAGAAGAAAGAATATATTTTTATAGAAGAAAGAATATATTTTTATAGAAGAAAGAATATATTTTTAATAGAAGAAAGAATATATTTTTTAATAGAAGAAAGAACATATTTTTAATAGAAGAAAGAATAGATTTTTAGTAGTAGGAAAAATTAGATTTTTCATTAAAGAAAAACTAGATTTTCATTTTGAAAGTAGCGATAAAAATTTGATCTTTATATAAGAATAGAGATTATAAAATATGATTTTTAATTTGTGGGGTAATAAAAATATAATTTTTATATATGTAGTATAATAAAAATGTAATTTTTGTTATATGAGAAGTAAAATAAAAATATGAACTTTATTTTTATCATGAAGTAGTGAGAATAAAGATTCGATTTTTATATGAGTAGCGAATTAAAAAAAGAATTTTTATATAATGGAGAATATAAAAATATGATTTTTTATATATATATATGGAAATAAAAATCTGATTTTTATTATATATATTGTGAAGTAGAAATGTGATTTTTATTTTAGATGAAGCGATAAAAAAAATGAGTTTTATCTATTTGAATGAAGCGATAAAAACATGATTTTTAATGTGAACAGCGTGAAAAAGATTGTATTGGAAGTACGGGCAAATCCAGACTGTTCTAAATTTCAGAAATAAAATGGAGGAGTGGGAACCCAAGGTGAGAACTCCTCACTGTAATTTTCTTTATACAGTTATTTATTATGTAACTGCATATATGAATTGTTTCCCCGTCGTCCACAGACCATGGATGACTTGTGTGTTTGTTTGGTTATATTGTGTTGTGGTTTTGGTTGGTTGGTTTGTTTGGATTGGTTGGGGGAAATGAAATGGAATTGATTAGAATTGGTATGTGTATGGCGTGGGCCATTACTAGACTGGGGATAAGGCTGGGCCTTATCCCATTTCTAGTATCGCGCCGTTTTGCCGCCAAAATTTTCTAAAATATGTCAGAACAATAAAAATATCATTTTTGTTGGGTAAATGAACCAAATCAATATTTTATTGTTAAAAATATAATTTTTAATGTGTATATGAATAAAATAAATATTCATTTACAAATCAGATGATTTGTTTATGTACACTTATTTGACCGATATGGATTGGGACGATAAATTTTACACATAGCCCAAATAGCACAAATAAAATCTGTGTTTGTTGATTGAAACCCCACACGATTGTTGGGATGATATTTGACGTACGATAATCCCAATTGTTTAGTGGTATGTCGATCGATTGGTCGACAGGTTGCTGCAAGCATCAAATATTTATATTTAATGCTCATACAGTGTAGAATGCACTTTGGATGATAGTTGATTGTCTATCATGGCTGTTGTATGCATGTGTTGTATGAAATCCATATAATCACATTATATGGTAATTGACTGTGTCTGATTCCAGTTCAGAAAGAAGGAATATTTTAAAATAACGAATATTTTAAAATAAGGAACATTTTAGAATAATATTCAGAAAATAATCAAAACCTAATTTTGATGTCCGATTTTGGATGGACACGAAAATATTTAAATATATGAAGCGTGTTGATTAGATTAATGCCATTTTGATGTGAACGATATTTTTATCGATTTTATTCATTTCTATAATGAATATCGAAAAGGAAATGATTTCGAAATATAATATTTTGAAAATATTATCATTTATATATTAACGATATGGAATATTCAATTTTGATTTAAAATTGAATATGAAGTTGAAGTCGTTTTGAAAATGAATTTAAAACTATTTTAAAGTACGTTTTGAAAGGAAATCGATGAAATATATATAATATACATTATATATATTAATGGCCTGAATAGAACGCGCCGCGCCGTAGAAGTTCGCGAATTTCGACCATTGACTTCGAATTGATGTTATGTGAGATCCGACCGTCGGATTCTCCTGAAACCGAGACCGTTGGGTTCGTATCGAAAAGAGCTTTCCAAAGAATATGAGTGATTTGAAATCTAATGGTTGGATTTGGAATTATGTCCAAATCAAATATGGAAAAGGTCGCTGTAAGTGCAGTTCAATGACCGCTTATGGAAATTGACTGTACGGGCCTTGATAAAATTATTAAAAATATTAATAATTTGTGTAAAATCATAATAAATGTATTGGAAAGAATTGGGATGAAAAATTCCATATTTGAAAAGATAAAAATATATTTTTATTGAAATGAACTAGTTATGAACTAGAATTATAATCCAATATTTTTAAATAAATTAATGGATTCGAAATGGTTTTAAAAATAACCGGAATTTACAATAGAATTGGAATGGATTTGAATCAAAATTATCTTTGGAATATTTCGATGTTGGATTCCGTGATTATACGGATATTTTGGAGGAATTTGGAAGATATATATATATATATATACCATTATTCCAATACGATATTTGTTGATTTCAGAATTTGATATTGAATATAAGCCGATATATTTTCTATTCAGAGTCTTGTATTTAATATCAAATGGGATTTTGGGTTTGTCGTGAATGATATCTTAAATAACACTGTTCTTGAACCCAGTTGAGAAAAGATTAAATATTTTTATTTTAGATTTAATGAAGTATACCAATTAATTAATATTTAATTGGAATTGAATTGGAATTGATTTTTGGGTTTATCGTGAACGGTGTTTCAAATAACACCTGTTCTTTAACCCGAGTAACAATGGAGTTAAAAAAAATTAGAAACTAACTGGAGATCAGCTAAATTGAATGGTTTCCTGGGTATTGATCTGATGTTGGTTTCGGCCTTCAGGATTAATATTAGGGAATTGTTCTCTTGCTAATTTACGGTTAGAGACTGATAGAATGGAATGTGATTTTGGGTTTATCGTGAACCGTGTTTTAAATGACATTGGTTCTTTAACCCAGTTAAAGACAGGATATGATTTCCCAAGTTATATAAGCATTAATATTGATTTTTGAGAAGATTAAAACTAAGTGGAGTTTTAATGAATCTTTAATTATATTTAAATGATCGAGAATGGAGTATCACCAGTTTTGCTCCAAGGGATAGTTAAATCTTTAATTAGATTTGAATGTGAAATGGTAATTAATTTTACCGATAACACTGTGGTGTTAGATATGGGGTATTACCAGTTTAGCTCCACGAGATGAATAGGTTGGGATTGGAAAATAAAATAAATGATCACTTCGGTGTGGTTCTCTAATCCCGACGAGTTTGGAAAACCTTTATATGGCCTGAAATGATATTCAAAGGAAGATTAAAGAATAAATTCAAAAGAATTTATCTTTGATAAAATTAATGGGAATCTTTCCCTAAACATGTGAATATTTGAACAAAAGAATATTCTGAATTGGAATAAGGCGTATGTTGTGTTTGTGTAGCACTTGTTTATTATATACGCGAGTTATTCTGAATTGGATAAACCCGACCTTTCTGAATAACTGATACGACTATTAGTCGAAGATAAAGATGGTGGTTGAAGACCGGAGGTCTTCACATCGTTTGGATGATTACTGATGTCTTGATTGGGCCGTACACCTAAGACGAGGTAATAAGTGGTGATCGTCCAGACGTACTTGGAGATCAATGGATATGCGAGGGCCTCTCCCATGTATTGGACATATGGGGGAGGAATAAGGTGCCTACGATTTCGTTCAGACCCAGAACGAACTTGTAAATGGACTATTGTCTGACATTGGATATCATTCTGTATGATTGATGGATATTGGTTGCATGGAGTGGTTTGCCTGTATGGCATGCTGAGATGCAAATGTTCAAGGCTTCTGTTGAAAAGAAGAGTCTTGTGGTCGATGATCAAAGCACGGGTTTAATATAGCATGGCTTTGTGTAGCGTTAATTCGCGAGCCTCACACCCCGGGTATGAACCCGAAATGGGAGAGGACTTCAGGGAGGACATGCGTTTCCTTCTAGCTAGAAGTGGCGTCAGTGGTTTTACACGCCCTGACCAGTTTGACTTATGTGGTTGTTGGAATGCGAGACGCCTCGGTTATATTAGTCGATCCAGGACCGATGGTTTGGTCAGAATATGACCAGTTTACGCCCCATAGGGTGGGGAAACGCATTGTTCAGGCATTTTTATCCACTTCGTATGGACCAGCCCTGACGATCCAAGCCTTGTTCGCGCGCTTGCCTGAGGCACGGGCTAGAGCGTCTCGAAGTGGTGAGGACGATCCCTGGCCTCGGTTCATAGACGGAAATCCAATTTCCAAATATGACATTTTGCGGTTTTAATTGTAGAACTAGTATGGCGACATGGTATATGGTACCCATGTCGTCTATGATTGATACATTTATATTTGAAGTGTTTTCTTCACTTATAGTAATAATAAAAGATTAAATTTCGCGTATCAAGCATTATTTGGCTATTATAAGGTAAAACCCTATCCTACGGCTTGCGTTGCATTGTGTGATGGGACCTGGGTCTTATAATAGCTTCATTGTTCTTTATTTAGCATTGCGATGTTTGTTTTATGCACTAGAATTCTTAGGAGGAAACCTGTTCCGTGTTATACGACGCGGTCCCTTGATTTACCTAACTTTAAAAATAAAGATTAATAACTGTTTTAGTTCTCACACTAGTCACATGACTGACCTGGAGTTTATTGTTTTAACCTAAACTTTTAATGCCCTTATTTTCCACACGGGCAGCTAGTAGTTGGGTTTTGCAGATTTATATTCACAGGATCTTGGTTTACAGCTGGAATGATACCCGGAAAGCTCTGTATCCGTGTATCTCTTTCAGTTGTGTTTTGTATTATTTTCTGCTGCATTGTAATTTGTAAATCTCTGATATTTTTCTGATGTATAATATTTATTCATACTCTGTAATATTATTGTATTCTAATGGAATTGTTGTAATAAGCAATGAAATGTTCTTCTGTTTTTGTTTTGATTTGTCGTGTTCTCAAAGTAATCCGTGCTTTCCTTCACGGGGAAGTTACAGGTCGTCTCACACCAACACCAACATTTTGAACTGTACAATCATCTAAAGCATTGTCTTTCCCACTAGATGTAACATTTCCTTCAGTAGCCAATGCCTCAAACTGGTTTACACCAACATTATCAGCATCATCTAAATTATCCACATTCACTTTATTTACATCTTTCTTCCTCCGTTCCTGCCTTTTCTTATAATTGACAGTTGCCTATTTATATGTATTTACATCATCTTGAGTCCTCCTATTATTTCTTCTAGTATGAATAACCTCATCTACATCATTATTCATCTTATCAACATTACACTGAGCATCAACTCCCATTTTGTTCCTAACATTTACATCAAAATACACGGTGGCATGGCCAAAAACCTTGCAGCTAGTACAGATTCCAGGTTTCCAGTCATACGAAATTTTCACCGATGGACAAAATCTCCCAATCCATAAACCTCAATAGAATCAGGAAGCTCATAGTCTGGTGAAACCTCAACTAGCGCTTTTGCTTATTGAAAACGATTTAATTTCTCAATACTAATATCATAACAAATTAACCTACCAACATGATTTACTAACCAATTTATACCAATCAATGTCCATAAAATAATAGGAATTTTGTATAAATGTATCCATACATGCACTTTCCTGATTTGAGATTGTGAACACCGTATAGTTGGATCCCAAACGGTGATAATGGACATCCTTCCCCGAATAAAAATTGGATCAGAATTTAGAATTTTCTTCCTATTAGATTCGTTAGAAAACCTAAAAAAGAAATGTAAACCATCCGATTTCATATCGACCTCCCGAGTTAGCTTCCAAGGATCTATAAAAAGTTAGGTACAGCTAGAAACGATAAGGTACCATCGAGAAAGAAGCCTACAAAAAAATTGCTCTAATATTTAAGACCTTCGTTTTTCACCAGATCTGGAATCATCTTCTTTCCATCACGTGCAATATCAAATTGTTGAGGCTGATAAGAGCCTTCGTTGCGAGGAAGCGCTTTGAAGAGTGATGCATAGTCAGCTTTCACGAAAGAGGGAAAAGAAGCAGCAGATGAATGGTCGGAATCTGAAAATTGAAATCTGAAAAATTAACTTTCGAGGATGAGGGATTTGCGCAAGGAGTTAGTAGATCTGGTGGTTTGGAAGCAGATGGACGTGATGGAAGAGGGGGAAGGTAGAATCGAAGGCGGATGAAGAAGAAAAGGGTGAAGTCATCGCCGCCATTATCAAATATCACGAGCCATTATCCAACATATTCCAATTAAAACTAAACTATATTATTTAACTTGTATATGTTGTACTATCTTTGTAAACTATTTTATTTTTAACTTTCATATATTTACTATTTAATAAACTATTTTAATAACTAATTATCTATTTTACAAACTACTTTATATTTTACTACATATATATGTATTTTACCAAATTTGGATAAACACTATTTTTATATTTAAACTGTTTGTTTAAACTTTTATTATCTAACTATTTATTTCCAAACTATTTTAAATATATCTAAAATATTTTATCATACTTTTCAACTATTTTTAATATTCAAATTTTTAGAATTGGAATTGTTTCAGAATTCTAAATTTGGTTTTAAATGGAGATTTCAATATGAAAAATATTCTATCTTGACTATTGAAATGTGCTTAAAGAATTTTTTTTGATATTTTGATATGAAGTATGAATCTTTTTAAAATGTAAAAGAACCGACTGGTGTGAAAAATGTAAACATTTGGCTGTTAAAGAGACCGGGATCGGATATTGTCATACTCTCTGCCAATAGCAAAAACCACTTTAATAACTGTGTACATGGTGGAGAATCCAGAATGAAGTAGGATAATTGGAAGCAATTACTGAATTTGAAGAAAGAGAACGATGATGGGTATTCAGGTCATAATTAAGATGATTAAAACGGGAGCCATACCCAGGCCAATGTGAGATTAGCTACTCTTAGCAGACATGCTTCTTCGAAACCATATGTACTACTTTGTGACTAATTTGGGTGCCTTTGAATTGGGGAGTATTGTCTGAGGTGGGCGGTAGTTACTACTATGTGTTACCACCAGCCTGGGTCCGCAATCTGGTAGAATCCTACTGATGGGTATTGCCTCGATGCCTTGTTATATTTATCTTGATCGAGCCCTTACGATTTTGATTTAATGTTATCGTATCATGACGCATCCCTATCCACCGACTTATTGGTGTTTTATATGCAAACTGTACGGCAACAATATCAATGGTGTAAGGGTAATAATGGTAATCTTTCTTACACTATTTTGATATTTTACATTACTGAATAGACACCATTATAGTAGCGAAATTATACGATATAATATCTAGTTCGACGGATCCTTGGGAGATGGAAATTCTCGTGACATCTCTTAAGTTATTGCACTCACGAACACATTGGATATGATATGTGAATTACCGTAAGCATCTTTGACACTGTGACACTCATATTATCGCACGGTTTTGATCTAACTGATATGAGAATATTTTAGTTCTGATCTGAATGTTTTTGTCTTTTCATTTATGCTCGGGTTAGCTTGAGTTTTCAGTTATCGATGATAATATTTTGAAGATGAAGACGGAGCTCAACAAATGTATTTATTATTATTCTGTTGCATATATTGGTATGTTTTATGATAGTTAACTCTGATAAATTCAAGTAATGTAAAATCAAATGTATGTTTTAATAGCTTCATGAACTGTTATTTATTTATTATATTTTGTCCTTCCGCTATGAGATTCTGTAATTGTTTTCTTCTTTCTTATATTAATCCCAATAACCATCTGTATTTTTGATTTGTTTAAGTCAACATTTGAGGATCATTGTTGATTTGAATGGTCAAAAATGCGGGTCGTTACAATTGGTATCAGAGCTTTGGTTTAGCAAAAACATTGGCTCTGTTTGGGATTAACTCATTAGAGATCGGGTAGAAATACTCTAGAATGAGTTTGAGTGTATATGAGAAAGCGTATTTATAATTTTGATATAGAAATGGTTTTGTATTGTGTTTATTTCTTCCTCTGAGTATTTATGAATTATGTTCGGTACTTGGGACGCCAAGGCATCAATATGAATTTCTAAACACTCGAATAAGACCGATCAACACAATATTGTTTTGGATTATATTTTATATATAAGGAATTATTTTGAAAACCTATTAATTTTTCTTAACTAGTCAATGTAATTAAATTATCAAATGATCTTAATTAAGAAAAATGAATTATTGAAAATTAATTGGTAATGAAATAAGAAGTTAAATATGAATTTGAGAATTTAATTTCGGACGGTTTTGCAATATTGATCTAAAAATGGTTTTCAAATAATATCACTATATTTTAAAAGTAGTTTCACACAGAAATTGTTTTCAAATGATTAAAAGAAAAATAAGTGTATACATTTCTTGTCTTTAGGAAATTGTTTCGGTAATAAGTGCACGCATCATCGACGTTTATTTTCAAGAGTCTGAGCGGGGGAACCACTTAGAACTTCTATACCTTGTTTTTCTAAATTGAATTTCATTTAAATCTTTTATAGTATGGTTTGATATAAAATATATAATATATGCATAATGTTTTAAATTTGATTAGGAAACAAACCCAAATTGGATCCCTAATTCTCGAATAATTAATGAAATGAATTAAACTTGAAAATTTGGAACTTCTAAATCGTGAAATAAATAAATAAATGAACCAAAGAGAAGTATAAAATAAAATAAACTCTTGGGAATGTGAAATGGTGAAATTGAAACAAATTAGACAGTGTTGAACTTGTATGATACTAGACCTTCTTTATATCATATATAACTTACCAAAAATCTAAGAAGTAAAATGTTATAGAGATACGCAATTGCATAATGTACATTTATTGGTGAATAAATAAAGATGAAACTAAATGATGGTTTGTAAAAATAGATAAAGCTTGAGTCATGACTAAGTGGAGTAGTTTAGTTGTGAAAATGAATTTAACTAAGAAAGTGAATAGATTAAACCGATGAAATAAGTTCGTAAATAGATTCTTAGATTCAATTAATTTATGGAAGTTAACAGAAATAACATAAGTAAATAAATTTGAATGAATGGAAATGTATGAAAAAATGAATTTAAATGATTAAATAAGTAATATTAATTGAAATTGATATATTGAAAGATGCTTTATTACACCCTATTGCATAGTAAAACTTACAAACGTCGTGAAGTTAAAAGTACTTATATGAATTTGTAATTATATATTGTACAACCAATGAAACTTAAGCTATGTGATGTAAACTTTCATTTAAATTGAACTAGAGTTGACTAGCAATATATAAAGCATAACTTAAGTGAAATGAAAAAGAGAAATAATGAAATAAAGATTAGCTTTAGAAATGAAATATGAAATTGTTCGTAAAATGGATTTTTATAAACTGAGTGTAAATCATGTAAATCTAAATCATATTTGTAAAAAGAAAAATGAAAGCCACTGAATGTTGCAAAAAATATGAACAATAATAGGAATAATAATTAATAAACCAAACATTGACATTTGGAAATGAATAGAGAATGCAATATGATGAATGAAAATATGAATTGTTTAAAAGTGAAATGAACGAATGAAATCATACCAATAGAATATTGACATTGCAAAATTTTGTTGTGGTGCTTGTTTGGATGAAGGAAAAAAAATTTGATTGGATATTTATTTGTTCTTTTTTTGTTTATTTGCTATTTCATTTATGTTTACTGTAAACATGTAGATTTATTTCTTTTGTTGAGTGTCTTAGTAGGTACAGACGACATTTACACGCTTTTGGAGCTACGTGCGCAAAAAATTGCTTTTGCTTGCTTAAAAATAAGCTAAATCGCTAATAACGCAAATGAAAGGTACGTCTATCGAATTATATATCGTATTTGGCATTATATATTGTTTCCCCGTTTTTGGGATGCCTCATCACTGAGATAAGATGTATATTTGTGATTATATTTATATTGTTGTCTTCCAGACCTAATCTTATAAAGGAGGCTCTATCGAAATTTTTCATGAACTTATGACTAAGAAAATTTTGTGAAATTTTGAGTTTTCAAACCTTTATTAAATTTTTGTATATGTAATTGTTTCTAAGACGAACAAGAAATTATATGATTAAATATATGAATTAACAACTTCCTTACAACGCCTTTTCGAGGATGAAAAGTTTTGAGTGGGGGAGAGTGCAACAACTCGTATTTTTTAAATATTTAGATTATTAAATTTAATATGGACTTTTGAATAGTTTATGGGTATAAATAAATTTTAATGATTTAATTGTGAATATTTATGATGTAAACTTAATTGAATGGTTTACGTATCGAAATTAAATGAATTACGACAATTGTTACTTGTATTGATTGCAAACAAAATTTTGAATTAGTTTATATTGATAAATAATGAAAGTTAAAACTTAATATTGAAATATTTTGATTTGTGTAATTTGTAAATATTGAAAAAGAAAATTGAAGTGGTAAATAATGAATATTGGAATTTAAATAAAAAGAAATTTTATTTATGAAATTAATTCGAATTCTAGTTTGATTTGAATAAAGATTATAAACTGTTGAATTTAATTTTTAAGTAAATAAGTGAAAACTGAATATTTTATTAATAAATATGTGAAAATTGACATTTTGTAAACAATCTTAGAACTCTATGAAATTAGTTTTATTGGATCCATAATTTTAAATTGTTGTAAGATCTAAAATTTCGTAGCCGTCCGAGTTATTGTTTGATTGTAAGAATTCAAAATGTGTAGAAATTTGTGTGTACAATTTAATTAAATAATAGAGTTTTAGAAGAAACTGCTAGATACTTTGGAATTGGGCTTTGAAACCTGTTCTATTGCATTCTGAAGGCATTAAACCTATATGTAGGCTGTAAGCAAGCCTGATTTGGACATAGGTCCATTTTTTGCTTTAAAATACGTAAAACAATGAAAATAATAATATTTTATTTCGCAGAAACCCTAATATATGACAACCGCCTCTAATATTTTGATGGCTACGAGTATTCCAAATTTCAATTGTTAATTACTTCCACTCCTTTTAACGATTTCGAAAACTTCCAAAACGAAAATCGTAGTGCTCGGAGAGATCTTCGAATCCATGCAAATAATTGAATTTGTTGTTATCTATAATCGCCAGAATCTTGAGCAACAAGCGACGACTTTAGGGGCAGATTCCGGACCAAGGGTGCGACCGATCTTGATAAAATTCTGGGTGTTGATGGAGCTCTTGAAGGTGCATGTCATGGTGATGGTTGATCGTGATTCGGTCGAGGATTGGGGTGCGTGAATCATGAGGTTTGAACAGATATTGGTTTCCTTGCTGGTTGATGTACCGCGATGGAGAAGGAAGACCAGAGCACGCTGACGTGGAAATTTTTTGGTGGTGAGTTGTATTTTATATTAAATTATATATATTGTAATTTAAATAGTAAACGCGTATAACTTCTACATACGAACTCAGATTGACGCGCAATTGGATCCATTGGGATCGTATTGAAATTCCGGACAACATAAAGCTATTGCGACCTGTTTAATTTTGGATTTCAATCGCATTTGAAATCAAAGGTGAGTGATTAAACCCACTCACACCTAACTAAAATGTTTGATTGTTAGTTAAATTAAAATCATGTTACGATATGATTATATTGTTTGTTGTTTGATGGTTTAAACTGCTTATTTGTGTTAATCTGCATTGACAGTATAATTTAATTTAACTTTTAATATAAGTTGAACATATAGGATTTAATTACTATTTTAAACCTCATACCTGATGACCAGTATTTTGATGTTATATTTAACTATTTAGATGTATTTATTTTGATGGATGCCTTGGATTGATATGTTTGATATATTGATGTTTGTTTCATCCTGTTATTTACCTAAATTATTTGTGACCATTATTTGTGCTGATTAATCCAAATCATTTACCTTAGATGTTATGGGCATCAAATAAACCCAGGATTGATCATTAAAATGAATTAAGAACATAGGCTGAAATGATAAATACCTATGACGCTGATTTGGATTGAAATGATATATATCCTTTTCAAAATACTAAAATTAAATTGTAAGTATCACTTGCCATAGGATAGAAAGTTATATACGGACACTAGTTGGTTAAATCAAATTTGTTTTAACCTTGAATCTTGAAATATATTTTTAAGATAATAAAAACGATGTTTATAAGTTGATTTCCTTTGAACTTGAACTTTGAATTTTTGAAATATAAAAGTTAAAGGAAATAATTCAATGTTTCAAAACTGAAGTTAAAAATGAAATTCAACATGAATTGAATATATTGAGATCGAATGGTTTTATCCATCTTTGAAATCTAATTTAAATCAACTTGATTTAATCATGATATTTGAATTTTGAACTTGAGATTATTATAAATTAAATAAATTCAAATGGATATTCAAATTGGAATCTTCAAATATATTGAATTAAACTTTGAATTGAATTTAAAATAAGTGGGTAACTGAATTGAAATATCAAAGTTGAATCGATCTGGATTTGAAATTGAACCATGACTTCAAGTTATTCAAAAGGAACAATTTCAAATTCCAATTATAATATTTTAAACCATTCTATAAACTATTTTACTAAATATTTTTTTTATAAACTATACTATTAACTTATATATATTGTATTATCTTTGTAAATTATTTTATTTTTAACTTATATATATATACTTTTTAAATAAACTATTTTAATAACTAATTACCTGTTTTACAAACTACTTTATATTTTACTACATATATATGTATTTTACTAAATTTGGATAAACACTATTTTTATATATGAACTGTTTATTTAAACTTGTATTATCTAACTATTTATTTCCAAACTATTTTAAATATATCTAACTTATTTTAACATACTTTTCAACTATTTTTAATATTCAAATTTTTAGAATTGAAATTGTTTCAAGATTCTAAGTTTGGTTTTAAATGGAGATTTCAATATGAAAATATTCTATCTTGACTATTAAAATGTATTTAAAGCAAAAAATTGATATTTTGATATGATGTATGAACCTCTTTGAAATGTAAAAGAACTGACTGGTGTGAAAAATGTAAACGTTTGGTTGTTAAAAAGACCGGGATCAGATATTGTCATATTCTCTGCTAATACCGAAAACCACTTTAATAACTGTGTACGTGCTGGACAATCCAGAATGAAGTAGGATGATTTGGAGGCGATTACTGGATTTGAAGAAAAAGAATGATGATGGATAGCCTTGACCTTTGGGTCATAATTGAAATGACTAAAACAGGAGTCATACCCACGTTAATGTAAGATTAGCTACTCTTAGCAGACGTGCTTCTACGATACCATATATATTACTTTGTGACTGATTTCGATGCCTTTAAATTTGGGAGTATTATCTGAGGTGGGCCGTAGTCGCGGCTATGCGTTACGACTAGCCTGGGTCCGCAGTCCGGTAGAATCTTAGTGATGGGTATTACCTCGATGTCTTGTCATATTTATCCTGATCGAGCCCTTACAATTTTGATTTAACATGTCATATCACAGCGCATCCCTTTCCACCGACGTACTGGTGTGTTATATGAAAATTGTACGACAATGGTATAAACGATGTAAGGGTAATAATGGTAATCCCGCTTACACTACTTTGATATTTTACTTTACTGAATAGACGCTATTATAGTAGCTGAATTAGGTTGACGAATCCTTAGGAGATGGAAATTCCCATAACATCTCTTAAGTTATTGCACTCATGAACACATTGGATATGAGATGTGAATTACTGTAAGCATCTTTGGCACAGTTACTCTCATATAATCGCATGGTTTTGATTTAACTGATATGAGAATATTTTAGTTCTAATCCGAGTCTTTTTGTTTTCTCATTTATGCTCGGGTCAGCTTGAGTTTTCAGATATCGATGATACTATTTTGAAGATGAAGATGGAGCTCAACAAACGTATTTATTATTATTTTGCTGCATATATTGGTATGTTTTATGATAGTTAACTCTAATAAATTCTTGTAATGTAAAATCAAATGTATGTTTTAACAGCTTTATGAACTATTATTCATTTATTATATTTTTTCCTTCCACTGTGAGATTCTGTGGTTGTTTTCTTCTTTCTTCTTTTCTTATATTAATCTCAACAACTATCTGTATTTTTGATTTGTCTAAATCGACATTTGAGGATCATTGTCGATTTGAACGGTCAAAAATGTGGGTCGTTACATGAGTTATGTTCAGTAAACTTCAAACTGGTATAAATAAACAAGAAAACAAAAACATAATATATAGAAAAAACCTAGATGCACTACAAATAAAAGTCGAGGCTAAAACTAGATAATAAAAAGGGCCAAATATCTGGTTAAATCTTCTTCTTTTACTTGGATGAAGAACTTCATCCATGTCTAGAGAACCGGAAGCACTATTCCTTTCTCTCTTTCTATAAGGCCTTGATGACCCAACGCTATTTGGTTCCACCTATACACCCACATCTCCCTGTATAGTAGCAACGGTACTGGAAACAGAAACTTGATCAGTCGTAGTGGTAGACACTACAATGTTTCTAGAGGCAACCTGTTCGGGAATAGAATGATTTACGAAACCATGCCGATTAGTTCCAACTACTCTTCGGATATTCTCCCTAGCAAGCATATTATATGCAGAAATTCAATGAAGAAGCTCAGCTTTATCAGCTTCATTAACAAAAAGGCTTGTTGAGCTGCTAGTGTCCCGATACCTCCTCCATATTTTAGGCCCATACCTAAAAATAGAAGGCAAGTCATTAATTCTTGGAAGTATCAAACCATCTCTCAACCATAGGTCATTACATTACCAAGCAACAAATCATTATTAAGGGCAATTTCTCTCCATGATGTATTTCCTTCGTCAAATATATGACCTTCATTATTAGTTTCTAAATTTGGTAGATTATGGCCTCTAGTCTTAGATCCATTCTCTGTAATGAGACATCTTAATATTTGCCCGAGCACCGTTGCTACTATTAAGCATAGTAGGATCCACAACTGCATCAAACCTATTACCACTCATGTGCATGGCTTGTTGCATTAAGCATGCCCAATTAGCAGATATTCCATCTCCAAACATTTTGGAAACATGTCGGAACTGCTGCCTTAAGCTTTCAAATCTATTACCACGAGGCCTAGGTGGTATATTTACATTCGACTCCCCATTTTCAATGTATGTTTTTTATCACCAACTTCAGCACTTCCTCTACCGTAAATGGGTGTAACGTTGGACTTTATGACTTCTCCTTTATAGGTGGGGCACTCCTTGTGCTCACTACGAACAATTAGCCATTGATATAAACATGGCCAAATGAAAAAAGCCCGCAAGAAGTTACCACAGGTTGTTGAGCTAATTCAAAACAAATATTGCATTCAAAATCGGCAGCATTTTAGTTCTCATCTTTTACATCATCAAAGCCTTCAAGGTCTGTGGCTTCCTCCTTGATTTTATGCTTTCTATTGGCTTCTAAATTTACTTCTGAACTCATTAGATCATCTACCAACTACTTGTCTGGTGAATACGATCGAACAAAAACAGGCATTTCATTGCCACTGTGTGGTAGTGCAGGGAACCTTCTAGGTCGCAACCTGCGGTCTGACTCGATTAATCTCCTGAACTATGGACTATCATAAAGGTGTCTCTTCTTGAGGATGATTCATTTTTTTCCTATTTGGAAAAGGTGGCGGTGAGTAAGAGGATGGTATAGGCATATAAGAAGAATGATGTATAACATACATTGATGTTGTTTCATTATTCATCGTTGAAGGCATATATGGCCTAAAATGTGAACCACTAGACCCAATATCTTGAATTGGTTCTTGTGAGTCCAAAAGAATGTAAGAAGGTAGGGGGTTCTTCTGCTTCAGGATTATTTAGACCATAGTGTTCATTAGAAGCTAGGTAAAGAGAGTGCTCTTGAGTGGTGTTTCCAGGAGGTGGCGAAATAATTGATTCAGGGGTGTAAATGGCATGAGATGGTGAATAAGGCATGTCTATAACATGATACAGGGGCGATCAGTTTGAATGACCAAAAGATGCAGATAAAGAATAGAATTTGTAAAATTGTAGTTTATGACATGACACAAGTACTTTTCCTGTTTATTCATGGCTTGGTGACAATGTTTATTGAGTTATTATAATGAACATTGATATTGATGAACTAACTAACATAACACTACCTCGTTCAAGACGGTCAATGCGGTCTTTGGTTTGAGCTCTTTAACACGCAGACCTTTACTTATCAATGATTTATATCCACCATAAACTATGTAAGAATTCTATAATCAAGAGATTTAGTGTAATAAAAAATTATGAAGAAATCCAAAAAATAGGAAAGAAAAATAAAAGGATGTTGTACCTTCATCCTTGTTTTCTTCAAGTATATTGCAATAGCTTTAGATCGATCACCATCAGAGTCCATAACAATTACTTTGGAACCATTATGTATCACCAAGAAAATAAAATTACAAATGTCAACATGGCAAATTATTTGTTTCATCGTTGGTGTACAGCTGCTTGTATAACTCACTTTCATGAGTTCTAAAATTCGGATAACAACTGCAACTAAACATTATCAATGTTTTTCCTCCCTTTAGCCATGTCAAGCTATGCAGCATTTAAACATATGAACAAAAAAATTACAGTCAAGATCATATTATTATGCAACTCCCTTCAAAAAAAAAAAATATGACTCTGGCTTATTTTATTAATTTTTCTTTAAAAATAAAACAAAACGCAGGAATCCAAAGTTAAGGGCACCTTAACCTTTAATGAAGAATCTCTGCCAACCCATTAAATAGTGGGAGCATATACATTTGCGCTAATTTACAATAAGCACTATTTTTTTTGAAACAAGACTATAAATAACAGTTATTTTAAAAGGAAAACCAATGGTATGTGTTGAAATAGCTTGAAATACTACTTTGAAGGCTAAGTTATTTACAGTCTCTTGCCTCGGTCCGGACATCGATAAGAAGTGTGTCTTTCTCATTTTCCAACAATTCAAGAGTTGTTTCAGGATCCAAATCTCCAGATTAACCTCCATATGCTAATGACCAGTGAGATATTCTATAACACAACAAGTTAATCTAGGTGAGCACTATATCATATCTTAGTAAAATGAATCAATAAAACAAACAACAGTGAACAAAAAGTTACCCTAAAGTGGCTGAACTTCCCAAGATAAGCAGGAAAGGAACTTCTGGTTCACTGAGATCCAAGCCCTTTTTTTTCATCAAACCCTTCAATTATTATGTATACCTGGATGAAGAATTTTTTTTAGATGTAAATTATTTTGTCAAGGCAATAATAATAGAATTATCACCAAAAGTGTATATTGAAATGCATTTTGAGTTGAAAGAATGTGGATTTAACAAGAAAGAATGTGGATTTAATAAATAATAGTATTATCACCAAATAGGTGCTTACAAGAAAGATACAAAACATTTAGAGAGGATGAAAATGCACGCCCACATAAGCTTAAAAACACGCAGGCAACATAGTAATGCACAAAGAAATAAAACTGCATGCACCCAAACTAGCAACTCATGCATCACGGTCCACCATTGCACCAAAACAGTTTTTTTCCAAAAGGAAATTAAACATAACAACCAAATGCCATGTTCAAGTGTGCACTTGTACAAGTAATTAACATCATTTAAGTGTACCAGTAAAATAAAAAATAATCATATACAAGTGCACAAACAAGACCACAACACACAAACTTCCAAATCAGGCTAAAGAAATGCACATAAAAACAGATTAGGCATAAAAAGTCAGTAAGAAATCCAACAAACAATGTAAGAAATAAATAATCATAAAAACAAAAATCAAGACCTGACAAGGTTGCAAAAAGAGGAATAGACAACCCAAGCACACAAGCAGGTCTAGTACGGAGACACACATAGGTGAAACCACACAACACTGATAATGATAACTGAACCATTGGATTACTATCCGTTTTCACTGACTTCATTCACACATGGACTACAAGATTTGGATTCAGCCCAGTTATACATTTATAGTATATTTGAACTAGCCGCTAGGCTTTTGTACTAGTCGTTAGGCTATTACCAGTATAAATACACACTTTATTGTACCCTGTTGAATCAATTAATAACATTACAAATATTTCTCAACAATTGCTCTTCATCTCTCTCAATATGGTATCAAAGCCCTAACGCCGAAAGGCTTATTCCAATCAAATAGAGTTGGTTTTTTGGTGTTTGGGTGACTCCTCAGATTTACTTCTTATCACTTCATTCCTCAGATTTACTCCTCAGATTTACTTTTCATTCACACATGAAGCCAATACTATCGTGCCAGGCGATTTCTTTTCAACCTTTATTCCTTTCAGTTTTCTCTCTGCACGGCTGTTTCATCTCTTCCTGAACAGGCTGCATTTGTAAACAATCTACCTCACCATATTCTTCATCTCTAATGGCTAATAATGCTGAAGCCACATCCTCCATGTCAGCTAGCACGACTAGCAGCACCTTACCAAGCCATCATAATCTGATCAAGCCAAAAAGTCAGGTCATTACTACATCATTGGATGATGATAACTATATACTATGGAAATACCAAATAGAAATTGCATTAAAGGGCTATGGACTACAAGAGTATGTCAATGGAACCATAACTATACCACTAGTAATGATAACAAACCAAGACGGGAATCTCTCACCAAACCCAGATCACATCAAGTATCAAAAAAAGGACAACCTTTTGTCATCATGGTTGCTGTCATCAATAAGTCCAAGTTTACTATCACAAATCGTTGGCTGCAACACATCTTATGAAATATGGACCACAGTGCAATAGATTTTCAGTTCACAATCAGCTGCTAGAATCATGCAATATAGAAGTGAATTACAAAATTCTAGAAAAGAGGATGCAAGCATGAAAGAGTATCTAGGAAAAATAAAAACTTATGTGACAAACTAAATGTTGTTGGTCATAAAATCAGCGACAACGAGCAAATCCTATTCATTACTGGTGGATTAGACGAAGAATATGAATCTCTTGTAACTATATTAGCCACACAACAAACCTTACCTGTCTTGCAATTCGTCAGAACCTCTCTCCTCGCTCATGAAGGCAGAATTGACCAAAGAAAAACAACACAAAGTAAGTTCTCTGTAACAACCCGAATTTTTACAACACGTTAAATCAAGAATCAAGGCTGAATTTAATTTTAAATTCTGAGTCAAGTAAAACGGGCTATGCCATTGCGTTCGTCTCGGAAAAATACGCGAAATAGAGTCCGATTTTTCGAGAATCGGAGTCCGTATGACCCGTTTAAGGCCCAAAGAAGATTTCTGGAAATTTGAATTTCGGAAACAGTTTTGGAAATCAGAAATGGGGCCAGGCGGGAATTTTCCCGCCAAAGCCCATGTCGACAGGGGAGTCGACAGGGCTGTCGACACCCCTGGACCCCAAGTCGACAGGGCTGTCGACTTGGGTGTCGACTGGGCCCAAAAACACAACGCCGTGTTTTGGTGGCCTGGTGCACCTGGATGCAGTCTTGGTCTGGTCTGATGGGCCTGTGACGATTTCTGTGGTCTAGATTAACCCTAGATCTAATCCTATGGCCTAAAACTATCTTAATCTCTATAAAAAGACCCTAAACCTAATCTAAATCACTAAAAATAAAACCTAGCAACTAAGTGCTGCCAAAATCAACATTGATCATGGCCTCCATCTCAAATCCCTAGAGCCTATGCACTCAAATCAAGTTCAAATCAAAGGATGCAAGCTTGCTACACCAAATAGAGGCCAAATCAACATTTCTATGCGAGTTTCGTGATGGTTCTTCATCAAAGGAGCCACCTTTCTTCGTCATAATGATGCATGATCCCTTTCCTAAGCCTTGCCTAGGTAAGTTCTAGCTACTTTTGGGTCAAAACGGTATTTTTAATGTTGACATGGGATAAAATGAGGCTAAACATGATTATGCGAATCCATATGAACCTTACCATGCCTCTTGTGTTCATGTTTATGATTTTAGGCCATGTGAGTGACTTAATCATGCCTCTCATGCTAAGCATAACCTAGCTTAACTTGCAAGTTTGGATCTTTATGCATGAAATGCTAGCATGAACCTTTAGGAACCACTTATGTGTGAAACATTGGCTAAGACAAGATTTTGGGGCTTATGCATGTTTATGAACCCAAACCCCTTATGCTAACATGCAAGTTTGTGGCCAAATCCTTTATGAGATTATGCATGCTCGTGGCCAATCCCCTCTTTTAAGTCATGCATGTTTATGGCCAAACCCTTTTTGATAATATGCATGTTTGTGGCCAAATTACCTTATGACACTATGCATGTTTAGGGCCAATCCCTTTATGATGTTATGCATATGGAAGCCAAGCCCTTTTTGGCATCATGCATGTTTTGAGACCAATATGTGACATAGTATCTTTACTACGTTGACTCGCTTTGCTTGCGTTGGGAAAACACGATTTTGGGTAGTTAGATAAACATGAACTTGTCGCAAGGTCTTAACTTGAATAGGACATGCGTTTATACTTGAAAATATGACTTGAAAGATAACATGGAAGACGACATGTAAGTATGCATAAAAACATGAGCTTGGGAATTTACCTATTAAGTTAGGTCTACCCTTTGGGAATTTACCTATTAAGTTAGGTCTACCCAAATGCTCGGAAACTTGTAACATGTTTTGGAAACATGATGAACTTAGATAATATGAGTGTGGCCAACTCGAGGTTGGGTTGAGTTTGCAACGTAAAACTACCCGGAACCGACCGGCCTAACTAGTAGTTGCAAACAATAGGACCCAATGTGAGAAGTTGGTCATGTCGCGCTTAAGACCCGAGGTTAGACTAGGTTGTGGTGTAAATCTACCCGGACCCGCCCGGCTTAACTAGTAACCACAACAAGGTCTAATGTGAGAGGTTGAGGGTGCATTAATTAAATTAATGCCACATAATAGGGTCAAGTTAATTTGATTAATGAGGCTTAACCAAATATGATATGGACAAATGGGTTAAGTAATTTGATTAGGCTAATGATACTTAACAAAACATGATAAGCTTGGGTAGGTTAAGTAACTTGATTTGCCTAATGACACTTGACCATTTTTATACGACTAGTGGACGGGACTAAGTTAACCAACACTTAATCAATCCAACACGATAACGTGATAAGGTTAAGTAAATTTTCCTAATGACACTTAACCGTATAATACAGTTGATGGATGGGGTTAAGATTAGGCTTAACTAATCTAAACATGGTAATCGGATGGGATTAAGTTAGCCTAGACTTAATTAATCCCACTTGGTAATTTAATGGGGTTAGGTTAAACACTTAACTAATTTAACGCGATGATTTGATGAGGTTAAGTGGCCTATACTTCACCAATCTAACTCGTTATTTTGATGAGGTTAAGTTAATCTATACTTAACCAATCTAACGTGAAAACATGATAAGGCTAAGTCACGAATCACTTGGATACGCTTGACCGATTTGACTCGGTAATTTGACAAGGTCAAGTTAATTTATTAACCAATCTAAAATGATAATTAGACGAGGTTAAGTTATGGATGGCTTGGTATACTTAGCCAACTTGACACATGGTGTGTAGGGTTAAGTCTTGGACTTGGATACTTAGCCAATTTTGACATGGTTTGTAGACGGGCTAAGTTATGAACTTAAGTGACACTTAACCCATTAGATGAACCCTAATTCGGAGGATTAGGTAAATAACCATAGTTAACAAGGATAATGGAAATAAGACTAAGTGGTAAACCTTAGTTAAGGGAAACTAAGTAATAATTCTTAGTCAAAGAAATTTGGACCACTTCTTAGATGGATTAGTAACCCGATACGTTAGGTCAACGTTTAAGTATGTGTGTAGGAGCAGGCTATCTGATTTAGATAGAGGCTCCAACGAACGGGGTAACGAAGCAGCGGCTTCGGGGAACGTGAGGATATTCTTGGGATCCCTCTGTGAGCTGCCAGGTCATTATACTAGGCTCACGAGAGGTTGAGGTCTACGGTAGAAGAACCAAGAATATGCCTTGGTTGCTATGCGAGCGACCTAAAGACTGGGGTGGATAGCAGTGAGTCGACGAATACCCAAGGTGCCCGAGATAGCAAGTTCGTCGATCATCTACCATCTTGAGTCAAGCGTGTACGTACGGAAAGGCAGGGAACACCCAACAGACCAGATTGCTATCTAATCATGGGTGAGGTAGGCCGTAGGATGTGGGCTGGCCGGAGTGTAGTTCTCATGCAAGATTTTCTCTTGTGTTGCCTTTCGCTAGTTGAGGGAGGGGTCTCGTGGGACCATAGCCACGTGTAGAAAAGCAGACCTTAGTATCTGCATCGGCAGATAAATCCAAAGCTCCCGACCGAGTCCTGTATTTCTTGTTTTGCCCTGGGACAGGACTCGGATGGCACGATGTGATACATGTGCATACAGTTGTAGAAAAACGATTCACGATGATTGCGTGGGAAAAAGGGCGCGGTTGAGGGTTAGCGTAATCCCTAGTGGCCTAGGTGGTTTAACCCAAACCGAAATACGAAAACGTGCGATAGGTAAGCGTAATCCCTAATGGTGCTAGGTGGCGTAAGTCCTAATGGTTCAAACGATGATTCATATGGAAGAGTCTAGCTAGAACAAGGGTGACAGTCCAAACGATTTCTAAGATAATACGACATGAGGAAGCCCGTACGAGGTACGGCAAAGGACTGAACTTATATACATGGAAAGAAACATATGATTTGAGTAACCTATATATACGATATGTTGGGTTGACATGGACCATTACACGACTTTGAGTAAGGGACATTCATGGTTAACTCCTAACAAGGTTGGGATACTAGTACGAAGGGTGCAGAGCGAATATACATAATAGATTCCT
This sequence comes from Allium sativum, assembly GCA_030737875.1. Lineage (NCBI taxonomy): Eukaryota > Viridiplantae > Streptophyta > Magnoliopsida > Asparagales > Amaryllidaceae > Allium > Allium sativum. The sequence goes on from CM060915.1 coordinate 652,632,273, forward strand.
TGGGATGTTAGACGGGGTAGATACCTTGGGGTAAGGTACTCGATAGAAACCTGACGATGTGATACCTTGACTTATCATAACACCATAGTCTATCATGATACCTTAGTTTACCTTGCCGCAGCAGTTCAACCGGCTACCCTGGTTTATCTATATTGTAGTTATCCTTATGTTTACTTTCAGTTTATGCATGTCATGTTACCTTTACCTGTTTTTATACTGGAAGTAGATAGGACTTACTCAGTCTTTTTGACTGACCCGTTTTGTTTCGCCTCTTTTCTTCCGTTTCCCCCCCCAGGTTTCAGGGAGGAAACAATGCTGTTAGTTCGGACTTCTCCTGCTTGAAGGTCATCATGGATGGCTTGGACTTCTCTTGGCTATGGCTACTTTACTGTTTTTACTCGGGGAATAATTTATTAAAAAGTCTTTATGCTTCTTTACTATTGCAAGACAGGTTTTGCTGTACTCTGATGTAAAAGGCTTTAGACCTTATTTATTCATGTTATGAAAGTTTGATTTTTACTTCCGCTATTTATATATGTGTTCTGTCTTGTGATATTTCTGTGCATGTTTACCAATAATGCTCCTCTAAAGCTAGTGCATTCCTTTGCGAGTGACCCTAGCGGAGGCGGGGTGTTACATTTGGTATCAGAGCAGAAGGTTACTAGACTGGGCAAAAGTTTTTTTTTAAAGACCTTCTGAAAATTATTTGAAAAACCGTTTACAAAGAAGCATTTTTCAAGAAAATTTTCTTTTAAAAAGAAAAAGGCTATTCCCCAAAGGCCATTAGCATTATCCTTGTTTCCTTGATTGAATCCCTTTTCCTTTCTTTCCTCCATCTGTAGTCACAGTGGTTTTGACTGCGACTAGTCTTTCTAGCTGCGTAAGTGTTTCCCGTACGATGGAGGTGGTTCTCGAGAGACCGTTGCAGAGTTATGCATGAAAGGATAGTAAGAACAAGGATAAAGGATACGAGCTCAGGGATAAGCAACATGTTGGTATGGCTGAGTCCTAAAAGGAGGGAGAAAGATGAACAATGAAACCCATGACGAGAGAGTACCTTTGGCATGGTGAAAGGGGATGGATAGTTGAGTATCATGGAACAGGGACAAGATCATTCGGATGGCAATAGTATGCTCTCATTTTTAGGGTACCTCAGAAGGAGGGTTACGATCTTGTTAAAGGTTTAGCTTTTCTTCTCTATCATCCTGTCGGGACTTTGTTTTGGTCACCGCATCTTTTAAGTCCGCTTCGATAGTTGAGTCTCTGCACCTTAGTACTAGCGTAGTAGAGGATCCCGTTTTTGTCTCAAGTCCTATTGGAAGATCGGTCCATTTACTCATGGCTTGTTTGGATTTGAGAATGTCTATATCAAGTGTTGAGCTTGGAAATAATGCTTATGTTTATAAGTTGTGGATGGATTCTAGGGATAAAGTGGTTATCCAGTAAGGGGTGCCACTTTCGGTTTTAGAAGGAGGGTAGTTAGACTCTTGGCTTGCTTTGGTAATACCCTCGAAGTCTCGTGTAACCTTTTGGGTTCTGTCATGGCTAGTTACCTAGAATCCCAGGATGCAGTTGTTGGTAATCCGTTTGAATAGAATTCGCCGCTAAGGCGGATGGTTCGTTTCGATTATGTATGAATTATGGGAATCACCCTAGTAAGAACTCTTGGCAATTTGGATTGGCATCGGAAACCGAGATCCAGAATTCACTAGTGAATTTTGGAGAGCTGGCTTGAGTACGTAGATATGGTTGAGCTAAGTACTAGGGAAAGAATAAGTGAAAATGAAACGAGAGGCGACAGTGGAATGAGTTCCACTCACACCTTGGAAATAGGAATCAAGGAGCTACGAAATCATGAAGTCAAAAGCAGTCAAGGCCTGGTGGAACTAAGCTCAAGATAATGCGACTCAGGAGACTGAAGACTAAATACGTGCACGATATCTCTTTTGGGAATATATCCTCGATCCCTGTTTTCTGTTGAGCTTGATTGTAGGCTACCTTTTATGTACATCCTCTCGGTCCTATTTTCTGTTACAAACCCCATAAGGAGTTTGTCTTGTTTATCTTCTCGACCCTGTTTCAGGGAATCCTAGGTAGAACCCTATGGATGTAAACATGTATTTGAAACATGTTATGGTTGGTATGGTTGCAAATGGTTGCAAGTGGTTGCTCGTGGATGCGCGAATTTATATTAAGTATTAGCTCGACTCGGTCACATTTCACATTGCATATGCACGAGTATTTATACTTGTTTATGGATGAAATTGAATGTGTTATCATGCGGATGTTGCATATGGTTGAATGTTTGTGCACGCATATAGTGTATATGACTAGGACTATTTGCATACATGATGGATTCATGGCACTATACATATTTTTGCATTAGAAAGATTATCCAGGCCTGATCATTAGCATTAGCTAAGGAACATGAACACACACGTTTTGCATATATTCATATGGCATCAGAAATCATCTAAGGACAATGGTTGCTTATGGATGATGTTTTGAGTAGATGGATGATGGATGGTAGGATATGTTCTTCCCAACTTGGAGATTTCGGGGACGAAATCCTAAAAGGTGGGGGGAATGTAACAACCCGAATTTTTACAACACGTTAAATCAAGAATCAAGGCTGAATTTAATTTTAAATTCTGAGTCAAGTAAAACGGGTTATGCCATTGCGTTCGTCTCGGAAAAATACGCGAAATAGAGTCCGATTTTTCGAGAATCGGAGTCCGTATGACCCGTTTAAGGCCCAAAGAAGATTTCTGGAAATTTGAATTTCGGAAACAGTTTTGGAAATCAGAAATGGGGCCAGGCGGGAATTTTCCCGCCAAAGCCCATGTCGACAGGGGAGTCGACAGGGCTGTCGACACCCCTGGACCCCAAGTCGACAGGGCTGTCGACTTGGGTGTCGACTGGGCCCAAAAACACAACGCCGTGTTTTGGTGGCCTGGTGCACCTGGATGCAGTCTTGGTCTGGTCTGATGGGCCTGTGACGATTTCTGTGGTCTAGATTAACCCTAGATCTAATCCTATGGCCTAAAACTATCTTAATCTCTATAAAAAGACCCTAAACCTAATCTAAATCACTAAAAATAAAACCTAGCAACTAAGTGCTGCCAAAATCAACATTGATCATGGCCTCCATCTCAAATCCCTAGAGCCTATGCACTCAAATCAAGTTCAAATCAAAGGATGCAAGCTTGCTACACCAAATAGAGGCCAAATCAACATTTCTATGCGAGTTTCGTGATGGTTCTTCATCAAAGGAGCCACCTTTCTTCGTCATAATGATGCATGATCCCTTTCCTAAGCCTTGCCTAGGTAAGTTCTAGCTACTTTTGGGTCAAAACGGTATTTTTAATGTTGACATGGGATAAAATGAGGCTAAACATGATTATGCGAATCCATATGAACCTTACCATGCCTCTTGTGTTCATGTTTATGATTTTAGGCCATGTGAGTGACTTAATCATGCCTCTCATGCTAAGCATAACCTAGCTTAACTTGCAAGTTTGGATCTTTATGCATGAAATGCTAGCATGAACCTTTAGGAACCACTTATGTGTGAAACATTGGCTACGACAAGATTTTGGGGCTTATGCATGTTTATGAACCCAAACCCCTTATGCTAACATGCAAGTTTGTGGCCAAATCCTTTATGAGATTATGCATGCTCGTGGCCAATCCCCTCTTTTAAGTCATGCATGTTTATGGCCAAACCCTTTTTGATAATATGCATGTTTGTGGCCAAATTACCTTATGACACTATGCATGTTTAGGGCCAATCCCTTTATGATGTTATGCATATGGAAGCCAAGCCCTTTTTGGCATCATGCATGTTTTGAGACCAATATGTGACATAGTATCTTTACTACGTTGACTCGCTTTGCTTGCGTTGGGAAAACACGATTTTGGGTAGTTAGATAAACATGAACTTGTCGCAAGGTCTTAACTTGAATAGGACATGCGTTTATACTTGAAAATATGACTTGAAAGATAACATGGAAGACGACATGTAAGTATGCATAAAAACATGAGCTTGGGAATTTACCTATTAAGTTAGGTCTACCCTTTGGGAATTTACCTATTAAGTTAGGTCTACCCAAATGCTCGGAAACTTGTAACATGTTTTGGAAACATGATGAACTTAGATAATATGAGTGTGGCCAACTCGAGGTTGGGTTGAGTTTGCAACGTAAAACTACCCGGAACCGACCGGCCTAACTAGTAGTTGCAAACAATAGGACCCAATGTGAGAAGTTGGTCATGTCGCGCTTAAGACCCGAGGTTAGACTAGGTTGTGGTGTAAATCTACCCGGACCCGCCCGGCTTAACTAGTAACCACAACAAGGTCTAATGTGAGAGGTTGAGGGTGCATTAATTAAATTAATGCCACATAATAGGGTCAAGTTAATTTGATTAATGAGGCTTAACCAAATATGATATGGACAAATGGGTTAAGTAATTTGATTAGGCTAATGATACTTAACAAAACATGATAAGCTTGGGTAGGTTAAGTAACTTGATTTGCCTAATGACACTTGACCATTTTTATACGACTAGTGGACGGGACTAAGTTAACCAACACTTAATCAATCCAACACGATAACGTGATTAGGTTAAGTAAATTTTCCTAATGACACTTAACCGTATAATACAGTTGATGGATGGGGTTAAGATTAGGCTTAACTAATCTAAACATGGTAATCGGATGGGATTAAGTTAGCCTAGACTTAATTAATCCCACTTGGTAATTTAATGGGGTTAGGTTAAACACTTAACTAATTTAACGCGATGATTTGATGAGGTTAAGTGGCCTATACTTCACCAATCTAACTCGTTATTTTGATGAGGTTAAGTTAATCTATACTTAACCAATCTAACGTGAAAACATGATAAGGCTAAGTCACGAATCACTTGGATACGCTTGACCGATTTGACTCGGTAATTTGACAAGGTCAAGTTAATTTATTAACCAATCTAAAATGATAATTAGACGAGGTTAAGTTATGGATGGCTTAGTATACTTAGCCAACTTGACACATGGTGTGTAGGGTTAAGTCTTGGACTTGGATACTTAGCCAATTTTGACATGGTTTGTAGACGGGCTAAGTTATGAACTTAAGTGACACTTAACCCATTAGATGAACCCTAATTCGGAGGATTAGGTAAATAACCATAGTTAACAAGGATAATGGAAATAAGACTAAGTGGTAAACCTTAGTTAAGGGAAACTAAGTAATAATTCTTAGTCAAAGAAATTTGGACCACTTCTTAGATGGATTAGTAACCCGATACGTTAGGTCAACGTTTAAGTATGCGTGTAGGAGCAGGCTATCTGATTTAGATAGAGGCTCCAACGAACGGGGTAACGAAGCAGCGGCTTCGGGGAACGTGAGGATATTCTTGGGATCCCTCTGTGAGCTGCCAGGTCATTATACTAGGCTCACGAGAGGTTGAGGTCTGCGGTAGAAGAACCAAGAATATGCCTTGGTTGCTATGCGAGAGACCTAAAGATTGGGGTGGATAGCAGTGAGTCGACGAATACCCAAGGTGCCCGAGATAGCAAGTTCGTCGATCATCTACCATCTTGAGTCAAGCGTGTACGTACGGAAAGGCAGGGAACACCCAACAGACCAGATTGCTATCTAATCATGGGTGAGGTAGGCCGTAGGATGTGGGCTGGCCGGAGTGTAGTTCTCATGCAAGATTTTCTCTTGTGTTGCCTTTCGCTAGTTGAGGGAGGGGTCTCGTGGGACCATAGCCACGTGTAGAAAAGCAGACCTTAGTATCTGCATCGGCAGATAAATCCAAAGCTCCCGACCGAGTCCTGTATTTCTTGTTTTGCCCTGGGACAGGACTCGGATGGCACGATGTGATACATGTGCATACAGTTGTAGAAAAACGATTCACGATGATTGCGTGGGAAAAAGGGCGCGGTTGAGGGTTAGCGTAATCCCTAGTGGCCTAGGTGGTTTAACCCAAACCGAAATACGAAAACGTGCGATAGGTAGGCGTAATCCCTAATGGTGCTAGGTGGCGTAAGTCCTAATGGTTCAAACGATGATTCATATGGAAGAGTCTAGCTAGAACAAGGGTGACATTCCAAACGATTTCTAAGATAATACGACACGAGGAAGCCCGTACGAGGTACGGCAAAGGACTGAACTTATATACATGGAAAGAAACATATGATTTGAGTAACCTATATATACGATATATTGGGTTGACATGGACCATTACACGACTTTGAGTAAGGGACATTCATGGTTAACTCCTAACAAGGTTGGGATACTAGTACGAAGGGTGCAGAGCGAATATACATAATAGATTCCTTGGGATGTTAGACGGGGTAGATACCTTGGGGTAAGGTACTCGATAGAAACCTGACGATGTGATACCTTGACTTATCATAACACCATAGTCTATCATGATACCTTAGTTTACCTTGCCGCAGCAGTTCAACCGGCTACCCTGGTTTATCTATATTGTAGTTATCCTTATGTTTACTTTCAGTTTATGCATGTCATGTTACCTTTACCTGTTTTTATACTGGAAGTAGATAGGACTTACTCAGTCTTTTTGACTGACCCGTTTTGTTTCGCCTCTTTTCTTCCGTTTCCCCCCCAGGTTTCAGGGAGGAAACAATGCTGTTAGTTCGGACTTCTCCTGCTTGAAGGTCATCATGGATGGCTTGGACTTCTCTTGGCTATGGCTACTTTACTGTTTTCACTCGGGGAATAATTTATTAAAAAGTCTTTATGCTTCTTTACTATTGCAAGACAGGTTTTGCTGTACTCTGATGTAAAAGGCTTTAGACCTTATTTATTCATGTTATGAAAGTTTGATTTTTACTTCCGCTATTTATATATGTGTTCTGTCTTGTGATATTTCTGTGCATGTTTACCAATAATGCTCCTCTAAAGCTAGTGCATTCCTTTGCGAGTGACCCTAGCGGAGGCGGGGTGTTACATTCTCTGCCAATTATGTTGTAGCTAGAAACATGCAGATGCAAGGAAATAACAACAACAACAGAAGAAGATAAGAAAATCAGTATCAGCGTGGATTCCAGCCTCAGAGAGGAGGAGGTTATCAGCCTCAAAGAGGATGCGGAAGAGGCAGATGGAACAACAACAATCGTGTGAAATGTCAAATATGCCAAAAATTTGGCCATATGGCAAACAAATGTTACTTCAGGTACAATTCTGACACACGAGGACAACAAACAGGCCAAAATTACTCTTCACAGAAAGGAGCACAAGCAAACTCGGCAACAATAGGGAATGCAGTTCAAATTAATAATGACATCAATGCTACAGATAATGATGAAATAAAAAAATGAAGACGATGGCTTTGAATAATGGTACCCTAACTCGGGACTGACTCACCACATTACTAGCAATCTTCAGAATCTAAACATTGGGAGCAGAAACTACTCAGGCATGATCAATTTACATATGGGTAATGGTAATGCTGCTGATATCACACACATAGGCAAATGGACTATTTATGGAAAAAGACAACTCAAATTAAATAGCCTTCTTAGGGTACCCACAATTAATAAAAATTTGTTAAGTATATCAAAATTTGCTAACGACAATAATGTTTATTTTGAGTTCCATCCTAGGTTTTTGCCTAGATAAAGATTCTCTAAATCATGAAATATTACTACAGGGTAATCTACACGATGGCTTATACAAATTCGACAACTTGAAGACCGCCAACTCAAATGGTGAATTGCAGTGCAATAATGTTGACACTAATAATTGTATTAGGAATGAATGCAATAATGTCATGTGTGATAATAATAATAGCAGTGAATGTGATGTAATCGACTCTTGGCATGTAAAATTCGGACATCCCAATTTTGAAACTGTTAAAACGGTTCTGCGTAATAATAACATTTATTTTAAAAATATACCTGTAAAACACACATGCACACACTGCCAACTCGGCAAGAGCCGCAAGCTCCCTTTTACCAATTCTGAAACCAGCTATAATGAATAACTGGAGCTTATAGCCATTGATTTGTGGGGACCAACACCTCTAAATTTGTATCAAGGACACAAGTATTATCTCTCTTTTGTAGACGCTTACTCTAGATATACTTGGATATATATGCTAAAAAGTAAATCAGAAACTTGCAACACAGTTATGCAATTTATAGCTCATGCTGAAAAACAAATGAATAGTACCGTTAAAATTGTTCAGACAGATGGGGGAGCTGAATTTAAACCTTTAAATACTTACTTTCTCAAAAGAGGGATCAAACATAGATTAGCTTGTCCCCATACATCCGAACAAAACGGTTTAGTTGAAAAAAAGCATCGACACATAGTAGAGACTGGTCTAACATTGTTATCACAAAGCTCATTACCAGTGAACTATTGGAATGAAGCTTTCTACACATCTGTATTCCTCATTAACAAGCTGCCAATCAAAATCTTAAACAATAAAAGCCCTCATGAAATGATATACAATGTTAGACCAGAATATGGTTTTCTGAAAGCCTACGGCTGTCTATGTTTTCCATGTTTGAGGGACTATAACAATCATAAACTAAGTATAAGATCAAGCCCATGCACATTCATTGTGTACACTCAAAATAAAAAAGGTTATAAGTGCATGGACAAAAAAAAGAAAAAAACGTTTCTAAACACGTGATATTTCATGAAAAAAGGTTTCCCTATGCAGAAAATCAAACTGGCAAAAGGATGGTGAACAAATCATAAACAATAACATCCGGTTCGAGCCATTCATCACCGAACCACCTTCAATCGACATAGATGATGAGCAACAACACACAGGAAACTCGAGCACGTAGGATGAAAATATGGACCGAACTAATGAGCAAGTCAACGAGACGCACAACGACTCAAAGAATAACATCACACATCAATCAAACCAAAGTATGCAACACAGTGGAGATACAGAAACCAACAACAAATCAAACTCAGCCAGCCACAACTCTACACAGTAACATACTCCACCTCAATTAACTAGACATCACACGTTCACTAGGTCGAAAAGAGACATCTTCAAACCAAAAGCATACAGTGTCTCAACCATTGAGACCGAACCATTGAATTTTACTCAAGCCGTAAGATCAAACAAATGGAAGGAAGCAATAGACGCTGAGTATGAAGCTCTCATGAAAAACCACACTTGGAGCTTGGTGACTCAGCCAAAACACAAAAATATCATTGGTTGTAGGCGGACGTATAAGGTAAAAAGAAAGGAAGATGGTACCATTGACAAATACAAGGCCAGACTGGTCGCTAAGGCTACGCATAATAATTCGGTTTTGACTTTAACGAAACTTTTCCCCCAGTCATTAAACCCACAACCATTAGAGTTATATTGACGATTGCCCTAAGCAAAGGGTGGAATGTAAGGCAATTAGATGTCAATAATGCCTTTTTGAATGGGGAACTGATTGAATAGGTGTACATGCAGCAACCTGAAGGCTACGACACTAGTGATAAAGTATGTAGATTACGCAAAGCAATTCATGGTTTAAAACAAGCGTCGAGGGCTTGGTATGAAAAGCTGAAGTCAACACTGTCTAGCATGGGATTCACACAAGTTAAATCAGACAACTCTCTATACATAAAGAAAGGGGTACATGGGACTGTGTTCATCTTAGTGTACGTTGACGACATGCTCATAACAGGAGACAACAATGAAAAAATAAACAGGACCATATGCATGCTGGATCATAATTTTGCTATTAAAGACTTGGGTGATTTGGAATTTTTTCTCGAGATACAAGTCATTAGAAAAAACAAAGATGAACTAATTTTATCCCAACAAAACTATGTCACTGAAATACTACAAAGGGCAAATATGCACAAGGCAAATCCTCTACCTACGCCCATGATTAGTAATCTAAGACTATCCAAGCATAAAGGAGAAGTTATCGACAACGCAAAACAATATAGAAGCATAATAGGAGCTTTACAATATGCAATTATCACTCGTCCTGACATATGCTACAACATAAATAAACTCCGTCAACACATTAAGAATCCTTTATCAGAACACTGGATGACATTAAAGAGAGTACTACGACATTTACAAGGAATGAAACACTATGGCATACGCCTATATTCTGAAAAAGAACCCAACATACAGTGTTTTAGCGATGCCGATTGAGCAAATGACGTCGACGACCGAAAATCCGTCTCGGGATACTGTGTTTACCTCGGCACCAACATCATTTCCTGGTGTACAAAGAAACAGCAGACCACATCCCGATCTAACATCGAGGCGGAGTACCGTGCACTGGCGAGCGCGACAGCTGAAGTTGCGTGGATTGAATCACTGATGGGGGAGCTAGATTTCACTCCAAAACGAAAGCCGATCATTTGGTGTGATAACAAGAGAACTGTATCACTATCTCTAAACCCCATTCAACATTCAAAGACGAAACACCTCGAAATCAATCTTCATTTTGTAAGAGAAAGAACGCAAGCTGGGAAACTTGCAATCTATCATGTGCCAACATATTATCAAAAAGCAGACGCTCTCACAAAGGCCTTATCGACCAAGAATTTCATTCGATTGAGAGAAGACCTGCATGTTATCAGTGGAGGCGAAAGTAAGAGTGAAAATGGAAACCCTAGCGTGAATCGAGGGGGACTAATAATGATATCTGGACCATTGGATTACTATCCGCTTTCACTGACTTCATTCACACATGGAATACAAGATTTGGAGTCAGCCCAGTTATACATTTATGGTACATTTGAACTAGCTGTTAGGCTTTTGTACTAGCCGTTAGGCTATTACCAGTATAAATACATGCTCTATTGTACCCTGTTGAATCAATTAAATAACATTACAAATATTTCTCAACAATTGCTCTTCATCTCTCTCAATAAACACATCAAAAACAATAATCTATGAGCACTAGAAACGCTCGGACTACAACTACCTTGGTAACGCAAAACAGTATGGATATGGAATTTCACTTATTTTTTGTTTCACCAAAAGAAATGCACGAGATTCCCAGACAAACAACTTCTAAAATTATATAACAAAACTATATATAGCATTAAAACGTATTATTGATCTGAAACTTTTAACTATTTCAAACAATCGTTTTTAACTAGTTCAAACAATGGTTTCAAAACATGTTCAATTAGATAGCTATGAGCCATCCAGAACTTGCGTGAACACCGAAACACTTGGCAAATATATAAGCATTTAAAGTAGATGTCCACAAATGTTTTGAGTACCAGTGATTATATCAGGGAAAAAAGGTTTTCCAGATATTATTCTTCCGACCTTAGGGTTAGTATAATCACTAATTGCGGTTAGCATTTTTTGCTTCTATTATAATATTTTCAGATAACCTTTACGTCTTTGTTGTTGTATGAACATATATAGATTGTAATATTTTAATTTCAAAATTTATTTTCATACAATAATGCTCCAATGAATATTCTTTGTCACATTTCACAAGTATGCATCTTTCAAAAACTATATATTACAACTCATTGTCAAAGCTACATAATACCTCTGCAGTTTCAACCCAAAAGGAAGCTAATGTTGCCAGCTTACTCATGCGCTGAATTATTTTACACTGATGCATGCTAGTAATAACTTCTAACAATAATGTATACATAACTGCCTATAATGTTGCCTCCTGAACTATTAGCTTAGCAGTATTCTCATAAAGAGCAAAACGACATCAAAGAGTTGTAGGGAAATAATAGTCATGGAACCCATCATATTATTTCCCTCTTGCCAGAAGCTACACTAATCGTCTCTTAGCTACTGAGGGGATTAGGTTCACCATAAACTGGGGCCTCTGAGTAATTTCTCAGTATATTGGTAGTCTGTACAATAAAGATCCAGGTTGTTCCATAGTTGATAGTTGCATGCATCAAGCGAATGACAGCTTGGTCTTCAAGGTCGTCACATGCTTATTGCCTAACTATCCTATGCGTATTGAGAAAAACTATAAAAGGAATTGTTAAAGAACTCCTTAAATGTGTTTAGGTATACCGAGCTTTAAGCACCTTTTGAAACTAGAACATTTGATATTCACACGATGTTGCTGCCACAACTACAATTTAAAATTTCAAACTAGTGAAATCATAAAAGAGAGCATTTGTTATCGCAATTCACATAGATGCTTCAATGATAAATCTTGAATTCATAAAAACCCAACTTGTAAAATCATAAAAGACAAACAAGTGAACATAGTATCTACAATATTTCTAAGTATTTAATAACAAAGAAACGTTCTCTAGGATATTTCATCTCAACAATCGATAACTAAGAAACACCCTTAACTGAAAGAAGGTACACAAAGCACTGGAATTTCCTTTGATAAGACTACAAATTGTATTAGCAATTATTTTTTATTTTCCCTCCGTCGTTGTAGGCTTTAGGATCATTACATTAACTCAGTTTAATCGAGTTGGTTACCGGTTTAATTTTAGTGAAATACAGGCATGAATGTTATTAAATTCTTGGTTGACTGAAAGTGATTACTTTTGTATTTAGCAGTAGGTCAATGAAACAAAACTCGAATGACAATTGCTATCTAATTTACATTAGTCAAGACAATCATATAGCAGAATCACAGCCAGACCAAAAAAAAAATTATATACCATTTTCGTACGTATAAAGCCATGATCAAAATGATTTTACAATCTCTGACATGTGTTGAAGAATGTTGTTGTCAGTACTATTTGTCTTTTTATCTTTTACAAAACTTGAATTCATAGCAGATCAGTACGTCATTTGTATGTTGGCATAGCAGATGGTACTAACACCAGTGGATATTTAACTACTATAAAACAAATATAATGCAATTCGGCGAATACTGCATACTTGATTTTTCACCCCATTTGTTGAAATACACACCCTTTTTGAAATACACCTCATTCGTTGAAATACGAACCTAAGAATGCACCCCATTTTGAAGCGCTAAAAATGCACTCCATTTGTTGAAATACGCCCGCTTTTTGCCATTCCTCATCCAATTTAAATCTAACCACCAGCATAAAACCTATCAGATTTCAATCAAATTCAATACACTAAAAGGTAATGTGAATATGGAAATAGCGTGTGTGCAAGCAAAAAATTCAATTATTAAAGTGGAAATGGATAATACTGCATTTCGATGTGCAAAGTGGTATCAATGTGCCAGTGAAATATTTAGCGGGGAAAATAGGACGAATAGCTACATGGATGTATCCTAGACCGTGACATGTGAACCAACTAAAATGCATTTAAAGTAGCAACCTAAACTGGATCTGAAAAACTAGGGGAAGAAGGTACAAACACATTAGAAATCACCTTATTGATATTCACATATATACTAATAGTGCGCACTATCTCCATAACGTCAACAAAACATCCTTCTACTTAATCAGCATCAAACAACTATATAACACCCAAAAACGTAGCTACATAACAATTTAGAGTCTACGGCGATTGATCACCCATAAAAGAAGCAACCAAAAATGGAGACAGAGAAATCAACATGTCACGAGGTGTAACGGATTTATGTGTTAATTGAGTACATGAAGTATCAAAGCAATATCAACAATTTAATTGTTATTTTCATAAATATATATGGAATACTGTCATTACGTGCTTATTGTTTTCACATTATGATGCATTATACACAATCAAGTTTTATGGTTTTGACGATATCTTTTTTTATCTATGATATTCAGGTATCAGTGGCTAGACAAAAACCTTTATGCTTAAATGATAAGAGTTTAGCCTAAACACTAAGAAACAAAAAGGAAAAAAATACAAGTAAACAAGTAGAAGCCAATAATTTTGAATTTTATCTTGACACCGGCGGCTAGAGAAACATCTATGGTTCAATAGTAGAAGCTTAACCTAACAGCTTCAAAATAATAAAGCAAATATTATATCTAAACAGTATCAGACCAACTCATTGTAATCTACACTTGATTATAACGACATAAGTATAGCTGGCAGCATATTTAGGTTTCAAAATTACACGAATTACAAAGGGATCAGTATTGTGTTTCAGAATTAAACCTCGAATAAAACAGTTAGCACTGAAAACTTTAATTCATGCATTAAACACAGAATTAAAATTAAAGAAAAAGGAAATTATACCAAATTCATGGCTTCTTGCGTTTCACGGCTTTGAGCGTTTCAGTTCGTGGAGGAATCGCGACGTTGATTTGAGTCAGGAACGGAGTGGATTGGAGATTCTGAGTTTTTTGGAGAGAAGAGAGGATAGAGGAGACCTTTTGTTGGAATTTGGAAAGCAAGAGAGGAGACTCAAAGAGGAGAAAGGAGATTCATAAAAGCTTTTTGCAATTTGGAAAGGACAACAACAACGTTCGAAGGAGGGAAACGGAAGTTTTACCCAGCTATACTTTCTACTCAAGCTATGTTTCATGTGAACGAACACTGGCCTGTGTTAATTATAGCTAAGTCATGTTTTTGTGCTTTTTCGATTGCTACTAAATAAACATTTTCTTGCAGTGGATGTACTTTTTAAATAGATGGAAACAAGAAGTATTAAATGTCCATGCATGAAAGGCTCAAGGAGAATGGTATTAAAAGAAATGTCGGGAGGCTCACGTGGAGGGGATCCTATATTTGATTGAAAGTAGTGAATTATGAGTATGACCATTGTCTCACACGTTATGTGCCGGTGGAGAAAAGAAAACCACCACCCACGACCCTCTTCCATATCCCTAGCTTCAATTCATTGCCAATCACAAACACCAACAAAACTCAAAAACATCAAATAACCACAACACTGAGCATTATCTATCGATAGCAACTCAAGACATGTAACAACCCAAAATTTTAAAAACTAATTAATTAATGGATTAATTAACTAAGGAAGAAATAGATAAAATGAATACTACTTAATTAAATGTTCAGAATTAAGTAAAACAGGCTTTACCATTGCGTTCCTCTCGAAATTATGGTTCAAATAGACTCTAAGTTTGCGGAAAACGGATAATGTATGAAGAAGTTATGAACCTTAGAAGTTTACATATATATATATATATATATATATATATATATATATATATATGGAGAATATATATAAACATAATCCAAAATAATTCAAACCAGAAAAACGCGCGCAGAAGTTAACGTACCAGGGACGACCCACAACGGGCTTGGGTCAACCTATGGGTCGACCCAAATCAAGCGGTGTAACGTTCCGGAATTTTAGCAATTTAATAATTAATTAATTTAATTATTTTGATATGGGAATTTAAATGGTTTGAATCTAAATATTTTGAATACTTAATTATTTTAATTAATGAGATAATTATTTCTGAAATAACCAGAAATGGTTGGATTTGCAATATTGTGTAATTCAGATAATATATAATATTTAATAATGTTATATTCGAGCTATAATAATGAATATATTATTTAAACGACAGTTGAACGTATTAATTTCTAATATAAATTATAATCGAGCTCATAACGTCGCGGTAGTTCGTAATATTAAGTTTTGAACTTCAACTGAGTATAAGGATTCGTTGTAAGTCGGATCTCTTCGAAACAAGAAACGTTTGAATCTATTGAATGGTATTTTTCTAACAGAAGTCAAAAATGGAGATTTCTCTTTATAGATTGTAAGTTATGTCCAAATCAAATTTTCAAATAGTCGCTATGGATTCATTTATAAACCATAACGGTTTATTTGATATAATTAAATATTGGTTTCGAATTTGGATAAGATTTTTTAGACATATTTTTAATTTAATTTATAGAAGTTTTCC
Organism: Allium sativum; assembly: GCA_030737875.1. Classification (NCBI taxonomy): domain Eukaryota; kingdom Viridiplantae; phylum Streptophyta; class Magnoliopsida; order Asparagales; family Amaryllidaceae; genus Allium; species Allium sativum. Next base: position 652,648,037 of record CM060915.1, read on the forward strand.
ATAATTTTTAATTTGGGAAATAAGCAACTTTTCGTTCAATGTATTTTGCACCATAAATCAGCATTTTTGGAACTTCACAAAATAAGTTAACTTGTTGTTTTATTATCGTTTTGGGATCTTGGCGCATTGTTTGTCAGGATAATATTTTGATTTTTATCTGTAGCTGCTCGTACGCGAATGGAGTTAGATGTAACGACGTACCATAAAACTTCGTTCTTTTGAAACTTAAATAAACACATAATTTAAAGAGCATGTTACTCAAGTTCACCGGATTCTGTTAAGTAGTTATTTTTTAATACTACAATATTAAGGTGAAGAAAACTCATATGATTAACAAACATCAAATATATATATATATATAGATATATTGAAGAATGCTTATAGTTTACAATTCTCTCGAATGAAATCCCTAACGTACATGCAAGATCTAAATCCACACAACAAAATCCCTTATTGTAAGTCGTAACCTACCTGTCATTTTTTCGGTGGCCATTGTTAATTCCAATTTCTAGTTTTTTTTAGAACTGGGCGCCTACAAACAGTGACCATCTTTACAACATCTTTTATATATCAATAGTTACTCGCAGACCTATCCTATTTTCACCTATGGCTAGCTTGAAAGGCTTTCACCCGCCAAAGTAAAGAAATTAAATATCAACAGCCTATGTTTTCATACATGCACTGCACATGCTAAAATCTGCACAGGCCTTTTCACACGTGAATATACAACATCCTAACACTTCATGTCAAAGTAAATAGCTATATATTTATACACCTAGTCGCGTAGGTATTCAGAACAAGAAATGAAAAAACAATGGAGGGTCTCAAATCAAAACTACAGACCCATGTTACGACAAATCATGATATTTAAAGTTCTGCAAGTCTAATGGGTAAGGGTGTGTTCTTTGCAAGCGGAAGCGGAGAATTTAAGCGGAAAATTTGAGCGGAGTATTATAGCTGATAATAGTAGTTAGCTGACCATGCGTTTGGCGGTTTTAGCGGAGTATTTAAGCGGAGAATTTAATCGGAGTATTTTATTTATATTTTGTAATTTAACTAATTACAGATTAAAACATAACATTATAATTATTGTAGAATAACACAGTTAACAAAACATAACAGTTCATTACATAAAAATAGTACAGAAAGTGATACATTGCAAAAATACAAAAAAATCAGCTAAAGGGATACATTGCAGAAATAAGAAAACAGTAGATAAAGTGATACATTGCAGAAATCTATTAGTGCAATCCTACTGCAACAAGCTCGTCTCTTATGTGATCGCGACGCACTGCCATATCAGCGCTGCCTTGATAGCGTTGAGCCGGTGCTAGGTCATTATTGCCTATGTTTCGCACGTCGGCGTATTCTTGTTTGTACTCTTCTAGAATAAGATTTGGATCATCATCATAAGCCATAAAATCTGGATCACCCATATTGTATTTGCGTATATAATTGTGTATAGCCACCGTAGCAACAACAATTTTTGTTTGAGCTGCGAACTTGTAGGTTGACATATTTCTGAGTATAACAAATTTCTTTTTCCATATTCCGAATGTCCTCTCAATTGCCATACGTAAACTAGAATGGTAGAAATTAAAATTTTCATTATGGGATTTCGGTTGATTTGTGGTCGTACGAAACTGGGGGATGTGATATCAAACATTTCGATATGGTGGTATACACCCAGTTGTAAGTGGAAAACCGGAATCCACAACATAATACTGGCCAGTAGGAGGATGAGGAAAATTGGAACTTCTGTCATTCACCACAGAATTAAAAATTCGACTGTTGTGTGCAGTACCTTCCCATCTAGATACAACATACGTAAATAGTAAATCGAACGAGCATACAACCAAAATATTTTGTGTAGCGTATCCTTTTCGTCCGATATACGGAACAATTCGATCTGGAGGTAAGTGTGCCATAACATGTGTGACGTCTATTGCACCAATACAGTTTTTAAAGTACGGATAGTAACGGTTATCATTGCTAATTTCAGCAGGAATTGAGTTAAATTGAGGATCACCCGGTTTTATAATAGCGGTAGATAATACTAGGACGACATTCAAAACAGCATGAAAATAATGAAAGATTGTGCAACCCGACCTTTGAAATCTTTCAGCATGAAAATACTAGGACGACATTCAAAACAGCGGTAGACAATCCAGCATCCTATTTCGCTTTGGCGACCACGTAAGTACGCTCCAATTAGGATGGTATCCTCTAAATCGTCTGAATCAGAATCACCGTCATTTGGAAATGGATTCTCCATTGTAAGAAAGAGTGGAAGAAGGTGAGTGAGGAGTAGATGAGTGGGGGGAGGATTTATAATGGTAGGGGAATGGGGGGAGAAGTGCCAACGGCTGGGCCGTTGGCATAGGATGTGTCTGACGCGTCCTATGCCAACGACTCAAAATGAGCCGTTAGCCAACGGACGCGTTGGACGCGTCCGACGCGCCCGTTGGCTAACGGACCCGTTAGGAGCCAAAGAACAACCCCTAAGAGTGTACACCTTATTCCTTGGCGAGCAAGGATTTGAAATATATAAATACGTACGCGAGCTATCCCTCCTCTCCTCATCCTTTCAGCTTCAAACCGAAAGCCTTTTTAATGGCTATAAAAAAAAGAATAAATAAATATAGAAAGACGTATACTGCATGGGTTCGTCGCGGGTTTTCGTATAGTGTTAGCAACGGCTCAACGTTTAGGGGTGATGGCCGAGGTCTGCATGCCGGGATTTCTGCGGTGATGGGTTGTTAACTGGAAGCTTTCGGATTTGTTGTGGGAGGAGGACACGGTTCCTGGAGTTGCGGGTTAGCCGGAGATACGAACTTGAGAGGAGGTCTTTTCACACAACATAGGGAAGTGCATGCATGCGTTTGTATAAGGGAGGAAAATTTCTTCTTAGGACAATGAAGTGCTTGGATATGGGGAGTTCAAGTGTTGGGCAAATGGACGGTTTTAAGTGGGAGCTGTGTTTGAAAAATGGAACGAAAATGGTTGGTGAAGAAACGATTACTGAAGAGGAGTATACAGTGGTTTTTGCGTGGTTTTCAATGGGATAGAGATGGACCAGTGAAGCAAGGTGCGACATGGAGTTCTTGGTCACAGGGAGCTTGTGTTTGAATGTAAAGAGGACGAAGAAGGAGTACAGCATAAATGGAGGGCGTTGGTTCTCGTTTGAGATGGAAGTAAATGTCGTGAAGGAGGATGAATGCACGGTGGTTTCTGCAATATGGGAAGTAGAATTGCAACGACCCAGATTTTTGGTTAGTTTATTTTAGATATTTAATATCGTTTTAAATATTGTGTTGATAATATAAACGAAATTTTATATTAAGTTATCGATTAAAAAAATTTGATTTCGATGTAATATCGAATATATTAAATTACCGTAATAAGAAATATAATTGATATCGAAGTTAAAAACTGAATCAAAATGATTCAGATGATAAATAGGAATTTTATTTGACTATAAACGATAATAATAATAATTTATTATTGAGAAATTGATTTGTTTCTGAATTAAAATTATATTATATTAATTTATTATGGTTATTTTATATATACGTTCAAATTAAATTTCAGAATATATTCTGTTGAGCTCAGAATATCGTTATTACATTTAAATGTCAGTTTATACGCTAAAATAGCGGTTTGTGATTTAAATTAATGGACCCGAGATATTTGATTGTGGATAGGTTCAAAATCAAATCGATACCTATCTAAAAAGAATAAAAATCTCTTTATGTCGAATCGAATTAAAAATATATCAAATCGTATTTACTTTAATGTACCGTACACAGACTAAATTACTTAATGCCAAAGTATTCCTTAATTATGTAAGTGCGGTTTCCTCATCATGTTCTCTCACTTTTTTTTTTGATTCACTCCCGACAAAAAATAGAATAAAAAGACATGGCTTTCTTCTGAAACCAATAATAAATCAAAACAAAACAACGTTGTTATTCATTTCTTTGTACCATTCTTTTTCTGCGTATAAAAATCAAAATCGAAGCATTTATATTTCCAATTTGCCTCCTCAAAATAGCGAATACCCTTCCACTGTTTCTCCTATCTAGTTCAACGACAGGCGCGCAATAATTTGTGGAAAAACTCGACAGTTCGAGCACCAGTTTAAGGCTTCGGTTAACCTCGATTAAGAGCAATTGGGTTCAAAGTGGATACCGGGAGCCGGAGTGGGTGATCACGGTCGGTAGCAGGTAATTAGATGACGCAGTTCTGATTTAGGATTGGTCGATGAAAGATTTGTTCTTCGTGATTTTACATCGCGATTTTTATTTTGGGGGCATCATGGGTTACGATAGATGAATATTGGTGATCGATGAGTTTAGGATTTATGGAGTGCAAGTGGTGGTGGCACTGGAAGGACGTTCGATGGTCTGAGGTGGATAGCGACAGGATTTAAGGCTTGGAGGTGCGATGTTTTTAATGGGATCTGGGAGCGTGAAAATATAAAACGATGGAAGAGGGCACTACAATTTTAGTGTATTCGGTTTCTTGAGGGATGAACCAAGTAAAGTTTAAACTAATGAGTAGTCTGATGCACTACACCATATCAGCCAATTTGGCACACAACGTTGCGGAGATAAAATACGGTTTATTGCCGTATCATATTTGATAGGTCTTAGAGCCGTAGCAAACTACATTTTGCGATCCGCACCAACCTAAACACCCTAAATCTGACCGTCGTGGAAGCTCCGGATCGGTTCATTTGACACGGCCTTTGGCCAAATCTAATTCGTATCATATTATGCACCCCTTTAGGCACTCCAAACACAAATTTTGGCCGCTCCCTTTTCCTTTTGTTTTAGTTTAATGGTGACCGAAAATCCAAATTAGGGTTTTCGATCGGTGACCAAATCGTGCCTCCACCTTTCTCTGGAATCTCCTCCTCCGACAGAGATGATTCGATTTATGTGTCTCCAGCTTTGCACTGGTTAGATCACTGGCATCATTCCGATGTGCTAATCAACCTTCATCAAATTCTCAGGTATAATTATAAGTAGCCGTGCTTTACCTAATTCAGCTATAAAGTGGAAATTGATTAGCCACTGTAAACGTAAATGATGCCAATGATCGACCATCGCAAAGCTAGAGACCCCAAATTTGGGTAATCTGAAGATTGTGGACTTTGGGTAATTCTGATGTGCTAATCAACTTATTCTTAATTTGTATCGTTACATTCAGGTAATTCTTTTTACCTTTTCATATTATCTTAATGTCACTCTCAAGGACGGAGCCAGGATTTTAATTTCCGTTAGGCTAAGTAAAAGATTAATTAAAAAAGGAGCGATCTTGATTATAATAACGTCATTCACAGAGTAGATTTGGGGATAAGAATAAACATTTTTACTTGTAGGAAAATGAAATTTAGATAACCACATTTACTTGGTTCTTCACAGAGTAGATTTGGGGATGTAGTTGGGTTGGCAGTTTTATGTGCTTTGTTAAAAACATAGAAGTTTGAAACAGGATCTCCTATCTTGAAATGTAAGAAAACTATACAGGCAGCTAAGTTGCATTATTTCTATTCTATGTGTAATAATAGATAGATGGATTTCAAGGTTAGTATCTATGGTAGCGATCAATATGGTCATTTTGTTGGCGATGTCTAGTTCAATAACACTTTTATTAAGGTAATTCTTTCATGGTGTACAACCCTTCATGTAATACGAGAAGTTGTTAGTGTTTTGAACCGTATAATAGGTTATAACTATGCAGTAAAACCTTAATTGTGCAGGGTCTGTTATCTGTCATGGTACTTAACAGGAAAAATCAGAGCATTTTTGATATAAACTTCAGGTAATATCTTGCTTTTTTCCATCCCCTCATCTCGGATACACTACATTAGCTAGACAAGGGTGATAGAATAGAAAGGGCAAGGCTATATATAGCAATGTTATATCTACAATATTGCAGCCAAGTGACAAGGAGAATTATAATGAGTTTGTGGTTTAATACTTTTAGAGCGAATTAGTGAGTCATTACGTGAAAATCGTGTTTGCGGAGATTTTGGAGAATGAAAAATAAACTGGTTCAAAGCAAAGGAATTTTTTTGGAGAATGAAATCATGTCATGTAGCATTACATGAACATGTTATACATATAATTGACAAATATGCACACACGAATACAAAGAAACGATATGCCCTTCACTGTTATCAGTATGAACACAAAGACACGATATTTTGTGTGTAATCAGGCATAAAATTACTTCTTTTTTTCCTGTAGATTTTGGGCGCTTTTGTGTTGCTGGAACTCAGGCGCTGGCTATCACGATTCAGTTTTACTGCCAATCATCAGGTTGGCCTTTTAAGTTTTTGTTTTAAACTGTGTACATCGTAACATATATAAATATTTATGCTGTTATATATTAAACTTTATGATCAGCATCATGAGCTAGCTTATTCTCATAGTAGTACTGCTTTGATTTACAGCAAACACATGGATTTCATCGGCATGATCAGCACGTACGCTCAATCTTCCCGGCCTCGACTGGAGTTATATATATGAGGCTGATCATATGTTTTTACCTTTTTTTTAGTTCGTACTGTTATGAAAATCTTTGACAGTTTTCTTTGTATATGTTAGTATGTTATACATTGTGTTCGTGTTATGAAAAATCTTGTAATGCTTTGAGTATATATATAAAATATAAATTGTGTTAGTCTTGTGTATAAATTGTGGTATATATGCTGTGTTATATGAAAAATATGTGCTACAGTTTTTGTGTATATATATATGTATATATATATGTGCACACACAGATATAATTCGATACGGTCAAAGGCTGTGTCTGAATACTACTTAGATACGGCTATAAGCCGTATGTTATTACTAATGAGATACGGTTTATAGCCGTATCTAAAAATTTAACACGCCGTTTTTTGATATGGCTATTGGCCGTGTTTAAGAGCCTTAGATACGGCTAAAAACACAGCTTAATCAGCATATATCGTGTAGTGATGGTTGAACGTGTTGAACTGGGGTATATGGCAGTTGAAATTATGGGAAGTTTGATCTATGTTTTTCTGGTGATGAACAATGTGATGAAGAGGTCGGGCAAGTGGAAGACAGCAGTAAAACAGAATGAGATTTTTAAGGTATATGATTTTACTTTATTTTTATTAAATAAAAATCTGAATTTTTGTTTAGAGGAAGATAGAATATATATATATATATATCTCATGCAATTCAAACATTTTAAAATACTGTATTTTAAATTTTACAAGGTCTAAAATAATAACGTCAATCGAATTGGACTCGTAGCAGGAAATGGTATTCGTTAGGAAATTTTTTGGGATCAATTGGAATCAGAATGGATCGAAATCTAAAATCAAGGCGAGTAAATCTCACTTATATTTTTATTTAGAATTATTTTATTCGTTAAAATAATTGTTTGTTGGTTGTTTGTGTGCACTGAAATATTTTGGTGGCTATTAAATATATATTAGTTATTTAGGATTGGTGTTTGTGGTTATTATATATATATTGGTGACTGGATTATTCCCGTAATACCATTAGCGGATGCCCGCAGTATCATTAGCGGATGACCCTATGCGCCCCACGATATGATAGTGGATTATCTTTTATACCGCGATATCCTGCCTCGAAGCAGGATGAGTATTATTTATGTTGGCTAACGTTTGTGGATGCAGGAAAAACAGGTTGGAGGAATCCAATTAGATTCCTCAAAATTTATTATTGTTTATTCATATATGTATTATCACATATGATGTGTTAGAAAACCTGTAATTTATACTTGAGTGTTTTGGATGTTTAAATATCACTGGGCAAAAATGTTGATTTATGGAAATATTGTGAAAAGGAAATTTTGAGATTTAAATGGGGAAATCTATTTTTTAAAATAGAATTTGAATTTCGAATAGGCTATAAAGATATTAACTTGTTTGAATAAACAAAACAAGTGGTGAATTTATAAACGATGTTTATCAATTGAATAATATAGGAAGTCGAAGTATTGAATTTATAAACAACTGAATAATACAGGAAGTCGAAGTATTGAATTTATAAACAATTGAACAATACAGGAAGTCGAAGTATTGAATTTATAAACAATTGAATAATGCAGGAAATTGAAGTAAATTTATAAACGGTGTTTATAAATAAAAAATGGAATAATTATCATTGGATGATTTGAATATTTAAATTCAAATGTGAATTTAAAAATGGAAATTTGGAATCATTTTAAAGAAGTAAACGATGAAGTTTATTCTGATGTTCAGAATATAAATTGAACTAAAATAAATTTGTAAGGATTTATGATTTGAATTCGATTAGTTCGAATTTATTTAAATAAAATATGTCTAGAAATAATATTAGGATCATATTAAATAGAAGCTAAATTTAAATATGAAAATATATTCTATATTATATATGGATAAGTTAAAATAAATAGAATATTCCAAAATAAGATTTTGGTTTTAAATAGATTTTTAAATGGAATTTGTTGTAATATATAAAACAAGTAAATTTATAAACGATGTTATAATTGTAGCGAATTAATTATCAGAAGATAATTTGAAATTTTAAATTCAAGTTTGAATTTAAAAACAGAAAGTTGAAATCATCTCGAAAAGGGAACGACGATTTTTATTCCGGAATTCAAAATATAAAAGGAATGGAGTTTGAAATAGAATTTTGAAATGGAAACTTGTTTTACTATATAAAACAAGGAAGTTAAGTTTATAAACGACATTTATAAATTAAGTGAGATAATTATCGTTTGGATAATTTAAATATTTAAATTCAAATATGAATTTAAAGGTGAACCGGGAAGTGTTTTGAAACAAAACGATTGATTATATTTTGGAATTTGAAATATAAGCCGAAATGAGAAAAATCCAGTAGGTTTTTAATTGAAATCCGATTATATCGAATTTTATAAATAATTTATTTATAAAAGGAATTGGAATTAAATATTGAAGATCGAAGTATCGATAATTTTTTAACTGAGTTACGAAATAATTGAAATATTTAGTTAGATTTGGTAAACGGGATTAATTTATATTTAATATTTAAGGGATGAAATTGGAATTTATATAATAAATGAAGTTTAATGTTTATATATAATTAAAACGAACTCGCCACAGTGCGGTAGTTCGTCAATTGGCGTTTCGAACTTCAATTGAGTATATAGAACTCAATTTAAGTCGAAATTCTTTGAAACAAGAATCATCAGGACTGATTTGATAATAGTTTTCTAATGGAAGAGAAAAATCTAAATTTCGTCTTATAGATGTTGAGTTATGTCAAAATCAAATTTTTAGAAAAGCAGCGCCATAATCATTTAAATAACATAACTGTTTATTTAAATAAATATAAAGATTTTAAGTAAATAAAAATCTGAGTTTCCATTAGAAAAATCCAGAATTGAGTTGTAAAATAAATACGAACTCAAGTTGTGTAAAGGGATTGACTTTTGAAACAAAAATCATATTTTTAATTATTGAATAGGATTAGCTAATTTGAAGAATAATTAGTTAATCGGGTTTTGAATCAAAATTGGGCATTGGATAAATAAATGGGGTTTAAGAATTTATATTCGAAATCAAATATGAAACACGAGTTGAAAATGGAATTCAATTGGTTTATAAGTAAATAGAAATATATATGAACGTGATAGGTTCTATTAAATAGTGGAATATGCAAAAGAGCTAATTAAAGAATAAATTAGCGAATTGAGTTAAAAGTGATCGGATTGAGTTGAAATAAATTAGGAATGGACGCATGTGGGTTAGATAGGAATAGAGAGAAGTATACGAAGATTATAATTCGAGTTCCCAACATAAAGGTACACGTTTAAATTCCATATGAGGTTTTATAAGCCGAATTGGCAAGCCACTTGGCTCTTTTGATTTTCTTTTTGAATGGAAAGGGCCTAGAGAGGCAAGTTGGAGTTTGAGCTATTGACCGGTACAAAGGAGGTGCTGGAAAATTTTTCCGAAAATTTAAGGAGTTAGAATATTTTTAAGCAAATTTGATAATTAAAATTCAATATATCGATATATATAGAATTCGATAAGGAAACAAACTTAAAATATAATATTATAAACAAAAAAAGGAAATCTATAAATTTAAATCTGGTAAGAATAGAAAGAGAACCGTATACACATTTAAAAGGAATGGATAATTGGTTTAATACGATGTTGATTGTTTGAGATAAGTAGTCCAGTCCGTTTTGAAGTTAAGAATGTTATTCAGTCAAGGTTTGAGAGGTAGTTATACCCGAACTTGATTGATTTCATTATTAATCGATAAATAGATAGATTCAGTCTCGAAGATAAATGTTTAGTTGAATGCAACATTTTGGGTTGTTGTAACGATGTTTTACACAACATTCGTTTTAACCCAGATAAGCGGAATTTTTGGAAATATAATAATAAATATTTCATAATTATAGAAATGATTGGTCGGGAAAGGGAGAATTACTTGGAATGTTTTCCAATTATTAATAGAAGATATTATCTAAGTATAGAAAATAAAAGAAGGCGTATATGGAAATGTTTTCCAAATAGCGTAAGAGGCCAAGATGATTATTGAAAATATTTGGTTAGCAAATATTGATAAGGAAATGGAGAAGTAATTTAATTAATGAAATATTAATTTAGGGGCCCAGTGATTGTTTGATACTTTGAATGGATGTTTTTTTTCTTCGATAGTTAAATAACCGACTATCGAAGTATTTGCCAATATCGTTGTCCATATGGAGAGACCGGTTGGATTATTATCCGAGAACCACTCCGTATTGGCAGTAGTGTTGCGAATCAGATTATATGAAGATAATCGAAGACGGCGTAAAGTGCAAGCGCTTTTTCTATTAATCCTAGGGAGAAATTTCCTAAGATGGATTAATGGAAATTGTGCCTTCTGTTTCGTTCAATCCAAGAACGAACGTATATGGACGAATGTCTGACAGAGTATTTCCAATGATCGCATATGTTGGTCTATATAAATATATATGGTGGCGGAGAATTTATTCTCTTAGCATAATATCCATATTATATTTGTACAAATCAATTAGTTATTAACGGGTATGACAAGGTGGCATTCAAAGTGTTTGTGCTGTCAATAAATGGTAAGTAATCGTAGCCTTAGGCCTCAACAACTGGGAAATGACAAAAATGGGCAGGCAGCAAGGCTAAGTGGGTAGCTTCCAATTAGGGTGTATTATCTATCACCTATCTAGAGAAATTTATTTCATTCTTTATTCTATTCGATGATGTCCCATTCGAGAAAACGGTTGCTGATCCCAACCGTTGGTGATATACATTCGATACACTCAAGCGAAATGAGTGGTCGGTCATGTGTGGATGGGTTACAAGATGTTCTTGTTGAACCCCGTGTATTCCTCTCTAGAGATACACTATCGGAAGGTGGGTCCATACCTTGCCATAGTTGGAAATTCATTACCCGATAAGTGCTCGTGGTTTTGATTGTATATTATATATGTGGAGCGTGAGATGCAAACGTTCCACTAAATTGTTATTTATTTGATTTAGACACTATTATAATATCAAAAGAGTTTTGATATAAAGATTATCATTTCTTTCAAAAAGGATTTTGAAAGTTAAATCAAGTGTTTTGGATTCTCATAAAGGAAAAACCTGTTTCGTGTTATACGACGTGGTCTTATGAGATATCGTTTATTTTCTCAAACTATTTTAAATTGTTTACTCATACCAGTCCTATGACTGACCCAGAGTTTATTTTGTTTTGTTTTACCTAAACTCTTGGATGCCCAAATTTGTACAGGCAGTCAAGTAATTCAGGATTTTACAGATTTATCTGAAAGAGCTTGGAGCAGGAGGCTTTAGTGTTGATATTTAGTTATTGTTATTTCTGTTGTGTTGTAAGTATTGTACTCTGAAAATTGTATGTTATACAGATAAAATTTTGTATTTCAAAAGTAATGATATATTATATTTTGTTTCGTTGCGATGTGAGATTCTGTGTTGCTATTTCTATTCTTCTTCTACCTTTTTCTTCTCTATTCCATAATGATTCGTATTTCTCTGCAATTTGGGTTGGACGTATGGTGTATTCAGTCAACTCAAATGGTATGGATTTGCGAGACGTTACAAGGAGTCACTTTCAGTGGGGAAGAATTCTTAGAGGCGGATCAAGGTTTTTAAGTGGGTTGTATGATTAATGTTAAAACCCAAAATGGATTAAAACACCAAAGGCACACTAATGGTACTTCACCAACTGGTAAGGAAAGAGGCCACAATCACAATAAAAGTAAAGAAGATACAAATTTTATAGTGGTTCGATGTTAGGAAAGATCTACATACACATTGGCAAACATTTTCCATTCACAATTTAAGAGTTACAAGTCTAGAATCGCTCAAAAGTACATTCATATGCTTCATGATACAAAGGCTTCACTCAATTCAATACAAATAAGCGAAGAACTAGATGGATCTCGCTAAATGTGAGGAAAATAGTGGAGAATCTTCATGTAACGAATGCGGATTTCCAACCAAGAAAATCGACACAACATACCATGTAGACTATCCAAGCATTGTAAATACTGGATCATTAATAGAAAGAAGTTAGAGGGTGAGAAATAAAAAGAAAGAAAATTAGAATAGAAGAAGAAGAAGATCACCACATAACAAAATCAGAGTAACACGAATCTCACAACGGAACGAATAAAATATATAATATAACAACTTTGGAAATACAAACTAGTAACTACATATACATATCATATTCACATAACATCACAGCGGAAATAAACTCTATATATATATATTTAACTCTGAAGCCTCCTGCTCCGAGCTCCTCCAATTTTATCTGAAAAATCCCGACTGCTTGACTAGTCAACATAATGTGTTGTGTTGATTTTCGGGGTTGAAAACCCGAGGTCGTTACACTTCAATCTCTAAGATGCTTGATCACTTTTAGTGGTTTTCATAATGGATTCAATGCTTGATCTTTGTCTTGGAATGATAGAAGGTGTTAGAATCTCTTAGAACAGGAGTGCATACAATTCGACAGCCCTTCGAGGTGTTAGAAATCGATCCCTAAAAGTAGGGAAGCCATGTCCTATTTATAGGAGAGGCCCGAGTGAAGTGGTGAGCTGAAATGTGTATATGCAGGCTATGGATCAAATATACGAGTAATTACAGAAATGCCACTGCTAACTGTTGACAGCTGTATCCTGCTGTTTTCTTGAATTCATGTTCGATCGAACCAGAGGAGGCATGTTCGAGCTACAGATCATGACGGACCCTGCCGGTTTGAGCTTCTTTGTTCGAGCCCTATCCTGTACGACCCTTACCTATTCGAGTCTTGAGTGGTGTTCGACCATGAGCAATGTTCGATCGATCCATGGGATATCTGTTCTACCCTGGGGATGTTCGACCCTGTGCCTGTTCGACCCATACATCATTTGAACGATGACCAATCACTTTTCTAATGTTTGATTGACCATTATATTTAATCTACTAATATGTGTTTGATCCTTTATGGATAAACATTTGCCCCTCAAAGTTTGTAATTTTTCTGATTTGTTAAAATTTACAAGCTTTGAAATGATTAACGAAGGCACATCTAGATAGATTGAATTTGAATTATCACGGGACGGTCAAACATAGTTCAGTTAGATTGGAGATTGATTGCGGACATATTGGATCAAACAAGAAATGTGGTTTGAATAAGCCTTCCGGGTCGATCACGCCTTCCGGGTCAAGCACGCAATCTGGATCGAGGACGCCTGTTGGGTCGAGCGCGACTGTTTGTCTCCCCATCCCTTGTATTGCTCTCAACTCTTCCATTTTCACTTTGCTTATTTTCTTTTGAAAACTCAAATAATGGCGGCCGTTATATCTTTTTTAAATTTCCAGTGTCTCAACTTCCTTCTTTCTTCAACTCGAGTTGCATTCCAAGTCACGGATCAGCTGCGCTCACTCGACCCTGGAACGAGATCAAAACCAACCTTAAATCAATTTGGGGCAGTCATTGTTTTCGAATTTCAGTTGCGTCATTGTTTTGAAGGTAATTTCTCTATTACTCTTAGTTCGTAGAGGCATAACATTCTGAAATGAAGTGTATAAAACAAGGGTTGAATATGATTTGGTCATTTTGAGTTGAAATTGATGAGAATTGGACTGAACATGAATGAACTACGGTCGTGTTTGTGGAATTGAAATCATCTGAAAATCCTTTGAGTTCTGATTTTTGTCCGATGCACACCAAGTGTTCGGTTAAACGCTCGTGACATGCGATTTTCCATTCACTTTGTCAATTTGACCACACACTTGTATTTGAATGCCTTGTGCTTGTAACCTGAATTCATTTTTGTTGTGCCCATAGTGAACCAAAATTTAGCAACGATTTGTTCATGCTACACCATCCGAGGCTTTGTTCGAACCAATGTACCACACCCGACCCAAATGAATGTTGAACGCGCCCGAACCTTGCGGAGTTTTCCCTGTTTGACCCACTTAGGCTCGAGCGTGCTCGAGTCAAATCTGGCTTAAACATGTGTGACCCTCACGGGGTCTGTCATGTTCGACCCAGTTAGGGCTCAAGCATGTTCGACCCTGTCTGGTTTGAACATGTCCGACCTTTACGGGGCTGGTCACGTTCGATCCAGCTAAGGCTCGTACATGTTTGACCCTGCTTGGGTTCAGACATGTTCGACTCTCATGGGTCGGGCATGCTTATGCCAGCTAGGGCTCGAACCTGTTCGATCCTCTTCGGGCATGTCTAAGTTGTTTGGGAACGAGCGTGATCTCACTGTTTGGTTGGAATAGCTTGATACTTTTTGATCCAATGATTCTCTTTGACCGTGAACCTTAAACACAAACCACGTCCGTTGTTTGTTATTTGTGTAGGATGTCTACCAGTCATACAAGAATTAGGGAGGTCTCGAGCAAGGACAGCTCTCAGAAACGCCATAAATCGGACAAGCTCCCTGCGCCTGATACTCAGGCCACTTCCGACCAACCCTCCTTGCCTACTTCCTTTGTTGCTCTAACTCTGGCCAACCTTCAAACAATCATAGACAAGCCTTGTTATAATCCTGAGCCGTGCAGCTCTGAACTTACTGAGTGATTCGAGGGTTGGTGTCTACAGGGGTTGCATTTTGACCTGGATATATACCCATCTGACAAACGATCAGTCCCTGACGATCTGGACATTCTAAAAAATCACTCACTGGCACAACTTGATGCTACTAGGGATTGGCTGGGGAGGCATTTTGACCTTATTAGAAACTATACTGCGCGCAAACTGGGTGCCTGGAATACCTTCGCTTGTGATCTTCAAAGGCTAAACAGGGAGAACATCGAACACATATCTACTTTAGAGAAGGACAAAGCCACGCTTATTCAGGCTCTCAAGTCCCGGGATAAGATTATTGCAGAATTAGCAAATTTTGAGGACAAGACGGAACCGACTTGTACTCTCCCTTCCTTCCCTGCTTATGTTGGGAAATATCTTAGTGATGGAAAGAAGGAAAAGAGGACATAACCTTCTTGCTTGACCTTTGTTATTTCCTTCTATGCACTTATGTCCTAGCTGACGTGGCGTATGACACGTATGCAGCTGACATGGAGAGATGACATGTCATGTGAGACATGGGCAGCTTATGTTGAAAGCTGATGTGGATTCACTATAATGACATGGCAACCAGATTCAAAATAATGCTTAAGGCAACGCTGTATATTGTTGCATTACTTGCAAGTACTGTTGCATTAGGTTTATAATGCAACACTTTCTTTCCGTGGTCGTAGATGGGAAAAAGCGTTGCCTTAGAGGGCTAATGCAATGGTCGTGGATGCCACGCCCCCTGGTGTTGCCTATTTGGAAAAATGGTCTACGACAATGCTTTTTTGATCTAAGGCCACATAAAAATAGTGTCAAATATGCCCACTTTTGTAGTAGTGGTCGGCCCTCTCTTACTACTTTTATGCTACTTTGTGTTTGAAACTTCTGTGTCGAACTTGTGATGTTGTGATGGAAATGCGTTTTGCTTGTTGTACTTTAAGATTTTAGTTTTGCTTTGTCGTACTTTCTTATTCTCCATTCCACACCTGTTTTGTTTTCATGTTGGAAACTTCGGGCCCTTCAGAGGTCGGATTTGAATATACACTCCCGAAGAGGTCTTTTGTATCCCAAGGTTTAGTGTAATCAGGTCATACATAAATGGCACTGATAATCGACTGGTTTTCCCTCAAGGGGGGTCTTTGGTTTAAAAAGCTTGGTGTTTGTCTGCTTTGCTGACCAGCTCTGACGTCGGAGACTCCATTGGATACCCCATGATTCGGGGAGGTCGTTTTAACCAAACATTGTTGATTTCTTCTACGGAGAAGCTGCGTTTTCCATGGAAAGGATTTTTGGCGGTCGTATTGTTTCGTAGTGCGAACCCCAACGACATTTAGATGAGGTTGCATCGCTTCGCGCTACAAACTTCCACGCTTCGTTTCACTTATAGTGAACTCCAACGCTTCGTTTCACGCAACGAATTCCAGGAAACTTTTGGTGGGTTTCATCGCTTCGCTCCACGAACTCCCATGCTTTGTTTCACTTATAGTGAACTCCAGCTCTTTGTTTCATGCAACGAATTCCAACGAACCTTTGGTGGGTTGCATCGCTTTGCGCCACAAACTCCCATGCTTCGTTTCACTTATAGTGAACTCCAGCGCTTCGTTTCGCGCAACAAATTCCAGCAAACCTTTGGTGGGTTGCATCGCTTCGCACCACGAACTCCCCACACTTCGTTTCACTTATAGAAAACTCCAGCGCTTCGTTTCACGCAACAAATTCCAGTGAAACTTTGGTGGGTTGCTTCGCTTCGCGCCACGAACTCCCACGCTTCGTTTCACTTATAGTGAACTCCAGCACTTCGTTTCGCGCAACGAATTCCAGCGAACCTTTGGTGGGTTGCATCGCTTCGCGCCACGAACTTCCATGCTTCATTTCACTTATAGTGAACTCCAGCGCTTCATTTCCCGCAACGAATTCCAGCGAACCTTTGGTGGGTTGCATCGCTTTGCGCCACGATCTCTCACGCTTCGTTTCACTTATAGTGAACTCCAGCGATTCGTTTCGTGCAAAGAATTCCAGCGAACCTTCGGTTGGTTGCATCGCTTCACGCCATGAACTCCCCATGCTTCGTTTCACTTATAGTGAACACTAGCGCTTCGTTTCACACAACGAATTCCAGCGAACCTTTGGTGGGTTGCATCGCTTCACGCCACGAACTCCCACGCTTCATTTCACTTATATTGAACTCCAGTGCTTCGTTTCACGCAACGAATTCCAGCGAACCTTTGGTGAGTTGCATTGCTTCGTGCCATGAACTCCCACGCTTCGTTTCACTTATAGTGAAATCCAGTGCTTCGTTTCACGCAACGAATTCCAGCGAACCTTTGGTGGGTTGCATCGCTTCGCGCCACAAACTCCCATGCTTTGTTTCACTTACAGTGAACTCCAGTGCTTCGTTTCGCGCAACGAATTCCAGCAAACCTTTGGTGGGTTTCATCGCTTCGCTCCACGAACTCCCACGCTTCGTTTCACTTATAGTAAACTCCAGCACTTCGTTTCGTGCAATGAATTCTAGTGGACATTTGGTGGGTTGCATCGCTTCGCGCCATGAACTCCCATGCTTTGTTTCACTTATAGTGAACTCTAGTGCTTCGTTTCGCACAATGAATTCTAGCGAACCTTTGTTCGATTGCATCGCTTTGCGCACGAACTCCCACATTTCGTTTCACTTATAGTGAAATCCAGTGCTTTGTTTCGCGCAACGAATTACAGCGAACCTTTAGTGGGTTGCATCAGATCTGCGGTCGTTCGCTTCTCTCTTCGTCTTTTGACTCATTGAGACTTTCCTTATTTGCTTTTCAAAGTAGCGCTTTTCATCCTTCCCTTAGGCATATCGATGGTTATGGCACTTTAACACTTGAATTGATGTTATTGGGATTGTCTCATCTGGTCGGAACTTGAGGAAAAGAACCTCTATGGAACAGCCTGCAATTAGAAAATTACCTTTAGTAAATTCAGTATATTTTGCAAGTAAGAGAATTATACAGACATGTAACATTTCATTCGTAAAGCTATTGTTCGGTACAATGCATGTAAACCATTACAGGCCTTTTACAAGAAAGTAGAACATAGAAAAGAATAAAGTAATGCAAGAGATAAAGTAAAGGCGATAGTGACCGCTTATTCTGAGCCGCAGTTATTAGATCATCATCGATGGTCGTCAGTTGATTATCACCCATGGGTTAGTTTGAGCAGAAGCTATGTTGCTTTGACCGGATTGGTCATTTGATGCCCCTTGCCCCCGGGGAGTTGCAGAAGGATTTGCATCTTGAGAATTCCTCACATATTGTTGTAAGCGGTTCTTCCTAATCAGCTCTTCAATCAGTTATTTCAGGTGCCTACATTCATTAGTATCGTGGCCTGGCTGATTATGGAACCTGCAGAACTTTCCGGATCTGGTCATATGGTCATTCATTTTTATTGGCCGAGGCTACGGGTAATCTTATACATCCTTTGTGGCAAGGTAAATGTTCGCAGGAGTGTCATTCAAAGAAGTTAGCTCTGATGAATCAAGAATATGGAACTTCTTATTAGAATTGCTTTCGTTCGCGTCATTTGTGCGCTTCTTCCCCTGAGTGTTCTTTTGATTGGATTGAATAGCAGCACTTTTAGCAGCTTCAAGAAGTTGGTTACGATCACTGATCTGAAAAGGAACAGGATTATTGTCCATTCTCATGTACTCCTCTGCTTTCTTATAGAACTTGTCAAGCATATTCGGTTCCTTCATCTTTATCCAAATCCCAATTTCGCTTGCTTTGTCTATAGCGTCAAGTAAGGCCATGAGAATTATACATGGCTCTAGATTCCTCACTTCAGACAAGGCAATATTGAATCGACTGAGGAAGGCTTTGACAGTTTCCCCTAGCTTCTGCTTCATTGCCGAGAGCGTTATAGAATCCTTGGTTTTGATAGCATACAAGCAGAACTGCTCCTTGAACTGTTTGGTAAGGTCAGAGAACCGGTCAATAGATTTAGGTGGCAACTTCGCGAACCATAATGATGCAGCACCTTCTAAGTAGAGAGGAAAATATGTGCATCTCATCTTATCAGTCGCCTTAGCCGCACTCATATGCCACTCGTATTTGAATATGAAGTAGTTAGAATCAACAAGGCCGTTGTACGGAGGCAAAGTTGGAGGATTGAACTTCTTTGGACACTCTGCTTTAAGGATTCTTTTGGTGAACGGAGTCCTATTAGGAGAGAAGTCCAATTCTCTTTCATCGCCAGTACCTGCTTAATTTCTCTTCATGATTTTCTCTATCATATCCAAGATGTATTCTTCAGTGTTATGTCACTCTACGAAGCTAAGTTCCTTACCAAGTGTTCGTCTAGGCAAATGGTCTTGATTAGAGAGCTTAGGTACTTTGCCTTCTCGACGAGGAAGTGCTCCTGTGATGGGTTTGCTAGCCTTTCGAGCATTCACTTCGGGATGATTCCTAGCTTTTGATTTCAATTCTTCGATGTTAGCTTCGTGCTTATCACTTATCCAATTATAATCGTCTTCCATGTTGTCGTTGCGGTTATGATCGGTGGCGGGCGACTTGTCATTCTCTTTGAGATCAACATGGACTTTCGGAGGGGCTGGATTTGGTCGAGCATTAAGGATGGCGTCATGTTTCTCCATCATGGCCTTAGTAGAGGCATTTCATTAGTTCATGTTGGCAATAGCGGCATTCAACTCATTTTTAGTCACAACGGCTCCATCTACCGAGTCTTCACCAACCTCGAAATGATTACTAAGTGGCTTAGTCTCATTAGCAACATTATCGTTTCCTCCAATGGTTTTTCTCGTAACTTTCTTAGATTTCGCTATAATGTTGGATAAGGAGGTGGTTTGGAACTTCAATGCAAAGCTCTTAGACTTGAGAGAAGTGTGAAGGAAGGAGATACGAACGCGGCCCCATGCTAGACGCCAAAATGTTAAAACCCAAAATGGATTAAAACACCAAAGGTACACTAACGGTACTTCACCAATCGGTAAGGAAAGAAGCCACAATCACAATAAAAGTAAAGAAGACTCAAATTTTATAGTGGTTCGATCTTAGGAAAGACCTATATCTACTTTGGCAACATTGTCCATTGACAATTTAAGAGTTACAAGTCTAGAATCACTCAAAAGTACATTCATATGCTTCATATAAAAAGGCTTCACTCAATTCAATACAAATCAGCGAAGAACTTATGGACCTCGCTAAATGTGAGGAAAATGGTGGAGAATCTTCAATCTCTAAAATGCTTGATCATTTTTGGTGGATTTCATGATGGATTCAATGCTTGATCTTTGTCTTGGAATGGTAGAAGGTGTTAGAATCTCTTAAAACAGGAGTGAATACAATTCGGCAGCCCTTCGGGGTGATTGAAATCGATCCCTAAAAGTAGGGAAGCCATTGTCTATTTATAGGAGAGATTCGAGTGAAGTGGTGAGCTGAAATGTGTATATGCAGGTTATGGATCGAGCATACGAGTAATTACAAAAATGCCACTGCTAGTTGTTGACAGCTGTATCCAACTGTTTTCTTGAATTCATGTTCAATCAAACCGGGGGAGGCATGTTCGAGCCACCGATCCTGACCGACCCTGCTGGTTCGAGCTTCTTTGTTCAAGCCCTATGTTGTACGACCCTTACCTATTCGAGTCTTGAGTGGTGTTCGACCCTGAGCAATGTTCGACCGATCCATAGGATGCCTGTTCTACTCTCGGGATGTTCGACCCCTGCGTCTGTTCGACCCTGTGCCTGTTCGATCCTGTGCCTGTTTGACCCATACATCATTTGAACGGTAACTAATCACTTTTCTAATGTTCGATCGACCCTTATATTTAATCTACTAATATGTGCTTGATCCTTTATGGATAAACATTTAAGGTCAGTCCAATGTTTATAAAAAAATGAACACGTGGATGGTCATTTACATATAATGTGAAGAGGGTGGGGCTTTGTCAAATGGTTTCAAAACTGGATGGATGAAAAGTTGATTTGCGCGGCGGCATGGGTTTTCAACATAAGTGAACAGGCTTTGGGGGAAAAATACGTGGGGCCTAGTATTTATTTGAATTATATTAAGTTTAAATTAATTTATATAACGTATGAACTTGCGAATGCTATATCGTACTCATATATTGTCGAAATCAAACAAAAACAGGATCCGTTGGGATCGTATGGTCATAGGCTACGTAATGGAGCTGATTTGGAGCCATTTGGAGCACGTTTTCATTTATGGCAAATTAAGATGCCGAATTTAAATCAACCGACGTTAATCGTTATTTAATGATTAACGACCAAGGTTAGTAAACTCACTAACTCTGTTCAGTTTTATAATTTTATAAATGTTATTTATTATTTATAAAAATGATTGAATGTTATGTGTGATGGTTGTTTGGATAATTTGCTAATTAATTGGTTGAAATTATAGATACCGTTATATATAAAACATTGCTTAAATATTGATTCTAATATTTCATATTGATATGAAATAAATGTTATTTTTGTTAACTAACATCTGTGGATGCAAGGAAACAGGTTGGAGGGATCCAACTGGATTCCCCAACAATTATATTGTTGTGTTTTCATATATATATTGCATTATATGTTGTGATGAATAATCGGTGATGGATTATTGTGTGTTTTGGGATGTTTGAATAACATTGACCTGAAATAATTGGTATTTAAATACTGTAAAATATATTCGAATATATTGGAAAAGAATCTGGGGTTTTAAAAAGAGAAAATCTATTTTTATTAGAAATTGAATTTCGATTTAGATTGGAAAGTAATAACTTGTTTTAATTTTGTATAAACAAGTAGTTTGATTTATTAACGATATTTATAAATGGAATAAAATAATTATTGTTAAATAATTATTATTAAAAAGAATCTGTGAATATAAATCCAAGAATGAATTTAAAAAGTAAATGAGAAATCGTTTAAAAGGGAAATGGTGAAATTATTTCGATGTTCGAAATATGAATAGCATTGAAATAAAACCATAAGGGTTTGTAATTATAATTCGACGATGTCGAATAGAGGTGAGCATTATTTGGTCAAACCAAATAAACCAACCAAACTAATTAAATTTGGTCGGTTTGGTTTAATTTTGAAATTAGATCGGTTTGTAAAAAATAATTAGTTTAGTTATCGGTTAAACCAAATTAACCGAAATTTAATTATATTTTCAAAATTATCGATATTATAGTAAATATTTTAGGTTAATTTAGTTATCTAAGTTAATTTTTAATCATCACATATGTATCAGAATTACTTTTGTGAAGCATATGAATCATAAATAATAATATCTTAATCATAGACTTATAATTTATTTCAAACTATAGTTAATATTATGAACATAAAGTATAAAATATTTTTAGTTCGGTTAAATCGGATAACCAACCGAATCAACCAATCTTAATTTGGTTGGTTTAGTTTGGTTTACGTTTTTATCGGTTTTAGTTTGGTTTGACAAATTTCATCATCAGATAAACCGAACCAGCCAAACGCTCACCCCTAATGTCGATTGTTATTAAAATAATTTATTTTAGAAATTATATATTATATAATTTAGAATTTAATAAGATAATTAATATTTGGTTTAAACCAATAATTTCAAATTGAGTGTGTAATCAAGATTAAATTATAAACTTGATATAAAATTTACAAGAGGTTGACTTTGTAAATTGAACATAATATATGTATAAATATTGTAAAATAACTCGATAAACAGTATGTGAATTTGTAATAGTGTTAATAAATACGAATCAAAATTTGATTTGATAAAACGAGTCAGAATTTCTGTAAAGGAATAATATTCATGTTTTAAGGTGAATAATGATTTAAGAGCAAACGTTCATAGATTAAGTGGGTTATAATAAGAAAATTGATAAATATTTGAAGCGATAAATTCAAACATCAATTTAGAAATCAAGTTAACCTGAAATGGTGAGTTTATTATGACGTTCGGAACATTAATTGAATAGAGAGTATTCAAAAATGTGTTGTAAGTTGGAATTCGATTATACCGAATTCAGGAAAATACCATTTACTTTATGGTTATAATCAAGATTTATTTTTTTATCTAATTATTTATTTGATTAAAAGTTACATTTTGAAATTAAATATTTCAAAAGCAGAGAATATAACGTTATCGTTATAATCAAAGATTTCTGTAAAAGAAGTGGATTCGTAAATTGAATACAAAAGTTGTGTAAGCAGTTTTGATAGTAATAAACTAAGAAATGGAGTTAAGGAAATTGGAAACTGACTGCGAATTAGTTAAGTTAAATGGCTTCTTGAGTGTTGACCTAATGTTGGTTTCGGCCTTCGGGCTTGATACTTAGGTAGTTATTCTCTTACTAGTTTATGGTTAGGGACGAATGGATATGAAAGGTTAGTGATGCGTGATTAGAGATTGAAATGTTTCCTTATGTTAAATAACACATATTTTCTGAAATATAGAAAATAAATAGTTTAAATAGATGGAAATTTTTCAAGGGATCGTGAAGATAAATGAGTTGGGGAAGATATTGGGTAAAGATATCAAAGGGAAATTGGGAAATGAATAATTTAATGATAAATTAAATTAAAGGGGCTCAGTGTTGATTGATGGTTGATCGATAAAATTTCGATTTGGAAGTAGAATCGTTGTTTGTGTGGATGTTTTCCTTTGATAGTTAAATAAGCAGCTATCAAAGTTTCTGACCATTTTTCCGTTGTTAAACGGAGAGACCGGGATCAGATTTATTATCTAAAAACCACTCCATATAGGCATTAGCGTTGCGAATCAAATATGATAAAGAAAATTGAAGACGGACTTTATGCAAGGGCTGTTCTGGCGATCCTAGGTAGAAATTGCCTAATACGGATTTACAGAATAGTGCCTTCGATTTGTCCAGTCCCAAGATAACGTGAATGGAAGAATGTCTGACAGAGTATATCTAATAGATCGTGTAAGTTGTTCTCTTTAAACTTGTTTACGTTTGGTGGCGGAGGAAATCGTTTCTCTTAGCTTTATACCCGTGGTATTTTTGGGGAAATTAATTTGTGATTTGGTGGGTATGATGATGTGGCATTCAAAGTAAATAAATATGTGATCTGTATAAAAATACGTTATGACCTCAAGCCTCATCAACCGGGAAATGGCAAAAATCGGGCAGACGACATGGCTAAGTGGGTCTCACCTAATTAGGGTATATTATCACCATCTATAGAATATTCATATTTGTTACTTCCTTTCATTTTTCTATCTCCCGGGAACGGTTATGTTGGTATACCAACTATAAGGTGACAATATATTCGGAACATTCAAGCGAAATGAATGGTCGGTCATGTATGGCCGAGTTGCAAGATGTCCTTGTTGAACTCCAGTGTATCCCCTCTAGAGTACACTGATCGGAAGGTGGTTTCATACCTTGTCATAGTTGGAAATCTATTGCCCAATAAGAGCCCGCAGTTTTTTACTGTATATTATATATGTGGAGCGTGAGATGCAAGCGTTCTGCTAGATTGTTATTTATTTGTATTAGACACTATTATAATGTCAGAAAAATATTGTTTCAAAAATGTTTTGGGTTATCGTAAGGTAAAAACCATCCGTGTTTATGTGTGGATCTGTCTTGAGATTACCATTTCTTTTAAAAAAATATTTTTTAAAAGTTAAACCAAATGGTTGAAGTTTACTCACACTAGTCACATGACTGACCCAGAGTTTATTTTGTTTTGTTTACCCTAAACTCTTGGGTGCCGAAATTTGTACGGGCAATCAAGTAGTCGGGATTTTACAGATATACTTGGAGGAGCTTGGAGTAGGAGGCTTCAACATTAGTTATACATAGAGTTTATTTCCACTGTGATATAGATGTGATGTACTCTGATGATATATGTAAGTACAAATGAAGTTTGTATTTCAAGGTTATGTTATATAATATATTTTATTCGTTTTGCTGTGAGATTCGTATATACTCTGATTTTGTGACCTTATTTTTCTTCTATTCTAACTTTCTTTCTATTTCTCACCCTCTAATTTCTTTCTATTAATGATCTGGTATTTCTGATGCTCGAATAATCGACATTGTGATTTGTGTTGATTTTCAGGTTCGAAAATCCCGGGTCGTTCCAAGCGAGGTCGACCTATGTGTCGACCCAGTAGGTCGGTGGATCGACCCAACCAGATGCAGGGAAGATTCCTGGCTCTGAACTTGGACTGTTTTGTTGGCAAAGTTTGTTCGCTGACTCAGCGCTACGTGTATGACTTAGACTGAAAACCTAATATCTAATGGTTAAGGTTTGGCCTTGTTAATTTATAAAAAGGGGCTCTCTATCTCATTTTATCTACACATAATTCTTCCTCTCTCTCTTCCTCCGTGACATATTCTAAATTAGATAATAAAATGGGGAGACGCTGTTGAAATCTATATTAACAAAGAAAATTCAAGATCTGTAACCAACCTCCAACCTTGTAATCAACAAAATGATAGAACTGGACTTTCTTCTACAACACCTATTTTAGAAGATTTTCTAGATCTAAAACTATGGTGAGTATTACTGCGATTATTCAGATTTCCTCTAAGTTAAAGGTAAATAGATATAATAGTTGTTGTAGTAATTTAATTAACAATAAATATATTTTGGATTTGAACGTAACAATGTTTATAAGATTATTCTTATATGTTATTTTGATTACTGTCAATTGCCTATTCATTTTTCTATTATTTGCGTGTATGTACATCTCTTCATTATCCCCTTCCTGTTGTTTTACAGTATTATATGGGTTTTTGAATTGCATAGAATTGGAAAAGTGTGAAAAAACGTTAAAAAGTGGAAAATTAGGCATATTAGAATTTGTACTGTAAATTGGGATTAAATAAAGGGAAGAATATGTAAACACTAATCGGCTAAACTTAATCTTATATTAAGTAGAAATAGCATTTGTAAACATGTGAATTAGTGTTTAATGTTCACTCATGTTAATTTGGGAACATGTAAACCAGTGTTTAATGTTCATTCATGTTAATTCGGGGATAACATGTAATTTAGTGATTAATGTTCATTTATGTTAATTTGGGAATAACATGTAGACCAGTGTTTAATGTTCATTCATGTTAACTTGAGAAATAACATGTATTTTAGTGTTTAATGTTCATTCGTGTTAATTTGGGAATAGCATGTAATTTAGTGATTAATGTTCATTCATGTTAATTTTGGAATAACATGTAAACCAGTGCTTAATGTGCATTCATGTTAATTTGGGAATAACAAGTAATTTAGTGATTAATGTTCATTCAAGTTAATTTGGGAATAACATGTAATTTAATGTTAGTTCGGGAAAAGTTTAATTAAACAGTTATGTTCATTGGATGTTTATGTCCATTTTATGATATTAATTTAATTGGATAAACATGGCATTGATATTGAAATCATACGTTAATTGATACTAATTTGTAACATGACAATTTTGGCATCTATTTCAAAAAAAACATGTTATTTGCCATCTGACGTTAAAATGGGAAACACGTTCATTCAACGTTTACTTGGGAAGTACGTTAATTTAACGTTAACGTGGAAAACACGTTAAGTATACTTAACATGACATTAAGTAATCTTTTTCGGAAAAATGTGTTAATCAGAATGAGTTATACTTAATGTGACATTAAGTAATCAGTATGGGAAAACATGTTAATTAGAATGGATGGCATTTAACAGGAACTTAACATACAAATAGAGAACATGTTGACTATACAAGGTAAATATGCCATGGAAAATATAAGTACCAGATGTAAGTTAAGTAAAATGAATCAATGTAATCTATATATACGTCTGGGCAGGTGTTTGTTTGGGGAAGGGGTTGTACACCAATAACGTTTAGATATATGTCATTTTACAACCAGGCTTATCAATGAACTTAAACCTAATAAGTTACCCCTGTTAATTAATAAGCTAAGAGGTCCCAAGTCTAGTAGTTTGTATCAGGTTTTCGGGACTTTTAAATCCAAGGTACACAGAGACACAAGTTAGGGGTGGCTTGTGTCAAATTTTGTGGAACCCATATCAGTCAGTATCCCTGTTGATATCTCAGCAGGGCCCTCGCATTCGGTAGGGGCCAGGGCACGTTTTACTGATCTGGATTGTAAGAGGTTCAAGATTGGTGTGGGTACGGGGGAGTTCTGGCAGAGTCATGAGCGTGCATGGATCCAATTATAGGAAACTAAGACGCTGTAACACCTATGAATATGTCTGTGTTCTATAAGTTGCTGGGTTAGGGACTGATACACCCTACTGCCGGGGATAACATAGGATATTCGAGTAATAGGGAGCCGATCGCATGGGGTAGTAATTAGGGTAACACCTAATCTTGTTCATGTTATGTAATTAGGGTAACACCTAATCATGTTTCTGTTATGTAATTATTGTAACACCTAATCTTGTTTTTGTTATGTAATTAGAGTAACACCTAATCATGTTTCTGTTTTGTAATTAGGGTAACACCTAATCTTGTTTCTGTTATGTAATTAGAGTGACACCTAATCATGTTTCTGTTATGTAATTATGGTAACACCTAATCCTGATATTGTAGTAGAAGTACAAAACAGTCCTTTGCCTGATCTGATTATTATGGTTATCATCATTGTCTTTTTATAAGAACTGTCAGACATTGTTATCGGTTCATACCAGCTATTGTTCACCTTTAGATAAGTATATACATCTACCCTTTTATGTCGCTAGAACCACTTTTTACCTATTTTACTTAACTTAGTAAGTCGGGCCGATAATCCCAGCAGCTTGCCAGGCTTTATTCTGATCCATTTCCTTTCTTCCATTCTCTTTCTTTCCCCTAGGCTTATAGGGAGAAAGTGTATAGCACAGATTTCTTTGTTAGCTTTGTCATGATGGATTTCTACAAGTTGGATTACTACCTGTTCTCTTCCTAAGGTTAGGTTGTATCTTTTTGACTATATTTGGGGTAATATTATTTTACTCTGATCATGTTTTTAATTGAGGTTTTGAGACATGACATTTTGTAACTGTTTGATTAAATGAAAATTTTTCTTCTTCGTTAAACTTATTATTATGTCTTGCGAAATATTAGTCTCTGTGATGTTTTACGTCTTTATACCTACAATGCTTCATGCTTTCTTAATGAAATCCTCATAGGGGTGACATTAAGGAATTGGAGTTGTTACATTTGGTATTAGAGACTAAGGTTACCAAGATCACTAAGGTTTTGTTTTAAAAGAAATAATCTTCAAAAGAAAACACATTTATCAGAAATCAAAAGTTACTTTTGAAAATAAATATCTCCTATAGTCAGTTACATGCTTTCCTTGACTCTTTCTAAATCTTTATCTTTTGGTTGAGTTATAAGGCATTCTGTCTAAGCTTTCCTTTATAGGTTAAAAATTGGAATAATGGACAAACTCGTTTAGCTTAGTAGTTAGGAAGAGTCAATGTTAACAAGGAACTTGCTGCCAAACAAGTAAAAAAGGGTAATCGTGGATGGAACTACCTTATTAGTTTAGTGGTAAAAAGGATAGTTTGGAAAATAAGAAAAAGCTAGATTAATTGGTTAAAAAAGGGGGAGTGTATTTCCATAGTTTGGTTTAACATAGAAAACACCATTGGAAGAATGAACGGGTTGATGCAAAATAGAAATTTTATCGTATTACGCACTAACCGCCAACTAAAGTAATTAAAAAAAAATCTCTTACAATCACAGGTTTTTATATATTCTCTGATACTATGGAAATATATTTTTATACATTTTTGGTAACAAATTAATTAGTGAACTTCTAAAAAGTTGAATTTAAGGATGACAAGTAAAAGATCAACATGAGTATATTAATATCTAAAGGATTATGAGGAAGGGTGTTGATCAAAAATGGTCAAGGAAAAGGCAAGGGTTGTTGAAAGAAAGATTGTTTTCTATCTCTAGTTCTTTCTAAGTTTCCTATTTGATTTAAGAATATTTTGTCCTTTTTCCTTTAATGCATTGGTTGTGTGGGCGCCTCAGCCACAATAAGTTGAATCCTGTAGAGCGTCTGTATTGTAGGCTTGATAGGGTGGTCCTTTACAGAAAAGGTAAATCCCTAAGTGTAACACCCCGTAATTTTAAAACATGATATAATAGAAATATATGTATATATAAATAAAATAAAAATCAATTTAAATTCAAAAATATTCAAACAGCGAAGGCGGGAAGAGGAAACGCGGAACCGACCACGTTTGGGGTGTCGACCCGAGGCCCGCTGGGTCGACACCATTGTCGACTCAGGCTCTTTGGGGTCGACACCGGGGTCGACATAGGTGTCGACCCCCCTGTAAGGGTCGACCCCATCGGTCAGATCTGGGCAGTGACGAATTTTGGAGAATTAGGGCTTATGTGGCGTTTTCTAATTGGCTGGGTGATGTGTTTTTCTGGTTTGGATGGTTTAGATGGATCCTAACCTAATCTAAAGGCCCTAATACACCTAATACTCCTATAAATAAACACCTAGACCTAACCCTAATTTCATTAAACAAATTCATGGAGCCTCCATGCTGCTCAAATCTAAGTTAACCTAGCCTCCACCAAAGCAAATCAAATTCAAGTTGGAAGATAAGAATCATAGTCTCATCAATGGTTTAGCTAATCAACTTCAGAAATCAGAATTCAGAATTATTTTCTATCCTTAATCCTATCGCTGTGAGTCTACGTCACTTTCACAAGATAATTAAATTAAAAGTGATTGTGATAAGTTGTAAATTGGATTATATGAACTTGCCTATAATTAATCTTATCAAGTTTGCAAATTGTCACCTTTTTGATTCATAACCTGTCATATGCCTTTCTGATCTATTTTATCAAAATATGTCGTTCATGTTCATATGCATGTTCTTATGTTTATGCCATTTTTGATGTCATGATTCTCTTCCCTACCTCTCTTCTTTTTTATTTTATGAGATTAGGCTAACTTCGAGCCTAATTATATTATGTTGAATTATACGTGCGAATGACGTGGGAACGTTGGGGAAAAAGTTTGTGAAATGTAATAATATGAAATTTGGCATAAATTGTGGGCATAAATTGTTGGTGGCTATGGATTGGGAAAAATTGTATATAACTTGTAAACATGATATTTGGCATAAGTGGGTTTGGGGTATAAATTGGTATTACCTGTAAACTTGGGATTATAGGCATAAATTGGATAAGAATTTGTCACATAAATTTGGATTGGAATTTATGGGTAATTGGGAATCACTATAATCCATGATTTGAGATGAACTTAGTGATAATGAACGCCTAAGACACGAGGTTAGATAGGTTTGCAGTATAAGCCTGTCCGGAACTGCCCGGCATGTCCAACAACCGCAAACGGTATCTAATGTAAGAGGTCAAAGGCAGAAATTAGATGTGTAATAATGCAAAGACACGAGGTTAGATTTGGATTGCGGTGTAAGCCTTCCCAGAACCGCCCGGCATATCCAGCAATAGCAAATGGTAATCTAATATGGGAGGTCTTGCAAGACTATAGTTATATGAATGACATAACATAAGATTGGTTGAGTTGAGTAATTCTCTAAGTGTCAATCTGATGTCTATTTCGGTCTTCGGGGTTGATACTTAGGGAGTTATTCTCTTAACCAATGTATATGTGAATTAAGATGTACTTAATTATAAATTAAGTAGAACATGTTATTATAACCATAAGGCATGGGAACAGAAAAAGGGTTAAGTGGGTGACATGGGTAGCATGTATTGCATGGGTAGCATGTACGGTATGATTAAAGTACTTAACCAAAATGAGACATGTGATAAGACATGGGGATAAAAGAGGGTTAAGTGGGAATTCCTAGTGGGGACCAAGCTTAGGAGGGAAGCATGGGTCAAGTGTGGGGACCCTTTTCAACCAGTAACCCATTTTAGTATCTAAGTGAGCTCGAACTAGGTCGAGGACGGGACACGCTTACTGGGTTGATCGTAAGAGGTCAATAAAGAGTTAGTAGTGGCAGTGCAAGTCCAACGGGGTCATGTGCATGCGTGAGTCCGGGCTGGTAGGTAAGATGCTGTTGCATCGTGTAGGTATAATCCGTGCCTTTTAGTAGTATCGGGTTGCCACTTTAGGGAGTGATACACCCTACTGTGGGACCAGCACGGGTATCTACGAGTTAGGGAGCTGATCGAATGGGGAGGGTAGTGGGTACAACTAGTGGGGATAGGAGCAGGCGACACCTATGACAGCAGCTAGGAGTACATGAAACTACCGTTGTTATTATTATTATTATTATTATTATTATTATTATTATTATGCTTAGTAAGAGGGTACATCTAGTGGTGATAGGTACACGTTGGTTATCTATGATAGCAGCTAGAGATACGTAATCAAACGGGGAGGATAGTGGATACATCTTGTAACACCCCGTAATTCTGTTAATATTATTATTCACAAATTAAAGAATAACTAATCTCAGACATGAGAATTGTGGGAAACGGGTTGCGCCATTGTGTTCGTCTCGGAATTCTGGTTGAAATAGAGTCCGAGTTTGCGTGAATTGGACTTCGTATGAAGAAGTTATGGCCATCGGAAGTTTCAGAAAATTCAAAATAGATTTCAGAAAATTTAAAATTTAAAATTCGAAGTCAAACAGGCTAGGCGGGAAATTTCCCGCCCAGCACCCCAGGTCGACTGGGGAGTCGACTGGGCAGTCGACACCCCCCCCCCCAGGTCGACTGGGAAGTCGACCTGGGTGTCGACCTGTCCAGGCGGCTAGGGTTTGACTGAGCCTAATCTTGAGCTGCTGATGTGTCTTTAGGGCTGAGTTGGCAAATTAAACGGTTCAGTTTAGTTCTGAGTTGATCTGACGGTCTAAACAAATCCTAAACTCTATAAATACCTAGGTAGTCTCCCACTCTAATTCACATGAAAAATAGAATAGCCACCGTCATACCACCGCCATGGAACTCAGTCTAGCCGCCGCCAACTAAGAAGGAATAAAGCTAATCAAAATTCTAATTCTACTCAACTCTAAAGCAAATCAAGACTCTCTTTCTCCTCTAATTGTGAGTATGATGATCTTAACAAGATTATTATTAAACTAATTAGATTAAGTTATGAATGGATTATAAGTGAATGATGTGGATTGTCATATATGTTGTTGTAAACCTTATGCTATCATGTATGTTGTAAATCCTATGTTATGTGATGATGATATCCTATATGTTGTAAATCATGCTATGATGATATTGGTTGTAATTTTCTATGCTAAGTTGTGATAAATCATACATGTTATAAAGTCATGATGTTATTATCTATGCTAATTAGTTCATGTTAATCAAATCATAATGTTTGGGCTATGTTGATCTATATGACAAATCACATATGCAAGTTTAGATTGATTAGTAAAGATTATGAACATATGCCATGACATCTATTTAGATCTAGAATTATGACATCTAGAATTATGCTATGACATATGTGAATTCTATGTATTAGATGCTAGTTCACACCATCATTATGTTGCATAGGACCCCATATGCAAGTTTTACATGAATTTGGGTTATGATCATATCATTTAAGTTGTGACATTTTACCAAACAAGTTGACACCTTGGATCCTTAACATGTGTAGTTTTATGCAAGTTTCACCCCTATTATGATTAGATTTATTTTATTTGTCTATATGTTGTGATAATTTATCTTTGTGCTATGATTTAGACTATTCGAGTCTAACGTATATTTTGCATTGAATAAGCGAACGTATAACGTGGGGTAGGGGTAATATTAAGGATTTAATATTAAGAAATTGGGGGTGCAATTGATATGATTTTGCATACCATAAGTGGATGCCCATAATTGAGTCAATTATGGACATCATTAAAATTGGAGGTAATTAATGATTTGAATAGGGATATATTCAAAACTGGGGTAAAAGATTATAAGTGATAATCAATGCTTAGGACACGAGGTTGGACTCGTTTGTGACGTAAACCTGCCCGGACCCGCCCGACAAATCCAGTGGTCACAAATGTCAGCCCAATGTGAGAGGTCCTAGGCCCAAATTAAAGCATAACAGTTGTAAAGACATGAGGTTAGACTCTTTTATGGTGTAAGACTGCCCGGACCCGCCCGGCAAATCCAGCTGCCATAAATGCCAGTCTAATGTGAGAGGTCTATATGAGGTTATGGCCTAAATGAATTAAGAAATACTTAACCAGATAAACACGTAAGGTGGGACATGGGGGTTAAGTAGGTGCCTTGGGTGGCATGAGGAATCTAGTGGTTGCCTTTAGTGGCATTTGAAATACGATTAGTAAGACTTAACCAAACACACATGTAAATGAACATGACTAAGAGGGTTAAGTGGGATATACTAGTGGGGACAAGCTTAGGTGGATAGCTTGTGGGGGCCCATTTCGACCAGTATCCCAAACGTATCTTTGTGGGCTCGACCCAAGTCGAGGACAGGACAAGCATACTGGGTTTGACTATAAGAGGCCAAAACAGGGTAGCGGTGGCAACGCAAGTCCAACGGGTTTCATATGCGTGTGTGGACCCGGGCTGGTAGGTAAGACGTTGTTGCATCGTGTAGGTATAAGCCGTGCATTCTCAAGTTGTATTGGATTGCCACTTTAGGGGAGTGATACACCACACTATGGGGCCAGCACGGGTATCTAAGAGTAGGGAGCCGATCGCAAGTGGGTAGTGGGGTACACCTAGTGGAGATAGGGGCAGGCGGCACCTATGTAGTCAGCTAGGGGTACACGAAGCTATTTATAAAATTTCTAAGTGAAGCAAGTGGGATCGACCTTTGGGGTGACTGGTGCGGTGCAGTGTAGTAATTATTCGTTAGTAATTAGGTGTGCCTTTAACGTTATCTTTATCTGCTCTTTCATACCCAATAGTTCATAGACATTTCCTTGTTTTCCAGCTTATGCCTTAGTCTAGTTACTTTGATAATAGTATTGTTAGAATTATCATACTCGCCAGACTTCATGTCTGACCCCCTCTATTTCTATCCTTTTCCCCCTCCAGGTCCTCAGGTTAGGCCCAGCTCTAGCGGAGTTTGATTGGATTGCTTTATCTCTCTCTTGGAAAGCTTGGACCGTTGAAGTAAAGTCCAGCTTGTTATCTTCTTTAATGGCTATTTATGTAATGGGGTTACGTATTTTGTTTTATCAAGATGGATATTGTACTTGACTCTGATTTATGGTTTTATGATGTAACAAACATGTTTAAATTCCGCTGCAATAAAATGAAGTTTTAGACTTCCAAGTACTACTTATTATATGTGTTGTTGTAATTTTTCTGTTCTATGTTCACTTAAAACCTCCATGGAAGTTAATGCATTCCCTTTGTGAGTGACATTAATTGACGTGGGGTGTTACACGTGGTATCAGAGCTTAAGGTTACCAGAACATGTAAATTTTTTAGAAAAACTATTTTTCTAAAGTATTATTGGAAGAAGTGTTTTCAAAAACATGTCTTGATGAGTAATTTAAAGAGGAAAGTTTTTATGAAAAACATAATCCCCAATAGCCATATATCTTTATCTTTTGAATTCTCCATTTTGAATCTTTCCTTTTTCGTTTCAGCATGGCTGAAGATCTTAACCTTCCGGATGGTGTAACGATACCAGGATGGTATAGGAGGTTATTAGTGGCTAGGGCCGCTGCAGGTCCAGCCAATGTTCCTCCACCACCAATTGCACCCGTTCCTCCTCCTCCTCCTCGCATTGATACTTTTGCAAAGACGTGCAAGGAATTTAAGGCTATGGGTGGAAAACCTTTTCAAGGGTCAGAAACGTTTGTGGAAGCTAGAGATTGGCTTAAGGAGGTGGAAGAATTGCTAGAAATCTTTGAAGTAGAAGAAGGGAGGAAAGTCAAATTAGCAGCTTGGTTAATGAAGGGAGAGGCCTCGTTTTGGTGGGAGGTCACTAATGGGGAGCGTCCTGTTGATTCTTCGGTGGATTTCAGGCGTAGGTTTGAGGCGAAGTTTCTCTCAAGGGCAGAAGAGAATCTATATATGGAAAGGTTTTTTACATTAAAGCAAGGAAGCTCATCAGTGAAAGAACATGTCAACAAATTTAATCAGTTAGCAAGGTTTGGCTTGGACTTAGTGAACACGGCGGAGAAGAAGGCTCTGAGGTTCGTTAATGGATTGAATGAACCGTTGCAAGGGTTGGCTATGACCCATATCCCTATGGGGGCCACCTTTGAGAAGCTAGTAGACATGGCACTCATGCACGAGGAGAAAGACGCTAATGCTAATAACACCCGAGAAGAAAGGGGATCAGAAGAAACCACAACAGCAAAACAAGAAGGGTGGTAAAGACAATAATGGCAAGGGAAAGAAGAAATGCTTTAACTGTGGGACACCAGGCCATCTCAAAAAGGATTGCCGAAAGAAAAAGAAGACTGGCTGTTTTCACTGTGGCGAAGCGGGACATCTAGTGAAGGACTGCCCAAAGAAGGGGCAGAGGGCAGGGTCTACCTCGGGAGGACAAGTGCAGGCTCTTATGGCACCAGGGAAGGCAAGGGGACAAGTACAGGCTCTCGCGGTCCCACCGCTGCAAGAACGAGGTAGAACCATTTCTGTTGAAAGCTTAGTTTTTCTGTTTTATCATCCTGTTCGTACCTTATTCGATTCGGGCGCATCGCATTCGTTTATCTCTACATCATTAGTTGAATCACTGCACTTAAACGCCAGTTTAGTAGAGGATCCCTTAGTTGTTTCGAATCCAATTGGGGGCTCAGCTTATTTGTCCATGATGTGTTTGGATTTGAAAATTTCTATACTTAGCATTGAGTTTAGATGTGATGCTTATGTTTTGGGCTTCACGGGGTATGGGCTAATTTTAGGAATGGATTGGTTATCCAGGAATGGGGCCGTTCTTGATTGTGAAAGGAGAGTAGTTAGGCTCATGACTCGCCTTGGTAACGCTCTCGAAATCTTTTGTAATCCCATAAATTCCGTTATGCTAAGTTATCTAGAATCGCTTGACGCGTCTGTGGAGAATCTACGATCTGTTAGAGTGGTCCGAGATTACTCGGATGTGTTTGAGGATGTGAAGGGCTTGCCTCCGAAGCGGGAGATAGATTTTCGAATATATCTTGTGGATAATGCAAAACCAGTATCTTTGCCAGTACGCCACATGGCTCCACGTGAAAGGAGGGAACTCGATAAGCCAGTGAAGGAGTTGCTTGAGAAGGGGTTCATAAGACGTAGTATATCGGAGTGGGGTGCTCCAGTAGTACTTGCCACGAAGGCGGATGGGTCCCTTAGACTTTGTGTGGACTATAGAGAACTTAATAAGCTTACTAAGAAGAACAGACCCACTACCGAGGGTTGACGATCTCTTCGATCAGTTAGTTGGCGCCTCAGTGTTTTCGCAGTTGGACTTAGCCACTGGTTTCCATCAGTTGAGAGTGGCTGAGGATAGCATTGACAAGACTGCCTTTAGGACTCCGGACGGTTTCTATGAATGTCTAGTGATGCCCTTCGGTTTGACAAACGCCCCCGCATACTTTGTTGATTTGATGAGTAGGGTGTTTAGGGAGTACCTTACCAAATTCATGGTAGTCTTTGTAGACGACATCTTGATCTTTTCTAAGGATGAAGAAGAGCATGCCCTACATCTTAGGGAAGTGTTGGAGACCCTATGAGCGCATAATCTTAAAGGTAAATTTTCTAAGTGTCACTTCTGGAGGAAGGAAGTACGATTCTTAGGGCACGTGGTTTCCAAGGAAGGGATAGCTGTGGATCCCGCGAAGGTGGTGGCCATCCAAGATTGGAAGGTCCCTAAAAATGCTACCGAAGTAAGAAGTTTCTTGGGGTTGGCTGGCTACTATAGGAAGTTTATCAAAGACTTCGCAAAGATATCAACTCCATTGACACGCCTGACGAAGAAGAACCTAGTTTTCACATGGGACGTAGATTGTGATGATGCGTTGCAACGTTTAAAGAGAGCTTTGACTTCAGCCCCAGTCTTAGTGCTACCAGACGGGAGTAAGCCATTTACTGTTTATACCGATGCTTGTGGGACAGGTCTAGGCGCAGTCCTAATGCAAGAGGGAAGGGTAATAGCCTATGGGGGAAGACAGTTGAGAGCGCATGAGAAAAATTACCCTACACATGACCTAGAGTTGGCCGCTATTGGTTTCACGCTTAAGTCTTGGCGTCATTATCTTCTAGGTGAGAAATTCGAATTATTCACTGATCACAAATCGCTAAAATACTTGTTCTCTTAGAAGGACTTGAACTTAAGACAGCAAAGGTGGATGGAGTTCTTAGTGTCCTACGACTTCGAAATAACATATACCCCTGGCAAGGGTAACGTAGTGGCAGATGCCTTAAGTAGGAAAAGGCTGTCCTTGAGTCCGTTGTTTGTTGAATGGAGAAACTTAGAATTCATCTCTATGTTTGATTTTAGACCTTCCGTTGACTTTGTACCCGGTTTGCTAGCATCCTTGGAGGTTAGACCTACACTTTTGGGACGGATTGGTGAGGCACAGCGAGACGACCCACAGTTGGTTGAGTTAGTAGAAAAGCTCAAAGGAGGGGAGTCATCAAGCCATCTCCGTAGGTATACCCTAGATGATAAGGGTTGGTTACGTAGGGATAGTAGACTTTGTGTACCTCGAGACGAAGGTTTGAGGAAGGCTATTCTCGACGAAGCACATCGTTCGAAGATGACCATTCATCCCGGCGGGGACAAGATGTACAAAGACATGAAGCGAGTTTTCTTTTGGGCCGGTATGAAGAGGGATGTGGCCGAGTATGTCGCTAGATGCTTGGTGTGCCAACAAGTAAAAGCGGAGCAAAAGAAACCTGGTGGGTTGCTTCACCCATTAGAGGTTCCACTATGGAAGTGGGAGAGTGTCTCGATGGATTTTGTGGATGGATTACCAAGATCAAGGAAGGGTAATACAGGGATTTGGGTTATAGTAGACAGACTTACTAAGAGTGCCCATTTTATTCCCGTGAAGAGTAAGAGGACTGCTCCATGTTTAGCTTCTGTGTACGTCCGAGAGATAGTTCGTTTGCACGGTGTTCCTTCTAGCATAGTGAGCGACCACGATCCTATTTTCACTAGCGAATTTTGGAAGAGCTTGCAAGAGGCGGTAGGGACTCAGTTATGTTTGAGCACCGCATATCATCCTCAAACGGACGGCCAGACCGAGAGGGTGAATCGCATTCTAGAGGATCTTTTAAGGCTATGTATCCTAGACTTTGGGGGTACATGGGAAGAGCATCTTCCGTTGGTAGAGTTCGCATATAATAATAGCTTTCAGTCCAGTATTGGCATGGCACCTTTCGAAGCTCTTTATGGACGACCTTGTCGTTCACCTACATGTTGGTGGGAATCTACGGATAAGATCTTACTCGGTCCCGATATGATTAGGGAGACGATGGAAAAGATCGATTTGATTCGAAGGAGGATGAAGACGGCGCAAGATAGGCAGAAATCTTATGCGGATAAGAGGAGGACAGATCTTGAGTTTGACGTTGGGGACATGGTCTTTATCAAAGTGTCTCCATTACGGAACGTTGTTCGCTTTGGGTCCGTTGGGAAGTTAGCACCAAGGTTTGTAAGGCCGTTTCCTATTAAGGAGAAGATTGGACAGATGGCGTATAGAGTGGATTTGCCTGAGAGACTTAGCGGTGTACACGACGTATTCCATGTGTCACATTTGAGGAAGTGCTTGCATGAGACCGCGGAGGTGGTAGAGCCAAACTTGCTTAGAGAGGTGGAGATATAGCGTGATGCGACGATTCGACGAGCTCCTACGCGCATTCTTGGGTCGGAGATCAAGAAGTTGAGGAATCGAGAGGTCAGACTAGTCAAAGTACAATGGGGAGATGATGAGAGCAACGCTATTTGGGAGATAGAAGAGAAGATGCGTTCACAATACCCTTTTCTTTTCGAGGGTATGTCCTTTAATTTCTCCTTTATCGCTTATCTTGTACTTATCTTACCTTTAGAGTATCCTCTCGCTAGTATTCTTGACCTTTAGTTAGGATAATCCTATGGTTGAAACATGTGTTTGAGACATGTTATGTATGATGGATGCAAATTGGATGCAAGTGTTTTCTAGTGGTTGCTCGTGGATGCATATACACACACTATTAGACACTAGATCGGCTCAGGCACTTCATACTGCATATTGCATATAAATGGATGTATTTAGTAAAATGGATGTATGACGATTGTATTATCATATGGATGCTGCATTCAATGTTGATTGTGCACGCATGTAGAGATAATATGTAGCATTAAGGAACTTTTGCATACATAATGGACGCATGGCACTATCATGATTTGCATTAAGGAGGTCAACTGAATCAGTGGACCGCCTGATTTTGCATTAGATATGGACATATACACACACTATGCATTTAAACATGAAAGCATTAGAAGTCTATAAGGACAATGGATGCTTGTGTTTGAGGGTGGAGTAGATGGACGATTGGATGTTAGGATATACATTCTTCTTGACTTGAAGATTTCGGGGTCGAAATCCTTTAAGGAGGGGAGAATGTAACACCCCGTAATTCTGTTAATATTAATATTCACAAATTAAAGAATATCTAATCTCATACGTGAGAATTGTGGGAAACGGGTTGCGTCATTGTGTTCGTCTCGGAATTCTAGTTGAAATAGAGTCCGAGTTTGCGTGAATTGGACTTCGTATGAAGAAGTTATGGCCATCGGAAGTTTCAGAAAATTCAAAATAGATTTCAGAAAATTTAAAATTCAAAATTCGAAGTCAAACAGGCTAGGCGGGAAATTTCCCGCCCAGCACCCCAGGTCGACTGGGGAGTCGACTAGGCAGTCGACACCCCCCCTCCAGGTCGACTGGGCAGTCGACCTGGGTGTCGACCTATCCAGGCGACTATGGTTTGACTGAGCCCAATCTTAAGCTGCTGATGTGTCTTTAGGGCTGAGTTGGCAAATTAAATTGTTCAGTTTAGTTCTGAGTTTATCTATCGGTCTAAACAAATCCTAAACTCTATAAATACCTAGGTAGTCTCTCACTCTAATTCACATGAAAAATAGAATAGCCACCGTCATACCGCCGCCATGGAACTCAGTCTAGCCGCCGCCAACTAAGAAGGAAGAAAGCAAATCAAAATTCTAATTCTACTCAACTCTAAAGCAAATCAAGACTCTCTTTCTTATCTAATTTTGAGTAAGATGATCTTAACAAGATTATTATTAAACTAATTAGATTAAGTTATGAATGGATTATAAGTGAATGATGTGGATTGTCATATATGTTGTTGTAAACCTTATGCTATCATGTATGTTGTAAATCCTATGTTATGTGATGATAGTATCCTATATGTTGTAAATCATGCTATGATGATATTGGTGTAAATCATGCTATGATGATATTGGTTGTAATTTTCTATGCTAAGTTGTGATAAATCATACATGTTATAAAGTCATGATGTTATTATCTATGCTAATTAGTTCATGTTAATCAAATCATAATGTTTGGGCTATGTTGATCTATATGACAAATCACATATGCAAGTTTAGATTGATTAGTAAAGATTATGAACATGTGCCATGACATCTATTTAGATCTAAAATTATGACATCTAGAATTATGCTATGACATATGTGAATTCTATGTATTAGATGCTAGTTCACACCATCATTATGTTGCGTAGGACCCTATATGCAAGTTTTTACATGAATTTGGGTTATGATCATATCATTTAAGTTGTGACATTTTACCAAACAAGTTGACACCTTTAGATCCTTAACATGTGTAGTTTCATGCAAGTTTCACCCCTATTATGATTAGATTTATTTTATTTGTCTATATGTTGTGATAATTTATCATTGTGCTATGAGTTAGACTATTCGAGTCAAACGTATATCTTGCGTTGAATAAGCGAACGTATAACGTGGGGTAGGTTAATATTAAGAAATTGGGGTGCAATTGATATGATTTTGCATACCATAAGTGGATGCCCATAACTGAGTCAATTATGGACATCATTAAAATTGGAGGTAATTAATGATTTGAATAGGGATATATTCAAAACTGGGGTAAAAGATTATAAGTGATAATCAATGCTTAGGACACGAGGTTGGACTCGTTTGTGACGTAAACCTGCCCGGACCTGCCCGGCAAATCCAGTGGTCACAAATGTCAGCCCAATGTGAGAGGTCCTAGGCCCAAATTAAAACATAACAGTTGTAAAGACACGAGGTTAGACTCTTTTATGGTGTAAGACTGCCCGGACCCGCCCGGCAAATCCAGCTGCCATAAATGGCAGTCTAATGTGAGAGGTATTTATGAGGTTATGGCCTGAATGAATTAAGAAATACTTAACCAAATAAACATGTAAGGTGGGACATAGGGGTTAAGTAGGTGCCTTGGGTGGCATGAGGAATCTAGTGGTTTCCTTTAGTGGCATTTGAAATACGATTAGTAAGACTTAACCAAACACACATGTAAATGAACATGACTAAGAGGGTTAAGTGGGATATACTAGTAGGGACAAGCTTAGGTGGATAGCTTGTGGGGGCCCATTTCAACCAGTATCCCAAACGTATCTTTGTGGGCTCGACCCAAGTCGAGGACGGGACATGCATACTGGGTTTGACTATAAGAGGCCAAAACGGGGTAGCGGTGGCAACGCAAGTCCAACGGGTTTCATATGCGTGTGTGGACCCGGGCTGGTAGGTAAGACGTTGTTGCATCGTGTAGGTATAAGCCGTGCATTCTCAAGTTGTATTGGGTTGCCACTTTAGGGGCGTGATACACCCCACTGTGGGGCCAGCACGGGTATCTACGAGTAGGGAGCCGATCGCAAGTGGGTAGTGGGGTACACCTAGTGGAGATAGGGGCAGACGGCACCTATGTAGTCAGCTAGGGGTACACGAAGCTATTTATAAAATTTCTAAGTGAAGCAAGTGGGATTGACCTTTGGGGTGACTGGTGCGGTGCAGTGTAGTAATTATTCGTTAGTAATTAGGTGTGCCTTTAACGTTATCTTTATCTGCTCTTCCATACCCAATAGTTCATAG
The DNA here is from genome assembly GCA_030737875.1 of Allium sativum. Taxonomy (NCBI): domain Eukaryota; kingdom Viridiplantae; phylum Streptophyta; class Magnoliopsida; order Asparagales; family Amaryllidaceae; genus Allium; species Allium sativum. Next base: position 652,690,147 of record CM060915.1, read on the forward strand.
ACATTTCCTTGTTTTCCAGCTTATGCCTTAGTCTAGTTACTTTGATAATAGTATTGTTAGAATTATCATACTCGCCAGACTTTATGTCTGACCCCCTCTATTTCTATCCTTTTTCCCCCTCCAGGTCCTCAGGTTGGGCCTAGCTCTAGCGGAGTTTGATTGGATTGCTTTATCTCTCTCTTGGAAAGCTTGGACCGTTGAAGTAAAGTCCAGCTTGTTATCTTCTTTAATGGCTATTTATGTAATGGGGTTATGTATTTTGTTTAATCAAGATGGATATTGTACTTGACTCTGATTTATGGTTTTATTATGTAACAAACATGTTTAAATTCCGCTGCAATAAAATGAAGTTTTAGATTTCCAAGTACTACTTATTATCTGTCTTGTTGTAATTTTTCTGTTCTATATTCATTTAAAACCTCCATGGAAGTTAATGCATTCCCTTTGTGAGTGACATTAATGGACGTGGGGTGTTACACATCTAGTGGTGATAGGTACACATTGGTTACCTATGATGGCAGCTAGAAGTACACGAAGCTATCATAATTCTATTTAGCCAAGAGGGATCATCTTTTAGTAAGTAAATAGTATGTTAGTACGGTGTAAAGCATATCTTATAGTGGTTAGGAGCACAGGCGATGTTCTATCTTGCTTACCTTGTTTACCTTGTCATATCTACTTGTGTTACAGTCATCTCTTATATCCAGTTTACATTCTTATCATGTTGCTTTACTGATTATATTGTTAAAGTTATTGGACTCGCCAGACTTTATGTCCGACCCTTTTGTTTTCGCCTCTTTTCTTTCCTTTCCCCCAGGTCCTCAGGGTGGGATTAGTGGAGCTTGACTTGGATTTCTTTCTTCGTGAAGTGCTTGGAAGTGTTGAGAGTAATGCTCAGCTTTGTTTCTCTTCATATGGCATTTTGGATTGGGTATTTTTGTTTTAAAAATTATGTACTCTGATAGCTTTTGTACAAGACTGATATTATGTACTTGGTTTTGGTAAGATGGGTTCGAAAATGTAACCAAACTTATTTTTGTTTCCGCTGCATTAAAGTTATAAATTTTTCAAGTACTATTTTATGTATCTGTCTTGTAATATTCTGTTCTGGTTACTTATAACGCTCCATGGAAGTTAATGCATTCCCTTATTGAGTGACATTAATGGATGTGGGGTGTTACACTAAGGGTGTGATGATAGCATTAGTGAATGTTTTGCACTTAGGCCCTGTGGTAGTTTCTGAACCCCATAGGGATCGGCTTAGTTATTTGTATTCCTGTGTAAAGTCGGGGTTAATACTAAAATTTTGCCTCATTAAGATTTTAGAAAATTATACATATATATAAAAAGGTGGGGCGGTAAGTAAGTCTATTTAGGGTTGGATAATATATGTGGAATGAGCCAAGGAACACCAGATGATTAAAGTTAAGACTAGAAATGTGGAAAGGTGGAAAGGAGGAAAAGTGTGACTTTACTTATAAGATTAGGAAAAGGTTCCGGATTAGTTCAAATGAAATAATAAAAAATGAAATAACAACTTAAGAGTTTTTCCCCGAAGTAACTAAGATAAGTAAGATGAAAGAATTTCCTAAGGGATTCATGTTTCTTACCCATATCTTTTTGAAAAGTATTTCCTTTTTGATATTCTATCTATCGCTTCTTCCTTTGATTAAGGGCTTCCCTCTGGTATATACTTGGGAAGAGTAGATCTTAGGATTCGAGTTTATAAATATGGTTGAAACATGTGTTTGAGACATGTTATATTTGATGGTTGCAAGTGGATGCAAGTGTTTGCTAGTGGTTGCCAATGGACGCATATACACATAATTAGGCACTAGATCAGGTCAAACACTTACATATTGCATATGGACGTGTGCGCATTTTAATTTTTAGTGGATGAAAATGGTTGAATAATCACATGGATATTACGTTTTGGTGAATGGTTGTGCACACATATAGAATTTATATGTATAATTAGGATTCATTTGCATACATATTGGATGCATGGCACAAACATGAATTGCATTAAGGAGGTCAACTAAATTAGTAGACCGCCTGGTTTTCGCATTAGCATAGGGACATATACACGACACCTTTGTATATGTTCATACAAAAGCATTAGAAGTTCCAAGGACAATGGATGCCAGTGGATGATGATTGAGTAGATGGGTGCTAGAATTCATAACATTATTCCTGCCTTGGTAATTTCGGGGACGAAATCCTTTATGTAGGGGAAAATGTAACAACCCAAAATTTAAACAAGTAATTAATTAATGGATTAATTAATTAAGGAAGAAAACGATAAAATGAATATTACATAATTAATTGTTCAGAACTAACTAAAAATGACTTTACCATTGCGTTCATCTTGAAATTCTTGTCCAAATAGACCACAAGTTTGCGGAAAATAGGATAACGTATGAAGAAGTTATGAGCCATAGAAGTTTGTATATATATAAGGATAATATATGTAAATATAATTCAAAATAATTCAAACCAGAAAAACACACACAAAAGTTAACGTACTAGGGATGACCCACGGTGGGTCTGGGTCAACCTATGGGTTGACCCAATAGGTCGATGGGCTAACCCACCTAGATGCAGGGCGGATTCCTAGCTCTGAACTTGGATGGTTTTGCTGTGAAACACCCCACCTCCGTTAGGGTCACTCTCAAAGGGAATGCCCTAATTTTGGTGGAGGTTTATAAGTACAAGTCACAGATATACAAGACAGATATAAGAACACATATTTGTAAACAGCGGAAGAACAACAAACTTTTATTTCATAAAGTCAAATACGTGTTACAACAACATCCTTTCCAAAAAAAACATAACATAACACTTTCATAATCTGTCTTGAGTACATTATTTAAAGAAGCATAAATAAAACATAGATAAACTGCAGAAGCCCCATAGTGGTTATCCAAAGCCATAGTTCAAAAACAGGAAAGTCCAAGCAATACATTTCTCTTCTTCAAGCTGGATGCTAAGGTTGGTCAAGCTGCTGTGTTCCCTCCCTGAGGACCTGGGGGGAGGGGGGGGAAACGGAAGAAAGAAGACGAAAGAAAAGTAGAGTCAGACATAAAGCCTGAGTAAGTCTAGTACTATTTTGTCTATGAATAAAGAACTGGGTATGATAAGTATAAACAAGAAGTGGGCATGCACTATAAACTTGGTTAAGTTGTCTAGGGTCGAATATACTGTCGTACCCCATGTTATTCTCTGAACCCATATAAACTAGTTTCCAACTGGCACCCATAATCAGGGTGATGTGATCCATTCTATGATGATCGGCTCCTACTCGCATAGTTACATGTGTCTTACGGCCCCCGATGTCTGTAGTTACCTATGCTGGTCCCACCATGGGGTGTATCAAGTCCCATAGTGGCAACCCGACACAACCTTAGAGTGCACAGGTATGCTACTGGTGTCCAGTGCCTTATTTTTCTGCACCGGAGTGTGTGCACGCCCGCACTCCGTTAGAACCTACACTGCTACACCACCGCCGTCGATTTTGACCTCTTACAATCAGCCCAGTAATCGTGCCCCACCCTGCCTAGTTTCAGGGTATCCTGATACACCTTTTAGGGTTACTGCTGAAAAGGGTCCCCCGTTACTAGGTTTTCTATCTCTAGCCAACATGCTAAGTTGGTTAAGTGTTTCCTAACCTAACCCCACCAGTCCGTTTAGTTTAGCATGTTCCATTTTGATTAAGTCTTTAGTTCACTTAATCCTAACAATCCTGACTCAGCCTTAATTGTCTTATTAAGGCCCTGACCTCTCACATTAGACAGGTATTGTTGTGGCTGCCTGTTGCCGGTTGGTTCCGGGCAGTCTTACGCCACAACTCAGTCTAACCTCGGGTCCTTATTGGGCTCCATGTTTAACCTCCCACATTGGATAGGTATTGTTGTGACTACTGGACAGCCGGGCGGTTCCGGGCAGGTTTACATCACAACTCAATCCAACCTCGGGTTAAACACATCGTATGTTCTACATTTACATATTTTGTCATTCTTCTTTATTTCTTATATGTAAATATTTGCGGCCCATTATTAAGTTAATGGTGTAAAGGTTACACCAATCACGGGCCCAACCCATACTTGAACTTGGGCCCTTCTACTTTATATTTTCATTCATTAGTAATTTTAACCCAACGTTATTTTCCCCCGTTTTACACGTCCATTTATATATTGGGCTTAGCCTTTTAAAGCCCAATTTAGCCATGCGAAAAAGGGGAGGCTTAAAGCGTGCTTACATACACAAAGAGGGGAAGGTGAGCGCATGAACTTGCATATGACGTTGGAAATACATAATAGAAACTGGTGTACTTGCATAGTGGTAACATAGGTGACATGAATCAAAGCATGTGAATTTGCATAGGTTTAACTGCAACATGAACCTATATTCTTATTTATGCATAATGTCAAACATAAGCATGGCATAAATATCTCTAGCATAAGCATGGCATGATGTCAAACATAAGCATGGCATAATATCAAACATAAGCATGGCATAGGTATAGTTAAATTTGTTCATGGCATAAATATAAACAAGTCATGTTCATAAGATTTCTACATGTTTACAAAGGGGATACTTTGTTACTAACACAAAAGCATAGTTCAACTTAATCATGATTTAAGTCTAATCACATAACGATGGTATAAATATACTTATGCATAAAGATTCCTAGACATGGTGTTTGCTTTAAACTTGCAAAAAGGGATTTTTGAGTCTAACCTAGCCATGTCTCACATATGTCATCATATAATAGACTTAATCATGGATTTCAATTATGCCAAATATTATTCATAGCCTAGCCATATTCATAAGTTTGCAAATAAGTTCTCTAGGACAAAAGCATGACTTAGTACATGATGCCAAATTCTCAATATAATTTCATATGGATGATAATAACCAAACTTGTTCTAATTACATACAAAATGATTTATGCACAAAAATATACATCATGATGACATAGTAGCAAAACCCCAAACTTTAAATCAACTACATACATGTAGCTTCAACATAGGTCACATAATTTGCGAATATTCCAAACGTATATTTGCATAGAACTACCGCATGTAGTTCTTTATAATTGAATGACATAATTCAGAATATCCAATCGTATATAAATTGATAAGAACGCACAAATATGAATTTCATTGCCACAATTCAAGCATACATATCTACACAATCATTTGTTCATACCAAAGTAATACTCTACTTACAATGGTGTGATGAATTCTCTAATTAAGAGATTAAAGACGCAAATTCCTTTGTTGAATTGATTAGCTTTAGGTTGCTTGAATTGCTTTAGGCTTTAGAACTTTCTCCCTAATCCTCTCTCTAGTTGGCGGCTACCTCTAGTCGTTCCTCAGCAACATGGCGGCTATGTTCTTAATTTTGAATGAATAGATTAGGGTTTAGTCTAGGGTTGTTTATATAGAGGTTAGGAACTGATTAGGACCGTTGATGTTGCTAGGTTAGATCGTAGCCATTCATTCGATAGAGAGACCAATTAAAACTTGCCACCTAGCCCTAGTGACAAAGCAGACCACAGAAAATCGGAGGAACACAGACCTGGCCAGCCAGGTTGACTGGGCTCGACCAGGTCGATACCCCTGTCGACAGGGCTGTCGACAGCCCTGTCGACATGGGTAGCCCAGGTCGACAGCCCAGTCGACCTGGGTGGCCCTAGGCGGGTGTTCTTCCACCCTGGCCCGTTGGGCCCTACCTCGGAATATTTAATCTGTTTTATTCTGTTTGAATTTTTAAATTTAATTCAAAACTTCCGAAGGCCATATCTTCTTCATACGGACTCCGTTTTTCGAAAACTCGGACTCTATTTCGCGTATTTTTCCGAGACGAACGCAATGGCGTATCCCGTTTCCCTTAGTTCTTTGATTTCAGATTAATTATACTTTAATTTGCTAATTTCACAGTTATAGAATTTTCGGGGTGTTACATTCTCCCCCACTTAAAAGGATTTCGTCCCCGAAATCTTCAAGTTAGGAGGAATGTAAATCCTAACATCCAAACATCCATCTACTCATCCATCAAACACGAGCATCCATTGTCCTTAAAAGACTTCTAATGCTTCATGATCATATGCAAAGTGTGTGTGTATATACATGAACTTATCTAATGCAAAATCAGGCGGTCTACTGATTCAGTTGACCTCCTTAATGCGAATTATGTAAGTGCCGTGAATCCATTATGTATGCAAATTTTCCTATTCTTGATTCTACATGAGTGCACAATCATTCAATACAAATGCAACATCCACATGTCAACATATTAATGTTCAACCATAGACGAAAGCAAACATATATGCATATGCAATATGAAGTGACTGAGCCGATCTAAAACCTAGATTGTGTGTGTATATGCAACCACGAGCAACCACTAGCAATCACTTGCAACCACTTGCAGCCATCATCCATAACATGTTTCAATTACATGTTTCCATCCAAAAGGTTTCTACCCTAAAGATAAGGTCGAGGAAATATACCTAAAAAGATAGATAGAAGCGCAACTTAAGGAAAAAGAAAGATCAAGGATGTACCCTCAAACAGAAAAGGGTAGGCAGTGCGGATTCTAGCTTCAGTTTCCCAAGTCGCGTCTCCCTCGGCGTCGCTCCACTGGACTTTGACGAGTTTGACTTCGCGGTTGCGTAGCTTCTTCACTTCCGTTCCTAAGATGCGGGTTGGAACTCTTCTTATGGTTGCTTCGCGTTCCACTTCAGCCTCTTCGAGGATATTTGGCTCTACCACTTCAGCAGACTCATGCAGACATTTTCGGAGATGTGAAACGTGAAAAACGTTGTGGACTCCAGCCAACTTCTCGGGTAGCTCTAATCTATAAGCCATTTTCCCAATCTTCTCGATGATAGGGAATGGCCCTACGAATCTTGGTGCTAGCTTTCCTGTGGTTCCAAAACGAACAACGTTCCTTAGCGGTGATACCTTGAGAAAAACTCTGTCTCCAACCTCAAATTCAAGGTCGCTCCTCCTCTTGTCGGCATAGGACTTTTGTCTGTCTTGGGCCGTCTTCATCCTTCTTCGTATTAAGTCCACATTCCCTGAAGTCTCTCGGATCATGTCTGGTCCAAGTATGAGCTTATCCGTGGACTCCCACCAACAAGTGGGCGATCGGCACGGTCTTCCATATAAAGCTTCGAAGGGCGCCATTCCGATGGTTGCTTGATAGCTGTTGTTGTAGGCAAACTCCACCAAAGGAAGGTGGTCTTCCCATGTCCCTCCGAAGTCAAGGACGCATAGTCTTAAAAGGTCTTCCAAAACTCTGTTCACTCTCTCTGTTTGGCCGTCGGTTTGGGGATGATAGGCTGTGCTCAAGCATAACTGCGTTCCTACTGCTTCTTGCAGACTCCGCCAAAACTCGCTGGTGAAGATGGGGTCTCGGTCACTAACAATGCTAGATGGTATTCCATGGAGTCGAACGATTTCCTTGAGGTAAAGTGATGCTAGGGATGAGGCAGTTCTTTTACTTTTGACAGGTAAAAAGTGGGCGCTTTTAGTAAGCCTATCCACTATTACCCAAATGCTAGTGTTGCCTCTCCTAGACCTAGGCAGCCCATCGATGAAGTCCATTGAGATGCTATCCCACTTCCACTGCGGGACCTCCAGAGGATGTAGCAGTCCGCCAGGCTTTTTCTGTTCCGCCTTAACCTGTTGGCACACCATACACTTAGAAACGAATTCTGCCACGTCCTTTTTCATGCCGTTCCAGAAGAAAGTCCTTTTTATGTCTTTGTACATTTTATCTCCGCCTGGGTGTATCGTCATCTTGGAGTGATGTGCTTCCTCGAGAACCTTCTTTACTAAATCTTTTGTTTGTGGGACGCATAGTCTTCCGTCTCGCCTTAGCAAACCCTTATCGTCGATGGAGTATCTGTTGAGGTGACCTGAAGTCTCACCCTTAATTAGCCTATCAATTATTTCCACAAGCTGAGGGTCTTCGCGTTGTGCTGTCCCTACTGAATCCACTAAGGTTGGGCGCACTTCGAGAGATGCTAGCAAACCTGGTACAAAATCGGAGGAAGGCCTAAAGTCGAAGCTGGCGATAAACTCTAGGCTTTGTCTTTCAACAAACAACGGGCTTAGGGTCAATTTCTTTCGGCTCAACGCGTCTGCCACTACGTTGCCTTTGCCCGGAGTGTAGGAGATTTCGAAATCGTACGAGGCAAGAAACTCCATCCATCTTTGTTGCCTCAAGTTAAGATCCTTCTGCGAGAAAAGATATTTCAACGATTTATGGTCAGTGTAAAGTTCGAACTTCTCACCTAGGAGATAGTGTCGCCAAGACTTGAGTGCAAAGACGATGGCGGCTAACTCAAGGTCGTGGGTTGGGTAGTTCTTTTCATGCACCTTCAACTGCCTCCCGCCATAAGCTACTACCCTTCCTTCTTGCATTAAGACGGCGCCTAGCCCTATCCCACATGCGTCCGTATAAACAGTGAACATCTTGCTCCCATCTGGCAGCGTCAAAACTGGGGCTGTTGTAAGAGCCCTCTTCAGTCGTTGGAAAGCAAACTCGCAATCCAAGTCCCAATTGAACACTAGATTCTTCTTAGTCAATTTCGTGAGCGGAGCTGAGATTTTCGCAAAATCCCTTATGAATTTTCGATAGAAACCTGCTAGTCCTAGGAAGCTTCGGACCTCAGTTGCATTCCTTGGTGTCTTCCAATCCTGTACCGCCACTACCTTAGCAGGGTCCACTGCTAACCCTTGTTTGGATACTATGTGCCCAAGGAACCTCACCTCTTCTCTCCAAAAGTGACATTTGGAGAATTTGGCTTTTAGTTGATGGACTCGCAAAGTTTCCATGATTGCCCTTAAGTGCTGAGCATGTTCCTCTTCACTCTTTGAGAAGATAAGGATATCATCTACGAAGACCACTACGAATTTGTTGAGGAAATCTCTAAATACCCTACTCATCAGGTCCACGAAGTAAGCAGGTGCATTTGTCAAGCCGAAAGGCATGACAAGCCATTCAAAGAAGCCGTCTGGGGTTCTGAACGCCGTTTTATCGATGCTATCTTCAGCCACCCTTAGCTGATGAAAACCGGTTGCTAAATCGAGTTGGGAGAAAACAGACGCTCCTACAAGCTGGTCAAATAAATCGTCAATTCTAGGGAGAGGGTGCCTATTCTTTTTCGTTAGCTTGTTGAGCTCCCTATAGTCAACACATAGACGGAGTGAACCATCCGCCTTTGTAGCGAACACCACTGGAGCGCCCCATTCTGAAATGCTCCTCCTAATGAACCCCTTTTCTAGAAGCTCTTTAATCTGTTTACTGAGCTCTTTCCTTTCTCGTGGAGCCATATGTCTAACGGGCAACGCAACGGGCTTTGCATTATCTACAAGATATATGCGGAAGTCTATTTCCCGCTTCGGAGGCAAGCCCTTCACCTCTTCGAAGACATCCGGATATTCCCGGACCACTCCAACTGATTGCAAATTGTCTACAGAGGCATCTAGCGATTCAAGATAACTAAGCATAACCGCATACGAGGGATTACAAGAAATTTCCAAAGTATTACCGAGCTGGGTTAGGAGCCTAACAACCCTTTTCTCACAATCAAGGATAGCCCCATTACTGGATAGCCAATCCATACCCAAAATCAAACCATAACCCGAAAAGCCCAAAACAAAGGCACTACATTGAAATTCAACACTTAGGATAGAAATTTTCAAATCCAAACAGATTATAGACAAATGAGCTGGGCCCCCAATTGGGTTTGAAACAATTAAGGGGTCCTCTACCATACTAGTTTTTAGGTGCAGAGATTCTACTAAAGCAGACGAGATAAAGGAGTGTGATGCGCCAGAATCAAATAAAGTGCGAACGGGGTGATCATAAAGATAAACTACGCTTCCTACAGAAGTATTTATACCTCGCTGTTGCAATGGTGGCGCTTCTAGCACATGAACCTGTGCCCCTGGGGTGGATCCAGCGCCCTGCCCCTGTCCTCGTTTCTTCGGGCAGTCCTTAGCCCTGTGGCCTATCTCCCCGTAAGAAAAGCACCCACCATTCTCCTTGGCCTTCTTTTTCCGGCAGTCCTTTACTAAGTGCCCCACTTTGCCACAGAAATCACACTTCCTCTTCTCTTTGTTGCCTTCCCCGCTTTTCTTAAAGTCTGTTTTCTTAGGCTGCAAACCCTCTTTCTTCCCTTGAGAGTTTTCTGCCTTTGTCTCCTTCTTGCCCTTATCCTCTTCATTCAGCAACGCCATTTGCACCAATCTTTCATACGTGGCTCCCATGGGTATATGGGTCATGGCCAAACTGTGTAATGGCTCATTTAACCCCTTGACGAAACGGAGAGCCTTCTTGTGCGGGGTGTTGACTAGGTCAAGCCCAAACCTAGCCAGCTCATCAAACTGATTCACATACTCTCTGACAGTCTTGTCTCCTTGCTTAAGAAATAAGAATTTTTCCAACTGCAAACTTCTTTCCGCATCTGAGAGAAATTTGGTCTCAAACCTTGCCCTAAAGTCCTCCCATGTCTCCACTGGTCTTTCAGCATTAGTGACTTCCCACCAGTAGGAAGCCTCGCCCTTCAATAGCCATACTGCCAATTGTACTTTTTGTCTATCTTCTACCTCAAAGATGATGAATAGGTCCTCCGTTTCTTTCAGCCAATTTCTAGCTGCCACGAAGGACTCAGTTCCATGGAAATCATTTCCTCCCATAGCTTTAAAATCTTTACATATCTTAGCAAACGTGTTTCCCCGTGGAGGAGGTGGAGGAAAAGGTGCCGCTGCAGCTGGATGATTTCCGGCAGCTGGGGGAGGAGGAACGGTAGGACCTGGCTGATTGGCTCTTGCTTCTAAGAACCGTCTAAACCAACCAGGTATTGGCACCCCTTCCGGCAAGTTAAGTTCTTGGGACATGCTGAAACAAAAAGGATAGATTCAAAACGAAGGATAAGAGATAGTTCCTATGGCTTTGGGGAGTGGACTTTGCCTTTTTAGAATAAAATAATATTTTTCTTTTAAAAATGCTTCTTTAAATTTCCTTTTTGAAAATAATTTTTCAAAACTTTTTATCTTATCTGGTAAAACCTACGCTCTGATACCAAGTGAAACACCCCACCTCCGTTAGGGTCACTCTCAAAGGGAATGCCCTAATTTTGGTGGAGGTTTATAAGTACAAGTCACAGATATACAAGACAGATATAAGAACACATATTTGTAAACAGCGGAAGAACAACAAACTTTTATTTCATAAAGTCAAATACGTGTTACAACAACATCCTTTCCAAAAAAAACATAACATAACACTTTCATAATCTGTCTTGAGTACATTATTTAAAGAAGCATAAATAAAACATAGATAAACTGCAGAAGCCCCATAGTGGTTATCCAAAGCCATAGTTCAAAAACAGGAAAGTCCAAGCAATACATTTCTCTTCTTCAAGCTGGATGCTAAGGTTGGTCAAGCTGCTGTGTTCCCTCCCTGAGGACCTGGGGGGGGGGGGGAAACGGAAGAAAGAAGACGAAAGAAAAGTAGAGTCAGACATAAAGCCTGAGTAAGTCTAGTACTATTTTGTCTATGAATAAAGAACTGGGTATGATAAGTATAAACAAGAAGTGGGCATGCACTATAAACTTGGTTAAGTTGTCTAGGGTCGAATATACTGTCGTACCCCATGTTATTCTCTGAACCCATATAAACTAGTTTCCAACTGGCACCCATAATCAGGGTGATGTGATCCATTCTATGATGATCGGCTCCTACTCGCATAGTTACATGTGTCTTACGGCCCCCGATGTCTGTAGTTACCTATGCTGGTCCCACCATGGGGTGTATCAAGTCCCATAGTGGCAACCCGACACAACCTTAGAGTGCACAGGTATGCTACTGGTGTCCAGTGCCTTATTTTTCTGCACCGGAGTGTGTGCACGCCCGCACTCCGTTAGAACCTACACTGCTACACCACCGCCGTCGATTTTGACCTCTTACAATCAGCCCAGTAATCGTGCCCCACCCTGCCTAGTTTCAGGGTATCCTGATACACCTTTTAGGGTTACTGCTGAAAAGGGTCCCCCGTTACTAGGTTTTCTATCTCTAGCCAACATGCTAAGTTGGTTAAGTGTTTCCTAACCTAACCCCACCAGTCCGTTTAGTTTAGCATGTTCCATTTTGATTAAGTCTTTAGTTCACTTAATCCTAACAATCCTGACTCAGCCTTAATTGTCTTATTAAGGCCCTGACCTCTCACATTAGACAGGTATTGTTGTGGCTGCCTGTTGCCGGTTGGTTCCGGGCAGTCTTACGCCACAACTCAGTCTAACCTCGGGTCCTTATTGGGCTCCATGTTTAACCTCCCACATTGGATAGGTATTGTTGTGACTACTGGACAGCCGGGCGGTTCCGGGCAGGTTTACATCACAACTCAATCCAACCTCGGGTTAAACACATCGTATGTTCTACATTTACATATTTTGTCATTCTTCTTTATTTCTTATATGTAAATATTTGCGGCCCATTATTAATTTAATGGTGTAAAGGTTACACCAATCACGGGCCCAACCCATACTTGAACTTGGGCCCTTCTACTTTATATTTTCATTCATTAGTAATTTTAACCCAACGTTATTTTCCCCCGTTTTACACGTCCATTTATATATTGGGCTTAGCCTTTTAAAGCCCAATTTAGCCATGCGAAAAAGGGGAGGCTTAAAGCGTGCTTACATACACAAAGAGGGGAAGGTGAGCGCATGAACTTGCATATGACGTTGGAAATACATAATAGAAACTGGTGTACTTGCATAGTGGTAACATAGGTGACATGAATCAAAGCATGTGAATTTGCATAGGTTTAACTGCAACATGAACCTATATTCTTATTTATGCATAATGTCAAACATAAGCATGGCATAAATATCTCTAGCATAAGCATGGCATGATGTCAAACATAAGCATGGCATAATATCAAACATAAGCATGGCATAGGTATAGTTAAATTTGTTCATGGCATAAATATAAACAAGTCATGTTCATAAGATTTCTACATGTTTACAAAGGGGATACTTTGTTACTAACACAAAAGCATAGTTCAACTTAATCATGATTTAAGTCTAATCACATAACGATGGTATAAATATACTTATGCATAAAGATTCCTAAACATGGTGTTTGCTTTAAACTTGCAAAAAGGGATTTTTGAGTCTAACCTAGCCATGTCTCACATATGTCATCATATAATAGACTTAATCATGGATTTCAATTATGCCAAATATTATTCATAGCCTAGCCATATTCATAAGTTTGCAAATAAGTTCTCTAGGACAAAAGCATGACTTAGTACATGATGCCAAAATCTCAATATAATTTCATATGGATGATAATAACCAAACTTGTTCTAATTACATACAAAATGATTTATGCACAAAAATATACATCATGATGGCATAGTAGCAAAACCCCAAACTTTAAATCAACTACATACATGTAGCTTCAACATAGGTCACATAATTTGCGAATATTCCAAACGTATATTTGCATAGAACTACCGCATGTAGTTCTTTATAATTGAATGACATAATTCAGAATATCCAATCGTATATAAATTGATAAGAACGCACAAATATGAATTTCATTGCCACAATTCAAGCATACATATCTACACAATCATTTGTTCATACCAAAGTAATACTCTACTTACAATGGTGTGATGAATTCTCTAATTAAGAGATTAAAGACGCAAATTCCTTTGTTGAATTGATTAGCTTTAGGTTGCTTGAATTGCTTTAGGCTTTAGAACTTTCTCCCTAATCCTCTCTCTAGTTGGCGGCTACCTCTAGTCGTTCCTCAGCAACATGGCGGCTATGTTCTTAATTTTGAATGAATAGATTAGGGTTTAGTCTAGGGTTGTTTATATAGAGGTTAGGAACTGATTAGGACCGTTGATGTTGCTAGGTTAGATCGTAGCCATTCATTCGATAGAGAGACCAATTAAAACTTGCCACCTAGCCCTAGTGACAAAGCAGACCACAGAAAATCGGAGGAACACAGACCTGGCCAGCCAGGTTGACTGGGCTCGACCAGGTCGATACCCCTGTCGACAGGGCTGTCGACAGCCCTGTCGACATGGGTAGCCCAAGTCGACAGCCCAGTCGACCTGGGTGGCCCTAGGCGGGTGTTCTTCCACCCTGGCCCGTTGGGCCCTACCTCGGAATATTTAATCTGTTTTATTCTGTTTGAATTTTTAAATTTAATTCAAAACTTCCGAAGGCCATATCTTCTTCATACGGACTCCGTTTTTCGAAAACTCGGACTCTATTTCGCGTATTTTTCCGAGACGAACGCAATGGCGTATCCCGTTTCCCTTAGTTCTTTGATTTCAGATTAATTATACTTTAATTTGCTAATTTCACAGTTATAGAATTTTCGGGGTGTTACATGCTGGCTAGGTTCATTCGCTGACTCAGCGCTACGTGTATGGCTTAGATTGAAAACCTAATATCTAATGGTTAAGGGTTGGCTCTGTTAATCTATAAAATAGGGGATCTCTCTCCCATTTAATCTACACACAATTCTTTACCTCTCTCTCTACCTCCATGACATATTTTAAATTAAATAATAAAATGGGGAGATGCTAATGAAATGTAGATTAACAAAGAAGATTCAAGATCGGTAACCAACCTCCAACCCTGCAATCAACAAAAAGATAGAAGTGGGCTTTTTCTACAACAACTATTTTAGAAGACTTTCTAGAATTACAACTATGGTAAGTATTACTGTGATTATTAAGATTTCTTCTGAGTTAAAGTTAAATAGATATAATAATTGTTGTAGTAATTTAATTGACAGATAAATATGTTTTGGATCTGAAAAGTAACAATGTTTATAAGATTATTCTTATATGTTATTTTGATTACTATCAATTGCCTATTCATTTTTCAGGTATTTGCTTGTATGTACTTCTCTTCCTTATCCCCTTCCTGTTATTTGTTTCATTTACAGTATTATATGCCTTTTTTAATTGCATAGAATTGGAAAAGTGTGAAACAACATTACAAAGGGATAAATTAGACATATTGGAATTTGTACTATAAATTGGGATTATTAAAAATGGAAGAAAATGTAAACATGAATAGGCTAAACTTAATCTTATATTAAGTAGAAATATAATTTGTAAACATGTGATTTAGTGTTTAATGTTCATTCATGTTAATTTGGGAATAACATGTAAACCTACATTTAATGTTCATTCATGTTAATTTGGGAATAACATGTATTTTAGTATTTAATGTTCGTTCATGTTAATCTGAGAATAACATGTAAACCAGTGTTTAATGTTCATTCATGTTAATTTGGGAATAACATGTAATTTAGTGATTAATTTTCATTCATATTAGTTTGGGAATAACATGTAAATTAGTGATTAATGTTCATTCATGTTAATTTGGGAATAACTTGTAAACTAGTGTTTAATGTTCATTCATGTTAATTTTGGAATAACATGTACGTTAGTGTTTAATGTTCATTCATGTTAATTTGGGAATAACATGTAATTTATTGATTAATGTTCATTCATGTTAATTTGGGAATAACCTGCAAATCGGTGTTTAATGTTCATTCATGCTAATTTGGGAATAACATTTAAATTAGTGTTTAATGTTCATTTATGTTCATTTTGAAATAACATGTATTTTATTGTTTAATGTTCATTCATGTTAATTTGGGAATAACATGTAATTTAATGTTAATGTTCATTCATGTTAATTTGGGAATACCATGTAACTTAATGTTTGATGTTCATTCATGGGAATAACATGTAATTTAATGTTAGTTCGAGAAAAGGTTAATTAAACATTTATGATCGTTGGCTGTTTATGTCCATTTGGTGATATTAATTTAATTGGGTAAACATGGCATTGATATTGAAATCACATGTTAATTGATACTGATTCGTAAACATGACAATTTTGGCATCTATTTCAACAAAAGACATGTAATTTCTCATTTAGCGTTAAAATGGCAAACACGTTCATTCAATGTTTACTTGGGAAGTACGTTAATTTAACGTTAATGCGAAAAACACGATAGTTATACTTAATATGACATTAAGTAATCTTTTTGGGGAAAACGTGTTAATCAGAATGAGTTATACTTAATATGACATTAAGTAATCAGTATGGGAAAACATGTTAATTAGAATGGATGGCATTTAATTGGAACCTAACATGCAAATAGAGAACATGTAAACAACACTAGGTAAATATGCCATGGAAAATATAAGTACCAGATGTAAGTTAAGTAAAATGAATTACTATAATCTATATATACATGTAACAAGTCGAATTTCGCCCGGACTTAATTGATCGCTAAACCGACCAAGACCGTTCAAAACCTGGATTGTAATGAGAACAACACGCATCGGAACACAAACAGAAGAACATTTCATTGCTTATTACGACAATCCCATCAGAATACAAGAATATACAGAGTATGAGTAAATATTATACAACAGAGAATATCAGGGATTTAAATACATTACTGCAGCGGAAAAATAATACAAAACATAGCTGAAAGAAATACACAGATACAGAGCTTTCCAAATATCACTTCAGCTAGAAACCAGGGTCTTGTAAGAATAAATCTGCAAAACCAAAACTACTAGCTGCCCGTGCGGAAAATAAGGGCACCCAGAGTTTAGGTTAAAACAATAAACTCCACGTTAGTCATGTGACTGGTGTGAGAACTAAAACAATTATTAATCTTTATTTTAAAGTTAGGTAAATCAAGGGAGCACGCCGTATAACACGGAACGGGTTTCCTCCTAAGAATACCAGTGCATAAAACAAACAGCGCAATGCTAAATAAAGAACAATGAAGCTATTATAAGACCCAGGTCCCATCACACAATGCAACGCAAGCCGGAGGATAGGGTTTTCCCTTATAATAGCCAAAGCATGCTTGATACGCGAAATTTTATATTTTATTATTACTATAAGTGAAGAAAACAACTTCAAATATAAATATATCAATCATAGGCGGCATGACTACCATATATCATGTTGTCGTACTAGTTCTACAATTAAAACCGCAAAATCACGTACTTGGAAGTTGGATTTCCATCTATGAACCGAGGCAAAAGATAGTCCTCACCGATTCAAGACTGTCTAGCCCGAGTCTCAGGCTAGCGCGCAGGCAAGCCTTAGACTGTCAGGGCCGGTCCACATGGAGTGGATTATTATGCCTGAACAATGCGTTTCCCCGCCCTATGGGGCGTAAATGAGCAAACAAATGACTCCATCGGTCCCGGATCGACCGATATAACCGAGGCGCCTCATATTCCAACAACCACATAAGTCAAACTCGTCAGGGCTTGTAAACCACTGACGCCACTTCTAGTTAGAAGGAAACGCATGCCCTCCCTGATGTCCTCTCTAGTTTTTGGTTCATACCGGGGCGTGAGGCTCGCGAATTAACGCTACACAAAGCGATGCCACAAAGGCCGTGCTTTGATCATCAACCACAAGACTCTGTTTTCAACAGAAGCCTTGATCATTTGCATCTTAGCATGCCACACAGGCATACCACTCTATGCCACCGATATCAGTCACACAAAATGGAATCCAATGTCCGAAACACAGTCCATTTACAAGTTCGTTCTGGGTCTGAACGAAACCGGAGGAACCTTATTCCTTGCATATCCATCGTTCTCCAAGTATGTCTGGACGATCACCAACTGATTCCCTCCTATTGGGTGTACAATCCAATCAAGATCATCAGTAATCACCCAAGCGATGTGAAGACCACCGGTCTTCAACCACCGTCTTTATCTTCGACTTATCGTCGTATCAGTTATTCAGAATGGGATAAACCCGGTCTTTCCGAATAACTCGCATATTTTATAAACAAGTGTTGTACAAACACAACATATGCATCATTCCAATTCAGAATATTCTTTTATTCAAATATTCTTTTCACAAATTTTTAACAATATTAAGGTTTTCCAAACTAGTCGGGGTTAACGAACCTTACTGAAGTAATTATTTGTTAAATTTCCCAATCCCAGCCTGTACATCCCATGAAGCAAAACTGGTAATACTTCATATCTAACACCACGGTGTTATCGGTAAATTTAATTACCATTACACGTTCAAATCTAATTAAAGATTTAACTATCACTTGGAGCAAAACTGGTGATACTCCATTCTCGATCATTTCAATCTGATTAAAGATTCATTAAAACTCCACTTGGTTTTAATCTTCCCAAAAATCAATATTAATGATTATATAACTTGGGAAAAATCATATCCGGTCTTTAACTGGGTTAAAGAACCAATGTCATTTAAAACACGGTTCACGATAAACCCAATATCACATTCCATTCTATCAGTCTCTAACTGTAAATTAGTAAGAGAACAATTCCCCAAATATTAACCCGAAGGCCGAAACCAACATCAGATCAATACCCAGAAAACCATTCATCTTAACTGATTTCTAGTTATAAACTAGTTCATTTCGATAAAAATATATTTTAATCCTTACAAATGTGGAATTTTTCATCCCAGTTCTTTCCAATTCATATATTATGATTCTACACAAATTATTGATATTTTTAATAATTTTAT
This sequence comes from Allium sativum, assembly GCA_030737875.1. NCBI lineage: Eukaryota > Viridiplantae > Streptophyta > Magnoliopsida > Asparagales > Amaryllidaceae > Allium > Allium sativum. The sequence goes on from CM060915.1 coordinate 652,708,761, forward strand.
CAAGGCCCGTACAGGCGATTTCAATAAACGACCATCGAACTGCACTTACAGCGACCTTTTCCAAATTTGATTTGGACATAATTCCAAATCCAACCATTAGATTTCAAACTTCTCATATTCGTTGGAAAGCTCTTTTCGATACGAACCCAATGGTTCCAGTTTTAGGAGAATCCGACGGTCAGATCTCCCGTAACGTCCATTCGAAGCCAATGGTCGAAATTCACGAACGGTCGCGGCGCGTTTTATTCAGGCCATTATATATATATATATATAATATATATAATATATATATCATCGATTTCCATTCAAAACATATTTTATAAATCATTTTAAATTCGTTTTCAAAATGGTTTCAACTTCATATTCAATTTTAAATCAAAATTGAATATTCCATATCATTAACATATAAATGATAATATTTTCAAACATCAGATTTTGAAATCACTTCATTTTCAATATTCATTACAAAAATGAATAAAATCGATATAAATATCTTCCACGTCAAAAATGGCGTTAATTTAATCAACACGGCTTTTATTCATCACATGAATATTTTATATGGTTTATATTTTCAATAAAAATGATATTTTTTATTGTTTAAATATTTTATTCAACATATGAATGTATATTTTATTTCAACACATGAATATATATATTTCATTTCAACACATGAATATATATTTTATTTAATCTTTTTCTGAATATTATTTTAAAATATTCTTTATCTTCCAAATTGGAATGGGGCCCAATCAAATACCATATAATGTTACTTATATGGATTCCATACAACACATGTATATAATAATAACGATAAACAATCAACCATCATCCCTAGTGCATTACACAACTGCATAAGCATTAATTATAAATAATCAACGCTTACAACAGCCTGTCAACCAGTAGATCGACATACAACTAAATAATTGGGATTAGTGTAAGTCAAACATTATCCCAACACCCGTGTGGCCTTTCAATCCACAAACACAGATTTTATTTGTGCAGTTGGGCGATGTGTAAAATTTATCGTCCCAATCCATATCAGTCAAATCGGTGTACATAAACAAATCGTTCAATTTGTAAATGAATATTTATTTTATTTCAACACATGAATATATATTTTATTTCAACACATGAATATATATTTTATTTCAACACATGAATATATATTTTATTTCAACACCTGAATATATCTTTTATTTCAACACATGAATATATCTTTTATTTCAACACATGAATATATCTTTTATTTCAACACATGAATATATATTTTATTTCAACACATGAATATATATTTTATTTCAACACATGAATATTTATATTTCACATCACAATCAACAGTCAAATTTCACAACACAAACAATCACACAAGTCGTCCATGGTCTATGGACGATGGGGAGCAGTTTATATATGCAATTATAAAATAAATAACTGAACAGAATATTTTAAGTGAGGAGTTCTCACCTTTGGGATCCACTCCTCCAGTCCTTGTCTCTGAACAGTTTGAATTCAGATTTGTTTTCTGACCGCACCATCGCAATCTGTATCACGCAGTTGATTATTAAAAAAATCACATTTTTAATAACGCTTTCCATACATAAAAATCATATTTTTATGTTCTCTACATATATAAAAAGATCGAATTTTTACCTTTACTTCATATATATAAAAATCGATTTTTTATCTACTTGAAAACATGGTAAAAATCGAATCTTTACCTTCTATATGTATAAATAAAAATCATTTCTTTGATCATAATAAAAAAATCACTTCTTCTTATTTATAAAAATCAAATCTCAAATAACTAAAAGTCGAATCTTTATCCCATAAAAAATCAAGTCTATATCATTCTAAAAATCGAGTTTTTATCACTTTAAAAATCTAACCTTGTTTTAAATAAAAATCTAAACTTGTTTTAAATAAAAATCTAACCTTGTTTTAAATAAAAATCTAAACTTGTTTTAAATAAAAATCTAAACTTGTTTTAAATAAAAATCTAAACTTGTTTTAAATAAAAATCTAAACTTGTTTTCTTAATGTAAAGCAGATTTTATTTTAAATAAAAGTAATAAATAAAATAAAAACTTGCATTTAAACAGTGAAGGGGGGTGTCGTTGGTGTTCGCGCAGCAGTGGGTGGCTTCAGCGCTGAACTCACCATCGAAGGGAGGAGAAGGAAATTGAGAAGGAGGGGAAAGGTCGGAGTCAGCGGGGCTTCTAGCGATGGAGTGGAGTCGCGCTCGTGCCTGGGAGGGAAGGGGGAGATGAACGGAGTGGTGGTCGTCGCATCGGTGTTTGGAGGTTTCGGGGTTCGAGTGGAGGTGCTCGCGGTTTCGGGAAGAAGGAGAGGAGGGACGAGTGGAGAGGGCGGCGTCAACAACTGGGGAGGAGAGGGAGGGCCGGCCGACGGTGGTGGTGGGGCGCGCACCCCCTGGCGATGGCGATTCCGATCTAAAGGGGGGCGATTTAAGGATTACGGGGTCTTTTTTTCTGAACGTGGTAATGAGAGGAGAGAGAAAAGGGGGCATGTATATTTAATTCATTATTTTTTCTTTTTCTTTTTCTTAAAGTTAGAGTTTAATTCGAATTCGAAATCAAACCCACCGACTGTCGTCCCTAGCTAATTACCTCCATTCCGAACCCAATGGGATATGCCACGTTAGCCAATTTGGCCGTTATGATCAGTTTTCATTTAAATTAAAATATGAATAATTGTATATTCAATTTAAACGCACATTTTAAATTACCGGGGCCACATACTGATTCTAAAATTTCTAGAAAAATTATTTCTAGCTTCGTATTGACGATACAGTCCTAACAAAACTAATTTCGTCAAATTTGAAGACCGTTTGAAAAATGGCCATTTTCGGGTTGATCGAAATTGATTGAAAATGTTAAAACACGTTTAACTTCGCCACACTCACATATTGATTCAGAAAATTATGCAATTTGGAACCTAGCAATAATTTGACATCCCGAATCCAACAAAAGTGGTTTCGTCGAAAACGAAGGTCGTTTACAAAATTTCCATTTTTAAGGGCTTTATATACGTATTAAAATATATATAAATTCCACAGCGACTTTTATGAATTTTAAACTGGACTTATCTTTCAACTTCTAAAGTGAAATCTTCGTTTCTTAACTTCGTTAGAAAAATGTCATCAAACAGATTCGAATATTTCTTGTTTTGCTGAAATTCGATTTATTTTGAATCCTGTGCATTCATTTGAAATTCGAAATCGAATTTTCGAACTGCCGTGCCATTTCAGGCTCGTTATATAATTAAATTAAAATTATTCGTTTTAACATCATCGGAAATAATTTTTTCCATCGTTATTATTTAAAATAATTCATTTTAAATCATCAAAATCCATTAAAATCGCTGAAATAAATTTTTTTAAATTGGCTCAGATTTCCCGGGTTGTTACAATCTCCCCCACTTAAAATGTTTTCGTCCTCGAAAAGGAACGAAGGTGAAAGTTGTTTTCTAATCAACTCAACTTTTATTATTTTCGTTACGACATAAGTTTTTCAACTTTTCAGTTTATAAGAACTTTTCAAATTTTTCAAAAATTTGGCTAACGCCTTAAATTTTCGAAAAATTTCGCCATAACCTCCTTTGTACCGGGAGCATCGTGATATTTCAAATAGCCTCCCAGGGCCCTCACCAATCCAAAAGGAACAGTCAAGCGGCTAGCCAATCAGCTCATTAAATCATCGAAACCCCAAAGAAATACAATAAACATGTACCTATTTGTCGGGCAAACAATTTTATTCCTCTTCTCTAGCCTCTTTACAATGACCTGTTCAATGTATATACATGTATATGCATGTCATTTCAAACAATTTTTAATTCAGTTCAATATTCTACACAATTTGGTTAAATTAACCTTTCTTTCACATATTGATTTAATTGAATAATCACACAACACAACCATCAATCAATTTGTTGATTAATTTTCAAATTCATAACTTCGATATAAATGCACAAAATCATGTTTTTGATGCCAAATCACAACAAATAAGCCCTATCTAGTTTTGGTTCTCACACCAGTCAATTGGAAATATATAGATATCCACTTTCGAAACTCGAACACAAACACTGATGATGTTTCGAACCATCATCAGTATTATCTTCGAGCGACTAGAGTGCGATTCTATATCTATCCAGTATATTTGGGACTTCGTATACACGCTAGCTAGGCGTATATGCAAAATTTTCATATTCTAGATTGTCCAAATTCAATATAAAATAAATATTCAAATATGTATAATTGAATTTAATTTTCAAAACAAAATTTGTTTTCCATTTTATTTTAAAAACAACACTCTTTCGACTCATTCTAGGATACTACTGATCCTATCTCTAACGAGTCATTCCCATTGGATACTACTAATCCAATCTATGATGAATTCTTTCGCTTGGTTCTAACGTGTCCTGTTCTCCGAGCTCTGTAAACCAGAGCTCTGATACCAAATGTAACAAGTCGAATTTCGCCCGGACCTAATCGATCGCTAAACCGACCAAGACCGTTCAAAACCCGGATTGTAATGAGAACAACACACATCGGAACACAAACAGAAGAACATTTCATTGCTTATTACAACAATCCTATCAGAATACAAGAATATATAGAGTATGAATAAATATTATACAACAGAGAATATCAGAGATTTAAATACATTACTGCAGCAGAAAAATAATACAAAACATAAATGAAAGAAATATATGGATACAGAGCTTTCCGAATATCACTTCAGCTATAAACCAGGGTCACGTAAGAATAAATTTGCAAAACCAAAACTACTAGCTGCCCGTGCGGAAAATAAGGGCACCCAGAGTTTAGGTTAAAACAATAAACTCTAGGTCAGTCATGTGACTGGTGTGAGAACTAAAACAGTTATTAATCTTTATTTTAAAGTTAGGTAAATCAAGGGACCACGCCATACAACACGGAACGGGTTCCCTCCCAAGAATACCAATGCATAAAACAAACAGCGCAATGCTAAATAAAGAACAATGAAGCTATTATAAGACCCAGGTCCCATCACACAATGCAACACAAGCCGGAGGATAGGGTTTTCCCTTATAATAGCCAAAGAATGCTTGATACGCGAAATTTTATCTTTTCTTATTACTATAACTGAAGAAAACAACTTCAAACATAAATGTATTAACCATAGGCAGCATGGGTACCATATATCATGTCGCTATACTAGTTCTACAATTAAAACCGCAAAATCACGTATTTGGAAGTTGGATTTCCATCTATGAACCGAGGCAAAAGATAGCCCTTATCGATTCGAGACTGTCTAGCCCGAGTCTCAGGCAAGCGCGCAGGCAAGCCTTGGATCGTCAGGGTCGGTCCAGACGGAGTGGGTTGTTATGCCTGAACAATGCGTTTCCCCGTCCTATGTGGAGTAAATGAGCCAACGAATGACTCCATCCCTCCCGGATCGACCGATATAACCGATGCGCCTCACATTCCAACAACCACATAAGTCAAACTCGTCAAGGCTTGTAAACCACTAACGCCACTTCTAGCTAGAAGGAAACGCATGCCCTCCCTGATGTCCTCTTCGGTTTTTGGTTCATACCAGGGTGTGAGGCTCGTGAATTAACGCTACAAAAAGCAATGCCATAAAGGCCGTGCTTTGATCATCAACCACAAGACTCTGCTTTTCAACAGAAGCCTTGATCATTTGCATCTTAGCATGCCACACAGGCAAACCACTCTATGCCACCGATATCACTCACACACAATGAAATCCAATGTCCGACACACAGTCCAATTACAAGTTCATTCTGGGTCTGAACGAAACCGGAGGAACCTTATTCCTCGCATATCCATCGATCTCCAAGTACGTCTGGACGATTACCAACTGATTCCCTCCTATTGGGTGTACAGCCCAATCAAGATCATCAGTAATCACCCAAACGATGTGAAGACCTCCAGTCTTCAACCACCATCTTCATCTTCGACTTATCGTCGTATTAGTTATTCAGAATGGGATAAACCTAGTCTTTCCAAATAACTCGCGTAATTTATAAACAAGTGTTACACAAACATAACATACGCCTCATTCCATTTCAGAATATTCCTTTATTCAAATATTATTTTCACAAATTTTTAACCATATTAAGGTTTTCCAAACTAGTCGGGATTAGTGTACATCAAATATTATCTCAACACCCGTGTGGGGTTTCAATCGACAAACACAGATTTTATTTGTGTAGTTGGGGCATGTGTAAAATTTGTCGTCCCAATCCATATCAGTCAAATCAGTGAACATAAACAAATCGTTCGATTTGTAAATGAATATTTATTTTATTTCAACACATGAATATATATTTTATTTCAACACATGAATATATATTTTATTTCAACACTTGAATATATATTTTATTTCAATACATGAATATATATTTTATTTCAACACATGAATATATATTTTATTTCAACACATGAATAAATATTTTATTTTATTTCAACACATGAATATATATTTTATTTCAACACATGAATATATATTTTATTTCAACACATGAATATATATTTTATTTCATCACATGAATATATATATTTCACATCACAATCAACTGTCAAATTTCACAACACAAACAATCACACAAGTCGTCCATAGTCTGTGGACGATGGGGAGCAGTTTATATATGCAGTTATAAAATAAATAACTGAACAGAAAATTTTAGTGAGGAGTTCTCACCTTTGTGATCCACTCCTCCAGTCCTTATCTCTGAGCGATTTGAATTCAGATTTGTTATCCGACCGTACCATCGCAATCTGTATCATGCAGTTGATTATTAAAAAATCACATTTTAATAATGCTTTCCATACATAAAAATCATATTTTTATGTTCTCTACATATATAAAAAGATCGGATTTTTACCTTTACTTCATATATATATAAATCGAATTTTTATCTACTTGAAACCATGGTAAAAATCGAATCTTTACCTTCTATATATATAAATAAAAATCATTTCTTTGATCATAATAAAAAAAAATCACTTCTTTTTATTTATAAAAATCAAATATCAAATCATTAAAAATCGAATCTTTATCCCATAAAAAATCAAGTCTATATCATTCTAAAAATCGAGTTTTTATCACTTTAAAAATTTAACCTTGTTTTAAATAAAAATCTAAACTTGTTTTAAATAAAAATCTAACCTTGTTTTAAATAAAAATCTAAACTTGTTTTAAATAAAAAATGTAACCTTGTTTTAAATAAAAATCTAAACTTGTTTTCTAAATGTAAATTAGATTTTATTTTAAATAAAAGAAATAAATAAAATAAAAACTTATAGTTAAACAGTGAAGGGGGTGTCGTTGGTGCTCGCGCGGCAGTGGGTGGCTTCAGCGTTGAACTCACCATCGAAGGGAGGAGAAGGAAATCGAGAAGGAGGGGAAAGGTCGGAGTCAGCGGGGCTTCTGGCGATGGAGTGGAGTCGCGCTCGCTCCTGGGAGGGAAGGTGGAGATGAACAGAGGAGTGGTGGTCGTCGCATCGGTGTTTGGAGGTTTCGGGATTCGAGTGGAGGTGCTCGCGGTTTCGGGAAGAAGGAGAGGAGGGACGAGTGGGGAGGGCGGCGTCAGCAACTGGGGAGGAGAGGAAGGGTCGGCTGACGGTGATGGTGGGGCGCGTGCCCCCTGGCGATGGCGATTCCGATATGAAGGGGGCGATTTAGGGATTACGGGGTCTTTTTTTTATCTGAACGTGGTAATGAGAGGAGAGAGAAGAGGGAAAAGGGGGCATATATATTTAATTTATTATTTTTTTCTTTTTCTTTTTTCTAAAAGTTAGAGTTTAATTCGAATTCGAAATCAAACCCACCGACTATCGTCCCTAGCCAATTACCCCCATTCCGAACCCAATGGGATATGCTACGTTAGCCAATTTGGCTGTTACGATCAGTTTTCATTTAAATTAAAATATAAATCATTGTATATTCAATTTAAACGCAAATTTTAAATTACAGGGGCCACATACTGATCCCAAAAATTCTAGATTTTTTTTTCTAGCTTCATACTGACGATACGGTCCTAACAAAACTAATTTCGTCAAATTTGAAGACCTTATGAAAAATGGCCATTTTCTAGTCGATCGAAATTGACTGAAACTGTTAAAACACGTTTAACTTCGCCACGCTCACATATTGATTCAGAAAATTATGAAATTTGGAACCTTAGCAATAATTTGACATCTGGGATCCAACAAAATTGGTTTCGTCGAAAACGAAGGTCATTTACAAAATTTCCATTTTTAAGGGCTTTATATATATTAAAATATATATAAATTCCATAGCGACTTTTCTGAATTTTAAACTGGACTTATCATTCAACTTCTAAAGTGAAATCTCAGTTTCTTAACCTCGTTAGAAAGATATCATCAAACAGATTCGAATATTTCTTGTTTCATTGAAATCCGATTTATTTTGAATCCTGTGCATTCATTTGAAATTCGAAATCGATTTTTCGAACTGCCGCGCCATTTCAGGCTCGTTATATAATTAAATTAAAATTATTCGTTTTAACTTCGTCGAAAATATATTTTTCCATCGTTATTATTTAAAATAATTTATTTTAAATAATCAAAATCCATTAAAATCGCTAAAATAAAAATTTTAAATTGGCTCAGATTTTCCGGGTTGTTACAATACATCTGGGCAGGTGCTTGTTTCAGGAAGGGATTGTACGCCAATAACATTTAGATAAATGTCATTTTAGAACCAGGTTTATTAATGAACTTAAACCTGCCAAGTTACGCCTGTTAATTAATAAGCTAAGAAGACCCAAGTCTAGTAGTTTGTATCAGGTTTTCAGGACACTTAAATCCTAGGTACACGGGGACACAAGCCTGGGTGGTGGCTTGTGTCAAGTTGTATGGAACCCACATAGGTCAGTATCCCTCTTGGTATCTCGGTAGGGGACTTGTAACACCCCACGTCCATTAATGTCACTCAAAAGGGAATGCATTAACTTCCATGGAGGTTATAAGTGAATATAGAACAGAAAAATTACAACAAGACAGATAATAAGTAGTACTTGAAAACTAAAACTTCATTTTATTGCAGCGGAAATTAAACATGTTTGTTACATCATAAAACCATAAATCAAAGTCAAGTACAATATCCATCTTCATAAAACAAAATACATAACCCCATTACATAAATAGCCATTAAAGAAGATAACAAGCTGGACTTTACTTCAACGGTCCAAGCTTTCCAAGAGAGATAAAGCAATCCAATCAAACTCCACTAGAGCTGGGCCCAACCTGAGGACCTGGAGGGGGAAAAGGATAGGAATGGAGGGGGTCAGACATAAAGTCTGGCGAGTATGATAATTCTAACAATACTATTATCAAAATAACTAGACTAAGGCATAAGCTGGAAGACAAGTAAATGTCTAGGAACTATTAGGTAAGGAAGAGCAGATAAAGATAACGTTTAAGATAACGTTAAAGAAAGAGTTAAAGGCACACCTAATTACTAACGAATAATTACTACACTGCACCTCACATTACTACACTGCACCACACGTTACTACATTGCACCGCACCAGTCACCCTAAAGGTTGATCCCACTTGCTTCACACAGAAACTATATAAATAGCCTTGCGTACCCCTAGCTGACTACATAGGTGCCGTCTGCCCCTATCTCCACTAGGTGTACCCCACTACCCACTTTCGATCGGCTCCCTACTCGTAGATACCCGTGCTGGCCCCATAGTGGGGTGTATCACTCCCCTAAAGTGGCAACCCGATACAACTGGAGAATGCACAGCTTATACCTACACGATGCAACAACGTCTTACCTACCAGCCTGGGTCCACACACGCATATGAAACCCGTTGGACTTACGTTTCCACCGCTCCCCGTTTTGGCCTCTTATAGTCAAGCCCAGTATGCGTGTCCCGTCCTCGACTTGGGTCGAGCCCACAAGATACGTTTGGGATACTGGTTGAAATGGGCCCCTACAAGCTACCCACCTAAGCTTGTCCACTAGTACATCCCACTTAACCCTCTTAGTCATGTTCATTTACATGTGTGTTTGGTTAAGTCTTACTAATCGTATTTCACATTCCACTAAGGGAACCCACTAGATTCCTCATGCCACCCAAGGCACCTACTTAACCCCCATGTCCCACCTTACATGTTTATCTGGTTAAGTATTTCTTAATTCATTCAGGCCATAACCTCATAAAGACCTCTCACATTAGACTGGCATTTATGGCAGCTGGATTTGCCGGGCGGGTCCGGGCAGTCTTACACCATAAAAGAGTCTAACCTCGTGTCTTTACAACTGTTATGCTTTAGTTTAGGCCTAGGACCTCTCACATTGGGCTGACATTTGTGACCACTGGATTTGCCGGGCGGGTCCGGGCAGGTTTATGTCACAAACGAGTCCAACCTCGTGTCCTAAACATTGATTATCACTTATAATCTTTTACCCCAGTTTTAATAATTCCCTATTCAAATTATTAATTAATTCCACTTTTAATGATGCCCATAATTGACTCAATTATGGTCATCCACTCATGCCATGCAAAATCATATCAATTGCACCCCAACTTCTTTATATTAATCCTTAATATTACCCCTACCCCACGTTTATACGTTCGCTTATTCAACGCAGAATATACGTTAGACTCGAATAGTCTAACTCATACCACAAAATAAATTATCACAACATATAGACAATTAAAATGAATCTAATCATAATAGGGGTGAAACTTGCATAAACTACACATGTTAAGGATCTAAAGGTGTCAACTTGTTAAATGTCACAATTTACATGATATGATCATATTTATGTATAAACTTGCATATGGGGTTTTAGGCAACATAATGATGGTGTGAACTAGCATAGAATTTCACATATGTCATAGCATAATTCTAGGTGTCATAATTCTAGATCAAAATAGATGTCATGGCATATGTTCATAACCTCAACCTAAACTTTCATATGTGACTTGTCATATAGATCAACATAACCCAAATAATATCAACATCATGATTTGATTAACATGAACTAGTTAGCATAAATAGTAACATCATGGCTTTTTAACATGTATGATTCATCACAACTTAGCATAGAAACTATCAACATACATAACATCATCATAGCATGATTTACAACATATAGGATATCATCACCACATAGCATAGGATTTATAACATACATGATAGCATAAGATTTACAACAACATATATGTCAATTCACATCATCTACTCATAATCCATTCATGACTTAACCTAATTAAAATAATAATAATTTTGTTAAGATCATCATACTCACTATTTAGAGAAGAAAAGAGAGTCTTGATTTGCTTTAGAGTTGAGTAGAATTAGGTTTTGATTAGCTTTTCTTCCTTCTTAGTTGGCGGCGGCTAGACTGAGTTCCATGGCGGTGGTATGACGGTAGCTATTCTATTTTTCTTATGAATTAGGGTGAGAGACTACCTAGGTATTTATAGAGTTTAGTGTTTATTTAGACCGTCAGATCAACTCAGAACTAACCTGAACCATTTAATTTACCAACTCAGCCCTAAATACACATCAGCATCTTAGAACTGGGCTCAGTCAAAACCCTAGCCGACTGACCAGGTCGACACCCAGGTCGACACTATAGTCGACCGGGGGAGGGGGGGGGAGGTCGACATGGTAGTCGACCTGGGGGGGGGGGGGAGGTCGACACTAGTGTCGATTCCCCAGTCGACTTTCCTGGGCGGGAATTTTTCCCACCCAGCCCGCTTCTGCACTTTCTGTTTGAATTTTAAATTTCCTGCGAGCTGTTTTGAATTTTCTGAAACTTCCGATGGCCATAACTTCTTCATACGAAGTCCAATTCACGCAAAATCGGACTCTATTTCAACCAGAATTCCGAGACGAACACAATGGCGCAACCCGTTTCCCGCAATTCTTACGTCTGAGATTAGTTATTCTTTAATTTGTGAATATTAATATTAACAGAATTACGGGGTGTTACATTCTCCTCTCCTTAAAGGATTTCGACCCCGAAATCTTCAAGTCAAGAAGAATGTATATCCTAACATCCAATCGTCCATCTACTCAACCATCAAACACAGGCATCCATTGTCCTTATAGACTTCTAATGCTTTCATGTTTAAATGCACAGTGTGTGTGTATGTCCATATCTAATGCAAAATCAGGCGGTCCACTGATTCAGTTGACCTCCTTAATGCAAATCATGATAGTGCCATGCGTCCATTATGTATGCAAAAGTTCCCTAATGCTACATATTATTTCTACATGCGTGCACAAACATCATCTGAATGCAGCATCCATATGATAAACAATCATCATACATCCATTTTACTAAATACATCCATTTATATGCAATATGCAATATGAAGTGACTGAGCCGATCTAGTGCCTAATAGTGTGTGTATATGCGTCCACGAGCAACCACTAGCAAACACTTGCATCCACTTTGCATCCATCATACATAAAATGTCTCAAACACATGTTTCAACCATAGGATTGTCCTAGATAAAGGTCAAGAATACTAGCGAGAGGATACTCTAAAGGTAAGATAAGTACAAGATAAGCGCTAAAGGAGAAATTAAAGGACATACCCTAAAAAAGGAAAGGGTATCGTGAACACATCTTCTCTTCTGTCTCCCAAGTAGCGTTGCTCTCATCATCTCCCCATTGTACTTTGACTAGTCTGACTTCTCGATTCCTCAGCTTCTTGATCTCTGACCCAAGAATGCGCGTAGGAGCTCGTCGAATCGTTGCATCACGCTCTATCTCCACCTCCGCGGTCTCGTGCAAGCACTTCCTCAAATGTGACACATGGAATACGTCGTGTACACCACTAAGTCTCTCAGGCAACTTCACTCTATACGCCATCTGTCCAACCTTCTCCTTAATAGGAAACGGCCCTACGAACCTTGGTGCTAATTTCCCAATGGACCCAAAGCGAACAACGTTTCGTAATGGAGACACTTTGACAAAGACCATGTCCCCAACCTCAAACTCGAGATCTGTCCTCCTCTTATCCGCATAAGATTTCTGCCTATCTTGCGCTGCTTTCATCCTCCTTCGAATCAAGTCGATCTTCTCCGAAGTCTCTCTAATCATATCGGTCCCAAGTAAGATCTTATCTGTAGATTCCCACCAACATGTAGGTGAATGACAAGGTCGTCCATAAAGAGCTTCGAAAGGTGCCATGCCAATGCTGGACTGAAAGCTGTTATTATATGCGAACTCCACCAATGGAAGATGCTCTTCCCACGTACCCCCAAAGTCCAGGATACATAGCCTCAAAAGATCCTCTAGAATGCGATTCACCCTCTCGGTTTGGCCGTCCGTCTGAGGATGATATGCGGTGCTCAAACATAACTTAGTCCCTACCGCCTCTTGCAAGCTTCTCCAAAATTCGCTAGTGAAAATAGGATCGCGGTCGCTCACTATGCTAGAAGGAACACCGTGCAAACGAACTTCCTCTCGGACGTATACAGAAGCTAACCATGGAGCAGTCCTCTTACTCTTCACGGGAATGAAATGGGCGCTTTTAGTAAGTCTATCTACTATAACCCAAATTCCCGTATTACCCTTCCTTGATCGTGGTAATCCATCCACAAAATCCATCGAGACACTCTCCCACTTCCATAGTGGAACCTCCAATGGGTGAAGCAACCCACCGGGTTTCTTTTGCTCCGCTTTTACTTGTTGGCACACCAAGCATCTAGCGACATACTCGGCCACATCTTTCTTCATACCGGCCCAAAAGAAAACTCGCTTCATGTCTTTGTACATCCTGTCCCCGCCGGGATGAATGGTCATCTTCGAACGATGTGCATCGTCAAGAATGGTCTTCCTTTGGTCATCGTCTTTTGGTACACAAAGTCTACCGTCCCTACGTAACCAACCCTTATCATCTAGGGTATACCTACGGAGATGGCTTGATGACTCCCCTCCTTTGAGCTTGTCTACTAACTCAACCAACTGTGGGTCGTCTTGTTGTGCCTCGCCAATCCGTCCCAAAAGCGTAGGTCTGACCTCCAAGGATGCTAGCAAACCGGGTACGAAGTCAACGGAAGGTCTAAAGTCAAACATCGAAATGAATTCTAAACTTCGCCGCTCAACAAACAAAGGACTTAAGGATAATGTTTTTCTACTTAAGGCATCTGCCACCACGTTACCCTTGCCAGGGGTATATGCTATCTCGAAGTCGTAGGATGCTAAGAACTCCATCCACCTTTGCTGCCTTAAGTTCAAGTCCTTTTGAGAGAATAAGTATTTTAGCGATTTGTGGTCAGTGAATAATTCGAATCTCTCGCCAAGAAGATAATGACGCCAAGACTTAAGCGCGAAAACAATAGCGGCCAACTCTAGGTCATGTGTAGGGTAATTTTTCTCATGCGCTCTCAACTGCCTACCACCATAGGCTATTACCCTACCCTCTTGCATTAGGACTGCGCCTAGTCCTGTCCCACAAGCGTCAGTATAAACGGTAAATGGCTTACTCCCGTCTGGCAATACTAAGACTGGGGCTGAGGTCAAAGCTCTCTTCAACCGTTGTAACGCATCATCACAATCTACGTCCCATGTGAAAATTAGGTTCTTCTTAGTCAAGCGTGTCAATGGAGCTGATATCTTTGTGAAGTCTTTGATAAAATTCCTATAGTAGCCAGCCTGTAACACCCCGTATTTCAGTTAATGCTAAAATTCACTAATCGCAGAATAAGTAATCTCAAATGGGAGAATTGGGGGAAACGGGCTGCGTCATTGCGTTCGTCTCGGAAAAATACGCGAAATAGAGTCCGAAATTTTGTAAATCGGAGTCCGTATGGCCCAGTTATGGCCCAATGAAGTTTGCAGAAAATTCAAAGTTAAAAACAGATTTAAAAATTAAAAATCAGATTTCGAAATTGGAGCCAGCAGGGGGCCAGGCGGGAAACTTCCCGCCCTACCCATGTCGACAGGGCTGTCGACAGGCCTGTCGACTGGGGAGTCGACTGCCCTGTCGACTTGCCTGTCGACACAGGGTGTCGAGCCAGTTGGCTTGGGTGCACCAGATCTGGTTTTCTGGCTAGGGCTGGGCTGTGTTCTAGAGACTTCCTAAATCTGACGGACCTAATCTAACCTAGGGTTAATCCTATGGTCTAAAACACACCCTAATCCTATAAATACACCCTAATGCAAGCCTAATCCATACTAAAAATAGAAATGATGCCATCATGCCGCCAAAATCAAACCTAAGAGGAGCCTCCACTAGTTTATGAAGGAAGTTGCAAGCTAATCAACCTCTAATCATCATCTTCTTCATATTTAGCAACTAGTTCTACTTCATAAGTTTGCTAATCTTGGTTTTGGTGAGTTCCTATGCCTTTAGCAAGTAATTGCTAAACTAATTAGGATAGGATATTAGGAGGCTATGGATGTAAATGTGGATTATGCAAGTTGTGGTTGTCATATGTTATAAGTTCTTATGTAAACTTGCCTCTTTTATGATATGATGTGTCATGTAAGTTCATATGCAAGTTTTATGCAAGTTTATATGTAAGATCATATGCAAGTTAGTCTCTTTTTTATGATATGCATAACATATGCGAGTTTGCCTTGGTGATATGACATGATTCATGTGCAAGTTAGTCTCTTTTTATGATATGCATAACATATGCGAGTTTGCCTTTGTGATATGACATGATTCATGTGCAAGTTAGTCTCTTTTTATGATATGCATAACATATGCAAGTTTGCCTTTGTGATATGACATGATATGCAAGTTGATATGCAAGTTCATATGCAAGTTTTATGCAAGTTCATATGCAAGTTTTATGCAAGTTCATATGCAAGTTCATATGCAAGTTTTATGCAAGTTTATATGCAAGTTCATATGCAAGTTTGTCTCTTTTTATGATGTACATAACATATGCAAGGTTGTCCCTATGTATGACATGTTATGTAAACGAATTACGTGGGAAACGATGGGGTTAATATGCATGATTATAAAAAGGTGTAAAGTTGTTAGGATTAAGCATAACATAAAATGAATGGACATAATTGGGAATTTACCTATTAAGTTAGGTCTACCCACATTATGGAGTTGGGAATTTACCTATTAAGTTAGGTCTACCCACACTATGGAATTGGGAATTTACCTATTGAGTTAGGTCTACCCATATTCTTAAAAATGTGTAATTAATTAGGGATAATTAATTATGGGGGTGATTAATTAGGTGTAATTAATCAACTAAGACACGAGGTTGGACCCTTTTGTAGCGGAAATCTGCCCGGAACCGACCGGCCATCCAGCAGCTACAAATGATTGGCCCAATGTGAGAGGTCTTAGTCATAAGTTAAATACGTGATTAAAGTAAAGACACGAGGTTAGATCCTTTTTATGATGGAAGTCTGCCCGGACCCAACCGGCATATCCAGCAGTCATAAAAGATGGTCTAATGTGAGAGGTCTTTATGAGGTCACGATCTTAATTAATTAATTAAGAAACACTTAACCATATTAGCATGTAGAAGGACATGAGGGGTTAAGTGGGTGCCTTGGGTGGCATGTGGAAATCTAGTGGTTGCCTTGGGTGGCAATAGAAAATACGATTAGAATACTTAACCAAAGTGGAACATGTAATTAAAACATGATTAAAGGGTTAAGTGGTATACACTAGAAATGACAAGCTTAGGTGGGTAGCTTGTGGGGGCCCATTTCAACCAATATCCCAAACGTATCTTTGTGGGCTCGACTCTAGTCGAGTGACGGGACACGCATATTGGGCTTGACTATAAGAGGCCAAAACGGGTTAGCGGTGGCAACGCAGGATCAACGGGTTTCATATGCGTGTGTGGACCCGGGCTGGTTGGTAAGTCGTTGTTGCATCGTGTAGATATAAAGCCGTGCGCCGTTGATATTATCAGGTTGCCACTTTGGGGAATGATACACCCCATTGTGGGACCAGCACGGGTATCTACGGTAGTGAGCCGATCGCTTGGGAGTAGTGGGTACACCTAGTGAAGATAGGGGCAGACGGCACCTAGGTAGTCAGCTAGGGGTACACGAAACTACTGGGTAAATTTTCTAAGTCCTTGGGAGGGATCAACCTTTAAGTAGGAATGACTGGTGTGGTGCAGTGTAGTAATTATCCTTGGGTGGGTGGATGCGTCCTTATCATTATCTTAGTTCATTTTAAGTCTGATTGGCTACTGAGTGTAGTCATTTATCCCCAGTCACACCGTACCAAGTTATATCATATCCTTATTACTTTAATGATTACATTGTTAAAGTTATAGGACTCGCTCAGACTTATGTCTGACCCCGTTGTTTTTTATCTTTTTCCCAACCCTCAGGTTCTCAGAGTGGGCCCAGCACGAGTGGGCTTTGATCAAGCTGCTTTTATTACTCTCTTGGAGCTTGGACCCTAGATGTAGAGCTCAGCTTACCCTTTTCTTTTATGGCTATCAGTTCATGTATTGGGATTATGTATTTTTATTTATCATGATGGATATTTGTACTTGACTCCTATTAAGGTTTTGTGATGTAACCAGACATGTTTTATTTTCCGCTGCAAGTGAAATGATGTTTTAGATTTTCAAGTATTACTTATATCTGTCTCGCTGTAATTTATCTGTTCTATATTCACTTAAAATACTCCACCGATGTTATGGCATTCCCTTAGTGAGTGACCGTAGCGGGCGTGGGGTGTTACACAACCAACCCCAAGAAACTTCTCACTTCGGTAGCATTTTTAGGGACCGTCCAATCTTGGATGGCCGCCACCTTCGCGGGATCAATGGCTATCCCTTCTTTGGAAACCACGTGCCCTAAGAACCGTACTTCCTTCCTCCAGAAGTGACACTTAGAAAATTTAGCCTTAAGGCTATGCGCTCGAAGAGTCTCCAACACTTCCCTAAGATGTAGGGCATGCTCTTCTTCATCCTTAGAAAAGATCAAGATGTCATCTACAAAGACTACCACGAATTTGTTAAGGTACTCCCTAAACACCCTACTCATCAAATCAACAAAGTATGCGGGGGCGTTTGTCAAACCGAAGGGTATCACTAGACATTCATATAAACCGTCCGGAGTCCTAAAGGCAGTCTTGTCAATGCTATCCTCAGCCACTCTCAACTGATGGAAACCAGTGGCTAAGTCCAACTGCGAAAACACTGAGGCGCCAACTAACTGATCGAAGAGATCGTCAATCCTCGGCAGTGGGTGTCTGTTCTTCTTAGTAAGTTTATTAAGTTCTCTATAGTCCACACAAAGTCTAAGGGACCCATCCGCCTTCGTCGCAAATACTACTGGAGCACCCCACTCCGATACACTTCGTCGTATGAACCCCTTCTCAAGCAACTCCTTCACTTGCTTATCGAGTTCCCTCCTTTCACGTGGAGCCATGTGGCGTACCAGCAAAGATACTGGTTTTGCATTATCCACAAGATATATTCAAAAATCTATCTCCCGCTTCGGAGGCAACCCTTCACCTCCTCAAACACATCCGAATATTCTTGGACCACTCTAACAGATTGTAGATTTTCCTCAGACGCGTCAAGCGATTCTAAATAACTTAGCATAACGGAGTTTATGGGATTACAAAAGATTTCGAGAGTGTTGCCAAGGCAAGTCACGAGCCTAACTACTCTCCTTTCACAATCAAGAACGGCCCCATTTCTGGATAACCAATCCATTCCTAAAATTAGCCCATAGCCCGTGAAGCCCAACACATAAGTATCACATCTAAACTCAACGCTAAGTATAGAAATTTTCAAATCCAAACACATCATGGACAAATAAGCTGAGCCCCTATTGGATTCGAAACAACTAAGGGATCCTCTACTAAACTGGTGTTTAAGTGCAGTGATTCAACTAATGACGTAGAGATAAACGAATTCGATGCGCCCGAATCGAATAAGGTACGGACAGGACGATCAAACAGAAAAACTAAGCTTTCAACAGAAATGGTTCTACCTCGTTCTTGCAGCGGTGGGACCGCGAGAGCCTGAACTTGTCCCCTTGCCTGCCCTGGTGCCATAAGAGCCTGCACCTGTCCTCCCGAGGTAGCTCCTGTCCTCTACCGCTTCTTTGGGCAGTCGTTCACTAGATGTCCCGCTTCGCCACAGTGAAAACAGCCAGTCCTCTTTTTCTTTCGGCAATCCTTGCTGAGATGGCCTGGTGTCCCAAAGTTAAAGCATTTCTTCTTTCCCTTGCCATTATTATCTTTACCACCCTTCTTGTTTTGCTGTTGTGGTTTCTTCTGATCCCCTTTCTTCTCGGGTACCTTATCAGCTTTAGCGCCTTTCTCCTCGTGCATGAGTGCCATGTCTACAAGCTTCTCAAAGGTGGCCCCCATAGGGATGTGGGTCATAGCCAACCCTTGCAACGGTTCATTCAATCCATTAACGAACCTCGGAGCTTTCTTCTCCGGCGTGTTCACTAAGTCCAAGCCAAACCTTGCTAAATGATTAAATTTGTTGACATATTCTTTCACTGATGTGCTTCCTTGCTTCAATGTCAAGAACCTTTCCATATATAGATTCTCTTCTGCCCTTGAGAGAAACTTCGCCTCAAACCTACGTCTGAAATCCGCCCAAGAATCAACAGGACGCTCCCCATTAGTGACCTCCCACCAGAACGACGCCTCTCCCTTCATTAACCAAGATGCTAACTTAACTTTCTTCCCTTCTTCTACTTCAAAGATTTCTAGCAATTCTTCCACCTCCCTAAGCCAATCTCTAGCTTCCACAAACGTTTCTGACCCTTGAAAAGGTTTTCCACCCATGGCCTTAAATTCCTTGCACATCTTTGCAAAAGTATATACGCGAGGAGGAGGAGGAACAAGTGCAACTGGTGGTGGAGGAACATTGGCCGGACCTGCGGCGGCCCTAGCCTCTAATAGCCTCCTATACCATCCTGGTATCGTTACCCCGTCAGGTAGGTTAAGATCTTCAGCTATGCTGAAACGAAAAAGGAAAGATTCAAAATGGAGAATTCGAAAGATAAAGCTATGGCTATTGGGGATTATGCTTTTCTTAAAAAAACTTTCCTCTTTAAATTACTCATTAAAACATGTTTTTGAAAACACTTCTTCCAAAAATACTTTAGAAAAATAGTTTTTCTAAAAAAATTATCTGTTCTGGTAACCTTAAGCTCTGACACCACGTGTAACACCCCACGTCCATTAATGTCACTCAAAAGGGAATACATTAACTTCCATGGAGGTTATAAGTGAATATAGAACAGAAAAATTACAACAAGACAGATAATAAGTAGTACTTGAAAACTAAAACTTCATTTTATTGCAGCGGAAATTAAACATGTTTGTTACATCATAAAACCATAAATCAGAGTCAAGTACAATATCCATCTTCATAAAACAAAATACATAACCCCATTACACAAATAGCCATTAAAGAAGATAACAAGCTGGACTTTACTTCAACGGTCCAAGCTTTCCAAGAGAGATAAAGCAATCCAATCAAACTCCACTAGAGCGGGGCCCAACCTGAGGACCTGGAGGGGGAAAAGGATAGGAATGGAGGGGGTCAGACATAAAGTCTGGCGAGTATGATAATTCTAACAATACTATTATCAAAATAACTAGACTAAGGCATAAGATGGAAGACAAGTAAATGTCTATGAACTATTAGGTAAGGAAGAGCAGATAAAGATAACGTTTAAGATAACGTTAAAGAAAGCGTTAAAGGTACACCTAATTACTAACGAATAATTACTACACTGCACCTCACATTACTACGCTGCACCGCACATTACTACACTGCACCGCACCAGTCACCCTAAAGGTTGATCCCACTTGCTTCACACAGAAACTATATAAATAGCCTTGCGTACCCCTAGCTGACTACATAGGTGTCATCTACCCCTATCTCCACTAGGTGTACCCCACTACCCACTTTCGATCGGCTCCCTACTCGTAGATACCCGTGCTGGCCCCACAGTGGGTTGTATCACTCCCCTAAAGTGGCAACCCGATACAATTGGAGAATGCATGGCTTATACCTACACGATGCAACAACGTCTTACCTACCAGCCTGGGTCCACACACGCATATGAAACCCGTTGGACTTGCGTTGCCACCGCTCCCCGTTTTGGCCTCTTATAGTCAAGCCCAGTATGCGTGTCCCGTCCTCGACTTGGGTCGAGCCCACAAGATACGTTTGGGATACTGGTTGAAATGGGCCCCCACAAGCTACCCACCTAAGCTTGTCCACTAGTACATCCCACTTAACCCTATTAGTCATGTTCATTTACATGTGTGTTTGGTTAAGTCTTACTAATCGTATTTCACATGCCACTAAGGGCACCCACTAGATTCCTCATGCCACCCAAGGCACCTACTTAACCCCCATGTCCCACCTTACATGTTTATCTGGTTAAGTATTTCTTAATTCATTCAGGCCATAACCTCATAAAGACCTCTCACATTAGACTGGCATTTATGGCAGCTGGATTTGCCGGGCGGGTCCGGGCAGTCTTACACCATAAAAGAGTCTAACCTTGTGTCTTTACAACTGTTATGCTTTAGTTTAGGCCTAGGACCTCTCACAATGGGCTGCCATTTGTGACCACTGGATTTGCCGGGCGGGTCCGGGCAGGTTTATGTCACAAACGAGTCCAACCTCGTGTCCTAAGCATTGATTATCACTTATAATCTTTTACCCCAGTTTTAATAATTCCCTATTCAAATTATTAATTAAGTCCACTTTTAATGATGCCCATAATTGACTCAATTATGGTCATCCACTCATGGCATGCAAAATCATATCAATTGCATCCCAACTTCTTTATATTAATCCTTAATATTACCCCTACCCCACGTTTATACGTTCGCTTATTCAACGCAGAATATACGTTAGACTCGAATAGTCTAACTCATAGCACAAAAATAAATTATCACAACATATAGACAATTAAAATGAATCTAATCATAATAGGGGTGAAACTTGCATAAACTACACATGTTAAGGATCTAAATGTGTCAACTTGTTAAATGTCACAATTTACATGATATGATCATAACCCAAATTTATGTATAAACTTGCATATGGGGTTTTAGGCGACATAATGATGGTGTGAACTAGCATAGAATTTCACATATGTCATAGCATAATTCTAGGTGTCATAATTCTAGATCAAAATAGATGTCATGGCATATGTTCATAACCTCAACCAAAACTTTCATATGTGACTTGTCATATAGATCAACATAACCCAAATAATATCAACATCATGATTTGATTAACATGAACTAGTTAGCATAGATAGTAACATCATGGCTTTTTAACATGTATGATTCATCACAACTTAGCATAGAAACTATCAACATACATAACATCATCATAGCATGATTTACAACATATAGGATATCATCACCACATAGCATAGGATTTATAACATACATGATAGCATAAGATTTACAACAACATATATGACAATTCACATCATCTACTCATAATCCATTCATGACTTAACCTAATTAAAATAATAATAATCTTGTTAAGATCATCATACTCACTATTTAGAGAAGAAAAGAGAGTCTTGATTTGCTTTAGAGTTGAGTAGAATTAGGTTTTGATTAGCTTTTCTTCCTTCTTAGTTGGCGGCGGCTAGACCGAGTTCCATGGCGGCGGTATGACGGTAGCTATTCTATTTTTCTTATGAATTAAGGTGAGAGACTACCTAGGTATTTATAGAGTTTAGGGTTTATTTAGACCGTCAGATCAACTCAGAACTAACCTGAACCGTTTAATTTGCCAACTCAGCCCTAAATACACATCAGCAGCTCAGAACTGGGCTCAGTCAAAACCCTAGCCGACTGACCAGGTCGACACCCAGGTCGACACTATAGTCGACCTGGGGGGGGGGGGGGGGAAGGTCGACATGGTAGTCGACCTGGGAGGGGGGGGAGGTCGACACTAGTGTCGACTCCCCAGTCGACCTGCCTGGGTGGGAATTTTTCCCGCCCAGCCCGCTTCTGCACTTTCTGTTTGAATTTTAATTTTCCTGTGAGCTGTTTTGAATTTTCTGAAACTTCCGATGGCCATAACTTCTTCATACGAAGTCCAATTCACGCAAACTCGGACTCTATTTCAACCAGAATTCTGAGATGAACACAATGGAGCAACCCGTTTCCCACAATTCTCACGTCTGAGATTAGTTATTCTTTAATTTGTGAATATTAATATTAACAGAATTACGGGGTGTTACAGGACTTGCACTAGGTAGGGGCCGGGGCACGCTTTACTGATCTGGATTGCAAGAGATTCAAAGTTGGGGGTGGGTACGGGCGTGTTTCGGCGGAGTCATGAGCATGCATAGGTCCGATTATGTGACACTAAGATGTTGTTACACCTACGAATAGGTCTGTGTTCTATAAGTTGCTGGGCTAGAGACTGATACACTCCACGGTCGAGACTAATACATGATATTAGGGTAATAGGGAGCCGGTCGCATGAGGTAGTAATTAGGGCAGCACCTAATCTTGTTTACATTAGTAATTAGGGTAACACCTAATATTGTTCATGTTATGTAATCAAGGTAACACCTAATCCTAATCCTGCTATTTAATTAGGATAACACCTAATCATGTTTATGTTATGTAATTAGGGTAACACCTAATCTTGTTTCTGTTATGTAATTAGGTAACACCTAACCCTAATATTCTAGTAGAAGTGCAAAATACTCAATTTGCCCGATCTGATTATTATGGTTATCATCATTGTCTTTTTATAAGAACTGCCAGACCTTGTTATCGGTTCATATCAGCTATTGTTCACCTTTAGATAAGTATATACATCTGCCCTTTTATGTTACTAGAACCGATGTTTACCTGTTTTACTTAACTTAGTAAGTCAGGCTGATAATCCCAGTAGCTCACCAAGCTTTATGTCTGAACTATTTCCTTTCTTCCTTTCTCTTTATTTTCCCTTGGCTTACAGGGAGAAAGTGTGTAGCTCATATTTCTTTGTTATCTTTGTCATGATGAATTTCTACAAGTTGGATTACTACTTGTTCTCTTTCCGAGGTTAGCTTGTATCTTTTTGACTATATTTGGTGATAATATTATTTTACTCTGATGTTGTTTTTGACTGAGGTTTTGAGATATGACATTTTGTAATTGTTTGATTAAATGATAGTTTTTCTTCTGCTATAAATTTTTATTATGTCTTGCGAAATCTTAGTCTCTGTGATGTTTTATGTCTTTATACCTACAATGCTCCATACATTCTTAATAAAATCCTCATATGGGTGACATCAAGGATTGTGGGGGTGTTACAAGACACCACTCAAATACACTAACTTACACTGCCTTCTCAACCTACAGCTAAAAACACCTTCCTACGTCATGAATAAACATCCAGAATCATCACTTCAAGCAACACAACCTATTGTGTCACTCCATTATTTTCCTTGTGAATCCAAACACAAGATAATGAGACAATGAACAATTACCGTCACATTACCAATCAAAAATAATTACTTCACTGGAGAATTTTTTTACTATGTGCTGAGCAGGTTGGCTCATATTGAGTTGTCAATGAAAATAATCAATACTGCTATGTCTTACATATTTAAAGCAACTAAACAGAATCAACCGAAAATATACCTCTTTAGGACGGTGGCAGCGATTAACAATTTCATCAGCTGTCAATGGCTTTACATGTTCTCAACAACTGCAGCAGAGAACAAAAAATACAAAACTATTTAAATCACACATTACTACTACAGTATAATATATATTCTCTTATATATAAATAGCCACTCACCGCTTTCTTCCTCTCTCCAATGGAGAGAAGAAAAGGCGATCCTTTAGAAAACAAATCCTTCTGGGTTCAAGCTATATCAAAAATTCCGCGATTACCTCTTTATTTCTGTAAAGCCACAATAAAATGAAGCCGCTTAGGCTTCAAGCGACAAATCATCTTAAATCCCAAGTCTCGCCGTAGTGAATCACATCCGATTGAGCATATGATTTTTTGCATATAGAGATCGATCTATGTGTTTCAAAGCCCTAGAAAGGGACTAATTTTTAGTTCGGATCTAAAGAAGGCATTTTGTTCAATTCGCTAATGATCAAGCCGTCAGAGAAATTGGTGTTTTGGCGAAATCATTTATACTTTCCTTCATATTGATGCTGAAATAATCATATTCTAACAACCGATCAAATTATGAAATTGTCGACATCTCAAATTCGATTACAAACGGGTACGAATTCTAAAATCAATCTCACCTTGTTCTATTTGGGGTTACTACTTTTGTAAGTCAGAAAGTTTCAGATGTTTATATTTTTGGGCTTTTCTATTTAATGGCAAATTTGTTTCTACTGCTTAAATTATGCTGACTGGATGTCAGTTCTTACATTAGCCGATTTACATCTTAGGCTGGATGCATACAAAACTACAAGTTTATGATGAGTGAGAGTTTTGTACAATTCTTTGATCTGTTAGAAATTTTCAAAACCAATGTTTGGGGGAGGGGAGGGGGCAGGGGTTTGTTTTTGAAGAGGGAAGAAAGAAGAAAGAAGAAATGGAAAAAGCTCTTTGTCCCACATCATGAAATAGACAAAGGCTTGCCTCTATATATGTAAAGGCATGATGTATTATATCAAAAGAAAGAAGAGAAGGGAGAGATAAGACAATAGCATGAACTTGACATAGATATTAATATTTAAAGGTCAAAAGATGGGCCTTGGGGCTCTTAGGGTCTCGTGATCAGTTAGGCCTCAGAATGCCGATGGGCTTGCTGCGCTACGGACCGTTGTAATTTTGGGTTAGGCGAGCAGATTTGTAATGCTTTAGAACCGTTGCAAACAAACAGACGCGTCTCTTCTTTGAAATGTTGCAAAACTGAAAGGGTACTTCTACTAAAATTCGAATAGAAATCACTGTTGCAAACGGTAGTGATTGTTCGTGAATGGACATCCCTCCATTGGCTATAAATACCAATGCCAGAAAACCGTTAAAATGACTTCAAAATCATCATCTTCTTCTTCTTCCTCAAATCTGTGACGCCATTAAAGTGTTTCAAACGCTGTAAATTTGTGATGCCTGCAAGGTGTTGCAAAATTCAGAATTGTTACAGATTTGATCTTCTTCTCCTCTTCTTTTTCTTTGATTCTTTCATCACCAGAAATTATAATCTAGAGTGTTCTTGGTCGGATTAAAGCCGTACAAACTTTGAATCCGATTTCTCTTTTTCAAGGCTTCATTGAATGCTGATGTCAATAGTTTGTTAACCTGTTTTTACCTGGTGGGTTGAACTATTCTGAAAGTATTTTCTTCGCAAATCCTTGAAGTCAAAAGTATAGCAATTCATTCTCCTCCAAAAGCGTCTCAAACCACAAAATTCCCAACATGATCTACTGAATCGTTTAGTCACCCATTACTTATGTGGATTATATAATCAATTCTATTGCCTCGGCTGTTTGTACTTTTTCTTCTCAAATCGTGTGTACCAATTAATGATTTCGACAAGCAAGGTTCAGAAGTGTTTTCAGACGGTGGATTGTGTTCTTATATGGGGTATTTTGCAATTTCCATTTTGAAATTACTGTCTAGTTTGTGCTATCAAGGATATTCAGTTAAGAATCAATAGTTGATGAGAAGTGATAAATTATTGCTCTAAATGAATATTTGGTTACATGTGTGATCGTGGGTTTCAGTGTTGATGGACTAGTAATCCTGTTTTACGAGAATGTAGGGATATAAAATGATACATGGATGTTTGCACGAATTAACTGTTGGTTAGAGCTTCTACGAGAAGATATATGTGAGAACGTGGATTTTTTGTTTAATGTATCGACAAGTCTCAAGATTGGGGGTTGTTCGATGCATCACCCTCGTTCTGCAGAATTCATATAATGGAGTATTAGGAAAATTTCAGTTTCAGCACTATTGCAGTTGAGAAAGCCATGTCACTAGAGATAAACAATTTATTGGAATTTGATTTGTACCAACGGGTTAGTAACTGCACAAAAACATGGAGTAATTTCTTTTGTGACATGAAGTGCAGTGGGATGCACTTATGGGCTTGGAGTAGGCGACCTCATCATGGGTCTATCTTTGTTTTATTTCATAGCTTATGTTTTGTATTTAGGTTTGTACTTTTTTCTGCTTTTATGCATGTTTGTTCCAGTTTTATTCAGGTTAGTATGCTAACCTATCAACTTTCTGAAAGCTAATCAATGCGTACAAATTTTCAAAAAAAAAATACATTATTGCTGCAACGTAGTGAAATATAATTTGCTAGCGGCAGATTACAAATGACAAATAGATACTCTCATGTAGATGCAAAATTTATATCTACTACATTTTGAGAAGAACACATAGTGAAATGCCAAACATTTGAACCTAAGTTATGTCCATAACCATGTAACTATGTAAATTATGTCCATTTATAAAAAATAGTGCTCTTCCAAAAATAATTCTTTGTGCCAATAACCATGTAAATTACGTCCATTTATAAAAAATATTAATATATAAAAAAGATGGAAGAATCAAAAATCTTCTGTAAATACATGAATATACACTTTTTTGTACTCACATACGAATACATTGCTTCCAAACTTTACAGAGTAGATTTGGACTTCCACGTAATATGAATGTATTTATTAAAGATGAAAGGCTAACAACAATACGGATTTTCAGAACTTCAACAATGTTGACATCCCATATGTTGTTTGTGAAATGTTTTTTATAATTATAAGATTACATACACAATATATAGAAGTTTGAGACAATATGTTTTCAACAGAAGAAGATATACGCACCGCATGTTTTTAAAAAAGGATTAAAAGTGGTACACGAGCATAGGAGCATAAATATCCCTCTTGGTGTGGTATTCAGGACTTGACATGTTGAATTCAAACCCAAATAAATAAATAAAGACTTTTAGATCAGTGAGTATAAGCCAACTCATGTGCATGACTGATTTCCTGCTGCAAATCTTGCGTAGTTATCTAAAGTATAGTATATACATGTCATATATTATCCATTCATAGGATGCAGTCTTCTAAAGTAATCATATATTACAGAAATGAAATAAAGAATAGCTAATGGCATCGAAAATTCCTATTGAATGAGCATCAACATCACCAAGTACTATTTCTGTTGCACCTAAGATAGACTGAGCGAGTTTAAAGTCAACGTGGCTATATCTTGAGAAAGGGTATTGAAATTTTGGTTCTAAGAAACAAATCAACTCCTAATAAGTTCATTGTTTTAAATAAACCCGCCTCAATACTCTCCTCAAGGTCTGCGTCGAGAAAATAAAAGATAAAACGCCTTGATCTTTATTCCAAAAGGCTTTTTACCTCTAAAGTTTACGCCTCAACAACTTGAGGCATATAAAGTGCATAAATCATATGTCTCGCATGCCTCAAACAGTTGAGGCATATGACTTAAAAACCTTTTAATCTTTAGCTGCAGATATTGACACAGATAAATGTCATTAAACTTTAATTATTTAATGGAAATTGAAAAAAAAAACAAAATTTAAGAAAATAAAAATGAGTATTTTTTACTTTTCAATTTCAATATTGACATGATCAAGTAAGATTGTTTATGAAATAATATTCATGGGCAATGTAATGAATTTTCGCGTTGTTATTTAAAGAAAGTTTTTCAATAAACTTTGTTAAATCTCGAATAAATTTTGCAAATCGATTTGAATTGATCAAACGGATCGAAATTAGAGTTTGATGTAATCTTCAAATATTTTTTAGAGATGAAAATATGAATCATATGAGTTTCGATTATTTATTTTTAATCCATAATAAAAATACATACTCGGTAAAAGTCGGGTCTTAAATTATTTGGTTTTCATTTTGTAGTGGTTAATTTAAAGTGTTAGAATTTCTTTATTTGTTTTGCATTTTATTTTTTAACTGAAAACCTTACGCCTCAACGTTTTGAGGCTTACGCCTTGCCACGTAGACCGAAAATGCCTCGTGTACGCCTTTTGCGTTTTAAAAACTTTGAATAAGTTGTCTGGTTTTATATGGGAAATCTATAGATAAATTTTGATCCCACTTTTCTATATTGGATAATGCTCCTGCGGTAAACATTAATGTTTTTTGAAAATCAATCATGCATGCCATGCTATATGAGGATATAAAATATAAAAGAACTAATGTTATTTGTAATCTTTATAAAATAAACATTTTTCATTAATCTTTGGACATCATAAAAGATAATCAAAAAAGAGAATGAATTAATCACTACTTCTACAGCCTTCCAATCTGAAAAAACTTTGAATCCATTTAGTTTTCAATAAATAATAGGACAAATTTTCAAAATAGGTTAATTTTTAAAACATATAGTATTAGCAGAAATAGGCCAGTTTTTGCCACCTCAGCAATGAGGTGGCAAAGATAAAAAAAAAATAACCGGGGCACACTTGACAAGTGCGCCCCTTATAAATAACAAGGACACACTTGACAAGTGCGCCCATTAATATTTCGACCTGCTGCATTACAGCAGCAGCTCTCCTTCTTTACACTTGTTTCGCAGCTACTACACAATTGTTTCACAGCGGTTTTTCAATGTAAATTGAATCAACTTCAAACATACGCCAGCCCAAATAAAGCATAAACACATATATGAATCAAATTCAAACATAAATATGTAAAAACAACGTTAATATTCGATTACAAACATAAACATAAGTCTAAATAAAATTCGATTACAAACATAAACACGAACCCAAATAAAATTCGATCCCAAATCCAAAGTGCACATGGTTCGCTTACAAACATACGCTAATACAACACCTATAAAAACGTTAATGTCAAAGTTTAATCTTGAGTAGGACGAGGTTGAGAAGGTCCTACCGCCTGCAATTGAGCTGGATCTTATTGAGGTAGAGCTGGAGAAGGATCATGTCTTCTTTTAGTTCTTTGCTCTCCTGGACGTTCCAGTCTACATCTAAAGAGTAACGTGTCAATGAGTTTCTTCAAGCCAATACATCGTGGTTAGACATCGGGCTCCGGTACTCGACCACGTCCAATATCCTCCAATCCTCTACCAACCGTCTCTAGCACATCGACCTGCAAATTGTGTTAATTATAATCACATATCAGAAGATTTAAGTCAGCAAAGTAAAACAGTAAAGAAAAGAAAAAGACGTACGACATCTCGCTCAAGCGGTGCATGAGCGGTGTATGCTCGTTCGTGAGGAGCCTGATCCGCGACAATGAATCTTCGGGTGATCGACCAATACCAACTCATGTATGCTGAAATATGGTGCTAGGATTTTCTTGACGAAGGATACGGTTATGCCTATCGTACCATTGAATGACAGCAAAATTCAAATTTGGCTTCGGTTCGCAAGGCTGAGGGATGTGTTGGTGAAGACCAAATTGTCGAATCACTCGATTTGGATAATACATCTCAACAGTTCGCATGCATATGATCGGTGTCTTGCAAAGACAACTAGGCATGCCGCTTAGACATATCTGAGGCAGATCAACTAGCACATCCTGTGTGTAGGGATTCCATATAATAGCCTCATCTGTTAGCATGTCAAGCTAGTCACGGTAGTAAGTGGTAACTTGCTTTGGAGACTCAATCCAACTCCTATTTCCAAACCACCTGCGATATAAAGTATGTAAATGTAAATAATAATATAGCATAAGCATAAGTATCATTATTGAACATCATGTAAATGTACATAAACTACCTTGCACTATAAGGTAATGACCTATCGATCTATGCAGATAAAGTTATGTTTGGACGACCGATAGGAAGATGTGTCCATGACCAAAGCTGTAAAATATAAAAAAAAAATATATGATGGGATTGCATATTACAAGTGGCCATTAACAATTATACATACTAATATTTACATGTAGAAGAGAAAGACAATAGGTTATGGATTTGGAGTTACCGAGCGCAGCATTTGTTAATTCAGTGTATAATGTTGTCGATATCGCACTACCCCAATAATATCGTGCACAATCATCCAAATTTCTCACATATAATAGCCAAAAAAGATTTAGTCATCCTTTAGAATGACCGGAACATAAATGACAAGATATCAAGTGCAGAATGGGGGCTCTTGCATGATGTTCAACTTGCTCGTCTGACGCATCCTCTGATGGATCATTTCTAGACATACTTCAAAGCCAAGTCAACTTAATTGTTGCGCCTCTTATCTCATTTCGATTTGGGACTACGCCTAAACACTCATAACAAATATCTTCATAATTACTGAGATGTGTAGCAGTAATATGATTTCCTTCCACTGTAACACCCAAAAGACAACTAACATCTTGCAACGTGATAGTAATTTCACCAGTGGGAAGATGGAAGGTGGAAGTCTCCGGTCTCCACCGATCTACCAATGAAGTAATAAGTGCATGGTCTATCTTAAAAAACCCCAATCTAGATATTTCTCTAAATCCAGCTCTTTGTAGCGCAAGTTGAACTCTAGGTCTGTTTGAAGTAATCAACGCTAACTTGCTAGAATGATCTTGACAATCAATTGGCTCGTCGCTCTGCAAAATTCAAAACGAAATGAAAGTAATTAGCTAGTGCATGAGAAATGAAAAAACTATTGAAATTTTCCATTTGGATTTTTGAAATACCTCCATCAAGTCGATATTATTGCTTCTATGCTCATTTTGAAGATACAAGACACTTGCATCCACTGGACCGGGTGCTAACTCTACAAGCAAATCACCAAATTATCTAGAGTAAATCAGGTAATGAACAAGTAATAAACTAGAGTAAATTACATAACAATTAATGAATTAGGGTTAATCAAGTAATGAACAAGTAATGAACTAGAGTAAATCACATATACAAGTAATGAATTAGGGTTAATCAAGTAATGAACAAGTAATTATCTAGGGTTAATCAAGTAATGAACTAGAGTAAATCACATATACAAGTAATGAATTAGGGTTAATCAAGTAATGAACAAGTAATTATCTAGGGTTAATCGAGTAATGAACTAGAGTAAATCACATATACAAGTAATCAATTAGTGTTAATCAAGTAATGAACAAGTAATTATCTAGGGTTAATCAAGTAATGAACAAGTAATGAACTAGAGTAAATCACATATACAAGTAATGAATTTGGGTTAATCAAGTAATGAACAAGTAATTATCTAGGGTTAATCAAGTAAATGAATAAGTAATTTACCTCTAACTTCGTGATAGGAGGATGAGCCTTCCATTGTAGAACTAATTTAGTGTAGAAGTAATGAAAAATTCAAGTATTAGAAAGTTTAGAAGAATAGGATTTTGGGTTTTTTAGTTTTAGGAATTTTGGAGAGGAATGGGTGTTTGGAGAAAATGAGGAAAATGGAGAGTTGCTGGGTAGGAATAGCTCTTGGGTTGGGTGCACCTTACAGGTGCGCCCTCGTATATGTACAAGGCCGCACTTGTCAAGTCCCCTTGTACATATACAAGGGCGTACCTGTAAGGTGCGCCCAACCCGAGAGCTATACAAATAGCCTGCTGCTTCACCTGCATCTAACATGTTACAAACCATATCATAAAACTAATCAAATGCAACTCATATGCTTGTAAAATGCAAACATTCACTATTGAAATGCAAATCATTCATACATTCATCAAACTGAAAGTACAAAAAGTTCATTACATTACAAATCATTCGAACAAAATCTCAAAATACATCTCCAATTTTTTTTTTTGACCACATTTGCTTACATCAATCATATAGAACTCATTGACGGACATGTCGATCTTTTGTGCCCTTTTTGACCACATTTGCTGCAAGTATTTTGTTTACTTCCTCCCATTTTATCCATCATACCTTTAATTCTTGTCGAACGCTGATGGCCCGTCTTCCTTTTTGTATGCGGAGGCAATATGGTCGGACCATGATAGACATCCCAATATCTACTTCCGGGAATTGGATGAAAGCTTGGAGCGTAAGTTGCTTTATATTTTTCCACGGAAAACCACGATGAACAAAATTCATAATACGATATATTCACTCCTCCAACGGTTTGAGAACAAGCGGCCATCACATGCAAGCATGGCAATTTTTGCAATAGCGGAATGTTGCAAGTGCAAGTACACACATTATCATGCAAAGTCACGGTAAATGCTTTTCCAAATTGATCATTCACTTGCCATTCGGATTGATTGAATCTAACAATTCCACAATGTCATGCTTGTTTGGATCTTTTGGCTAAATGAGTTTCAACTTTTGGAGTCATTTGCATTTCAAATCCTTCGGCATTGGAACGATGATTCATGAAATAGTCGTTTAAATGGTAAAACGTTCGTGATACTAAAACATTGACCGGCAAAGCACGAGCACCTCGTAGAACTCCATTAAAACTTTCAGATACATTTGTTGTCATCATCATAAATCGTCCACCTTTATCCTTGCATAAAGCCCAATTTTCCTCTGCACCGCGTAAGCTCTTTTCTAACCAAGCATGCGCATCCGGCGAAATGGTTCTCAAGTGGCCTCTTAACTCTTTGTATTGCAACTCATCGGTAGCACTAGCACATGAATAAAATAAGTCTACCAAGTTTTTTTGAGTAAATCCGACAACTTGGAAGTTTGCTTTGAGATCCTAGCACAAAAGCGGTGATAGTGCTCTTGAGGCCAATTTTCTAATGCTCCCGGGATGCCTTTCATTCGATCGGATATAAAAGTCAAACATCAATTGCGAACACTATGTATGAGATAGTACATGCATCTAAGAAACCATTCCCAATTGTCTTTTGATTCGGAGTGTCTACAATTGCATATGCTAATGGAAATATACCATCATTTGCATCAACTCCAGTCGCGACTAGCAACCTACCTTGGTGTTTGCAGTATAGGTGTGTGCCATCAATGCAAATCAAATTAACGGTCGACAGTGCGCAAAACCATCAATAGAAGCACCGAATGCCCAAAATGCACTTTTGAAACAAACTTTGTCATTCGTAAGTCTTTCGTTTTCAATCTTAAATACGGTTCCCGGATTATGTTTTTCAATAATAGCCAAATATTGTGGCAGCTCAGCATATGATGTTTCCCAATCTCCAAAAACTGTCTCAAGTGCTTTCCGCAATGCTCTATACGCCTTGAAGTATCTTATTTTGATGAAAAAAGTTTCCGACATTAAAACTTGAATCGCAGAAGGAGTGGTATTCAAATCCGATTTCACAAAAGGAAGTATTTTGTTAGCAACAATTCTACTTGTCGCTTGCTTGTGATTAGAATTGATGACTGGATTAACACAAGAGTGATTGCCTTTATATTTTCTAAATTCCCACCTTCCCATCAATGATTTTTTTGGGACAATAGCATGTATTATCAACTTGCAATTGTTATCAATATTACAAATTGCAGTGTATTGTTTTTGCGGGATTTTAAAAGTTTAAAAGAGACAGAATTCTTTATAGACCACTCACTAAGCTGTTGAATAAGCATTTCCTTCGTTTGAAACTGCATTCCCACATGAAAGCCCGAATCAACACGATCTGTAGTAAATGCGTCTCTAATAGGAGCTACATTTTGAATCAACGATGCTGCCATAATTTGTGCACTACATAAATCGTCTGTCAAAGGCATCTCAAATTCCATTTCTTCGTTGTTATCATCTTCATCTTTTTGCACCGACGATGCTTCATTATTTTCGTTTTCATTCACATTACCAATTACAAACTCAAGCGGATCATTGTTAGCTTCCATATTTTCTATACATGCCATATCATTATCCATTGATGCAATTTGCATGCTATCAATACGTGGTGAGCTATAACCTACACCATCATTTGCTGGTCTAGAGCTTGAACCACCCGCATGCACCGTATAACTGTTAAAAAAAGTATGAGATCAGAAGACTATGAATTTTAACTACTCAAATGTAAAATTTACAAACTTACTTTGTATTCATGAATGGAGGAAATATTGGACTTGGATTGCTTTGATGAGAACAACTCGGAATAGTTCCAATAATTTGAGTATAATGTTGGTTTAAATTAGTATCAGTTACCTCTTCATAATGTCTCAGCTCCTCTTTTATTACGAATAACTCTATAACTTTCATACTAACCAAAAACATTGCATCGACATCAACATCATTATTTACATCAATAGCAGAAGATCCAGAGTCCGTCACCCACTTGCTTACTAATCATACATCGTACTTTTGTGAATCAATTTTTGTAACCCTATACATCGTTTCCTTTAATTCATGGTAGGAGCAAAATATTTTGACCGTTGAACCTTTCTGTTTTCCACCGACATATTATTTTATTTTAAGTTCAACTTCCCATCAAAATAGCAAATAATAGGGATGAAATCCGACATAGTCTACAATGAAAAATTTGTAAGGCATAAGGATAATTAATTGTTAAACAAATATATGTACCATAAGAAAGCAAAAAAAAAAAAAAACCTAGGGTTTGAATGAACTTGACAAACATAAGAATTTGAGATAGGGTTTGAGTTTAAACTAAATCAATACCTTCAAATTGATGTGTAATAGCTGATAGATGTTGCCCAATCAATAACCCTTGTTTATTTTGATATTTTTTGAAGATTTTAGTGTTTTTTGGAGACAGTGGAAGAATGGAACGAATCGGTACTTTTTTACCCGAAATAGTAAAAAGCAGAATGACAGAGAGTAGTAGGGAGTAGCAGGAAGTAGGTAGGGCTTGGGTTAAAATTATAACAGGCGCACTTGTGAAGTGCGCCTGTTATATTTATAAGGGGTGCACTTGTCAAGTGTGCCCCCGGTTATTTTTTTTAATCTTTACCACCTCATTGCTGAGGTGGCAAAAACTGACATATTTTTGCTAATAGTTTATAACTGGGCTATTTCTGCTATTTGTTTTAAAAATTAGCTTATTTTGAAAAAAATTCCTAAATAATATTAAATATATAAATCATTGCATTATCTTTATTAATTTTGGAAATAAATGTATATAAGGCAACTTATTTTAGTTAAAATATCTATGCTTAAAATCTCCACATAGTTTATATTATAATAATGTAAGATTCTTAAAAGCTAACATGCAAGTACCGTAAATGTAACACCCCGCATTTTTAATGAAATTAAAAATGTGGAAATATGTATATATATTATATACATAGATATATTTAAGAGAAAAATTAAATAATGACAATAAATATTTCATGTAATAAGTTCATGCAGTGAAATGAAGGAAACAAATTAAGTGCAATACACGAAATGCGAAGAAACGCATGCGAACAATTAAATAGAAAAAAAAGTAAAAATTTGAAGAGCTTCAGGAATTTGGTTATGAAATTAGCGTCATTGCGTTCGTGGCGATTTTCTAGTCAATTTAGACCTATGGTTTGCAGAAAATCGATTTAGGATGTAAAAGATGTCTTTAAATTAAATATTGCAGAAAAATGAAAAAGAGGAATGAAAAAAGAATAATGCTTAGCATTGATCTAAGGTTTATAAGCAAAAGACTTAGTAGTTCATTTGGTTAGAACATGTGACTTGCATACAAGAGGTACAGAGTTCAGTCCTCGCCAGAGCCATATTTTTGTTTTAGGGGAATGGCTAAAAAGTGGCTTAGTTTGAACGCAGTTCAAAAAGTGGTTTAGTGTGAAAATGGTTAATTGGGAAGATAGCTAAAAAGAAATATATATATATATATATATATATATATATATATGACGTGTAGGTGTCAACAGCCTGCTGATGCGCATCATGTGGCACACGTGGCGCATTTTTGTTGGTCAAGGATTGTTTTTTCGAACGTGGCTTTTTCTGGTTGGTTGGGTGACGATTTTTCTTGTATTAGGGCTGATGTGGCTTTATTTGATTGGTCTGGTGAGGTGTCTTTGTGTCATGATGATTTCGATGGCTTAAATGAATCATAAGTTGATCTAAAGGCTCAAACTAATCTTATATTCTTATATAAGCACACATAAGCCTAAACCCTAAATCAAAGCTAAATTCATTCATGAGCCTATATGCTGCTGCATCCTAATCTAACCTAGCCTCCACCATAAAAAACCAAATTCAAGATTAAGGATAAATATCAAAGCCTACATCAACGATTTTAGCCTATCAACTTCAGAAATCAGAACCCAGAATTATTCTCTTCTTTAATCCGTTCTCTGTGAGTATAGTTGCTTTCACAAGATAATTAATTAAATTAATTATGATAAGTTGTGATCTGGATTGTATAAATATGTCTGTTGAATCTTATGCTATCAGCCAGTTCTGTTATCATCTGTTTTTATGTCAATTTTGTTATCATATGCAAGTGGATTCATTTCATGATGTTAGTTCATCTATGCAAGTTTGCTCGATCTATGAAAGTTATAAAAGTTTATATGCAAGTCATGTTCATATATGCAAGTTCATATTTTATATGTTTAGATCTATGCAAGTTCCTATTTTATATGTTTAGATCTGTGTGCAGGTTTATTTTCTATGCAAGTTATTGTTTATGCAAGTTTAGGTCCGTGCAAATTATGATCATTTAGACCTATGCAAGTTTATGATCTATGCTAGTCTATTTTCATATGCTAGTTAGATCCATTTTATAAGTTATGCAAGCTTATATGCAAGTTATGTTCATCTATGCAAGTTTGCTCGATATATCCAAGTTATGAAAGTTTATATGAAAGTCATGTTCATATATGCAAGTTCATATTTTATATGTTTGGATCTATCAAATTCATATTTTATATGTTTAGATCTATGCAAATTCCTATTTTATATATTTAGATCTATGCAAGTTTATTTTCTATGCAAGTTATGATGTATGTTTATGCAAGATATGATCTATGTTTATATGCAAGTTATGATCTATGTTTATATGGAAGTTATAATCTATGCAAGTTTATGCTAATATGTTTAGATCCATGCCAGTTCATATGTTTAGATCTATGCCAGTTCACATTCATATGTTAATTCGATCTATCTTATATTCTAGTTCATGATTATATGCTTAATTAGATCTATATTGTTCCATGCCAAGTCTATGTTACACATACTTAGTTAGATCTATATTGTTTTATGCCAATTTAAATGTTGTATGTCTCTTTCTTTTCCTTTCTCTTATGAGTTTGGCTAATTGCGAGCCTAACTTATTACATGAATTATACGTGCGAACGACGTGGGGACGTTGGGAAAATGTTAAATATTGGATATTGTGAAATTGGCATAAATTGGCTAGAAAACATGTAATTAACTTGAGACATAAATTGGCATAGTTTATTTGCATGGATATTATGGACATAATTTAGATAATAATTATGAACGTAGCTTGAATTGGAAATTATGGACAATTTGAAATAAGAGTTTTAACTCAAATTGGGTTTGAATAAAAGAATGAGTTAATGAACGCCTAAGACACGAGGTTAGACGTTGGTTTGCGGTATAAGACTGCCCATAACCGCCCGGCATATCCAGCAACCGCAAACGGCAGTCTAATGTGAGAGGTCAAAGGCATAAATTAAATGCTTAGACATGAGGTTAAGTCTGGCTTATGGTGCAAGTCTGCCCGGAACCGCCCGGCATATCCAGCGGCCGCAAGTGATCGACTTAATATGAGAGGTCTGTGCATTAATAACTAATTAATGTTGATCAAAGATGAATATGATACCTAAATGAGTTAGGTGGGTGGGGTTAAGTTAACATGGGTAAGAAGACAACTTAACCAATATTACATGAACAAAGTGGATAGGGTTAAGGCAAGCTTAACCAATAATACATATGGACTGGATATGTGGAAGGGTTAAGTAAATCTTGGGTAGGTGGGTAATATTAGTATATATAGGCCCACAAACTTAACCGTTAAATAAACATGCGTGAATCAGTGGGAAGGTTAAGTGGCGTATGGATAGGCGACACTTAACCTATACAACATGTTAATTAAGAAATTGGGTGAGGTTAGGTTAAATTGAGAACACTTAACCGTTATAACATGTTGGTTAGGAAACCCTAGTAATGGGGACCCATTTCAGCAGTAACCCACATAGATGTATCATGGTACCCGGAACTAGGCAGGGTGGGGCATGATTACTGGGTTGATTATAAGCGGTCAAAATAGCGGCGGGTGGTGCGTCAGTGTCGGTTCCGACGGAGTACGGGCGTGCACGTACTCCGGAGTGGAAAAAGCAGGCACTGGGCATCAGTAGTCTTACACTGTGCGTCTTGAATTGTGTCGGTTGCCATCATAGGGATTGATACACCCCATGATGGGACCAGAATAGGTATCTACAAACAAGCGGGGTCGAATGACACAAGTTATAAATACATACGAGTTAAGGAGTCGATCGATTAAGCGATAAGGGGGTAGTGTGGGGACATCTAGTATTTAGTAGGGGCAAGTAGGCTGTCAAGGATTGTATCGGCTGGATACCTCTTACTAGATGTTACGCCTGAGGACTACCAATTACAAGGATAGGGATCAATTTCTGTGTGTTACTAGTAATGGTGCAGTGTAGTAATTATCCTATAGTGATTAGGAGCGCAAATTAACATTGTCTTATTCATCTTGCTTACCTTGTCATGCCTGTCTGTTTCACAGTCGTTTCTTATTTCCCAGTTTATATCTTATCCTGTTATTTTAATGATTATATTGTTAAAGTTACTGGACTCGCTAGACTCTATGTCTGACTCTCTTTGTTTTCGCCTCTTTTCTTCCATTTCCCCCCTCCAGGTTCTCAGGGAGGAAATACTCAAGTTTGATTCGGATTTCTCTCTACTTGAAGTGTTAGAAGTTCATGAAGTATTGCTTGGCTTTGATTCTACCTATTTATGGCATTTTTGTTGGGGAGTATGGCTTTAAAATTTTGTACTCTGAAGGCTTTTGTGCAAGACTGATATTATGTACTTGGTTTTGGTATTTGAAGATGTAACCAAACTTATTTTTGTTTCCGTTACAATAAAGTTATAAAATTTTCAAGTACTACTTTATGTATCTGTCTTGTAATATTCTGTTCTGTTTACTCATAATGCTCCACGGAAACTTAATGCATTTCCTTTGTGAGTGACATTAACGGACGTGGGGTGTTACACTTGGTATCAGAGCTGAAGTTACCAGATTAGATAAAAGTTGTTGAAAACTATTTTCAAAAAGGTTTTAAAACGAAGTATATTCAAAAGGAAAGTTTATTTTGAAAAACATAATCCCCAAAAGCCATATATCTTTCTTCCGATTATTTGTTTCGAGATCCTTCCACTTTCCCTTTTGAATCTCTTCCTCCGCGCATAGATGCTTTTTCTAAGATGTGAAAGGACTTCCGTGCGATGGGCGGAAAACCGCTTCATGGGACTGAGATGTTTGTCGAGGCTAGAAGTTGGCTCAACGAAGTGGAGGACTTGTTGGTACCTTTGAGATGGACAATAGGAGGAAGGTTCAACTAGTTGCTTGGTTAATGAAGGATGAAGCTTCATTTTGGTGGGAGGTCACGAATGGAGAACGTGCAGGGGAGACATGGATAGGACACAGGATAAGAAAGTGGATCCAAAGAAAGGCGGTAAGGATAACAAAGGCCAAGAGAAAAAGGAAGTACCACAATTGTGAAATACCTGGCCACTTAAAGAAAGACGTTAGAAAGAAGAAGAAGACTAGTTGTTATCATTAAGGAGTGTAATGACCCGAAAATTGGCGATCTTGATTATCCGATATACAACACATATCGAACATCAAGAGTCAAAAAATACCGGACGGTTAATGAAAGAATTTAGAGGGTGAGGATAGATAAGATAGAAACTTAGAATAGAAGAAGACGAAGAACAAAACATCAGAGTAACACGAACCTCACAGTGGAACGAATAACATATAATATATATAACATAACTTGAAATATACATCTGTACTTGAATATACATGATTATCAAAGTACAACACTTATAACACAGCGGAAATAAACTATAGCTATGTGATCCTGAAGCCTCCTGCTCCAGCTCTTCAAGTATCTGTAAATCCCGACTACTTGACTGCCCGTACAAAATTGGGCATCCAAGAGTTTAGGGAAAACAAACAAAATAAACTCCTGGTCAGTCATGGGACTGGTATGACTAAAACAGTTTAAAACTGTAACGACCCGTAATTTCAGCCATTGAATTCTGAATATTTAAATTGGTTTAAATATTTTATTTGAATTATATATAGGAAATCATAATGAATTTATTTATAAAACGAAGTTTGAACGAATAATTTATAATATAATATAAAACGAGTTCGAAATCGCGCGGCAGTTCGTAATATGGAGTTTGGAACTTCAACTGAGAATACAAGATTCGTTATAAGTCGGATTTCTGTGAAACGAGAAACGTTAGAACCATATTGATGATAATTTTCATATGAAAGAGAAAAATCCAGATTTCGTGTTATAATTTGTTAGTTATGGTCAAATCAAATTTTGAAATAGTCGCTATGGAAATCACTATTTAAATATAGGCCTTTAAAATAGCCATTTTGCAAACGGACTTAGATTTCGACGAAATCAGTTTCATTAGGACCGTAGCGTCAAATTATTGTATGATATTAAAATGCGTTGCAAACCGATGTCGTATGTGACCATGGTAGCCGTAAACGCCCAGTTATTTTCTATAGCGCGTAATTAAATTAAATTAATTTAATAAAGGCTTATTTGAGTGTAACTTGAGCAGACGATCGAATTAGGCCACGAAACCAGTCCCGTTGGGTTTGTATCGTCGATTAGAGTCAGGATAGGTATATAGTTTGTTATTTTTAGAGACAGGCAAATTTGGTGTCCAAAATGGCATTGCGGTGCACGTAAAAATGGCCTACCGGGGAAACAGTTTCAGAATGCGACGAAACTGGTGCTGTTGGGTTCGTATCGATTAATTATTGCTAGATTTCAAAGTTTCAAGTTGTTTCGATTTATCTGGTGATCGTGAAAATTTTAAACATGTGTTTATTTCTGGTTTTATAAAGGAATTTTTTTCAAACGATGTCGGAATTCGACGAAACTTGTCCCATTGGTTTCAGAATACTTTTTTACACCAAGATTAGCTTTTTTATCTGTAAACAGACTGTTCATTCATATGATTATTCGTTCATTTCCAATCAAAGGTGATGGCCTCTGTTCCCGTTCAAAACAGCGTGT
This sequence comes from Allium sativum, assembly GCA_030737875.1. Lineage (NCBI taxonomy): Eukaryota > Viridiplantae > Streptophyta > Magnoliopsida > Asparagales > Amaryllidaceae > Allium > Allium sativum. The sequence goes on from CM060915.1 coordinate 652,750,827, forward strand.
CCTTCAAGCTTTACACTGGTGCTTGCCAAGTAAATAACAACCGTGACTGGCAAGTTTTTAAAGACCATGATCTCCAAGCTATCAAAACCCGTGACTCCCAAGCCGTGCTTTCCACGCTATTGTTTGCCGTGCCTGTCAAGCTGTTTCTCGTAACCGTGAGTATCAAGTTGTTTATATCCGTGTTTCCCAATCTATTGCCCTTATAAATACCGTTCTCTAGTCCACAATTCATTTTCTCATATCCAAAAATAAAACCGTGACCTTCATCAATTTAAAAAAAATTCGAAGATCCAAAATGATAATTCCTTCAATGGAAAATTTGAAACTTATACCTTTATTTTTCTCACCATTTACTTTTCAAGCTGGCACTAGTATTTTTGGTGTGATCCATTTTCGTGAGTGCTGAGTTGTGAACAGAAATTCAAGGTTGAGGATTGTATTTGAGGCTCAGGTGAAAAGCTTGGATTTTTGTTGTAAAAGCGTTCGCTGCCATCTAAAGCGCGTGGGTGAGTCTCGGACGTGAGGTAGGGAATAAGCATGGAGGAGGAACTCTTGAAAATGGTGGATGGATTATACACTGCAATAAGGAGCAATTTTGGGGGGAGGGGGGATTTCTAGGAGGTTTAGTTCGTTGTTTCTCTTTGGGTTCACGAGGACCCATGTTGTGTTTACCAATGGATACGCTAGTGCGATGAACAGTGGAGAAGGAGAGTAACGTGATCGGTGGTTTTCCGGTTAGAACCTCTGTAGCAAGTGGCGAACGATATCTTGGTGGGTACCACGAGTTAGTGGAGGAGGAATGGATGGGGAGTGTGGAAGTGGTGAAGGGCCTGTAGCGAAACTTGAATAACAGAAGAGGAGAAAGGTTAGTGAAGGTAATTATTTAATAATGGTGCGTACGGTTTAAGGGAAAGGAAATGGATATGGTTCTGGGGAGGGGTATGGGCGTTAGTTGTTTTGAAAAGGGGTCATCACCGTGAAAATGGTGAAGCACCGTGGAAAAAAAAGGGGATTGCGAGTACAACTGTGTTTATGGAGAGGATAATGACACAGTGTTGAAGGAAGATGGTAAAGCCGTGAAATTCAATTCAAACGAAAGCAAGGAAAGTAGATGAAAGAAAAGAGTCCATCTTATTGATTCATGTGAATCCAATGAAGTCGGTCACGTGGGAATTGTGGCGACAAGGCCGACTTTGTGGAGCTAATGCCGCGAAGGACAAAGTTATCAGAATTTCATAGAAAAATTAAAAGTCTGTTTCATTTTAAACGAAACCAAAGCAGAATCATCAACTGCGAACCAAGGTGAGTAAACTCACTAACTCTGCCTCGTTTATATTTTTATATAAACGAGTTTTAAATTTATTTTATACTGTGTGATGGTTGCTTGGTTGAATAGTTGATAAAATTGGTTGATAGGATTACATCGTTAAACGATTTTTAGTTCTGTTATTTCATATTGATGTGAAATAATATTGTTGATGTTACTAACACCTGTAGATGCAGGGAAACAGGTTGGAGGGATCCAACTGGATTCCTCAACATTTTATTTACTGTTTTATTTAGTGTGATATATGATTGGTAATTGATAATGTTGTGGTTGAATTACACTGGCCCCATAATTTGGTATTTAATTACCGTAGAATATTTTAGAAGGAGAGAGAAATTTTGAGATTTTAAAAAGGAATTTATTTCGGAAAATAGAAAGTAGATTTCAAATGAATTAAAAATAGAAACTTGTTAAATAAATATATATAAAGTAGTTAGATTCATAAATGATGTTTATAAATAAAGTGAAATATCCATCGTTGGAAAATGTAAAGATATAAATTCAAGTTGAATTTATATAAGCAGAGTGGAATTCGGTGTTGACACCGATGTTTGAAGTGAGATTTAAACACAATAGTTGTAAAAGAGATTTGAGTTGAGAAAAAGATAATTCAAATGGAAATTTGAATAAGAAATCGGTTTTCAAAAGGAAACGATGGGTTTTATTCCAAATTTGGAATATAAAATAAATTGAGATAAATCCAATGAATTAATAAACGAGAAGTGTTAATTGAGTACAGTTCTATAAACAGAGTTTATAAGTGAAATAGAATATGATGGGGTTTTAAAATATACTCGATAACGAAAAGTAGAGCAATAATGATACTTATAAACAAAAATCGAGTTGATTGGAATAAGCGAGTTCAGATCCCTATTAAGGAATGAAACTCAGATTTGAAAATGAATAACAGTTGAAAGCAAATGTTTACGAATGAAATGGTTTTAAAGGTTTTGTAAATTATAAACAGCGATTTTAACGCCGTCATTGTAAATAAATGTGTTAGTAAATCTAAACAGCGATTTTAACGCTGCCGTGATAATAACTGTTTTGTAAATCTAAACAGCGGTCTTAATGCTATGATTATAATACATGTTCTATAATACTACACAGCGATTGTAATGCTGTTGTTAAAAGCAATGTTTTATAAATCAAATATTTGGAAATAGCGATTATAACGCTACTGTTATAATCAATATTTTTCTGTAAAGGAAGTGTGTTCTTAGATCGAATCCGAGAGTCGCGTAAGCGATGTGTTGTTTAAAATTGTGAACTTTGACTATTTCAAAGTTGAGAATGTGGTTCAATTAAGGTCTGAGAGGTAAATATACCCCAACTTGATTGACTTCATGATTGATGGAGGAATGGTTAAGGTTCGATGGTGGAATTTGGTTAAGCAATATGGTTAGCTAATAAATGATTAGTGGGTTGAGTTATAATAATGATGTTTTATAACATCGCGTTAATTTGAAATGTTTTCCCAAATAAAAGGAGGGATATTTTCTACACATAGAAAATGAAATGAATTGCCAACGAGGAATTAAGAGACAAGAATTAGAAATGACAATTTAATAAGAAAAATTAAATTAAAAGGGGCCCAATGTTGTTTGATGCTTGATCAGTAGAAATTTCCAATTGGAAATAGGACCGTTGATTGTATGGATGTTTCTTTGATAGTTAAATCAACGGCTATCAAAGTTTTGATTTATTTTATACCTTCGTTATTAATATGGAGAGACCAGGATCAGATTTAATATCTGAAAACCACTCTGTATTGATATAAGCGTTGTGAATCATCTTATGATGAAAATAATTGAAGACGGAGTTATGCAAGGGCTATCCTGTTACAGGATGGTGCCTTCGGTTTGTCCAGACCCAGGACAACTTGTATGGACAAGTGTCTGACAGAGTATTTCCAAAGGGGTTACGTGCGTTGATTCCTTCAAACGTACGAAGTTGGTGGCATAGAAGGGAAACTTCTTTAGCCTAAAAATCTGAGTATTTTTGCGGGAATCAATTAGTGATTTCCGATGGATCTGACGATGTGGCATTCAAAGTGAATGATGGCCAGATGTTCTGGAAGATAATTCAAACCTCAAGCCTCACAACCGGGAATTGACAAAAATCGGGCAGGCAGCATGGCTATGTGGGTCGCACCCATTAGGATGTATAATCACCTATCTAGATAAATTCCATTTGTTCTTTAATCTATCGATGCTGTCCCTTTCGGGAGACGGTTGCTGATCCCAACCGTTGGTGATATACATTCGATACACTCAAGCGAAATGAGTGGTCGGTCATGTGTGGGCCGGGTTGCAAGACGTTCTTGTTGAACCCAGTGTATTCGTCTCTAGAGATACACTATCGGCAGGTGGTCCCATACCTTGTTATGTTGGAAATCCAATCTCCAATAAGCGCCCTGCGGTTTTGATTTTATATTATATATGGAGCGTGAGATGCAAGCATTCTGCTATATTCTATTTATTTGATGTAGACTTTATTATAATATCACTGGATTTGATATCAAAATATTTTTGGTTATCGTAAGGTAAAAACCATCCGTGTTTATGTGTGGATCGGTCTTACGATTATCATTTCTTTCGAAAGTATTTTGAAAGTTAAACAAATGATTGGAGTTTACTCACACCAGTCCTATGACTGACCCAGAGTTTATTTTGTTTTGTTTTCCCTAAACTCTTGGGTACCCAAATTTGTACGGGCAGTCAAGTAGTCAAGATTGTTCAGATTCACTTGAAGGAGCTTGAAGCAGAAGGCTTCACCAGTTAGCTATAGACTATCATATTTTCCGCTGTGGACTATGTTGTGTCTGGAAACAGGTGTTTATAACTGTTCCAGGGATAACCGTTGTTCTCTGATAATGGTATGTATATAAAGTTACTGATTTGTATTTCAAAAGTTTATGTTATCTAATATATTTTATTTGTTCCGCTGTGAGTTTGTGATATTCGTTTTCTTCTATTCTAATATTTCTTTCTTTCTATTTCTCATCCTCTAACTTCTTTCTAATAATGATTCGTGTTTCTGTGCAATTTGGGTTGGAAGTGTTGTGTTATTAGTCGACTCAAAAGGTACAGAAATTCGGGTCGTTTCATTTGGTATCAGAGCTGCAGGTTGAGTGACAACCTTGGCTCAGTGGTGTAACTCAATAGAGATGGGGTTAGTAACACCCTAGGTTGAGTTTGAGTGTATTTGTATGAGCGCGTACTTGTAGATTTGATATAAAAATAGTTTTATATTGTGTTGACTTGTTTGTTGAGTGAGTTATGAATTCTGGTCGATACAGGAAGTACAACTATATTGATAGGTGTTTCTAAACTCTCGAACAGAACAATTCGACGCAGTATTGATTTAAAATGGGTAAATGAAATAATTTTCCCTAAAGGATATTTTTGATATAAAAGTGATAATTTCTGAAATATTATACTCTCTAGATTTGTTGATTGTTATTACAATCAAATGGAATTATAAAACATTGAAATGATTATATAACCAAGATAAAGTAGAATTAAATTCAAACCAGAATTTGAAATTAAATCCCGGGTGTTTAGAAAATATTTTCTCGAATATTATTAATATAACATTGTTTTGAAGGAATTTTTGAATAAGGATGATTTTGAATGGATTTTGAAAGTGATTAAGCACTGAAATCACTTCGGGGGCGAGAAAATAATTCTGATAATGGGTCGCGACATTATCGGTATTCATTTTCAAGTTTCTGAGTGGTTGATTGCTACCATGAAAATTAATTGATGGGAAATTGGTTTGAAAGGAGCAAGTTATTTCTATAAATTCCAAGTGATTTGAATTTGCAAAAAAAGATTTTAAATATATGTTTATAGTTAAACGATTTCAAACTAATTTGAAGTAAACCTTGGGAATTCAAATTCTGAATTTAATATAAGTTAAATAGATTAAAAAGGTGGAAGTAAAATCGAATGGATAAAATTTAACTAAAGTTTAGTTAAATGGAGCGGGACGACCCTAAAGAAAACAAAATTTGTTCGAAATCCATTGAAATGGAATCTGTTTGAAATTAGATGGAAAACTTGGCCCAATAAATGGTTTATAAGAAAATGATATGAACTGATTATCATTGGACATATATTGAAGCATACAAAATTGTGTGAACCCTTGAAAGTAAATAAACCAGTTTAAACCCAATATGCAAGAAATTTGGGATTGAATACAAAATTTTATTGGATTGGAATTTAATCGAAGTTAAATGGAAATTAGATTGGATAGAGATAATTTCGAATGAAATTAAATGAGAAGAAATGTGAGATTCGAATTATGAATATAAATTCGACCTAGGTATTAACAAGTTGAATATATAATTTGGATGTGGTAAATTAGAATCAAGTTGTGATAAATTTGAACCCAAGTGGGATAAGTAGATTGGTTTTGAAATAGAAATCAAATTTGAGCTATATATTGAAAGCGAACTAGTCTGGAGATTGATTAATGAACTGGAAACTGAAAGTTGAATTGATTTGGAATCGATTGAAGTGGATGTTGAGTCGGCATTGAATGGAAGAAAATACAAGAGATAAAATTATGCCCGACAAAAAGGTACGCGTTTACAATATTACTTGGGTTTGATGATTTTATGAGCCTATGAGGCAAGCCGCTTGGCTTTTTGATTTTCTTTTGGATTGGAGAAGGCCTAGAAAGGCGAGTTGTGGTTGTGCCGATTGAGCCGTGCAGAGGAGATGCAGCCGAAATTTTTCAGAATTTAAAGTGTTAGAAAATTTCAGAATTTTTGAAAATTTTCGTTAGTAAGAATAAATTAATATTTTAATTGAAATAAATTGTCCCAGTTAAACTGAAGTTAAGAAGTCAACAGAAAGGATTTTTGGACTTAGTTAATAGGGTATGTAGCATCTTTTCCTACCTTAGCAATTTCGAGGACGAAATTATTTTAAGGGGGAAGGAATGTAACGACCCGGAATTTTAGCCATTGAATTCTGAATATTTAAATTGGTTTAAATATTTTATTTGAATTATATATAGGAAATTATAACGAATTTATTTATAAAACGAAGTTTGAACGAATAATTTATAATATAATATAAAACGAGTTCGAAATCGCGCGGCAGTTCGTAATATGGAGTTTTGAACTTCAACTGAGAATACAAGATTCGTAATAAGTCGGATTTCTGTGAAATGAGAAACGTTAGAACCATATTGATGATAATTTTCATATGAAAGAGAAAAATCCAGATTTTGTGTTATAATTTGTTAGTTATGGTCAAATCAAATTTTGAAATAGTCGCTATGGAAATCGCTATTTAAATATAGGCCTTTAAAATAGCCGTTTTGCAAACGGACTCAGATTTCGACGAAATCTGTTTCATTAGGACCGTAGCATCAAATTATTGTATGGTATTAAAATGCGTGGCAAACCGATGTCGTATGTGACCACGGTAGCCGTAAACGCCCAGTTATTTTCTATAGCGCGTAATTAAATTAAATTAAATTAATAAAGGGTTATTTGAGTGTAACTTGAGCAGACGATCGAATTAGGCCACGAAACCAGTCCCGTTGGGTTTGTATCGTCGATTAGAGTCAGGATAGGTATATAGTTTGTTATTTTTAGAGACCGGCAAATTTGGTGTCCGAAATGGCATTGCGGTGCACGTAAAAATGGCCTACCGGGGAAACAGTTTCAGAATGCTACGAAACTGGTGCCGTTGGGTTCGTATCGATTAATTATTGCTAGATTTCAAAGTTTCAAGTTGTTTCGATTTATCTGGTGATCGTGAAAAATTTAAACGCGTGTTTATTTCTGGTTTTATAAAGGAATTTTTTCGATGTCGGAATTCGACGAAACTTGTCCCATTGGGTTCAGAATACTTTTTTACACCAAGATTAGCTTTTTTATCAGTAAACAGACTGTTCATTCATATGATTATTCGTTCATTTCCAATAAAGGTGACGGCCACTGTTCCTGTTCAAAACTGCGTGTCCTTCAAGCTTTTCATCGGTGCTTGCCAAGTAAATAACAACCGTGACTGGCAAGTTTTTAAAGACCATGATCTCCAAGCTATCAAAACCCGTGACTCCCAAGCCGTGCTTTCCACGCTATTGTTTGCCGTGCCTGTCAAGCTGTTTCTCGTAACCGTGTGTACCAAGTTATTTATATCCGTGTTCCCCAATCTATTGCCCTTATAAATACCGTTCTCTAGTCCTCAATTCATTTTCTCATACCCAAAAATAAAACCGTGACCTTCATCAATTTAAAAAAAATCAAAGATCCAAAATGATTAATTCCTTCAATGGAAAATTTGAAACTTATACCTTTATTTTTCTCACCATTTACTTTTCAAGATGGCACTAGTATTTTTGGTGTGATCCATTTTCGTGAGTGCTGAGTTGTGAACAGAAATTCAAGGTTGAGGATTGTATTTGAGGCTCAGGTGAGAAGCTTGGATTTTTGTTGTAAAAGGGTTCGCTGCCATCTACAGCGCGTGGGTGAGTCTCGGACGTGAGGTAGGGAATAAGCATAGAGGAGGAACTCTTGAAAATGGTGGATGGATTGTACACTGCAATAAGGAGCGATTTTGGGGGGGATTTCTAGGAGGTTTGGTTCGCTGTTTCTCTTTGGGTTCACGAGGACCCATGTTGTGTTTACCAATGGACACGCTAGTGCGATGAACAGTGGAGAAGGAGAGTAATGTGATCGGTGGTTTTCCAGTGAGAACCTCTGTAGCAAGTGGCGAACGATAACTTAGTGAGTACCGCGTGTTAGTGGAGGAGGAATGGATGGGGAGTGCGGAAGTGGTGAAGGTCCTGTAGCGAAATTTGAATAACAGAAGAGGAGAAAGGTTAGTGAAGGTAATTATTTAATAATGGTGCGTACGGTTTAAGGGAAAGGAAATGGTTCTGGGGAGGGGTATGGGCGTTAATTGTTTTGAAAAGGGGTCATCACCGTGAAAATGGTGAAACACCGTGGAAAAAAAGGGACGATTGCGAGTACAATTGTGTTTATGGAGAGGATAATGACATAGTGTTGAAGGAAGATGGTAAAGCCGTGAAATTCAACTCAAACGAAAGCAAGGAAAGTAGATGAAAGAAAAGAGACCATCTTATTGATTCATGCGAATCCAATGAAGTCGGTCACGTGGGAATTGTGGCGACAAGGCCGACTTTGTGGAGCTAATGCCGCGAAGGACAAAGTTATCAGAATTTCGTAGAAAAATTAAAAGTCTGTTTCATTTTAAACGAAACCAAAGCAGAATCATCAACTGCGAACCAAGGTGAGTAAACTCACTAACTCTGCCTCGTTTATATTTTTATATAAACGAGTTTTAAATTTATTTTATACTGTGTGATGGTTGCTTGGTTGAATAGTTGATAAAATTGGTTGATAGGATTACATCGTTGATCGATTTTTAGTTATGTTATTTCATATTGATGTGAAATAATATTGTTGATGTTACTAACACCTGTGGATTCAAGGAAACAGGTTGGAGGGATCCAACTGGATTCCTCAACATTTTATTTACTGTTTTATTTAGTGTGATATATGATTGGTAATTGATAATGTTGTGGTTGAATTACACTGGCCCCATAATTTGGTATTTAATTACCGTAGAATATTTTAGAAGGAGAGAGAAATTTTGAGATTTTAAAAAGGAATTTATTTCGGAAAATAGAAAGTAGATTTCAAATGAATTAAAAATAGAAACTTGTTAAATAAATATATATAAAGTAGTTAGATTTATAAATGATGTTTATAAATAAAGTGAAATATCCATCGTTGGAAAATGTAAAGATATAAATTCAAGTTGAATTTATATAAGCACAGTGGAATTCGGTGTTGACACCGATGTTTGAAGTAAGATTTAAACGCAGTAGTTGTAAAAGAGATTTGAGTTGAGAAAAAGATAATTCAAATGGAAATTTGAATAAGAAATCGGTTTTCAAAAGGAAACGATGGGTTTTATTCCAAATTTGGAATATAAAATAAATTGAGATAAATCCAATGAATTAATAAACGAGAAGTTTTAATTGAGTACAGTTCTATAAACAGAGTTTATAAGTGAAATAGAATATGATGGGGTTTTAAAATATACTCGATAACGAAAAGTAGAGCAATAATGATACTTATAAACAAAAATCGAGTTGATTGGAATAAGCGAGTTTAGATCCCTATTAAGGAATGAAACTCAGATTTGAAAATGAATAACAGTTGAAAGCAAATGTTTACGAATGAAATGGTTTTAAAGGTTTTGTAAATTATAAACAGCGATTTTAACGACGTCATTGTAAATAAATGTGTTAGTAAATCTAAACAGCGATTTTAACGCTGCCGTGATAATAAGTGTTTTGTAAATCTAAACAGCGGTCTTAATGCTATGGTTACAATACATGTTCTATAATACTACACAGCAATTGTAACGCTGTTGTTAAAAGCAATGTTTTATAAATCAAATATTTGGAAACAGCGTTTATAACGCTACTGTTATAATCAATATTTTTCTGTAAAGGAAGTGTGTTCTTAGATCGAATCCGAGAGTCGTGTAAGCGATGTGTTGTTTAAAATTGTGAGCTTTGACTATTTCAAAGTTGAGAATGTTGTTCAATTCAGGTCTGAGAGGTAAATATACCCCAACTTGATTGACTTCATGATCGATGGAGGAATGGTTAAGGTTCGATGGTGGAATTTGGTTAAGCAATATGGTTAGCTAATAAATGATTAGTGGGTTGAGTTATAATAACGATGTTTTATAACAACGCATTAATTTGAAATGTTTTCTCAAATAAAAGGAGGGATATTTTCTACACATAGAAAATGAAATGAATTGCCAACGAGGAATTAAGAGACAGGAATTGGAAATGATAATTTAATAAGAAAATTTAAATTAAAAGGGGCCCAATGTTGTTTGATGCTTGATCGGTAGAAATTTCCAATTGGAAATAGGACTGTTGATTGTATGGATGTTTCTTTGATAGTTAAATCACCGACTATCAAAGTTTTGATTTATTTTATACCTTTGTTATCAATATGGAGAGACCGGGATCAGATTTAATATCCGAAAACCACTCTGTATTGATATAAGCGTTATGAATCATCTTATGATGAAAATAATTGAAGACGGAGTTATGCAAGGGCTATCCTGTTACAGGATGGTGCCTTCGGTTTGTCTAGACCCAGGATAACTTGTATGGACGAGTGTCTGATAGAGTATTTCCAAAGAGATTACGTACGTTGATTCCTTCAAACGTACGAAGTTGGTGGCATAGAAGGGAAACTTCTTTAGCCTAACAATCTGAGTATTTTTGCGGGAATCAATTAGTATTTCCGATGGATCTGACGATGTGGCATTCAAAGTGAATGATGGCCAGATGTTCTGGAAGATAATTCAAACCTCATGCCTCACAACCGGGAATTGACAAAAATCGGGCAGGCAGCATGGCTATGTGGGTCGCACCCATTAGGATGTATAATCACCTATCTAGAGAAATTCCATTTGTTCTTTAATCTATCGATGTTGTCCCTTTCGGGAGACGGTTTCTGATCCCAACCGTTGGTGATATACATTCGATACACTCAAGCGAAATGAGTGGTCGTACATGTGTGGGCCGGGTTGCAAGACGTTCTTGTTGAACCCAGTGTATTCGTCTCTAGAGATACACTATCGGCAGGTGGTCCCATACCTTGTTATGTTGGAAATCCAATCTCCAATAAGCGCCCTGCGGTTTTTGATTTTATATTATATATAGAGCGTGAGATCCAAGCGTTCCGCTATATTCTATTTATTTGATGTAGACATTATTATAATATCACTGGATTTGATATCAAAATATTTTTGGTTATCGTAAGGTAAAAACCATCCGTGTTTATGTGTGGATCGGTCTTACGATTATCATTTCTTTCGAAAGGATTTTGAAAGTTAAACAAATGATTGGAGTTTACTCACACCAGTCCTATGACTGACCCAGAGTTTATTTTGTTTTGTTTTCCCTAAACTCTTGGGTGCCCAAATTTGTACGGGCAGTCAAGTAGTCGGGATTGTTCAGATTCACTTGAAGGAGCTTGAAGCAGAAGGCTTCACCAGTTAGCTATAGACTATCATATTTTCCGCTGTGGACTATGTTGTATCTGGAAACAGGTGTTTATAACTGTTCCAGGGATAACCGTTGTGCTCTGATAATGGTATGTATATAAAGTTACTGATTTGTATTTCAAAAGTTTATGTTATTTAATATATTTTATTCGTTCCGCTGTGAATTTGTGATCTTCGTTTTCTTCTATTCTAATATTTCTTTCTTTCTATTTCTCATCCTCTAACTTCTTTCTAATAATGATTCATGTTTCTGTGCAATTTGGGTTGGAAGTGTTGTGTTATTAGTCGACTCAAAGGGTACAGAAATTCGGGTCGTTTCAAAAATAGTTTGAGCCATTAAACGATATCTCATAAGACCACGCCGTATAACGAAACGGGTTTTTCCCTTATGAGAATCCAAATTATCTTTATATCAAAAACCTTTTGATATTATAGTAATGTCTATCAACCACAATATAATAATCATCTAGCAGAAACGCTTTCATCTCACGTTCTACATATATGGTATACAATCAAAACCGCAAGCATGTATTGGGTAATGGATTTCCAACTATGACAAGGTATGGAAGCACCTTTCGCTAGTGTACCTCTAGAGAGTAATACACTGGGTTCAACAAGAACATCTTGCAACCCGGCCACACATGATCGACCACTCATTTCTCTTGAGTGTATCGAATGTATATCACCAACGGTTGGGATCAGCAACCGTTTCCCGAATGGGACGGCATCAACAATAGATTTTTTTGAAGTAAATGAAACTCTAGATCAGGTGATTATACAGCCTAATAGGTGCGACCTACATAGCCATGCTGCCTGCCCGATTTTTTTCATTTACCGGTTGATGAGGCTTGAGGTTGCGCTTTATCATCACACCAGATTCACTTCAAATGCCACATTGTCAGATCCATCAAAAATCACTAATTTGACGTCTACAACCATACATTACGTGTCATCAAAAAGAAGTTTCCATCTCCGCTTCCACTCTTGGTACGGTTGAAGAAATCAATGTACATGACCTTTCTGGAAATACTCTGTCAAACATTCATCCATACAAGTCACCCAGGAACAGGATGAACCGAATGCACTATTCAGTACATCCATCTTAGGCACTGTTATCTAAGACTTATATAATAGCCCTTGTACTTTACTCGGTCTTCAATTTTCTTTGGCATATATGATTCGCAATGCTTAAGCCAATATAGAGTGGTTCTTTGGATAATTATCCAACCGGTCTCTCATTATTAAGAACATTAAAATGGTCAAAACTTTGATAGTCCGTGATTTAACTATCAAAGAAAAACACGTTTGCAAACAACGATATTATTTCCAAATGGAAATTCTATCAATCAATCATCAATCATATATATATATATTTCCTTATTTTCTTTGTTTAGAAAATATACGTTAACGCTGGAAAACATTTCCATAACTTATTTACGTATCACTATTATTCTACAACTATCAATCTCTAATTTTAAACTAGTATAAGAACAATTCTCTAAGTACCAATCCCAAAGGTCGTAACCAACATCAGATAGACACTTAGGAAACCATTCAACTTAACAAGTCTCCAGTCAATTTCTGATTTAGCTTAACTCCATTTCTTAAATCCTTATACATGAACATTCCCTTTTCTAATTCATAATTCCAATTTCAATATTTGATTACGTTTCTGATTCTATTTGTAAAACATTTTCAAATCTTCTTTACTTGGATTTAAACAGATGTTCAAATCAACATCGTGACGACAACTCAAACCACTATATATTTACTAAATTCCCTTAACCACTATCACTCTCGAACCTTAACCATTTCTAAATTAAAAACGAAGTCAATCAAGTTGGAGTATAACTTCCTCTCAGACCTTAACTGAACAACATTTCAAATCTCGAAACAGGGTAAGTTCATCCTTTAACTCTTTAACACTTCCTTACGTAACTTCCGGATAAAATTTACGAGTCCAACTCCTTTACAAAATCATTTGATTATAACAGTGGTGTTATAATTTCCTGCTTCTGAAATATAATAACTTTAATCTAACTCTTATTTCCTAACTCGAATAAATCATGAACAACTAAATTTATCAACTCCTATTTGGTTAACTCTTATTCTATAACTCTTATTCGAATAACTCCAATCTAATAACTCTTATTCGATTAACTCTAACTCTATTTAACTCTTACTGGATTAACTCTTATTCCATTAACTCTTCTGATTAATTCCTTTGAATTAACTCCTTTGATTTATTCCTTTTCTATTTGTTTATTTAACAAATAACTGTTCCCTTTTCAATTATATTTATTTAACAAATAAATATTTCTTTTATCTTTTCTATTTATTTAACAAATAAATATTCCTTTTATCTTTTCTATTTATTTAACAAATAAATATTCCTTTTATCTTTTTTTTATTTCCTAAATAAATAAATCCTTTTACTTTTATTTATTCCCTAAATAAATAAATAATCCCTTTTACTCTATTTGTAAATGTTCTACAAATATTTCCTTTTTATCTCTATTCTATTTGTAAATGGTTTACAAATATTTCTCTTTCTATTTGGTTTACACATATCTTCCCTTATCCTTGTTTTACAAATAATTTCCTTTATATTTGTTTTACAAACAATTTCTTTTAATTCCTTTTCACAAATTTTTATTTAACAAATAAATATTTCTTTTTATAAAATCTTTTGATTTTATAAATATTTCCTTTCAATATAACATTTGAAAATCTCCTTTACAACATTCCAATATTTTTCACGGTATTTAAAATACCAAGTGACCCTGATCGATATCGTTCAAACACACATAAACAACCACATATTTTATCTCACATGCATCATATATTACAATATATGAAAAACCGTAAAATAAATGTTAAGGAACCCAGTTGGGTCCCTCCAACCTGTCTCCCTGCATCACAGATGTTAAACAATATCATTAACATCGATTTCATTTTTATATGAAATATTCTGCTAAACAGAATCAACATATTTTTAACGATTTATTTATATATATATAAATATAAATTTCAACTAACTGACTAGTAGTTCAATCAAACAGTCAACATACAGAAATCAATAGATGATTAACAGTTCTGAAAATACGTTATAAAAATATAACTGTTCAGAGTTGGTGAGTTTTACTCACTTTGGCAGTTCATCGTTAAAGAATGATAAACTGTTTGTTTGATTTGAATCAAACAATTTATTTCGCCATAAATTCATACGAGCTCCAATCCACTCCCAGTCAGTTCCATGGTGTAGTCCTCGTCCCTATGATCCCAACGTGACTGACGGTTCGTGATTCCGATTTCATATGAATAAGATGTGTAAATTATAAGTTAATACAATTGTTTCACTTCAAAATTAAACTAAATAAATTAGTTGGGCTTCACCTCATAAGACCCAGCCCATTTGAACAATACCGGCCTGCTTACCATCACAAATCCCACACCCGTTGACCCTCTCTTCCTCCTTCTCATTTACGGTTTCAGGAAACCAATTTCCACCGCCATTAACCAACTTCGCTCTCCCTATCCTCCCCCTTCCGTTCATTGATTCACCAACCATGACCACCGGCGTTCATCTCCTCCTCATTCTCAACATACTCCACCCTACAGAATTTATCTTGAACGCCAATATCAAAACGCGGTTCCAGGCTTCCTTCGCAGTACTGATGTAACGACCCGTGTTTTTGGCCGTCAAATATTTAATTAATTTATTATTTTAAATACTATATTTGGAATATTAATGGATTTTAATTTTGAATTCGTTTATTTAAAACGACGTTTAAACGTTATAATTTATATAATTATAAAACGAACTCGAAATGGCGCGGCAGTTCGTAATATTGGGTTCTGAACTTTAATTGAATATACAGAGTCCGATATAAGTCGGATTTCTGTGAAACGAGAAACGATGAAACCGTGTTGATGATAATTTTCATATGAAAGAGAAAAATCCAGATTTCGTGTTATAATTTGTTATTTATGGCCAAATCAAATTTTGAAATAATCGCTGTGAAAATCCTTATTAAAACATAGGCCTTTAAAATAGCCGTTTTGCAAACGGAATCATATTTCGACGAAACTAGTTTCATTAGAACCGTATCGTTAAATTATTGTACGGTGTTGAATGGTGTGGCAAACCGATGTCGTATGTGGCCACGATAGCAATAAACGCCCGTTCAATTTCTATAGCACGTAATTAATTTAATAAAGGGTTATTTGGGTATAACTTGGACAGACGATCGAATTAGGCCGCGAAACCAATTCCGTTGAGTTCGTAACGTCGATTAGAGTCAGGATAGGTATATAGTTTGTTATTTTTAGTGACTGGCAAATTTGGTGTTCAGAATGGCATTGCGGTGCGCATAAAAATAGCCTACCGGGGAAACAGTCTCAGAATGCGACGAAACTGGTGCCGTTGGGTTCGTATTGAAGAATTATTATAGGATTGTAAGGTTACAAGTTGACTTGATTTATCTGAAGATCGTGGAAAAATTAAACGCGTGTTTATTTCTGGTTTTATAAAGGATTTTTTTTCAAACGAAGTCGGAATTCGACGAAACTTGTCCATTGGGTCAGGAATACATTTTTACACTAAGATTAGCCTTTTTGTCAGTAAACAAAAATCGTTTGTGGTGGTTTCTGTGTGTTACTTCCCGACGAAGTTTCGTAAATAATATATTAATAAATCCACCTCTAAACATGTACATCGCAGACCTCTCACTATACACAGCCTAAATAAATTCAACTCCTACTTCTGCGTCCTACCATGCCTAAACCAGCTGCTTGATCTATCAATGTTATTTTCATATGTAATGTAATTTCCAATCAGGCACAGCTAGCTCTCTGTCTCTTCTATCTTATACTGATTTTTCACACATGCTGATTGAACATTATATTTTTATCTGAGAATTTAATAGGATACCTACCGTATACGTAGCATTATAAAAGTACGTACACAGGCATATCTCTTCAAGTCACAAAGGCATATTTCCTTTCAATCGAAATGAAAACACATACTTTTTCGAAATGAAATATCACTGCTTTAAACAACCAGTCCTACGCCCTATACTGAATACACACAGGTTACCCTATAAAATGTAAAACTGCCGCAGATCTATGCATCTGCACCACATGCCTAAGGAAGTATTAGGATTTGACGTCGTGCATATCGTCTTCTTCTTCGGCTATATATACCTCGTGGTTTCCTTCCATCCCTTGTTTACAGAAACCAAACCAAAATGAAATGATGTCCTTTTAATTTCGTACGTAAGCTTTAAAACATGAAAGAAATTCATTCAAACAGGAAAAAAATCAATAGGCGTGTGTGCGCTGAAGCTTATATGCAACGCACCTTCCGCCTGTACAAGTTTTGGAGGAGATCAACCCATTTTGGTCGTGGGTCCTACAGGTGATTGGAGGGGGTCGGTCAGCGTGGGGGAGCCCGGTTGGCGGTGGACTGGCGCCTACTGCAGTGATGGTCGATGGGGTTTCAAGAGACGGTGGAGAGAAAGTTGGCAGTATATGTTGAGGTCTGTGTGGATGTTCAAATGAAGGATGCGTGGACTCTGGTGTCAACAGGGGTTCAAGGACTAGTTCGTATTCAGAAGAAAAACATAAAGGGTGGTTCTGCAATTCGAAACAAGGAGCAAACAAGGCAGTAACGAAGAGGTCTTCGTGGATTTGGGTGACAGCAAAATGCTTTGTGAATGAGATATGAACATAATGAGGGATTTTTGTGTAGGTTACGGGATTGGAAGCCTGGACAGTGAAGAATCAGGGATCGGACTATGTACTACTGATAACTGTCTTCAGGATTGGACTAAACCAACTACGTTGGAATCATGGCAACAAACACTACGTGAATGAAACCGATCTGGACAAGGCTAG
The DNA here is from genome assembly GCA_030737875.1 of Allium sativum. Taxonomy (NCBI): domain Eukaryota; kingdom Viridiplantae; phylum Streptophyta; class Magnoliopsida; order Asparagales; family Amaryllidaceae; genus Allium; species Allium sativum. The sequence goes on from CM060915.1 coordinate 652,768,140, forward strand.
AGACAGGGGATTTTATTGTTTAATTAAAAGCTCGTTTAATTTAATCAGAACCAAATCGCCAAATGGAATCAAGGTGAGTTAAACTCACTCAGTTTTCCCATTTATATTTTTTATAAATTGGTTTTATTTTTTATGTGCCCTGTTTGCCAATGGTTAACTGATTGTTCGCTGATTTAACTGATGGAATTAAACCGTCGTTTAATTTCAGTGAAATACCAAATCGTTATTCTAACGATTAGTTCCAATAAAGGTAACTTACCTTGTTGGTCACGTTTATAAAATAAACGTGTTTAATGGGTTGAGTTGTTTGAATTACTTGTGGTTGGATTAAATGGTTGTTATTATCAGTTAAATGGTTGAATAATCTGATTTGAGATAACCATTTGTATACAGGGAAGAACAAGTTGGAGGAATCCAACCGGATTCCTCAAATATATTATTTATTTCATATTATCAACATATGAACTGTCCTATTTGGGGCGATTGATTTGATTGTTGATTATTGACTGAATATTCAACATCTGTCTAGTTAAAACTAATGGACGGTATTGGTTGAGTGTCTGGCAACATATGGCCTATAAATTTTATTTTTACAGCTGGAAATGGATTTGAAACATATTATTTTAAATAAAAGTTTGTAGAAAGGGAAAATAAATAAATGGTTTATTTAAGATTTGATTTATTTTTAATCAATTTTATAAAGGCAACTCTGATGATTAATCAGATTGGTAAGTATGAGAATGAGAAATAAATTGAATGGTATGGTCTAATTTTAATAAGATTTTAAAAGGGAATTACGAACGGGTTTTATATTTCAAAACCCAAATTTGTATAACAAGTTATAAAAAGGAAATTTAAGCGAAGATAAGGAGGCAGAGTTAAAAGTGATATTACTGGATTAGTGAATTAAGAACTAATGTTATATTCGGGGAAAAGATTTTCAAAAGAAAAGAAGGTTTATGAAAACGTACTTTTGAATAAAATAGTTAAATGGAATTTGCGTTGAGATATTGGTTTTACATTGCAACTCATATCTATTTTTAGATATGAACGTTCTTGATCAAGGTCTGAGAGGTAATTAAAATACCCCAACTTGAACGACATCAGGACTATCTAAGGATAATATTAGTCGGAATGGTAAAAGGGATTAGTGATAATTTATTTCCATTAGTGAAATAATAATGGGAAGGTTGGGTTTTATTCCACAGGAATAAGCACTGGGTACTGTCAAGAAATGAATAAAGGATATTTTGTAAGGTTGTTTATGAATTGTTTCGAAGGTAAAAATAGAGAACGGGATATGATATAGGATTTTACTTAGTATTAAAATGAATTTGGTTAAAGTGTAATCTTATGATAAATAAAGAAGCGAGAAACTATATTTGTAATATCGAAATACTTAAGGGTTTTAAATTTACATTTTTGTTTAATTTAAAAGGCCAAGTGATGCTGAATACTGATCCAGCGAACTCATTGGATTGTCATGATTGAAACACTGTTATTTTGATAGTTAAATCACCGACTATCAAATCTGTCCAATACGATTGTTGGTACGGAAAGACCGGGATCGAATTTATATTTGAAAACCATTCCAACCAACAAATACGTGAAGGCATTAGAAGATGATCAAGATGGAGCGTTGAAGACCGTGGATCTTCATAAACGGAAGAACCACTGGTTGAATTTCTCTGGTTTAGCGGCCGGAGTTATTTCGACAGTGATTCTGTCGTGATTGGAATCTTCGGATTGCAAGGACTTCTCGCTACAAATCTATAGGGTGATTCCTAGGATGTAGTAGGAGGGTACCTTCGGTTCATCTTGTTCTTGGATGACTTGTATGGACGAATGTCTGACAAAGTATTTCCAAAGGAATTACGTACGTTGATTTCTTCAAACGTACCAAGGTTGTACGGAGGACGACAGTTCTCTGAACTACTAGAGTATTTTTGTGGACGTCAATTAGTGATATCTGGCGGATCTGATGACGTGGCATTCAAAGTGAATAGTGGCCCAGCGCTGTAAAGGAAATTCTGACCTCAAGCCTCACAACCGGTAGGTGACAAAAAATCGGGCAGACAGCATGGCTATGTGGGTCGCTCCCATTAGGGTGTATAATCACCTATCTAGAGAAAATCCTATTTGCTTCTTTAATCTATTTCGATGTTGTCCCTTTACGGGAAACGGTGGTTTGAGCCCAACCGTTGGTGATATACATTTGATACACTCAAGCGAAATGAGTGGTCGGTCATGTGTGGGCTGGGTAGCAAGACGTTCTTGTTGAACCCAGTGTATTCGCCTCTAGAGATACACTATCGGCAGGTGGTCCCATACCTTGTCAAGGTCGGAATCCAATCTCCAATAAGCGCCCGCGGTTCCGATTGTATACTATATATGTGGAGCGTGAGATGCAAGCGTTCCACTAGATTGTTATTTACATGTATTTAGACATTATTATAATATCAGAAAAGATATTGATTTCAGAAATGGTTTGGGTTATTGTAAGGTAAAAACCGTCCGTGTTTATGTGTGGATTTGGTCTTACGATTATCCTTTTCTTTGAAAAGATTTTAACTTTAAAATCAAGTTGTGTGTTACCTTAATACCGTGCGAGTTTTTCTCACTCTGGTTCACCAGACTGACCCGGTGTTTTGTAAATGCTCGGGTTAGCCCGGGGTGTACAGGTTATCGAATGATGTGAAGAGACGAGCTGGAAGAGTCTAGACGTGTGATATTATATAGCTATCGTTCCGCTGTGTGTTGTATATGAGGACAGGTTATTTTAACTGTCCAGTTGTGTGCTGTACTCTGATATTGTAAGTATTTTTTTAAAAAGCTCTCAATAAAGATTTATTTATGTATTATATTTTGTTCCGCTGCGATGTGAGACTCTGATTCTATGTTGTGTTGGTTCTTCTTCTTCTATTCTTATATTTCTTTCTTTCTTATCTAATCCTCTAAATTCTTTCTAATAATGTTCCGATGTTTTCGGTGATGGAAGGTCGGCATGAGTTATGGTGAGGGTATTTATGTCGATTTTTAGGATCGAAAATCCCTGGGTCGTTACAACTGAAGCTTTCCACCGAAATCACGAAAACTGACATGCTGCTAGAGTTTGACATTACGGTCCCAACTGGTTTCATCGAATTCCGACTCTACACAGCGTATTTTTAACTGTCAAAATACTGACTGTTTTTCACTCTAAAAATCCGTATGGCCACACAGTGACCCCAAAAATTACGGAACTTGGAATCTAACAACTATTTGACATTGCGGATCCAACAAAATTAGTTTCGTCGAATTCCGACTTCATTTGCAAAAGTGGCTATTTCTAAAGTCCTAAATAACCCATTTAAATATACAAATATATTTAATATAATTAAATTAAATATTTATAAATAAATATTATCGTATATATTCACTGTGGAATACCATACAGCTCTAGAATATTCCTATATGAATTTCTAACTTGATATTTCAAATCTGGGTCAACCCGATATTCGATTTATATTGAAATTTCTTTTTTTAAAATATAAATAATTCCTTTAAAAATTATAAAGGAATTCCACAACGACTTTTCTAAAATTTGATTTGGACATAAATCAAAATCTACACGACGAAATCCCGATTTTTCTCTTCCACTAGAAGGATATACTCCATCAGCTTCACTCGTTTCTTGTTTCACAGAAATCCGACTTAAAACGAATTCTGTATATTCAGTTGAAGTTCAAATCGCCAATTAACGAACAACCACGCCATTTCAAGCTCGATTTTAATTATAAAATAATTATACGTTCAAACTGTCGTTCAAATAATATATTCGTTATTCTAATTCAATTCTGAACTGAATTAAATATCTTAGATGATCCAGTTCACACCATATCGCCATTTCAGCCAATTCTGATTATTTCAGAATTAAATATATTATTTAATTTATTATTTTAATTAAATGTTCCAAGTTATTTAATTAGACGACCATTAAATTCTTTTAATCACCTTTTAAATAATTAAATAAATTAATTATTATATCGCTGAAAATGCGGGTCATTACATTCTTCCCCACTTAAAATAATTTCGTCCTCGAAATTGCTAAGTCATAAAACAAACCCTATCGACTGGTTAGAACTTATTTGTTCACTTCTTAACTCCGGTTTCACTACTTAACTCCGGTTTCACTAAACCAATTTATTTTAATTAAATTACTAATTAATTTTTATCGACGAAAATTTTCAAAAATCCTGAAAATTTTCTAATGCCTTAACTTTTCGAAATATTTCGCCAGCACCTCCTTTGTACTGGTCAATAGGTCAAACTCCAACTCGCCTCTCCGGGCCTTCTCCAACACAAAAGAAAATCAAACAGCCAAGCGGCTTGCCAAATCGGCTCATCAACATCTCATACCATATGAAATATAAACTTGTACCTTTTTGTCGGGCATATCAACTCTATCACTTCCATATGCTATCAACCCAGCATATACCAATGCTATCCCAATCAAACTCCAATCTATTTATCCTCAACATGGCTATTCGCTTATATCCAAAGCAATTCCCATTTCAACTCAAGTTCATTTCTTGATTCCAAACTCTTAACTCGATTATCCAATCACATTTCGAATTTCACAAATCCAATCCTATTCGATTTCAATTCAATTTCAGTTACCACTTAACTGGCATTTCTTTAATCCCAATTTGCTTTCACAAATATTATTTAACTTGTTTTTAATTCAAACAGTTTCTTCCTGGGAGTTTTAAATAGCTTTGCTTTTCAAAAACCAAATATTCCTTTTTGGATTTCAAACAACTTGTTTCTCTCAAAACAATTCAAAAGCAACATCTTTTCGGTAATAATCCGTCACTTACAAACGAAAATGAATACTGATGATGAAGTTGTCATCATCAAAATCTATTTTCCAGCGATCGAAGTGAGTTCGATACTATAAAACCATTTCTAAACATTTCCACTTTGAAATCCATTTCAAAATATAATTCATACTGCTTGTAAAACAATTTACAATCTCCCAGGATCTTAAATTTTCCTTATTTTTAATCCAAATCCATTTACAAACACTTATCCAATTTTTTTCCAGAATTTTAATTCAATTCCTGGTTTAAATTTTAGATTTAACTCATCTGATTTCACGTATTTCACTTATATGAATTCTGATTGGTTATTTACCTAACCATTTAATTTATAATCCATACTCTATTATACTAACAACCAATATATCCACTATATTATAATTTTGATATATATATCTTCTCTGTATCAAGATATACCTTGGGTAACTTATTTTAATTAACCCATTTTTCAAAACATATCGTGTTGACCCATCGTATTCGAGTGTTTATAAACTCCCACCGATACGGTGGATCAAACTGATCGACCAAAACTCATAAACTACTCAACCAATAAATCTTCACAATATAAAATTATTTTTATATCATCTACAAATACGTTCACTCGTATATATACACTCAAACTCAATCTAGGGTATTACTAACCCCATCTCTACTGAGTCACGCCACAGAGCTAAGGTAATTCACTTAACCTTATGCTCTGATACCAACTGTAATGACCCGAAAATTTGCGATCTTGATTATCCGATATACAACATATATCGAACATCAAGAATCGAAAAATACGGGATGGTTAATGAAAGAAATTAAAGGGTGAGGATAGATAAGATAGAAACTTAGAATAGAAGAAGAAGAAGAAGAAGAAGAAGAAGAAGAAGAACACAACATCAGAGTAACACGAACCACCCAGCAGAATGAATAATGTATAATATATATAACATAACTTGAAATATACATCGTTATCAAAGTACAACACTTACAGGACAGCGGAAATAAACTACAGCTATGTGATCCTGAAGCCTACTGCTCCAGCTCTTCAAGTATCTGTAAATCCCGACTACTTGACTGCTGTACAAAATCGAGCACCCAAGAGTTTAGGGAAAACAAACAAAATAAACTCCGGGCCAGTCATGGGACTGGTATGAGTAAAACGGTTTAAACAGTTTGAGCCATTAAACGATACCTCATAAGACCATGCTGTATAATGGAACGGGTTTTTCCCTTATGAGAATCCAAATTATCTTTATATCAAAAACCTTTTGATATTATAATAATGTCTATCAACCACAATATAATAATCATCTAGCAGAAACGCTTTCATCTCACGTTCTACATATACAGTATACAATCAAAACCGCAAGCACGTATTGGGTAATGGATTTCCAACTATGACAAGGTATGGAACTACCTTTCGCTAGTTGTAACACCCCGTATTTTGGGTTAATGCTAAAATTCACTAATTACAGAATAAATAATCTCAGATGTGGGAATCGGGGGAAACGGGCTGCGTCATTGCGTTCGTCTCGGAAAAATACGCAAAATAGAGTCCGAGTTTTCGAAAATCGGAGTCCGTATGGCCCAGTTATGGCCCGATGAAGTTTGCAGAAAATTCAAAACTAAAAACAGAATTAAGAATTTAAAATTCAGATTTTAAATTGGACAAGTGGGGTCAGGCGGGAAAAATCACGCCCTACCCATGTCGACAGGGCTGTCGACAGGCCTGTCGACAGGGGGTGTCGACTTGCCTGTCGACAGGGGTGCGGCGTCCAGTGAACCTGGGTGCACCAGGTTGGGTTCTAGGCTGGCTTAGAGGGCTGGTTCTAGAGATTTCCTAAATCTAAGGGTCCTAATCTAATCTAGGGTTAATCTAAGGGCCTAAAACACTCACCTAATCCTATAAATAAGACCCCAACCCTACCCTAATTCATTCATAATTAGGTCTTGTAACTAAACTATGGCAAAATGAAATTTGAGCATGGCCTCCACTAGTTCATGAAGGAAGTTGCAAGCAAATCACTCTCTAATCAACCTCTAATCCATTCTAAGCATCTTAATCTTCTTCATTTGGAGTGCAAATTTGCTAGTGGTGAGTTTCTATCACTTTAACATCAATTGTTAAAGTAAGTAGATTGGGTGTAATGAGACTTATGGTCTTAAATGCGGATTAGTGAGTTTGAATCATTTGTAATGATATGCTACTCTATGTTTTACTATGATTATGCATAATTAATAAGTGGCCTTATGCATGTTTGATAAGTTGGTTTATGCATGCTTAATAAGTTGGTTTATGCATGTTTAACAAGTGGGTTTATGCATATTTAATGAGTGGAATTATGCATGTTTAACAAAGTGAGTTATGCAAGTTCATATGCAAGTTAAGTATATGTTTAAATGCAAGTTTAACATGATATGCAAGTTATGCATGCTTATGCGAGTATATGAATGCTTATGCAAGATATGTATATGCTTAAATGACATGATATGCAAGTTATGCATGCTTATGCAAGTATGTGAATGCTTATGCAAGTATGTGAATGCTTATGCAAGTATGTGAATGCTTATGCAAGTATGTGGATGCTTATGCAAGTTATGTGTATGCTTAAATGCATGTTTAACATGTTATGCAAGTTATGAGAATGCTTATATGCAAGTTCAACATGTTATGCAAGATATGTGTATGATAATTTGCAAGTTTGGGTTAAATGTAGTTGGGTTAATATATGTTCATATATGCAAGTTGACATCCTCTTAACCCATGACAAAGTTAAATGCTAAGCCCATGATATTTGTGATGGATCTTCCCCTTTATTATGTCATGAAGTGAGAACGATTTACGTGGGGAACGATGGGGTTGGAAAATATGTTAATAAATGTATGATTGGGTATGATTAAGCATACCATAAAAAAATAAATTACCATAAGTGGGAATTTACCTATTGAGTTAGGTCTACCCCATGGGAATTTACCTATTGAGTTAGGTCTACCCATGTTATGGAAAACTTGATATTAATTAGGGATAATTAATATGGGGGTGATTAATTAGGTGTAATTAATCGACTAAGACACGAGGTTGGACTCATTTGTAGTGTAAAACTGCCCGGACCCGACCGGCTTAACCAGTTGCTACAAATGTCAGCCCAATGTGAGAGGTCTTAGCCATAATTTAAATACGTGATTAAAGTAAAGACACGAGGTTAGGCTCTGTTATGACGTAAGACTGCCCGGACTCTACCGGCTTAACCAGGCGGTCATAACAGCCAGTCTAATGTGGGAGGTCTTTATGGGAGATCACGGTCTTAATTAATTAAGAAACACTTAACCATATTAGCATGTAGTGGGACATGAGGGGTTAAGTGGGTGCCTTGGGTGGCATGTGGAAATTCAGTGGTTGCCTTGGGTGGCATGTGGAAATCTAGTGTGTTGCCTTGGGTGGCAATAGAAAATACGATTAGAATACTTAACCAAGTGAAACATGTAATTAAACATGATTAAAGGGTTAAGTGGGATACACTAGATAAGTGACAAGCTTAGGTGGGTAGCTTGTGGGGGCCCATTTCAACCAGTAACCCATATGTATCTTATTGGGCTCGACCCATGTCGAGGACGGGACACGCGTACTGGGCTTGATTATAAGAGGCCAAAACGGGGTAGCGGTGGCAACGCAAGTCCAACGGGTTTCATATGCGTGTGTGGGCCCGGGCTGGTAGATAAGCCGTTGTTGCATCGTGTAGATATAAAGCCGTGCACCGTTGATAGTATTGGGTTGCCACTTTAGGGGAGTGATACACCCCACTGTGGGACCAGCACGGGTATCTACGGTAGGGAGCCGATCGCTTGGGAGTGGTGGGTACACCTAGTGCAGATAGGGGCAGACGGCACCTATGTGGTCAGCTAGGGGTACACGAAACCACTGGGGAAATTTTCTAAGTCCTTGGAGGGATCAACCTTTAAGTAGGAATGACTGGTGTGGTGCAGTGTAGTAATTACCCTTGGGTGGGTAGATGCGTCTTTGCGGTTATCTTAGTTTATCCTAGGTCTACCGAACTGCTTGGTATAGCCATTCGTCCCCAGACATTACCATATGTCAAACTTATGTCTTCTCCGGTTATTTTAATGATTGTATTGTTAAAGTTATAGGACTCACTCAGACTTATGTCTGACCCCGTTGTTTTTATCTTTTTCCCAACCCTCAGGTCCTACGGTGGATCCTAGCAGTAGTGGAGTTTGATCGGATTGCTGTTCCAGTCTTTAGGAGCTTGGGTAGATGTAAAGCTCCAGTTATCCAGTTATCTTTTCTTTTGTCATGGCTATTATTGAGAGTGGGATTATGTATAAATTTACTTTGATGGATATTGTACTTGACTTATATTGTGGTTTTATGATGTAACCAGACATGTTTTACTTCCGCTGTTATGAGATGATGTTTTAAAATTGCAAGTACTATTTATATCTGTCTTGTTGTAATTTTTCTGTTCTATATTCACTAAAAATACTCCACCGATGCCATGGCATTCCCTTAGCGAGTGTCCATAGCGGGTGTGGGGTGTCACACGTGGTATCAGAGCAAAGGTTACCGAAACAGATAAAATTTTTAGAAAACTATTTTTCTAAAAACATTTTTGGAAGAGATATTTTCAAAAACATGTCTTTAAGGAGAAAAGTTTTTGAAAGAAAAGCATAATCCCCAATAGCCATATCTATATCCTTCGAATTCTCCGTTTTGAATCTTTCCTTTTTCGTTTCAGCATGGCTGAGGATCTTAACTTTCCGGAGGGTGTGACGGTACCAGTATGGTATAGGAGATTGATGGAGGCTAGGGCCACCACTGCGGGTCCAGCAAATGTTCCTCCACCAACCGTAGCACCCGATCTTCCTCCTCCCCCTCCTCCTCGCACAGATACTTTTGCTAAGACTTGCAAGGAGTTTAAAGCTATGGGAGGGAAACCTTTTCAAGGATCTGAAACTTTTGTGGAGGCTAGAGATTGGCTTAAGGAGGTGGAAGAGTTGATAGATATCTTTGAGATGGAAGAAGGAAAGAAAGTCAAGTTAGCTGCTTGGTTAATGAAGGGAGAGGCCTCATTCTGGTGGGAGGTCACTAATGGAGAACGCCCCGTTGACTCTTGGGCGGATTTTAGGCAAAGATTTGTGGCAAAGTTTCTCTCAAGGGCGGAGGAAAACTTGTATATGGAAAGATTCTTGACTCTTAAGCAAGGAAATCTCTCGGCGAAGGAATATGTTAACAAGTTTAATCAATTGGCAAGGTTTGGCCTAGACATGGTGAATACACCGGAGAAGAAGGCTTTGAGGTTCGTGAAAGGCTTGAATGAACCGATGCATGGGTTGGCTATGACTCATATCCCTATGGGGGCCACCTTCGAGAAGCTAGTTGACATGGCACTCATGCATGAAGAAGGGAAGGGTCCCAATGCTAGTCAGGCGCCCGAGAAGAAGGGAGATCAAAAGAGACCTCAGCAACAACAGCCAAACAAAGGTGGGAAAGGCAACGGTGGCAAGGGCAAAAAGAAGAAGTGTTTCAATTATGGGACACCTGGCCACCTAAGCAAGGATTGTCGCAAGAAGAAGAAGACCGGCTGCTTCCACTGTGGCGAAGCAGGACATCTTGTGAAAGACTGTCCTAAGAAAGGGCAAAGGACGGGATCTACCTCAGGAGGACAGGTGCAAGCTTTTATGGCACCGGGTCAGGCTAGGGGGCAAGTACAGGCTCTCGCGGTTCCACCGATTCCGGAGAGAGGTAGAACTATTTCTGTGGAAAGTCTGGTTTTTCTATTTGATCATCCTGTCCGTACATTGTTTGATTCAGGCGCATCGCATTCATTTATCTCATCATCATTAGTTGAGACACTGCACATAGACACCAGTCTGGTAGATGATCCCTTGGTTGTTTCAAACCCAATAGGGGGCTCCACTTATTTGTCCATGATATGTTTGGGTTTGAAGATTTCTATACTTAGCATTGAGTTTAGATGTGATGCTTTTGTGTTGGGCTTCACGGGCTATGGGTTGATTTTGGGCATGGACTGGTTATCCAGTAATGGTGCCGTTCTTGATTGCGAAAGGAGAGTTGTTAGGCTCATGACCCGCTTGGGTAACACTCTCGAGATCTCTTGTAATCCCAGGGATTCTGTTATGCTAAGTTATCTTGAATCGCTTGACGCTTCGGTCGAGAGTTTGCAATCTGTTAGAGTGGTCCGGGAATATCCGGATGTGTTTGAGGAGGTGAAGGGCTTACCTCCGAAGCAGGAGATTGACTTCCGAATATATCTGGTAGATAATGCTAAACCTGTATCTTTACCAGTGTGCCACATGGCTCCTCGTGAGAGGAGGGAACTCCATAAGCAAGTAGGGGAGTTGCTTGAGAAGGGGTTCATAAGACGAAGTATATCGGAGTGGGGTGCTCCAGTAGTTTTTGCTACGAAGGCGGATGGGTCCCTCAGACTTTGTGTAGACTATAGAGAACTCAACAAGCTCACAAAGAAGAATAGACACCCATTGCCGAGGATTGATGATCTTTTCGATCAGTTGGTTGGCGCTTCAGTATTTTCTCAGTTGGACTTAGCCACGGGGTTTCATCAGTTGAGAGTGGCTGAGGATAGCATAGACAAGACTGCCTTTAGGACTCCGGATGGTTTCTATGAGTGGCTGGTGATGCCATTTGGGTTGACGAACGCCCCTACATACTTTGTTGACTTGATGAGTAGGGTGTTCAGGGAGTTCCTTAATAAGTTCGTGGTGGTCTTTGTGGATGATATCTTGGTATTTTCTAAGAGTGAAGAAGAGCATGCCTTACATCTTGGGGAGGTATTGAAGACTCTTCGAGCGCATAGCCTTAAGGCTAAATTCTCTAAATGTCACTTCTGGAGGAGGGAAGTGCGGTTCTTGGGGCACGTGGTCTCCAAGGAGGGGATAGCTGTGGATCCCGCGAAGGTAGTATCAGTCCAAGATTGGAAGGTTCCTAGAAATGCTACCGAAGTAAGAAGTTTCTTGGGTTTGGCGGGTTATTATAGGAAGTTTATTATAGACTTCGCGAAGATATCAGCCCCATTAACCCGCTTAACGAAGAAGAATCTTGTTTTCACATGGGACGTAGATTGTGATGATGCGTTCCGACGGTTAAAGAGAGCTTTAACCACTGCTCCAGTTTTGGTGTTGCCAGATGGGAGCAAGCCATTTGTTGTCTATACCGATGCTTGTGGGACAGGACTTGGCGCAGTCTTAATGCAAGAGGGAAGGGTAATAGCCTATGGTGGAAGGCAGTTGAGAGCCCATGAGAAAAACTACCCTACCCATGATTTAGAGTTGGCTGCTATTGTTTTTGCGCTTAAGATCTGGCGCCATTATCTTCTTGGTGAGAGATTCGAGTTGTTCACTGACCATAAATCATTGAAGTACTTATTCTCTCAGAAGGATTTAAACTTAAGACAGCAAAGGTGGATGGAGTTCTTAGCATCCTATGATTTCGAGATAGCGTATACCCCTGGCAAGGGTAACGTGGTGGCAGACGCCTTGAGTAGAAAGAGGTTGTCATTAAGTCCATTGTTCGTGGAACGACGAAGCTTAGAGTTTATCTCGATGTTTGATTTTAGACCTTCCATTGATTATATACCCGGTTTGCTAGCATCCTTGGAGGTTAGACCTACTCTTCTGGGGCGGATTGGGGAAGCCCAGAGGGACGACCCACAGTTGGTTGAGTTGATAGAGAAGCTCATAAGGGGGGAGTCGTCCAGCCACTTGAGTAGGTACACCCTAGACGATAGGGGGTGCTTGCGTAGAGACGGTAGACTTTGTGTACCGCAAGATGAAGGGTTGAGGAAGGTTATTCTTGATGATGCACACCGTTCTAGGATGACCATTCATCCCGGTGGGGACAAGATGTACCAAGATATGAAGAGGGTTTTCTTCTGGGCCGGTATGAACAAAGATGTGGCCGAATATGTCGCTCGATGCTTGGTATGCCAACAGGTGAAAGCGGAGCAAAAGAAACCTGGTGGGTTGCTTCACCCATTAGAAGTTCCGCAATGGAAGTGGGATAGCGTCTCGATGGATTTTATTGACGGGTTACCCAGATCGAGAAAGGGTAATACAGGAATTTGGGTGGTGGTAGACAGACTTACTAAGAGCGCCCATTTCATACCTGTGAAGAGCAAGAGGACTGCCCCATGGCTAGCTTCAGTATATCTTCGAGAGATAGTTCGATTGCATGGGGTACCCTCTAGCATAGTGAGTGATCGAGACCCTATCTTCACTAGTGAGTTCTGGAGAAGTTTACAGGAAGCAGTGGGAACTCAATTGTGTTTGAGCACCGCATATCATCCTCAGACGGACGGCCAGACTGAGAGGGTGAATCGTGTCCTAGAAGACCTTTTGAGGCTTTGTATCTTAGATTTTGGAGGTACATGGGAAGAGCATCTTCCATTGGTGGAGTTCGCATATAATAACAGCTTTCAGTCCAGTATTGGTATGGCTCCTTTCGAAGCTCTCTATGGAAGGCCTTGTCGATCACCTACATGTTGGTGGGAATCTACGGATAAGATCTTGCTTGGGCCTGATATGATTAGGGAGACTTCTGAGAAAATTGACTTGATTCGAAGAAGGATGAAAGCAGCGCAGGATAGGCAAAAATCTTATGCGGACAAGAGGAGGACGGACCTTGAGTTTGAAGTTGGGGACATGGTCTTTGTCAAGGTGTCTCCGTTACGAAATGTGGTTCGCTTTGGATCTGTTGGGAAGTTAGCACCAAGGTTCGTAGGGCCGTTTCCTATTAAGGAAAGGATTGGACGGATGGCATATAGAGTGGAGTTGCCCGACAGACTTAGTGGTGTACATGATGTATTCCACGTATCTCATTTGAGGAAGTGCTTACATAAGACCGCAGAGGTGGTAGAGCCGAGCTTGCTTAAAGAAGTGGAAGTAGAGCGTGATGCTACTATTCGACGAGCTCCTACCCGCATCCTTGGGTCAGAGACTAGGAAATTGAGGAATCGAGAGGTTCATCTAGTCAAAGTGCAATGGGGAGAAGACGAGGGCAACGCAACTTGGGAAACGGAAGCGAAGATGCGTTCATTGTACCCATTTCTTTTTGAGGGTATGTCTTTTAACTTCTCCTTTATCGTTTGTCTAGTACTTATCTTATCTTGAGTATGTCCTCTCATTAGTACCTTTGACCTTTAGATAGGGTAAACCTATGGTTGAAACATGTGTTTGAGACATGTTATGGTTGATGGATGCAAGTGGACGCAAGTGGTTGCTAGTGGTTGCTCGTGGATGCATATACACACACTCTAGGCACTAGATCGGCTCAATCACTTCATATTGCATATTGCATAAAATTGTGTGTAGAAAGATATATTTATGGATGTCTAATGATTCTGTTATCATATGGATGATGCATTTTGGTGAATGATTGTGCACTCATGTAGATATTGTATGTGTCGATAGGGTTCTTTCGCATACATAATGGATGCATGGCACTATCATGGCTTGCATATGTTCATACATTAGATAGGGAACATATACACACACTCTTTGCATATGCTCATACATCATTAGAAATTGTTCTAAGGACAATGGATGCCCGTGTTTGATGGATTGAGTAGATGGTTGTTTGGATGGTAGGATATGCATTCTCCTTAGCTTAGAGATTTCGGGGACGAAATCCTTTAAGGAGGGGAGAATGTAACACCCCGTATTTTGGGTTAATGCTAAAATTCACTAATTACAGAATAAATAATCTCAGATGTGGGAATTGGGGGAAACGGGCTGCGTCATTGCGTTCGTCTCGGAAAAATACGCAAAATAGAGTCCGAGTTTTCGAAAATCGGAGTCCGTATGGCCCAGTTATGGCCCGATGAAGTTTGCAGAAAATTCAAAACTAAAAACAGAATTAAGAATTTAAAATTCAGATTTTAAATTGGACAAGTGGGGTCAGGCGGGAAAAATCCCGCCCTACCCATGTCGACAGGGCTGTCGACAGGCCTGTCGACAGGGGGTGTCGACTTGCCTGTCGACTTGCCTGTCGATAGGGGTGCGGCGTCCAGTGAACCTGGGTGCACCAGGTTGGGTTCTAGGCTGGCTTAGAGGGCTGGTTCTAGAGATTTCCTAAATCTAAGGGTCCTAATCTAATCTAGGGTTAATCTAAGGGCCTAAAACACTCACCTAATCCTATAAATAAGACCCCAACCCTACCCTAATTCATTCATAATTAGGTCTTGTAACTAAACTATGGCAAAATGAAATTTGAGCATGGCCTCCACTAGTTCATGAAGGAAGTTGCAAGCAAATCACTCTCTAATCAACCTCTAATCCATTCTAAGCATCTTAATCTTCTTCATTTGGAGTGCAAATTTGCTAGTGGTGAGTTTCTATCACTTTAACATCAATTGTTAAAGTAAGTAGATTGGGTGTAATGAGACTTATGGTCTTAAATGCGGATTAGTGAGTTTGAATCATTTGTAATGATATGCTACTCTATGTTTTACTATGATTATGCATAATTAATAAGTGGCCTTATGCATGTTTGATAAGTTGGTTTATGCATGCTTAATAAGTTGGTTTATGCATGTTTAACAAGTGGGTTTATGCATATTTAATGAGTGGAATTATGCATGTTTAACAAAGTGAGTTATGCAAGTTCATATGCAAGTTAAGTATATGTTTAAATGCAAGTTTAACATGATATGCAAGTTATGCATGCTTATGCGAGTATATGAATGCTTATGCAAGATATGTATATGCTTAAATGACATGATATGCAAGTTATGCATGCTTATGCAAGTATGTGAATGCTTATGCAAGTATGTGAATGCTTATGCAAGTATGTGAATGCTTATGCAAGTATGTGGATGCTTATGCAAGTTATGTGTATGCTTAAATGCATGTTTAACATGTTATGCAAGTTATGAGAATGCTTATATGCAAGTTCAACATGTTATGCAAGATATGTGTATGATAATTTGCAAGTTTGGGTTAAATGTAGTTGGGTTAATATATGTTCATATATGCAAGTTGACATCCTCTTAACCCATGACAAAGTTAAATGCTAAGCCCATGATATTTGTGATGGATCTTCCCCTTTATTATGTCATGAAGTGAGAACGATTTACGTGGGGAACGATGGGGTTGGAAAATATGTTAATAAATGTATGATTGGGTATGATTAAGCATACCATAAAAAAATAAATTACCATAAGTGGGAATTTACCTATTGAGTTAGGTCTACCCCATGGGAATTTACCTATTGAGTTAGGTCTACCCATGTTATGGAAAACTTGATATTAATTAGGGATAATTAATATGGGGGTGATTAATTAGGTGTAATTAATCGACTAAGACACGAGGTTGGACTCATTTGTAGTGTAAAACTGCCCGGACCCGACCGGCTTAACCAGTTGCTACAAATGTCAGCCCAATGTGAGAGGTCTTAGCCATAATTTAAATACGTGATTAAAGTAAAGACACGAGGTTAGGCTCTGTTATGACGTAAGACTGCCCGGACTCTACCGGCTTAACCAGGCGGTCATAACAGCCAGTCTAATGTGGGAGGTCTTTATGGGAGATCACGGTCTTAATTAATTAAGAAACACTTAACCATATTAGCATGTAGTGGGACATGAGGGGTTAAGTGGGTGCCTTGGGTGGCATGTGGAAATTCAGTGGTTGCCTTGGGTGGCATGTGGAAATCTAGTGTGTTGCCTTGGGTGGCAATAGAAAATACGATTAGAATACTTAACCAAGTGAAACATGTAATTAAACATGATTAAAGGGTTAAGTGGGATACACTAGATAAGTGACAAGCTTAGGTGGGTAGCTTGTGGGGGCCCATTTCAACCAGTAACCCATATGTATCTTATTGGGCTCGACCCATGTCGAGGACGGGACACGCGTACTGGGCTTGACTATAAGAGGCCAAAACGGGGTAGCGGTGGCAACGCAAGTCCAACGGGTTTCATATGCGTGTGTGGGCCCGGGCTGGTAGATAAGCCGTTGTTGCATCGTGTAGATATAAAGCCGTGCACCGTTGATAGTATTGGGTTGCCACTTTAGGGGAGTGATACACCCCACTGTGGGACCAGCACGGGTATCTACGGTAGGGAGCCGATCGCTTGGGAGTGGTGGGTACACCTAGTGGAGATAGGGGCAGACGGCACCTATGTGGTCAGCTAGGGGTACACGAAACCACTGGAGAAATTTTCTAAGTCCTTGGAGGGATCAACCTTTAAGTAGGAATGACTGGTGTGGTGCAGTGTAGTAATTACCCTTGGGTGGGTAGATGCGTCTTTGCGGTTATCTTAGTTTATCCTAGGTCTACCGAACTGCTTGGTATAGCCATTCGTCCCCAGACATTACCATATGTCAAACTTATGTCTTCTCTGGTTATTTTAATGATTGTATTGTTAAAGTTATAGGACTCACTCAGACTTATGTCTGACCCCGTTGTTTTTATCTTTTTCCCAACCCTCAGGTCCTACGGTGGATCCTAGCAGTAGTGGAGTTTGATCGGATTGCTGTTCCAGTCTTTAGGAGCTTGGGTAGATGTAAAGCTCCAGTTATCCAGTTATCTTTTCTTTTGTCATGGCTATTATTGAGAGTGGGATTATGTATAAATTTACTTTGATGGATATTGTACTTGACTTATATTGTGGTTTTATGATGTAACCAGACATGTTTTACTTCCGCTGTTATGAGATGATGTTTTAAAATTGCAAGTACTATTTATATCTGTCTTGTTGTAATTTTTCTGTTCTATATTCACTAAAAATACTCCACCGATGCCATGGCATTCCCTTAGCGAGTGTCCATAGCGGGTGTGGGGTGTCACACTAGTGTACCTCTAGAGAGGAATACACTGGGTTCAACAAGAACATCTTGCAACCCGGCCACACATGACCGACCACTCATTTCGCTTGAGTGTATCGAATGTATATCACCAACGTTAACCGTTTCCCGAATGGGACAACATCGACAATAGATTTTTTTGAAGTAAATGAAACTCTAGATCAGGTGATTGTACAGCCTAATAGGTGCGACCTACATAGCCATGCTGCCTGCCCGATTTTTGTCATTTACCGGTTGATGAGGCTTGAGGTTACGCTTTATCATCACATCAGATTCACTTCGAATGCCACATTGTCAGATCCATCAAAAATCACTAATTTGACGTCTATAACCATACATTACGTGTCAGCTAAAAGAAGTTTCCTTCTCCGCTTCCACTCTTGGTACGGTTGAAGAAATCAATGTACGTGACCTTTCTGGAAATACTCTGTCAGAAATTCATCCATACAAGTCATCCAGGAACAGGATGAACCAAAGGCACTATTCAGTACATCCATCTTAGGCACTGTTATCTAAGACTTATACAATAGCCCTTGCACTTTACTCCTTCTTCAATTTTCTTTGGCATATATGATTTACAATGCTTATGCCAATACAGAGTGGTTCTTTGGATAATAATCCAACCGGTCTCTCCATATTAACAACGTTAAAATGGTCAAAACTTTGATAGTCTGTGATTTAACTATCAAAGAAAAACACGTGTGAAAACAACGATATTATATCCAAATGGAAATTCTATCAATCAATCATCAATCATATATATATATATTTCCTTATTTTCTATGTTTAGAAAATATACGTTAACGCTGGAAAACATTTCCATAACTTATTTACGTATCACTATTCTTCTACAACTATCAGTCTCTAATTTTAAACTAGTCTAAGAACAATTTTGTAACAACCCGTATTTTCAATAACCTGTTATAACGTAAATCGAGGCAGAATTTAATTCTAATATCTGAAGCAAGGGAAACGGGCTATGCCATTGCGTTCGTCTCGGAAAAATACGCGAAATAGAGTCCGAGCTTTCGAAAATCGGAGTACGTATGACCCGATTAAGGCCCAACGAAGTTTTTAGAAAATTTCAAGGTAAAAACAGATTTCAAATTCAAGTTTGAATTTGGAAAATTGGGTAAGATTGGGCCAGGCGGGAAAATTCCCGCCAGAGCACCCAAGTCGACAGCCCTGTCGACTTGGGAGTCGACTTGGTTGGACCAAGTCGACAGCCCTGTCGACTTGGCTGTCGACTTGGCTCAGCCGGGCTGTTTAGCCTGGTGCACCATTTAGAGATTGTGTTGAGCTTGGGGGCCAGATTCGGTTTTGAGGGCTGAGATTGGAACTAGGGTTTAATCCTAGGGTTGAAACTAGTCCTAATCTCTATAAATAAGGCCCTAACCTAACCCTAAATCATCATTATTCATTCATACAACTAAACTATGGCAAAATCAATCCTCTCATGGCCTCCACTCTCTTCATAAAATTCCTAAATAAATTTTTAAGAGATTTTCCATGCATACAAGTGTTTTCAAGCTTGTATGAGCATCATTAGCTTGCATTCAAGTCAAGTTTCTATATTTGCATCATAAAGAAAGAGTTTTGATCATTTTGGCTCAAGGGTTATGCTTGCATTTTGGGTTTAATTGATTTCATAAGGGCTTTGTCATATTTTTGTGACTTCCTAAGCATTGTAAGCCCTATTCTACTTTCATACTTAAACTCTAAAGTTAAATGTATGATATGCAAGTTTATATGCAAGTTTACTATGCTATGATATGCAAGTTTATCATGTTGTGATATGCAAGTTTATATGCAAGTTTACTATGCTATGATATGCAAGTTTATCATGTTGTGATATGCAAGTTTATATGCAAGTATGCCATGTTATGATATGCAAGTTCATCATGTTATGTTATGCAAGTTTGATATGCAAGTTTGTCATATGATATGCAAGTTATGTTATGCAAGTTTGGGTTGAACATTTTGTTCATGCTATCATGTTATGCAAGCTTATCTTGGGTTTATGAACATAAAGCTTCAAGCTTTATGCTAAAGGTTGCATTTTGGCAACATGTAAGTTATCATATCCCTTATGATAACTTGCATGTGAGGCTAAATGCGAACTTATGGCCATTTCTACATGTCATTTATCACCATGTATCACCCATATGATAAGTTTGGTTTTATGCATGCTTTGAGGCCTAATGCAAGTATATGAACATATGTACATTTCATATGCCACCATGTTGAACTTGTGGCTTCAACACTTTTATGTCATGATTATGCCAAGTTCCCTCTTTCTATCCTTTATGCGCTATTGCGATATGTAAGCGATGGGATTGCGTTTGGGGTTGGGTAAACTTAAAAGACATAAAAACATAAGCTTGGGAATTTACCTATTAAGTTAGGTCTACCCATTGGGAATTTACCTATTAAGTTAGGTCTACCCAATTGCTTGAAGATTTGTAATATGTTTTGGAAACATGATGGACATGACACTTAGAAAAGATAAGTGTGATCAACTCGAGGTTGGGTTGAGTTTGTAGCGTAAACCTACCCGGAACTGACCGGCTTAACTAGTTGCTACAAACAATAGGACCCAATGTGAGAAGTTGGCCATGTTGTACCTTGAACCCGAGGTTAGACCAAGTTGTGGTGTAAAGCTACCCGGACCCGCCCGGCTTAACTAGTAACCACAACAAAGTCTAATGTGAGAGGTTAAGGCGCATTAATTAATTAATGCCTCGTGATTAGGGTTAAGTCATGGTCCACTTAATACTTAACCAATTTGGGCTTGGTAGATTAATCGGGGTTAAGTCGTGAACTCATCGTTACACTTAACCAAGTTAATCCATGATTATCAAGAGGGTTAAACCGTACTTAACCCACTAGAAAAATCCTAGCAATGGGGGCCCACTCCAGCAGTAATCCCAGTTTGTATCATTAAGGCCCTAGGGTCTAGGTTAGGGTGTGGGGCACGAATTACTGGGCTGGAGGTAAGCGACCAAATAAACGACGGCCGGGTGGTACGCCGATGTAGTTCCGGACGGACTATGGTCGTGCACGTAGTCCGTATTTGGAGAAGTCACCCATGGGTACCAGTAGATCGAGACTGTGCACTCATGTTTATGGTGTCCAGGGGTTGGCACCCTAGGGCTTGATACACCCGAAGGGTGGACCCGGCACAGTTCGACTACAATTATGTTTTGGGCCGTATTGACACCAACACGTGACGAGTTAGGCTTAGGGAGCCGATCGACTAGACCGTTTGGTTAGACCTTGTATTAGGGTCATTTCATGTTATTGGGCCAAAGCTTGGGCCAAGGGATCAATACTTGTTTATTCCAGTCATGTTAGTTTGCTAGTACACCTGTGGTGCAAAACCTTAAACCTGATTATGCGATCACACCTTTATCTACCTTGTTAGTTAATCATCATGCTAGTATGTTGTTATCCTCATGTTCATCCCTGCTGCTCATACCAGTTAACTTTATCAGTTTACATTGATTGTAGTAGGGATTACTCAGTCTTTTTGACTGACCTGTTTTCTTTCGCCTCTTTTCTTCCGTTCCCCCCCCCCCCCCAGGTTCTCAGGGAGGGAATATTGGAGCTTACCTGGATTTCTGATCGCTTGCTTGTGGGATTTTAGCTCATGTACGGTCTTGACATGAAGTTAGCTATGGTTATCACTTATTTTGGGGATAGTACTTATGTATTTTGGTTTTTCAGTAATGTTGTTTTTATCTAGACTTGTGTATTTGGAAAGTTAACATTATGTTGTACCAGACTTGTTTTGAAATGGTTTGAAAATCTTCCGCTGTTTTATCTATGTTATTTACTCTGTTTACATATATACATATGTTCTTGTTCTGCCTTGATATATCATTATGCATGTTTACCTGATTCAAACGCCCCTCCAAAGTCAGAGTGCTTGCAAGAGTCACCCTGGCGGAGGTGGGGTGTTACAAATTTTCTAAGTACCAATCCCGAAGGTCGAAACCAACATCAGATAGACACTTAGGAAACCATTCAACTTAACAAGTCTCCAGTCAATTTCTGATTTAGCTTAACTCCATTTCTTAACTCCTTATACATGAACATTCCCTTTTCTAATTCATAATTCCAATTTCAATATTTGATTACGTTTCTGATTCTATTTGGAAAACATTTCCAAATCTTCTTTACTTGGATTTAAACAGATGTTTAAATCAACATCGCGACGACAACTCAAACCACTATACTTATTTACTTAATTCCGTTAACCACTTTCACTCTCGAACCTTAACCATTTCTAAATTAAAAACGAAGTCAATCAAGTTGGGGTATAACTACCTCTTAGACCTTAGCTGAACAACATTTCAAATCTCGAAACAGGGTAAGTTCATCCTTTAACTCTTTAACACTTCCTTACGTAACATCCGGATAAAATTTACGAGTCCAACTCCTTTAAAAAATCATTTGATTATAACAGTGGTGTTATAATTTCCTGCTTCTGAAATATAATAACTTTAATCTAACTCTTATTTCCTAACTCGAATAAATAATGAACAACTAAATTTATCAACTCCTATTTGGTTAACTCTTATTCTATAACTCTTATTCGAATAACTCCAATATAATAAATCTTATTCGATTAACTCTAACTCTATTTAACTCTTACTGGATTTACTCTTATTCCATTAACTCTTTTGATTAATTCCTTTGAATTAACTCCTTTGATTCATTTCTTTTCTATTTGTTTATTTAACAAATAACTGTTCCCTTTTCAATTCTATTTATTTAACAAATAAATATTTCTTTTATCTTTTCTATTTATTTAACAAATAAATATTCCTTTTATCTTTTCTATTTATCTAACAAATAAATATTCCTTTTATCTTTTCTATTTATTTAACAAATAAATATTCCTTTTATCTTTTATTTATTTCCTAAATAAATAAATCCTTTTACTTTTATTTATTCCCTAAATAAATAAATAATCCCATTTAATCTATTTGTAAATGTTCTACAAATATTTCCTTTTTATCTCTATTCTATTTGTAAATGGTTTACAAATTTTCCCTTTCTATTTGGTTTACACATATCTTCCCTTATCCTTGTTTTACAAATAATTTCCTTTATATTTGTTTTACAAACAATTTCCTTTTAATACCTTTTCACAAACATTTATTTAACAAATAAATATTTCTTTTTATAAAATCTTTTGATTTTATAAATATTTCCTTTCAATATAACATCTGAAAATCTCCTTTACAACATTCTAGTATTTTTCACGGTATTTAAAATACCAAGTGACCCTGATCGATATCGTTCAAACACACATAAACAACCACATATTTTATCTCACATCATAAATTACAATATATGAAAAACAGTAAAATAAATGTTGAGGAACCCAGTTGGGTCCCTCCAACCTATCTCCCTGCATCACAGATGTTAAACAATATCATTAACATCGATTTCATTTTTATATGAAATATTCTGCTAAACAGAATAAATATATATTTAATGATTTATATATATATATATAAATTTCAACTAACTGACTAGCAGTTCAATCAAACAGTCAACATATAGAAATCAACGAATGATTAATAGTTCTGAAAATACGTTATAAAAATATAACTGTTCAGAGTTGGTGAGTTTTACTCACTTTGGCAGTTCATCGTTAAAGAACGATAAACTGTTTGTTTGATTTGAATCAAACAATTTATTTCGCCATAAATTCATACGAGCTTCAATCCACTACCAGTCAGTTCCATGGTGTATTCCTCATCCCTATGATCCCAACGTGACTGACGGTTCGTGATTCTGATTTCATATGAATAAGATGTGTAAATTATAAGTTAATACATTTGTTTCACTTCAAAATTAAACTAAATAAATTAGTTGGGCTTCACCTCATAAGACCCAGCCCATTTGAACAATACCGGCCCGCTTACCATCACAAATCCCACACCCGTTGAGCCTCTCTTCCGCCTTCTCATTTACAGTTTCAGGAAACTAATTTCCACCGCTATTAACCAACTTCGCTCCCCCTATCCTCCCCCTTCAATTCATTGATTCACCAACCATGACCATCGACGTTCATCTCCTCCTCATTCTCAACATACTTCACCCCATAGAATTTATCTCGAATGCCAATATCAAAACACGGTTCCAAGCTTCCTCCGCAGTACTGAAGCTTTCCACCGAACATTTTTCTGACCAAATCTGACGAAAACTGCACATGAGGTGCGCCTCATCCCCACAAATTCAACTTCAAACCCAGATTTGCGAATTGATGAATATAACCATCGAATCCCTTAACCCTAAATCACGTGAACCCAAGACCAGCGAACGAAATTATGGCCAACTCTTCTGAAACTTATACGGATGTGAAAAGAACCACCCAAGGATCGATAATAAAATTGTTTGAGGAATTTAGGGATTTTATTTGGATATTTTTTTTCTCTTTTCCTGTGGTATTTGGTTTTATACGGTTTTGCTTGAAAACGTGGAGTGTTATTTTCCATCCAGTATGTAGTGGCTGATATTGGTGACTGCATGGCTTTTGTTCCACCAGAAATTGATTAGGATATTATTAATTTGATTTATCTATTTATTTTATTGATTTTTATATCCGTCTTCGGTCCTTAAAAATTCCTGCGACCGCACGCGGTATCCAAAAATCACGAAAACTGACATGCTGCTAGAGTTTGACATTACGGTCCCAACGAAACTGGTTTCATCGAATTCCGACTCTACACAGCGTATTTTTAACTATCTAAATACTGACTATTTTTCACTCTAAAAATCCGTACGGCCACACAGTGACCCCAAAAATCACGGAACTTGGAATCTAACAACTATTTGACATTGCGGATCCAACAAAATTAGTTTCGTCGAATTCCGACTTCATTTGCAAAAGTGGCTATTTCTAAAGTCCTAAATAACCCATTTAAATATATAAATATATTTAATATAATTAAATTAAATATTTATAAATAAATATTATCGTATATATTCGCTGTGGAATACCATACAGCTCTAGAATATTCCTATATGAATTTCTAACTTGATATTTCAAATCTGGGTCAACCCGATATTCGATTTATATTGAAAGTTCTTTTTTTAAAATATAAATAATTCCTTTATAAATTATAAAGGAATTCCACAACGACTTTTCTAAAATTTGATTTGGACATAAATCAAAATCTACACGACGAAATCCCGAATTTTCTCTTCCACTAGAAAGATATACTCCACCAACTCCACACGTTTCTTGTTTCACATAAATCCGGCTTAAAACGAATTCTGTATATTCAGTTGAAGTTCAAATCGCCAATTAACAAATTGCCACGCCATTTCAAGCTCGATTTTAATTATAATATAATTATACGTTCAAATTGTCGTTCAAATAATATGTTCGTTATTCTAATTCAATTCTAAACGGAATTAAATATCACAGATGATCCAGTTCACACCATATCGCCATTTCAGCCAATTCTGATTATTTCAGAATTAAATATATTATTTAATTTATTATTTTAATAAAAAATTCCAAGTTATTTAATTAAATAACCATTAAATTCTTTTAATCACCTTTTAAATAATTAAATTAATTAATTATTATATCGCTGAAAATGCGGGTCATTACAAGGAGGGACAGGACATCTTATCAGGATTGTCCAAAGAGGCAAGGGCAAGGGTAAGGACAAAGTACAGGGTCTTCGGAAGGGCAGGTTGTGTTTTCGTGGTCAGCATATCGGAAAGAGATAGGAAGTTTCGGTTGAAGATTTGATTTCCTTTTCCTAGAACACTTTTCGACTTTTGAACTTCACACTCGTTTGTATCTGCTTCGATAGTTGAAGCACTGCACCTAAATACTAGTCTAGTTACGGATCCCATTGTAGTCTCAAATCCTATTGGTGGTTCGGCTCATTTATCTATGGTTTGTCGGGATTTGAGAGTGTCTATCTTGGGCGTTGGGCTTGAACGCAACGCCTTCGTTCTTGGTCTCACGGGCTATAGCTTGATTCTAGGAATGGAATAGCTAGCCAGGCATGGTGCCATCCTAGACTGCGAAAAGAGGGTAGTTAAAATGTTGACTCGTTATGTAAAGACACTTGATATTTCCTGTGATCCTAGGGGTTCAGTGATGCTTAGCTACCTAGAATCTCTTGACGCATTCATCGATGATTTGAAATCTGTTTGTGTGGTTCGTGAGTTTGATGACGTCTTTGACGAATTTCGGGGTTTACCCCTGAGGCGTGAGATAGACTTTGCGTATCACGAGACGAGAGCTTGAGGAAGACGATCCTTGAAGATAGACTTGATTCGAAGCCGAATGAAGATGACATAGGACTGGAAAAAGTCATACGCTGATAAGAGGAGAACTGATCATGAGCTCGATGTTGGAGACATAGTCTTTATCAAAGTATCACCGCTGAGGAACGTAGTTCATTTTGGGGCTGTTGGGAAATTGGCACCAAGGTTCGTGGGGCCATTCTCCATTACAGAGAGAATTGAACAGATGGCGTACAAAGTGAAGTTGCCGGAGAAGCTTTGTGGTGTTCATGATGTATTTCATGTGTCGCATTTGCGGAAATGTTTACATGATACCGCAGAAGTAGTGGAGCCGAGCATGCTTAGGGAAGTGGAAGTGGAGCAAGATGCCACGATTAGACGAGCTCCTACATGCATCCTTGGATCGGAGGTCAAGTAGTTACGCAACCGAGAGGTCAAGTGGTTAAAGTCCAATGGGGAGATGATCAAGGAGACGCGACTTGGGAGACAGAAGACAAGATGCGTACGTTGTACTCTCTCCTTTTGGAGGGTATGTTTGTAACTTCTCCTTTTTCTATCGCTTTGTTTATACTTGTTCTATCGTTCAGTATGTCCTCTCGATTACATCTTCGATCTTTAGGTAGGAAAATCCTATGGTTGTAAACATGTGTTTGAGACATGTTATGTTTGGTGGATGCAAGTGGATGCAAGTATTTGCTAGTGGTTGCTCGTGGATGCATTCACACACACATTAGGCACTAGATCGGCTCAATCACTTTCATAATTCATATAAATAAGTGTGCATAATTAATTTGATGGATGTATATTGAATGTGTTATCATATGGATGTTGCATTTGAATGAATGATTGTGCACGCATGTAAAAATGATATGTATCATTAGGATTCTTTTGCATACATAATGGACGCATGGCACTATCATGAATTGCATTAAGGAGGTCGACCGAGTCAGTAGACCGCCTGATTTTGCATTAGAGTAAGAACATATACACACACTATGCATATGTTAATGAAAAGCATTAGAAATCTTTTAAGGACAATGGATGCTTATGGATGATGGATGAGTAGATTGATGAATGGATGGTAGGATACATTCTTCTTAACTCAGAGATTTCGGGGACGAAATCCTTTAAGTAGGGGAGAATGAACACCCCACGTTTTTAATGAAATTAAAAATGTGGAAATATGTATATATATTATATACATGGATATATTTAAGATAAAAATTAAATAATAATAATAAATATTTCATGTAATAAGTTCATGCAGTGAAATGAAGGAAAAAAATTAAGTGCAATACATGAAATGCGAAGAAACGCATGCGAACAATTAAATAGAAAAAAAGAAATAAAAAGAAAAATTTGAAGAGCTTCAGGAATTCGTTCACGAAATTAGCGTCATTACGTTCATGGCGATTTTCTAGTCAATTTAGACCTATGGTTTGCAGAAAACCGATTTAGGATGAAAAAGATATCTTTAAATTAAATATTGCAGCAAAACATGAAAAAGAGGAATGAGAAAAGAATAATGTTTAGCAATGTTATAAGGTTTGTAAGCAAAAGAGTTAGTATCTCATTTGGTTAGAACATGTGACTTGCATACAAGAGGTACAGAGTTCGATCCCCGCCAGCGCCATATTTTTGTTTTAGGGGAATAGCTAAAAAGTGGCTTAGTGTGAACGCAGTTCAAAAGGTGGTTTAGTGTGAAAATGGTTAATTGGAAAGATAGCTAAAAAGAAATATATATATATATATATATATATATATATATATATATATATATGACGTGTAGGTGTCAACACCCTGCTGCTGCGCATCATGTGGCATACGTGACGCATTTTTGTTGGTCAAGGATTGTTTTTTTGAATGTGGCTTTTTCCGGTTGGTTGGGTGACGATTTTTCTTGTATTAGGGCTGATGTAGCTTTACTTGATTCGTCTGGTGAGGTGTCTTTGTGTCTTGATGATTTGGATGGCTTAGATGAATCATAAGTTGATCTAATGGCTCAAACTAATCCTATACTCTTATATAAGCACACATAAACCTAAACCCTAAATCAAAGCTAAATTCATTCATGAGCCTATATGCTGCTGCATCCTAATCTAACCTAGCCTCCACCATAACAAACCAAATTCAAGATTAAGGATAAAGATCAAAGCCTACATCAATGATTTTAGCTTATCAACTTCAGAAATCAGAACCCAGAATTATTCTCTTCTTTAATCCGTTCTCTGTGAGTATAGTTGCTTTCACAAGATAATTAATTAAATTAATTATGATAAGTTGTGATCTGGATTGTATAAATATGCATGTTGAATCTTATGCTATCAGCCAGTTCTGTTATCATCTGTTTTTATGTCAGTTTTGTTATCGTATGTAAGTGGATTCATTTCATGATGTTAGTTCATCTATGCAAGTTTGCTCGATCTGTGCAAGTTATGAAAGTTTATATGCAAGTCATGTTCATATATGCAAGTTCATATTTTACATGTTTAAATCTATGCAAGTTCCTATTTTATATGTTTAGATCTATGCAGGTTTATTTTGTATGCAAGTTATTGTTTATGCAAGTTTAGGTCTATGCAAATTATGATCATTTAGACCTATGCAAGTTTATGGTCTATGCTAGTTAGATTCATTTTATAAGTTATGCAAGCTTATATGCAAGTTATATACATCTATGTAAGTTTGCTCGATCTATGCAAGTTATGAAAGTTTATATGCAAGTCATGTTCATATATGCAAGTTCCTATTTTATATGTTTAGATCTATGAAAGTTCATGTTTTATATGTTTAGATCTATGCAAGTTCCTATTATATATGTTTAGACCTATGCAAGTTTACTTTCTATGCAAGTTATGATCTATGTTTATGCAAGATATGATCTATGTTTATATGCAAGTTATGATCTATGTTTATATGCAAGTTATGATCTATGTTTATATGCAAGCTATGATCTATGTTTATGAAAGTTATGATCAATATTTATATGCAAGTTATGATCTATGTTTATATGCAAGTTATAATCTATGCAAATTTATGCTAATATGTTTAGATCCATGCCAGTTCATATGTTTATGTCTATGCCAGTTCACATTCATATGTTAATTGGATCTATCTTATATGCTAGTTCAAGATTATATGCTTAATTAGATCTATGTTGTTCCATGCCAAGTCTATGTTGCACATACTTAGTTAGATCTATATTGTTTTATGCCAATTTGAATGTTGTATGTCTCTTTCTTTTCCTTTCTCTAATGAGTTGGGCTAATTGTGAGCCTAACGTATTACATGAATTATATGTACGAAAAACGTGGGTATATTGGGAAAAATGTTAAATATTGGATATTGTGAAATTGGCATAAATTGGCTAGAAAACATGTAATTAACTAGAGACCTAAATTGGCATAGTTTATATGCATGGAAATTATGGATATAATTTAGATAATAATTATAAACATAACTTGAATTGGAAATTATGGACAATTTGAAATAAGAGTTTTAATTCAAATTGGGCTTGAATAATAGAATGAGTTAATGAACACCTAAGACACAAGGTTAGAATTGGTTTGCGATATAAGACTGCCCGGAACCGCCTGGCATATCTAGCAACCGCAAACGGCAGTCTAATGTGAGAGGTCAAAGGCATAAATTAGATGCTTAGACACGAGGTTAAGTCTGGCTAATGGTGGAAGTCTGCACGGAACCGCTCGACATATCCAGCGGCCACAAGTGATCGACTTAATGTGAGAGGTCTGTGCATTAATAACTAATTAATGCTGATCAAATATGAATATGATACCTAAACGAGTTAGGTGGGTGGGGTTAAGTTAACATGGGTATGGAGACAACTTAACCAATATTACATGAACAAAGTGGATAGGGTTAAGGCAAGCTTAACCAATAATACATATGGACATGATAAGTGGTAGGGTTAAGTAAATCTTGGGTAGGTGGGTAATATTAGTATATATAGGCCCACAAACTTAACCATTAAATAAACCTGTGTGAATCAGTGGGAAGGTTAAGTGACATATGGATAGGCGACACTTAACCTATACAACATGTTAATTAAGCAAATGGGTGAGGTTAGGTTAAATTGAGAACACTTAACCGTTATAACATGTTGGTTAGGAAACCCTAGTAACGGGGACCCATTTCAGCAGTAACCAACATAGATGCATCATGGTACCCTGAACTAGGCAGGGTGGGGCACGATTAATGGGCTGATTATAAGCGGTCAAAATAGCGGTGGGCGGTGCATCAGTGTAGGTTCCGATGGAGTACGGGTGTGCACGTACTCTGGAGTGGAAAAAGCGGGCACTAGGCATCAGTAGTCATACACTGTGCATCTTGAATTGTGTCGGGTTGCCATCATAGGGATTTATACACCCCATGGTGGGACCAGAACAGGTATCTACAAACAAGCGGGGCCGAATGACACAAGTAATAAATACATATGAGTTAAGGAGCCGATCGATTAAGCGATAAGGGGGTAGTGTGGGGACATCTAGTATTTAGTAGGGGCAAGTAGGTTGTCAAGGATTGTATGGGGTGGATACCTATTACTAGATGTTACGCCTGAGGACTACCAATTACAAGGATGGGGATCAATTTCTGTGTGTTATTAGTAATGGTGCAGTGTAGTAATTATCCTATAGTAATTAGGAGCACAAATTAACGTTGTCTTATTCATCTTGCTTACCTTATCATGCCTGTCTGTTTCACAGTCATTTCTTGTTTTCCAGTTTATGTCTTATCCTGTTATTTTAATGATTATATTGTTAAAGTTACTGGATTCACCAAACTTTATGTCTGACTCTCTTTGTTTTCGCCTCTTTTCTTCCGTTTCCCCCCTCCAGGTTCTCAGCGAGGAAATACTCAAGTTTGATTCGGATTTCTCTCTTCTTGAAGTGCTAGAAGTTCTTGAAGTATTGCTTGGCTTTGATTCTACCTATTTATGGCGTTTCTGTTGGGGATTATGGCTTTAAAATTTTGTACTCTGAAGGCTTTTGTACAAGACTGATATTATGTACTTGGTTTTGGTATTTGAAGATGTAACCAAACTTATTTTTGTTTCCGCTACAATAAAGTTATAAAATTTTCAAGTAATACTTTATGTATCTGTCTTGTAATATTCTATTCTGTTTACTCATAATGCTCCACGAAACATAATGCATTCTCTTTGTGAGTGACATTAACGGACGTGAGGTGTTACAGTAAAGATGCGAGATACAATAACAGTAATTAAAGTTTGGCACAAGGTATTACCTAAAATATCTAGTAGTTCACAACATTCGTTTGTACACATGTGATTTGAATTATTTGGTAACGGACAATATTATTCAAAATAAATTCAACAGTTATAATTGCATTCTTTGTAAGTGCAATTTCCATAAAGCTACAAAATCTCTAAAATGACAATAACTCTATAACTACGTAAGATATATCACATATCATTATATGTCGTTTAATTTGATGACTGATCCAATAAATTTTAATTAAAAAAATTAAAATTTTCAAGCACATCCATGCTACCAACGAGAAATCTAAAGGACTCAATGTTAATTCTTCAGAAAATATACACAACATCACTTCTTCTAAGAACCACTCATTTATCGTACAAGTTTATGTATTAGTTCTATGCGCAATGAACTTTTAGGTTTATTAATTTCAGTTGTACTCTAAAGTTCCCCAATGTTAATTGGCCATGTAAACAACATTAACTATCTATCTAGCTAGTTATCTAGGAAAACCAAGATGAAGGTTTCATAATATTCCAAGAATAAGCATATTAGTTTATGTTCCTCCTAGACAACTCTCTGACTGATAATTGGATTTGATTAAAATAAACTCTTCGCATTGGAATTTGAAAGATTATATTCTAGCTAACCAATCACAAAAACTAACATGCTGCATACAAGGCTTACTAGATCTATTTCAAAATAAATTAAATGATAAGTATCAACGAACTAGATCGCAGAATTAACATTATTTGTTGGCCAATCGATCAACAACAAACATGAACTCGAAATAAGCCATGAAATCAAAATACAGCAAATCGGAATCGACAAAAGAAAATACCTGAAAGAGGGCAGTGTCGAAATCTGGAATCGGAATCAAATCAAGTTGAATGGAACCTGAATGAGTGGCAATGATGTTCCCTCCTTCTTCTTCCTAGTTTTCGCGTTTGGTTGGGGCTCTCGTACTGATGCGAAAGTGAAAATGAACCGCATAAGTGAAAAAAAAGAAAGAAATAGCGTATTGGGTATGAGTTCAATAAGTCGATGCAACTAAAAATGTTGATGCAATTGTACTTTTTTATTTTAAATGCATTTGCTTCAACTTAGTTGCTTCAAAAATAAGCAACAGATGCAAATTAATATACTTGCATCTATTGTTAACATTGGTGATGCAACTAACCTTTTACTTTTGATTGTTTGCTTCGAAAATGGTGCACAACTGATGCTAACTATATTTTAAACTCTTCTACCGCTTCCCTTATGCCAACTGCTTTGGAAGTTAAAGGGGAACTGACTCAAGTAATGTTATTCGCATCGGTTGTTTGTACAACTGACGCAACTGAGGCGATGCAACAAACCTGTTTTGTTGTAGTGGTAATTGATTCATTTAGAAGAAAAGGAAGAGGTATGAAAGTGGAGTAGATGTTTGCAAATTTTGTATGTTCTTCAAACAACAATGTTGCTCAACAGGCATAATAATTTGGGATTGCTTCTGAATATTCGATTGAGATTGAGGTTTAGTAATATAAAAATATGTTAATCGGTGCAGATTATATAACCTAATTTGCTATCTTTTGCACGACAGTCCATTTTTCTATAAACTGCCCTCTGCTTACTTAAAAAGTGTATTGACTAATTTATCTAGAAATGGGGTGTAAACTAAAAGATGTGAAATGAAGCAAAAAGAATATAAAAATTAACAAAATCATTGTGACATGTAGAAGTGTTTACAACTTGGGAACTTGGTTTTAGGAAGAAGAGCATTCGAGGTTACAACCTCATCCCTGTAAAAATCCAACGGCTAGGTTCTCAAGAAGCTCCTCAAGATGTTTGACATCGGTCATTTTCTTGTCTCCCAATGTACTAGATACATCATTCATGGAAAAAGAAACGCTACATAAACTAGACGATACATGTAATCAGTTAATCAGGAGCATGCTTCATGATTAACTGCACTATACGTCATCATGTACACAATATAACCACAACATAACAATAACTTGTATGTTACCAGTATAACAATTTCCAATAGCCTAGCGATTTAAATATGTGGTACCTGGAGATTTAAAAACATGGAAACATATTTGGAACCAATATTGACATACCACCTGACATCAATGTTAATTCTCAAAAGTCTAGAGGTATTATACAAGTAATTATTTGGCATATACGTGTAACTTAATAACAACTTATATCGGACGGTCATTTTTTTGTATCTTTTGCATTTAGATGTCTTTAAAAATAATCATTAAAAATAATATATCTTGGGTAACAATATATCTTTTGCATCTAGGTGTCTTTTGCATTCCATAATTTGTCCGATTAAACAATATATTTTGGGTATATGTCATTTTCAATAAGTGCTCGATTAGTTTGGAATACGGTTGTCTTGGAATTAGAGATTGTTTTCAATAAGCCTTTATCCTTATGTTGTTGGGGTACTAGTTGATGTGCCTTTAATCTATTGAGACTCGTTGTATTTGAATTTTATGGTGGTTTTATTTATGGTACATCTATTTTGAGATATTATATTTTATTCTTTTCGTTGTGTGAGACTCTGATTTCATTTAGATTTCCCTATTATACATATTTTAGTATTCCCTTATAGGAACCAACTATCCATTTAGAATGGTTCCATGTTCCGATGGGCCTTTTCTGGGTTAGAATTTAGGCACATTCCAGGTGGATTGTTACAGCTTGGATATATATTCGGTTATATTTTTTATTGCGATTTTGATTATTGGCTCATTTCTGAGTGTCATTATTGGTTCGGTTATGAATTCAATTACTGATTTCGTTATATGCTCGTTTAAGGGCTCGATTATGTTCTTTATTGAACATTTGTGCCACACTCCATATTTTTAAATAATAAAAATTGAAATAATTATTAACGAGAAATCGACATTTTTAGATTTTTCATAATTTGGCTACGGAACGTATACCATTGCGTTTGTAGCATTTTTCCAATTGATTTACATATATAATTTGTCCCAAGCGAAGTCTGTACGAAAAAATTATTAACATTTGAATTTTTGTGTAAACATACGCGGATATATGCATGCATGTTTGAGTATGAAATTTGAATGTATGCCAAAATCAGAAAAGAATATTATAAAATATGGAAACAAAAAAGGGTCCAAAAATAAACACGCAATCAGTCAAAAGAAGCAAGAAATAAATCACTAACCGAATAACGACCTTGTGATTTAATTAAATCGATATGGGACGACACATGCCGGTATGGGTTGTTTTTATATATACAACGTGTTTCGATTAGGGTTTTATTCTAATGGTCAGATTTTTTTAATATAAATTTGGTGGACTTGGTTCATCTGGACATCTATAAATAAACATACAGGGCCTAGCGTCAACTTAATGTTTTCTAAGAGAGCGCCAGAGCCTTACAATTCCCTTTCTCCTACAAACTCTTAATATATTAGATTTAGTTTATTCGATTCGAGAATTGGAGGCAAATAAATCGGATTCAAGGTGTAGTCGCCCAGATCTTCTGTCCTAATAGATTTTTAATTCCAAACTGATAAAGAAAATAGAAAGTAAACTCAGATCCAAATTAGATCCCAGATTTAGAACGCGCTACAAGCGAGTGGATCTAATTTATATATTCATATAATGGTATATGATAGGATTTGATTCCTGTACAATTTTATAATTCAAAGTTAGTAAATTATGTAATCTTATTCCTTTTGTAATTTGGATTAAAAAAAATCTATTCTCGCTTTGTTCTTTTTGTAAATCCTAATTGGGAATGGAAAAGGAAATTTCATCCAAATTAAATTTGTAATGCAATAACAGATCCGAGGATATCCATATTTCATGTAAACTATGATTTAAATTTCGAATTTGATAAATGTTGGAATAGATGTCAATGAGAAGAAAATAGCATGAGCCTAATTGTACTCAAATCTATAAAAGTACGTCGGATCCAAAAAAATAAACAAGGGAAAAATAGGAATTCACATAAACATATTAATTTGAATCGTTGGGAATAGCATTGATCGATTAGTTAGGAAAAATAATAATATATTTGCATAGTTTGGTCAATGAGAAAAATAGGAAACATGAAAACAAATGAACACGGGGATTAGTGCGAAATAGGGAATTAGTCATACTGCACACTAATTCGATAATCTAAAATTTAGGAAAAAGGAATGTTTTCCAATTATGGGTTCCTATTATAGTGATTTTCTAAAACTATGGAAATAAATTTTACACAGGATTGGTAAACAATCAATTAGGAATAGGCCTTACTTCCTAAAAGGAAAATTGTAAAGACAGAAAGAACATAGGTAACATAACTGGAAGATGTTATGAAAAGAAATAGGAATATGATAGGCATATTATAAACTGATTAATGTAGTTTAATAAGCACAGTTCTATGGCAATGGTAATTAATTCTATGGTAACGGATCTATGATGCGAGAAAAATTATAACATAAAAGTTATAATTTGAGAAGTGAAAGAAAAGAAGTAAAGCATATTATAAATAAACTTGGAATTGGAAATTAATTTTAATAAGCATATAAATATTCAATGATGAGCTTGCGACTAGGCAATATTCTATGGTAGCCTTGTGAGTAGGCTATATTCTTTGGTGGCCTTGTGATTAGGCGATACTTTATGGTTGCCTTGCGACTAGGCAATTCTATGGTTAAATGATAGATAATAAAATTGATTAACAAATAAGTAATTTTCGGATTGAATGAATCAAAGAATATTGTAAATCAACGAAAAGAAAATTAAGTGAAATGCATAAGAGGAATATCATCGTAGATGTACGGAGACATGGTGGGAGCACTTTAACTTATTATTCGACGACACTGAAAGGAAGTGTGGGACTTCAATGGGACGTGAGGATAATACGACCGTCTAGGGTGAGCCTAACGAAGTTGTATCCCCCAGAGGCAGTTATGCATGGTTCCATCCATAACGTATGCCTTGGTTGCATCTATGTTTGAGGGTGGTCAAAAGACTGATTGTGATGATTTTAGAACTTGGCGGTTGCCTTGGCTCCAAAAGTAGGCTTCATGGTCAAGACCCAATAAGAATAGCAAATCATTGAATACCTGTCATCATTCGGAGCGAGTACAAGAGACTGGAGCTGAACCAATAGACCAATGATCTTTCACTATCGAGACA
Source organism: Allium sativum (assembly GCA_030737875.1). Lineage (NCBI taxonomy): Eukaryota > Viridiplantae > Streptophyta > Magnoliopsida > Asparagales > Amaryllidaceae > Allium > Allium sativum. The sequence goes on from CM060915.1 coordinate 652,804,531, forward strand.
TTGAATGAGGTACAATGCCAAATTAGATGCTTAAATTGTTTGTTAAGAGCATGGTTAGTTCATTAAATGGTCTTTATTAGTTTGGACAGGGGAGTGAGGCCATAGCCATTGAGGAAAGCGACTCAAGGTTAGGGCGCTTTCGTAGCGCGAGGATAAAGGCTTACTCGCTTTCGTAGCATATCCTAGTATGCTTTCGTGACGTAGCAATAGTGACTTGGTGTGCATTCGTATCATGGTCTAGTATGCTTTTGTAGCATAGAGATGGAGGTCCGGTACGTTTTTGCAGTGCAATGATGGAGATCACTTGAGGAGGGTACTATAGGAGTACCTCGATATATTAGGTATATAGCTACATATGTATAATTTATTAGGTTAATCTACTTTGAAGTAGATGTGTAAAACTTATGCATAAAATTAGAAGTGTAATATGCAGAGAACTCGAATAACATAATAAATTTGAACCAATGATAGAATAGTAAATGTAGTGTCATCTATAGAAAGTATAATTTATCCATTCACCAAAACTTTTGTTCTGACCTCCTCCTCATAACAAACTCGAAGGTTAGACATGTGGCTAAGATTCCGTAGCATACGGACACTTTTAGATAGTGTCAATATTATGGTAAGTATTTACCTATCATTATATTTTATTCCATTCTGCTGTGAGATATTTGTTATGACCTCTAATATATTTATCTTTGGTTTTCTAAAAGGAAACCAGACAAACCAACTCGAGTTTTAGTAGACTTGGATTTTTAGCATTTTACCAAAAATTTAGGTCCGTTGAAATTCAGGTTGTTACATCAGGTATCAGAGCTCAGTTTAAGGGTTCCTATATAGATTATGAGTGAACATATTTGTACTTTTGAAATATTAATATACTATATGTATATACCTAAATCCATAAAGAAAAACCTACTTTTGAGTAAACTACACATGAAAAGTTTGGAACTACACCAAGGTTAAGATTATGGAAAAATCTTAAAGTCTTGGGTTTTTATTTGACTGTAGTACGGGGTTTACAATGGGTTTTGTTGAAAAGATAATTTTTGTGTAGATGTTCAAAAGTTGAAGATGGGTTTCGATTGTGGGTTAGTGAAGAGGAATCAGATATGGACAATAAATGGATTAGATTGATATATATGTATAGTTATTTGGGTAGCGCAAGACCGAGATTTTTGAAGAATTGGGCTCAAAACGAACAAATCTGCAAAAGCTATAATAGTGAACAGTGGAAAAGAAAAGATTTAAATCTGCTACAAGGTTGGAAATATGTTGGAAATTTTAAAAGATAGAAGAGGGGTGCTACATGGAAAAAAAACATTGGAAAATTTACTCAGTTGTGACAACATCTCAACCGACGTTGAAATTTGTTAGCAGTAACGATTGGAAATGGCGTCAAAAGGGAAGAGGAGGAAGATGATACATGTAAAAATAATAATAATGGCATATATGCATGTATATATATAGTATATAACGTTGCCTAGGTCGACCCGGGCGAAGAGCGAGTCGACCCATGTATTGACCCAGCTCTCGGATGGGTTGACCGTCGACCCACTCGAAGGTCGGTTTGACCCACCTTGCGTTAAAAGTTTGGTAAATAATGAAGCCGAGCTTCATTATTTCATTCTCCAAGCTGAAAGCCAACACCACGAAAAACCTATTTTTGTCACCACTTCCAAGCTCTGCCACCCCTCCAAAAACTATTCGTTTCATCCGAGATACATTCCAAATTGAAGCCTACCAAAATATCTACTTAGATCCATATTTCTTTTCCACAGATCTGATGATTATTCGCTATGCCTCCAAGGCAGCCATTGTCATCCCTTTCTCTAATTAACACTATAGGAGATTGACTGGTGTCAGAACAACATGAAGATAGCGCTAGCCTATGTGGATTCAGCTAGGTATCAGGGTTTTCTAGGAATGGCTATGAAGTTTTCAGATTTTCCAAATACCCCATTGGAGTAAAATTTTCACACGCAGGAAATTTCAGATTCTGAGCTACAATACGATAGAGTGGGTCACGCACCCCACGTTATTCTATCTTTCCAATGCAAATTTAATTATTAGGGATGTTGGAGATGAGTCGAGTTTTGAGTCAGAGCTTAAGGGTGTAATTATGGTATTAAGACTCGGTAGGAAGCCATGTTATGTATTAATGCTCAGGGCGTAGAGTTAGGCCAGGTATAGAAAACAGACGACGTCATCTTGTGTAAGATTTTCTAGATCTTCAGCATCGGCGTGGGATATTGAGCTTTTGTGTCCTTTAGCTAGAGTGGTTATACATATTTTGTAGTATAACCTTATTGCTAGGATTGGCGGTTATGGTAGAGTTATTACTACCACTAGGCGTGCCACTATGCCATTTTAGGAGGCCTTTAGGTAAATTGGATGAAGGAGATTATGTCACAGCACGTGATTGCATCTAGTAGGAAACAGTCGTCATTCCCCTTCTGCCACCTTTGGACTGTGGTATTTAGATAGCAGGAGTGATGTTAAACAATGAGAGGTTTACCGGGGAAACGCACCCCATTATTGATTCATCTACCCTGACTAGATGCACGTAGAGCTAGCACAGTTACATGAGGGTCAGCCCATACAGTAGGATGTCGTGCATGGTGTTGGACACATATAGGAGGATCAACCCATACGGTATGAGGTCAAGCATGAGGATGAGCAAATACATGAGGCAGAGCCAGTGCACGAGAAACAATAGTATTTTGAGCCCCCTCCGGTATTTCATGTATGTCCCAACATGGAGACACCATATTGGGGAGGCACAGAACCTTCCCAACCACCTCAATATGGTTCCTGGCTTGGTGAGGATGCACCTTCATGAAAGCCATAGGAATTGAGGGGGTGAGATTAGAACTATGGAAGAGAGACATGAGTAGTTAGCTCGGGAGCACCAGGGCATCTTGTTTGGGCAACAATAATTAGCTCGCTCTCAACATGATCTCACATAGACACAACAACGGTCCCTTCAAACCCAGCATGAGTTGTTCATCGCACAATAACAGTTTGCCTAGATCTAGTAGGAGGCGCTGGAGAGTGATAGGCGACAAGAGGAGCACCTAAGTGGATTAGATGCTTTTATCAGAGATATTTTCGGTCAAAGAGGACCGGGTCCTAGTCCTAGTCCTCCTTTTTTAGGGTTGATGAGCATTATTATAGTTTTCTACTTAGAGTTCTTTGCATTAGTATTTCGCTATTCTTTGCTAAAATGATGCATGTATCTGAGATTAATATTTTAGCAGTCTCACGTAGTATTCTATCTTATTAAAATAGTTGTGCACTACCTTGTCTTTGGATTGAAAACATGAACACAAATGAAGAAAACGATTAGTGCGAAATAGAGAATTAGTTGTGTTGCGCACTGCTTTGATAACCTAAAATTTAGGAAAAAGGAATGTTTTGCAATTATGGTTCCTGTTAGAGTGATTGCCTAAAACCGTGGAAATAAATTTTATACGGTTTTGATAAACAATCAATTAGGAATAGGCCTAACTTCCTAAAAGATAATATGTAAAGTGGAAATAAATTTGGTAACTTAACTGGAAGATGTTATGAAAAAAAGAATATGATAGGTTTATTCTAAATTTGTTGCTGTAACTTAATGAGCATGGTTTTATGGCAATGGTTAGTAATTCTATGGTAATGGTTCTATGATGCGAGAAAGATAATAACATAAAAGTTTTAATTTGAGAAGTGAAAGAAATGAAGTAAAGCTTATTATATATAAACGTGGAATTGGAAATTAAGTTTAATAAGCCTAAAGATATTCTTTGGTGGCCTTGCAATTAGGTGATATTCTATAATGGCCTTGTGATTAGGCGATATTCTACGGTGGCCTTAAGACTTGGCAATTCTATGGTTAAATGATAAATAATAAACTTGATTAACAAATAATTTATATTCGGATTTAATGAATTGTAAATCAATCAAAAGAAAAGTAAGAGAAACACATAATGGTAAATTAGACATAGGGTCTAATAAAATAGCGATATGTTTTTGATCTAGTCCGTGGGGATGAAGAGCCCAATGGGCCAAATCATCATAGGCATCTAGCAACATAGTGGGAGCACGTCCAACTTGTAATTCGATGTGACTGGAAGGAAGTGGATAACTTTGACGAGACGTGAAGATACTCTGATATGATCCTCTAGGTTAGGCCTAACGAAGTTGTATCCCAGAGGTAGGTCTGTACGGTTCTATCCACAGAGTATGCCTTGGTTGCATCTATGGTTGAGGGCATCCAGAAAACTGATTGAGATAATTTTAGGATTAAGATGTTGCCTCGGCTTCGAGAGTACGCTTCGTGGTCTGGACCCAATAAGAATAGTGGATCATCAAATATATATCATTGTCTATCGAAGCGAGCACATGAAAGAATGGAGCTAAAGTAAAAAGCCAATGGTCTTTCAATATCAAGATATTTGATGAGGGACAATTCCAAATTGGATGCTTAGATTGTTTGTTGGGGGCATGGTCACTTAGCTATTTTAATGGTCTTTCATTAGTTATGAGGGCCGAGTGGGCCCTAACAACCGAGAGAAGAGATAGGCCAATCTATTGATATCTATATTGTAGGCCTAACGAAGCTGTCCTTTGCAGATATAGAAATCCCCCGACTGAGTTTTGTAGTGGAACTCATGGTTAAGGCGCTTTCATAGCACGGCGATGGAGCCTTATTCGCTTTCATAGTGTAGCCTAGTACGTTATCGTGGTGTAGCAATGGAGGCTTACTGTTCTTTCGTAGCATGGGCTAGTACGATTTTGTAGCGTGGTGATGAGTGTCCAGTACGTTTTCACAATGCGGCGACAGAGACCGCTAGAGGAGGGTGGGAGCACATCGATATATTTGGCATATAGCTACATATATATAATTTATTAGGTTAATCTACTTAGGAGCAGATGGGTACAATTTATGAGTAAAATAAGAAATGTAATATGTATAGAACCTGAATAACTTAATAAATATGAATAGTGTTATCAATAGAAAGTATAATGTATCCATTCACTAGAACTTTTATTTTGACCCCTCCTTATAATGAATCGTAGGTTAAATAGGTGGCTAAGTTCTGCAGCTTAGGGACACTTGTTAGATGGTGTCAATATTATGGTAATTATTTATCAATTATTATAATTTATTCCATTCCACCGTGAGATATTTATTGTTAGCTCTGATGTATTTATCTTTGATTTTCTGCAGGATATCAGACAAACTGACTCAAGTCCCTGTAGACTTGAATTTTTAGCATTTTGTGAAAAAATTAGTCCCGCTGAAATTCGAGTTGTTACAGTCCAATTATTTTCTTGTTTATGGGCCTGGTTATGGGTTTTGTTACGACCACGGTTTTATGTTTGATTATAGGCTCGGTTACTAGTTAGGTTATCAAGTTGGTTAAGGGCTCGGTATGACTTTGGCTACTGGTTGGTGATGGTCTTAGTTATTATAACGTCCCAGATTTTTGAACATTAATTATGAATATTTAAATCCATTTAAATATTGATTTAGCGATATTATGGATTTTATATCGAATTTATTATATAAATTGGAGTTCGAATATATATAAATATATAATTTGTAATATAATTAAAACGACCTCCGTTTTCGACGAAATGAGTTTTATTGGAAGACGTACAATTAGTTATTGCTATATTTCCAGTTTGGAGCCAAACAGAGATGTTTTGTCGATTGACGAAATTTACGGATGAACCGATGATTATAATTTGAATTAAAACACGCTATTTGTGCAAACGAAGTCCGTTTTCAATGAAATTGGTTTCATTGGGATCGTAATGTCAAATTATACCATGGCGTCCATTTTCGTAATTTGCGGGGATCGAATATGGCGGTACGTATATTTAACGCACAATGTAAACAACGATAAACACCGTTAAGATTTAATAACCGTAGCTAAATCATATCTATCCATTTCTTATGCACAAACATGTCTGAATTATATTTTTCTATTCAAGATTTTCCTACTCTAAGTTTTCTGCAAAGCCTCTATGTTAGGAAGCATGCACAGAAGGAAAGTAAAAAAAATGTGACAATACAACCTAAAGATAAAACAAATAATACACTATTATACCATCACCCTATTTCCATACAGATCATGCAACCGAATTCAAAAAGGGATGTACAATACACTACTGTGCCACTTGACAATTGAATGCAAATCTAATTAATGGAAAGGAATGGCCTAATCTACCTTAGGTGATAAGAAAACACACGGACCATGTCACCTCTTGTTTTCAGCAAGCCATTTCCTATATCGTGACAAAGCTACTAATCCTACCTATGCGTTTTGAAAAGAAATTGAGCTTATCTCCTTCATAACTCCCATATATATATATATATATATATATATATCATACTCATGCATTGTTCCAGCAAGGAGAAAGCAATACCAAATTCTTTCAACTAATAACTTATTTCCTTCACATCCAATTAAAACGCTCCTGCAAATGAAAACCCAAAAGCCTATTTCAAAACAACGTTGATTAACTCTTTCTTATGAAACAGCGGTTACTATTGTAAATAAAAACACCCCAGCCTTGGTTCATAGTTTAACCAACTTCTCTAATTTTTCTCAATATTGCACTGAACATTTTGGTTGGCTTCTTGGACACTGTCACGCTGGTGGGTTGTTTGATGAAATACGGGTCAGGAAACAGGGGAACTGGAGAGAGATAGAGGGGTAGTGGATACAGTAAAAACTTGGGGTTGCCATGCAAACTGGAGTGGTCAGAATTTCTGTCAGTTGGAGTTGATGCAGTGGTGGCAGGGCGCGAGCAAGTCTGGTAGTGATGGACTGGACATGGACGGGTGCGATCTGGTATGGGGAGGAGGCACGCGGTTGAAACGAAGTAAGGAAGCATGTGGTTATAGAGGGGGAAGGACTGTTACGTCTGTACAAGGCAAGGTATATGCGCAGAGAAGCCGACTGGGAAGTTGCGTGCAAGTTTGCATGTGGCATTTTACTAGAAAGATGGTTCTCTAGCAAATATAATAGCGGGTTTCTAAAGGGAGGCATGGTTTTCAGAACAAACCGAAGAGAGAAGAAAACGAAGAAGAGGCACTGTGCATGCGACTTGATCAGGAAGTGGTGGGATATGAACACATGAAGGTGCTGTAAGAAGTGGAGCTGAGAGTGAAGCAAGCTTGGATGTGTTGTATGGGTTTGATGATAGGGCAATGGGGGTGTTGCGTGATACAATGAAGAAAAGGCGAGGAGCAGAAACATGTGAAGAAGATGAATAGTATTTGAGCTGGTAAAATTTATTATTATACCTTATACTGTAGCAGCGTGTACCTAATCTAAATTAAAGGGGCTAGTTAGTATTTAAAAATACATGAAGTTAATTAACGTATAAGTTGAAGAATTAAGGTAATATGTTAGTTTGGTTATTACTATACATACAGAAATGTGCCTTACCATGATTTTAGATTAGTACCTAATCTCAATTACTAATACCAAATCTAAATCTATACGTTGAGTAGTATATACAGTACTTAGCCTTGTTTTTGTATAACGTCGCTTATGTAAGATGTGAATATGCCGTTTGTATATATAAAGTGGTGTCGACGAGGTTCTCATGCCTGATCCAGTTTATTCAAATGACCAGTAAACTTTTAAGCGGGAAATGAACGAAACAAATTTGTTATATAATTAGAAAACATAGTTAATGTTTTAAATGTTAATTTAAATTAGTTAATTTAAATTAAATTGCAAGCGTATAATTTGTGTAACGCTTTCATGTGTTACCAGAATGAAACAAAAACTAGTGACGTGGGAACCGTATCGACATACACAATATGATGGAGCTGGTTTGGACGAACTTGGAATTGGTTAAAACAAACTGCTTTAATGACAGACGGGAATCAAGGTGAATTCGACTCACTCAGTTTATCCCGTTTATTTTTTTTGAGCGTTGTTCGCTAATGGTTGATGATGGGATAACTGTTTGTTTTTATGTTGAATATTATTTAATATTCATGGATTGAATTAAATGTTTGTTTAATTTAATCAAATTAAATCATTATTTTAACGATTAGATTAATTCCAAACGAGGTAACTTAGCTTGTTGGTTACGTTTATAATAATATAAACGTATTAGATAAATATTTGAATGATTGATTTGATATTATAAACTGTTTGTTGGCTGTTATTAGTTGAACTGATTTACCATATTGAATTTGAAGTAACCCTTTTGATTCAGGGATGAACAGGTTGGAGGGATCCTACAGGATTCCTCAAATATATTATTTACTTTTATGAACTGTTAATCGACCTGATTGATGGTTGATTGTTGAATTCAAAATGAACACTTGTGTGGTATTAACCATTGGGTGATATTGGTTGGGTAATTATCGGCAGATGGCCTAAGAATAAAACGTTTTATAAAGATTGATTTATTTTCTCGTAATCAATAGAAAAGAAGTTATACAGTTGTTTTATAACTAAAGACCGATGTTGAAATCTATTTTATATGGATTATTTTTAAAAGTAAGTTTATTAAAGGAAATGAATAATTTAATTTATTTGGAAATTATAAGACAAGTATATGAAGCAAGTTCTTATGTTAATAAATTTATTAAGCAAATGAGTAAAAAATTAACCTAACAGTTAAGGATTTATTTAATTGTTTCAAATAAACAATTAATTGCGATTATTTAATTTAATTAGATCGTTAATTAAATCAAACAAAATTATTTAAATTTATTTATTAATAACTAAGTGGGAATGGTTAACTAATTAACCTTGTTTTGAGTTGACTAAGTCAACTTCTTTATCTTGAATTGATCACTGGACAATTATTGAGTTTTTAATATAAATAACCTTAAAGGGAAGATTAACTATTATAATAACAGTTAATTAATTGGTTTCTAAAATGATTGGAATTGATTATTATTTAACAATGATCGAAGTGATAAATCTTGAAGTTAAGTACCTTAACTGGAAGTTATGAAGTCGCAAAGCCTCATGTGTAGTTTAACCGGAATGGTAAGTGAATTTATATTTAATGTGAACTCATATTAATAGTTTTATTAGCTAGACTTCTATAAATCAAAATTTGACAATTATAAAGGCAAGTGATAAATAAATAAGGAAAATTCTTGTATTTAAACAAGGTTTATAAACAAGTATTGAATAGTTGATTATTTAATAAAGTTGATAAGCTTTAAAGAAGGGTTAACTATTAAGTTATAGATAATAATGAAGTAAACTATATGTAATAATGTCGAAATTGATTATTATTAATTAATAATAATCAAAGGAGATAATCTTGTGCTTAGGATTAAAAGTATTAGAGTTTTATGAAAACTTAAGAATTGAAGCAAGTTATAATCTGATTTAGTAACTTCTGGAAACCCTAAATGGGATTTCAAAAGCATAGGGCGGGAAGTATGAAGCAAAGAACTTAAATGGATTTGACATCAGTGATGCAAGCTAAGTTTAATAATTCGATTTAAAGTGAAGTATTTTAGGAAGGAAGTGTTATTGAAATGAACTCAAAATAAGTTTGGAACTAACATATTAGTAGTTTTGTTTATAACAAAACAAAGACTCATATATATTGTTGGAAGGATGTTTTTTTAAAGGTAATTAATATGTTTTTAAATTGAATAAAGATATTCGAGGTTGAAGATAAGGTTTCAAAGTAAAGAGTACTTTTTTAAAAACCCCATATTCAAGCCGAATAATATATGAAAATTTCCATGATAAATATTGAAGATTGAGTGTCGGTGACAAACTTTTATTATTCTGAAGATAAGAATATCGTCAATCAAGGTCTGAGAGGTAATTAAAATACCACAACTTGAAAGACTTTATGATTATCCAAAGAATGATATTGGTTTTGGGTAGCGAGGGTAGATGGGGATAATAAATATAATATTTCCTTTAAATTTCAAGTTTTATAAGTTAAGTAAACTGGCTTCGAGAATATTCTTATTTTAATAAGAAGTAAATGAGGTGATCCATATATTTTAAGATTTAAGAGTTTTGATTAACCACTGATGAAATTAAATGGCCAAATGATGCTGTATACTGAACTAGTAAATCCATTTTATTTTCATGGATGTATGGATGTTTATTTTGATAGTTAAATCACCGACTATCAAAATCTGACCAAAAGCGTTGTTGGTACAGAAAGACCAAGATCGAATTTATATTCGAAAACCATTCCGACCAGCAAATACGTAAACGTTGAAGATATCAGAAGATTGTCGAGATAGAGCTTTGAAGACCATGGATCTTCATAAGCGGAAGGATTACTTGTCGAAAATTCTCTAGCTAGCTACCAGAGGTATCCTGACGTGATTCGGTCGTGGTTGATATTTTTCGGATTGCAAGGACTACTCGTTACTGATCCTATGGATGTAGTAGGAGGGTGCCTTCGGTTCATCCTGTTCCTGGATGACTTGTATAGACGATGTGGATGGTTGCCAGATGTTCCAATAGTCGATTATAAACTCAAGCCTCATCAACTGGGAAATGACAAAAATCGGGTAGGCAACATGGCTATGTGGTCGCACCCATTAGGGTGTATTGTCGCCATCTAGAGAATATTCGTATTTGTTACTTCTTTTCAATTCTGTATCTCCTAGGAATGGTTATGTTGGTACCAACCGTAGGTGGCAATATATTCGATACTCTCAAGAGAAATGAGCGGTCGGTCATGTGTGGCCGGGTTGCAAGACGTTCTTGTTGAACCCAGTGTATTCCCCTCTAGAGGTACACTATCGGTAGGTGGTTCCATACCTTGTCATAGTCGGAATCCATTCTCCAATAAGCACCCGCGGTTTTGATTGTATACTATATATGTGGAGCATGAGATGCAAGCGTTCTACTAGATTGCTATTTACTTGTATTTGGACATTATTATAATATCAGAATAATATATGATTTCAAAATGTTTTGGGTTATAGTAAGGTAAAAACCATCCGTGTTTATGTGTGGGCTGGTCTTACTATTATCCTTTTCTTTCAAAATGATTTTGAACTTTCAAAACGATATGGATGTTATATGAACTTAGTGGGTTTCTCACTCTGGTTCACCAAACTGACCCAGTGTTTGTAATGCTCAGGTTAGATCGGGTTGTACAGGTTCAGGTTATGGAATGCTGTGAAGTTCAGTGACGAGCTGGAGTGAGTCTAGATGTATGATATAGATGATATTATTCCGCTGTGTGTTGTATTTGTGGACAGGTTATTATACCTGTTCAGATTCGTCTGCTGTACTCTGATGGATGTAAGTATATTTATTTCAAGGTCTTTATAAAGAGTTATTTATATATTATATTTTATTCTGCGGCGATGTGAGACTCTGTGTTGTGTTGATTCTTCTTCTTCTTCTTCTTTTCAAATATTTCTTTCTTTCTTATCTCACCCTCTAATTTCTTTCGAATAACGTTCCTGTGTTTCCGGTGTTTGGAAGGTCGACATGAGTTACGGTAAATGTATTTACATCGATTTTCGGGGCCGAAAATCCTTGGGTCGTTACAGTGGTATCAGATCTATTGGTTTAGTAATAACCTTGGCTCTGTGGTGTAACTCGATAGAGATAAGGTTAGTAACACCCTAGATTGAGTTTGAATGTATATACGAGAGAACGGATTTGTAAATTTTATATAAAAATGTGTTGTATTGTTTTGATTGATTGGTTCAAGTGTTGGGAAATCATATTGAACTGGCAATTGATACAATATTATTTTGTAAAGAGGGTAAATTAAATAATTTTGCCCAAGCTATATTTTATAGAAAAGGAAATAATTTTCTATATTATAGTAGTGTTGGTTGTTTGGTTATTTTGCTTAATTTGATTGGAGTTCTAATTGAATTATGATATGAAATTGAACTAGTTATTAATCGACTGAATTGGATATGGAATTGGAACTTAACCTGGTTAAGCGAATTAAATAAAATGGGATATGGTAGAAAACCGAGTTATTTAACCCAGATTGTTATTTGCATTAAGTGGAGTTAAGTGCAGAATCCTGAAGGTTGTGGAGATGATTTGGTTACACAGATTGGAAGTACAACTTGGAAAACGAAGATCAGTTAGTTGATTTGCATCGGAATTGGAATTGAGTTGCCCGACAAATAGGTAAACCTTAATATATTGATTGGAGTGATTGATTTTACACCCCTGAGTTGGGTAGCCATTTGGCTTTTGGTTTTTGTGGAGAAGTTGAGGCCCACAGTGGCAGCTGTAGTTGTGCCGATCGAACCATGCAGAGCAGGTGCTGGCGAAATTTTCGAAAATCTTTAAGAATTTGAAGTTAATTTGGTAATAGTTCAAAAATAGTTAATTTAAAATAATTGGGTTTGATGCATTCTTCTTACCATGTAATTTCGAGGACAAAATTCTTTTAAGGGGGGAAGAATGTAACGTCCCGGATTTTTGAACATTAATTATGAATATTTAAATCCGTTTAAATATTGATTTAGCGATATAATGGATTTTATATTGAATTTATAATATAAACTGCAGTTTTAATATATATATATAATAATATTAAAACGACCTCCATTTTTTACGAAATGAGTTTTATTGGAAGACGTACAACTGGTTATTGCTATATTTCCAGTTTGGAGCCAAACGGAGATGTTTTGTCGATTGACGAAATTTAAGGATGACCCGATGATTATAATTTGAATTAAAACACACTATTTGTGCAAACGAAGTCCGTTTTCAACGAAATTGGTTTCATTGGGATTGTAACGTCAAATTATACCATGGCGTCCATTTTCATAATTTTTGGGGATCGAATATGGCGGTACGTATATTTAACGTGCAACGTAAACAACGATAAACACCGTTAAGATTTAATAACCATAGTTAAAACATATCTATCCATTTCTTATGCACAAACATGTCTAAAATATATTTTTCTATTCAAGATTTTCCTACTCTAAGTATTGTACAAAGCCTCTATGTTAGGAAGCGTGCACAAAAGGAAAGTAAAAAAATGTGATAATACAACCTAAAGATAAAACAAATAATACACTATTATACCATCACCCTATTTCCATACAAATCATACAGCCTAAGTCAAAAAGGGATGTACAATACACTACTGTGCCACTTGACAAATGAATGCAAATCTAATTAATGGAAAGGAATGGCCAAATCTACCCTAAGTGATAAGAAAAGACATGGACCATGTCGCCTCTTGTTTTCAGCAATCCATTTCCTATATCGTGACATAACTACTAATGCTACCTGTACATTTTGAAAAGAAATTGAGCATATCTCCTTCATAACTCCCATATATATATCATACTCATGCGTTGTTCCAATAAGGAAAAAGCAATACTGTTGACATGCTTTTTAGTCAAAGCAGTCATACATGGAATTTCTGGTTAGCAACACGTTCAAGCATTGAGAACGTCGTCAGAAGACAAGAAGCAATTTGGTTGAAGTCGCATCACAAACAAAGAATGGCCTGAAAATCCTAGTAGATGACCACTTTTGGGCCCGAAAACATCAATTACGGAGCTTTGCTTGGTAACTCTTGTAGCCCTCTGAATTAACTTGAAGTAGAGCTTTCGTTTGGCTAAAACGAACTTACGGTTTGGAATTTACTCCCATTTCCGTAAACACATGCATAATTGGAATAACTTGGAATTTGGCATTGAAGAGATCCCGGATCGTATCGGCCTATTCGGTTTGGATCGGTGGAAATGTTGTTGCACCACGAACTCGACCTTTTCCTTTATCACTCCAAAGCCGGTTCGGATCAGCTTCAGTGGATCGGATCGGGCGAGAGGACCCAATATCACCAATCAGGCTTGGAAAGCCACACCGGTTCGAGGAAACCGGTTCGGGTCGGATCCAAACCGAACCTCCTGATAATTCCTACGCATACAGCTTGATTTGACCTATTCATAGGGTGAAACCGCCTCCTACTATTCCGGATGAAGCGCCACTTGGTACAACACGAATTGGAGAGGCTTTCTCCACGTTTTGCACTACTTGTCAGAAGCCTTAGGATACATGCCACATGGCATCCGAACCGGAACTCTCTAGGGCTTAACTACAGCTATAAATACACCCTCATATGGCATTTTGGGGGGATCTTTGGGCTATTCTTCATCTAAGCTTCCACCATTGTTCTTAGCAAAGCATTGTCGAACATAGAAGCCATATTCCTCATTAAAACTTGAGCCTTTAGTGAGGATTTCATAAAATAATTAAACATTGTATTATGAGTTCTCACGAGTTGTGGGAATCATTCTTGTAATTTCTTCATGTATAAAAGCATATAAGTGGACGTAGGCTAGATAGTTCAGCCGAACCACTATAAAAACTTCGTGTATCTCCTATTATTTACTGCTTTTCTGCTTTTATTCTCTGTGATTTGTGATTGTGAGGACTTTACACTGTATTTGGGTGTTAGCGCCATTTTTTGGTCTAACATTTTGGGGCGCCAGGAAGGGGTCACACGATATTGCTTCTTCTAGCTTCGAAGGAAACAGACAGCTTGGCCATTGGATCAATGGTGAAAAGAAAGAAGGACGGAACCTTCTCCCGAACTGAGAGTGCTGACGTAGAAGGTGCAAGAAACGAGAACAACCACGAGGCTTCCTCACATGGAAATCTATCAGTATACTTAACTCGAGACGAAATGGATGGTGTTCTCACCGAACTGAGAACTCAGATGGCAAGGCAAGACGATCTCCTACAAAAACAACACGAGATGATGGATGAATTATTCGTTCGGATGGAAAGCAGGCCGAGCGGCAACGCATAACACGATGGAAATGGCACGGAAACGGCTCAAGCATCTGGAGCCATCCGGGTCGGTTCGGTCCTCACCCGACCTGCGCACACCACAGCAAATCTGAACCCAACTCAAACGGAGACAGATGGCAACACCGACCGGGTCGGTTCGAATCCGATCCGGACCACTGAACTTGGGGGAGCTGGGGGCACTGACCTCCTTTCTGAAGATAACCAGCATTCAACACTCAACGTTTTGGATGGAAATGTCGTTGGCAACTCAGGTCGAGCATGACCAATCTTTGCTCCGGTTCAGATGAACACCCAAGCACCAACTCCGACTCAATTGCAACAGGATGCAGCTCGGAACACAGAGCCTGAACCGGGTCGGTTCGGAGCCTTCGACCCGATAACCACCAATCCGAGCCGGATCACACTTCAAGCACCCCGCACACTTCCAATCTCCTTTGGACTTAACGATAGGGGCGTCAGCTCTGGTTTCGGCAACCTACAACAGCTCTTTGAAGGCGATCGGGTCGCCAATCTCATTGAACGCCTATCAAGAGGTCGCACTTATCAGAATGACGTGGATGACATCAATCACAATCCATTTGCTCAAGAGATCAGGAATTCTCGCAATCCCCCAGATTTCAAGCTCCCTGTTCTAGAGCCTTACAACGGCAAGACAGATCCCACCATGCACCTGATGCGATACAAACGGCATATGAAAGCTCAATCGGCATCGGAAAACGTTATGGAAAAATGCTTACCCCTCTTTTTGACTGATATAGCTGCTATGTGGATTTAGCAGCTGGCACCAGAATTGATCAACAACTGGAACATGTTGGTTGCTCGCTTTATTGAGCAGTTTTGGGTCCACATAGCTTGACCCGAGAATGTAATGTCCCTCACTACAATTAAGCAGAGGACTGGAGAAACTCTACGCTCATATCTAGAAAGATTCAATGCTGCAGTAGCATCTGTTGATAGACCTGAATCATCAATGGTATTGATGGTAGCAGTATCCGGTGTTTTGGATACATCAGAGTTTAAAACCTCTTTGTACCAGGACCCACCGCGAGATCTCGGTGAATTCTACTTTGAGGCAGAAAGATTTCTACGTGAGGAGGATGCGAAATCCGAGAAGGCTATTCTTGATGTCAACATGCTTAAAGGCGGAGCACCGTCTGACTCTGGAAAAGGCAATGATAAGGTCAAAGGAACAGCCGCTGCAAAGAATGATCGCAACGCTCAGCCCTGGAGAGGGCCAAAATATGAAAAGTACACTGAACTCAATTCAACGCTGACTGACATCTACATGGATACAGGGGGTGCTACCTCCTGTCCAAGGCCTCCTAAGAAAGAGCCAATGCTAGCACAGCGTAACTCCGGAAGATATTGCATACTTCATGACATGGACGGTCATAACACTGATGACTATAGGCATTTGCAAGATTTGATCGGATCGGGTTAGATGTGGAGAGCTACCCGAGTACGTCACATAACTAACAACGCCTGCATCTGATCCTACGCTGCCACCACCCATTCCCCAGAGAGGGAACGATCCTGGATCGAGTAATAGTGGGATTATCATTAACTGATCCCATTCAGCGGATCTCTTCTGTTTGTCGGACTCCGGTCCATAGTTCCTGTTTTTACGCTTTTAGGCGACATCTCGTCCTCCTTTGTTTTCTCTGCATGTAATAAACATGGTCGCATCGGCCCGCACGCACGGAACCGGTTAGTGGTCTTTAGTTGTGTCTGGCTAACAACCATTGTACTTTCATAAATCAGTAATAAGCATTGAGCTCCGGCTCCCGACTGGATCCGTCCAGTATAAACAAATCCTCATTGCATTTCCTTGGTCGTCTTACTCCGGTAAGACCGTCTTGGAACCTTCATTGCTTTTCCTTTGTCCTTTTACTTCGATAAGGCCGTCTTAGAACCTAATTAGCATCTCCTTGGTCGTCTTACTCCGGTAAGGCTGTCTTGGAATTTTTCTTGCATTGTTTGTCTTAACTTCTTGCAGGTACAAACTTCTGGTTTTCTTAGATTAAGAATTTCTCATATTATCCAGAACACATCTTCCTTCAGCCAGCAAGATATGTTCTGGGGGGCAAAATATTGACATGCTTTTTAGTCAAAGCGGTCATACATGGAATTTCTGGTTAGCAACACGTTCAAGCATTGAGAACATCGTCAGAAAATAGGAAGCAATTTGGTTTAAGTCGCATCACAAACAAAGAATGGCCCGAAACTCCTAGCATATGACCTCTTTTGGGCCTGAAAACATCAATTACGGAGCAAAAGCTCTGTAATTCTTGTAGCCCTCTGAATTAGCTTGAAGTAGAGCTTTCGTTTGGCTAAAACGAACTTACGGTTTGGAATTTACGCCCGTTTCCGTGAATGCACGCATAACTGGAATAACTTCGAATTTGGCATTGAAGAGATCCCGGATCGGATTGGCCTATATGGTTCGGATCGGTGGAAATGTTGTCGCACCATGAACTCGACCTTTTCCTTTATCACTCCAAAGCCGGTTTGGATCGTCTTCAGTGGATCGGATCGGGCTAGAAGATCCAATATCACCAATCAGGCTTGGCAAGCCTCACCGGTTCGGGTTGAATCCGAACCGAACCATCTGACAATTCCTGCGCATACAGCTTGCTTTGACCTATTCTTAGGGAGAAACCGCCTCCTACTATTCCGGATCAAGCGCCACTTAGTATAACACGAATTGGAGAGGCTTGCTTCACGTTTTCCACTACTTTTCAGAAGCCTTGGGATACATGCCATGTGGCATCCGAACCGGAACTCTCTAGGGCTTAACTACAACTATAAATACACACTCATATGGCATTTTGGGGGAATCTTTGGGCTATTCTTCATCTAAGCTTCCACCATTGTTCTTAGCAAAGCATTGCCGAACATAGAAGCCATATTGCTCATTAAAACTTGAGCATTTAGTGAGGATTTTATATGATAATTAAACATTGTATTACGAGTTCTCACGAGTTGTGGGAATCATTCTTGTAATTTCTTCATACATAAAAGCATATAAGTGGACGTAGGCTAGATAGATCAGCCGAACCACTATAAAAACTTCGTGTGTCTCCTATTATTTACTACTTTTCTGCTTTTATTCTCTGTGATTTGTGATTGTGAGGACTTCACACTGCATTTGGGTGTTAGAGCCATTTTTTGGTCTAATAAATACTAAATTTTTTCAACTAATAACTTATTTCCTTCACATCCAATTAAAACGCTCCTGCAAATGAAAACCCAAAAGCCTATTTCAAAACAACGTTGATTAACTCTTCCTTCTGAAAAAGCGGTTACTACTGTAAATAAAAAGACCCCAGCGTTGGTTCATACTTTAACCAACTTCTCTAATCTTTCTCAATCTCGCATTGAATGTTTTGGTTGGCTTCTTGGACACTGTCACGCTGGTGGGTTGTTTGATGAAATACGGGTCAAGAAATAGGGGAACTGGACAGAGATAGAGGGGTAGTGGCTATAGTAAAAATGTGGGGTTCCCATGCAAACTAGAGTGGTCGGAATTGCTATCAGATGGAGTTGACGCAGTGGTGGCAGGGCTTGAGCAAGTCTGGTAGTGATGGACTGGACATGGGCGGGTGCGATCTGGTATGGGGAGGAGGCACACAGTTGAAACGAAGTAAGGCCGAAGCATGTGATTGAAGAGGGGGAAGGACTTTTACATCTATACAAGGCAAGGTATATGCGCAAAGAAGCCGACTGGGAAGTTGCGTGCAAGTTTGGGTTTGGCGTTTTACTGGAAAGAGGGTGCTCTGGCAAATATGGTAGCGGGTTTCTAAAGGGAGCCATGGTTTTCAAAACAAATTACTGAAGAGAAGAAAACGAAGAAGAGGCACAGTGCATGCAATGTGATCAGGGAGCGGTGGGATATGAACGCATGAAGGTGCTTTAAGAAGTGGAGCTGAGAGTGAAGCAAGCTTGGATGTGTTGTATGGGTTTGATGATAGAGCGATGGGGGTGTTGCGTGATACAGTGCAGAAAAGGCGAGGAGCAGAAACACGTGAAGAAGATGAACAATATTTGAGCTGGTTAAATTTATGATTATACCTTATACTGTAGCAGCGTGTGCCTAATCTAAATTAAAGGGGCTAGTTTGTTTTTAAAATACATGAAGTTAATTAACTTATAAGTTGAAGAATTAAGGTAATATGTTAGTTTGGTTATTACTATACATATGGAAATGTGCCTTACCGTGATTTTAGATTAGTACCTAATCTCAATTACTAATACCAAATCTAAATCTATACGATGAGTAGTATATACAGTACTTAGCCTTGTTTTTGTATAACGTCGCTTATGTAAGATGTGGATATGCCTTTTATATATATAAAGTGGTATCGACGAGGTTCTCATGCCTGATCCAGTTTATTCGAATGACTAGTAAACTTTTAAGCATGAAATGAACGAAACAAATTTGTTATATAATTAGAAAACACAGTTAATGTTTTAAATGTTAATTTAAGTTTAATTAATTTAAATTTCGAATGTATAATTTGTGTAACGCTTTCATGTATTACCAAAACGAAACAAAAACCAGTGACGTGGGAACCGTATCGACATACACAATATGAAGGAGCTGGTTTGGACACACTTGGAATTGGTTGAAACAGACCACTTTAACGACAGACGGAAATCAAGGTGAGTTCAACTCACTCAATTTACCCCGTTTATATTTTATATAAATCGGGTTTTTATTTTGTGTGCATTGTTCGCTAGTGGTTGATGATTGGATAACTGTTTGTTTTTATGTTGAATATTATTTATTATTCATGGATTAAATTTAATGTTTGTTTAATTTAATCAAATTAAATCGTTATTTTAACGATTAGACTAATTCCAAACGAGGTTACTTACCTTGTTGGTTACGTTTATAATAATATAAACGTATCTGATAAATAATTGAATGATTGATTGGATGTTATAAATTTTTTGTTGGCTGTTATTAGTTGAACTGATGTACCATATTGAATTTGAAGTAACCTATTTGATTCAGGGACGGACAGGTTGGAGGGATCCAACCGGATAACTCAAATATTTTATTTACTTATATGAACTGTTAATCGACCTGAATGATTGTTGATTGTTGAATTCAAAATGAACTCTTGTGTGATATTAACCAATGGATGATATTGGTTTGGTAATTATCGGCAGATGGCCTAAGAATAAAACGTTTTATAAAGATTGATTTATTTTCTGGTAATCAATAGAAAAGAAGTTATAAAATTGTTTTATAACTAAAGACCGATGTTGAAGTCTATTTTATATAGATTATTTTTAAAAGGAAGTTTATTAAAGGAAATGAATAATTTAATTTATTTGGTAATTATAAAACAAGTATATGAAGCAAGTTCTTATGTTAATAAGTTTATTAAGAAAATGAGTAAGAAATTAACCTAACGGTTAAGGATTTATTTAATTGTTTCAAATAAACAATTAATTGTGATTATTTAATTTAATTAGATCGTTAATTAAATCAAACAAAATTATATAAATGTATTTATTAATAACTAAGTGGGAATGGTTAACTAATTAACCTTGTTTTGAGTTGACTAAGTCAACTTCTTTATCTTGAATTGATCACTGGACAATTATTGAGTTTTTAATATAAATGACCTTAAAGAGAAGATTAACTATTATAATAACAGTTAATTAATTGGTTTCTAAAATGATTGGAATTGATAATTATTTAACAATGATCAAAGTGATAAATCTTGAAGTTAAGTACCTTAACTGGAAGTTATGAAGTCGTAAAGTCTCATGTGTAGTTTAATTGGAATGGTAAGCGAATTTATATTTAATGTGAACTCATATTAAGAACTTTATTAGTTAGACTTCTATAAATCAAAATTTGACAATTATAAAAGAAAGTGATAAATAAATAAGGAAAATTCTTGTATTCAAACAAGGTTTATAAACAAGTATTAAATAGTTCATTATTTAATAAAGTTGATAACCTTTAAAGAAGGGTTAACTATTAAGTTATAGATAATAATGAAGTAAACTATATCTAATAATGTCGAAATGGATTATTATTAATTAATAATAATCAAAGGAGATAATCTTGTGCTTAGGATTAAAAGTATTAGAGTTTTATGAAAACTTAAGAATTGAAGCAAGTTATAATCTGATTTAGTAACTTATGGAAACCCTAAATGGGATTTAAAAAGCGTAGGGCAGGAAGTGTGAAGCAAAGAACTTAAATGGATTTGACATTAGTGATGCAAGCTAAGTTTAATAATTCGATTTAAAGTGAAGTATTTTAGGAAGGAAGTGTTATTGAAATGAACTCAAAATAAGTTTGGAACTAACTTATTAGTAGTTTTGTTTATACCAAAACAAAGACTCATATATATTGTTGGAAGGATGTTTTTTTAAAGGTAATTATATGTTTTTAAATTGAATAAAGATATTCGAGGTTGAAGATAAGGTTTCAAAGTAAAGGGTACGTTTTTAAAAACCCCATATTCAAGCCGAATAATATATGAAAATTTCCATGATAAACATTGAAGATTGAGTGTCGATGACAAACTTTTATTATTCTGAAGAAAAGAATATCGTCAATCAAGGTCTGAGAGGTAATTAAAATACCCCAACTTGAATGACTTTATGATCATCCAAAGAATGATATTGGTTTTGGGTAGCGAGGGTAGACGGGGATAATAAATATAATATTTCCTTTAAATTTCAAGTTTTATAAGTTAAGTAAATTGACTTCGAGAATATTCCTATTTTAATAAGAAGTAAATGAGGTGATCCATATATTTTAAGATTTAAGAGTTTTGATTAACCACTGATGAAATTAAATGGCCAAATGATGTTGTATACTGATTTAGTAAATCCATTTTATTTTCACGGATGTATGGATGTTTATTTTGATAGTTAAATCACCTACTATCAAAATCTGGCCAAAAGCGTTGTTGGTACGGAAAGACCGGGATCGAATTTATATTCAAAAACCATTCCGACCAGCAAATACATAAACGTTGAAGATACCAGAAGATGGTCGAGATGGAGCTTTGAAGACCGCGGATCTTTATAAGCGGAAGGATTACTTATCGAATATTCTCTGGCTAGCTACCAGAGGTATCCTGACGTGATTCGGTCATGGTTGAGATTTTTCAGATTGTAAGGAGTACTCGCTACTGATCCTTTGGATGCGGTAGGAGGGTGACTTCGGTTCATCCTATTCCTGGATGACTCGTATAGATGATGTGGATGGTGGCCAGATGTTCCAAAAGATGATTATAAACTCAAGCCTCATCAATCGGGAAATGACAAAAATCGGGCAGGCAGCATGGCTATGTGGGTCGCACCCATTAGGGTGTATTGTCACCATATATAGAATATTCGTATTTGTTACTTCTTTTCAATTCTTTATCTCCCGGGAATGGCTATGTTGGTACCAACCGTAGGTGTCAATATATTCGATACTCTCAAGAGAAATGAGTGATCGGTCATGTGTGGCCGGGTTGCGAGACGTTCTTGTTGAACCCAGTGTATTCCCCTCTAGAGGTACACTATCGGCAGGTGGTTCCATACCTTGTCATAGTCGGAATCCATTCTCCGATAAGCGCCTGTAGTTTTGAGTGTATACTATATATGTGGATCGTGAGATGAAAGTGTTCTACTAGATTGCTATTTTCGTATATTTAGACATTATTATAATATCAAAATAATATATGATTTCGAAACGTTTGGGGTTATAGTAAGGTAAAAACCATCTGTGTTTATGTGTGGGCTGGTTTTACTATTATCCTTTTCTTTCAAAAGGATTTTGAACTTTCAAATCGATATGGATGTTATATAAACTTAGTGGGTTTCTCACTCTGGTTCACAAGACTGACCCGGTGTTTGTAATGCTCCGGTTAGACCGGGTTGTACAGGTTCAGGTTATGGAATACTACGAAGTTCGGTGACGAGCTGGAAGAGTCTAGACGTATGATATAGATGATATTATTCCGCTGTGTGTTGTATTTGTGGACAGGTTATTATAACTGTTCAGATTTGTCTGCTGTACTCTGATGGATGTAAGTATATTTATTTCAAGGTCTTTATAAAGAGTTATTTATATATTATATTTTATCCTGATGCGATGTGAGACTCTATATTGTGTTGATTCTTCTTCTTCTTCTATTCTAATATTTCTTTCTTTCTTATCTCACCCTCTAATTTTTTTCTAATAACGTTCCTGTGTTTACGGTGTTTGGAAGGTCGACATGAGTTACGGTAAATGTATTTATGTCGATTTTCGGGGCCGAAAATCCTTGGATTGTTACAGTTATATTATCACTTCTTAACCACCACCATACCTTTCCTCTCCATAATAAAAATAAATTGGTTGCATACAAATTGGAGTACTGTTTATTCAGAGATTTTGGGGATTTTCCACCTAGTTCTTTGGATTTGCATTTCATGTGTGAGATTTACATGATTTCTAGATTTCTAATAAATTGAAGACTAAATCTATAACATAATAGTTATAGTAGTTTCAGATTTGAGTTATTCATAGTCCTTAGATTTAGATTCGGTTGTCTCTATTCTGCGTTCTGAATTTCTTCTTTCTATTTCTTTGATTTTTGTTTAGATTTCTATGAATTGTTGCATAAGATATATTCTTCCCTTTTTATAAGGTTTTCTTAGATTTGCATTTACGTTAAAATACGCCTAAAAGGCACAAAAATGTGATGAAAACAAGCTAAAACCTGTATGCCTATATATTTATGTCAGATTATCTCTCTTTACATTTATTCTGTATTAGATTGGGAATAAAAATTAATTTGAATATGTTGAAAATGCAATTAGGAAGAGAATAACTGAATTAAGGCAAATGATTCTGCAAATGCCTAATTGACAGATTTTGGCAAAAATGGATTGTAATTAGAAAATTGCATAATTATGATAATTGGAAATCATAATAAAACATGAATAGTTTGTTTGCAATATGACTTCGAACATTTGAGAAGAATAATTAGGCCTTATATATGCATATTAATTTACTGTGTGTTGGTAAATTACGATCCTAGTACTACTCGTTGTCAAGCGTTAATATGAACATATTAATTTATTGTGTATGGGTAAATTAGGGGCCTAATATATTGAGTTTGTTACGACCCTAGTTCTCCTCATTGTTGGGCTTTGATTCATTAATTTACACTATGTGGATAATTATAAACTTAAACTAGACTGTCATGGTCATGCCTTATATGTACATATTGATTTACAATGTGTAGGTAAATAACGAGCCTAGTACTTCTCGTTGTCATGCTTTAATATGAACAAATTAATTTACAGTGTGTGGGTAAATTAGGGGCCTAATATATCGAATTTGTTTGTTGGGGATCAAATTAAGAGTTGGGGATTTGGCTAAGTTATTTTGTTGGGATCCATTCCATGTAGCATTCTGTTTTATCATTTTTGGTCTCATATGAGGCAAGAACATGCATCATGTTACATTACTGATGTAAGTCAGTCCAATTAGAGGATGTGTGTGCGTTTAGGTAGGTTAACCTGCGAATGAGAACACTTACATCTGGTTCATTGCTATCATATTGTCACTTTTAGGCATGCACAGACACTTACCCCTTTTATGACACTAGAACTACTGTTTTATTTATTTTCTTTCGCTTAATTATATGTCATGATAGAAATCACTACAGCTCACCAGGCTCATCATCTGACCTATTTCTCCTTTTCTTCTTTCTTTCATCTTTCCCCCAAACTCTTAAGGAGGAAGCACTTAGCTTGGATTGCTTAGTTAATCTCAACTTGTAAGACTCTTGTAGAGATGTGCTGTTTTTTCTTATTCCTTTCCACGGTTTGCTTGTACCTTTTTGGCTATTCGGAGATATTATTACTTTTTGTACTCTGATATTTCTTTTATGACTGCGATTTGTGACATAGTGGTTTATGTCATTTTTGGTTTGACTGAAATAATAAGAAATGGTTTTGTCATTTTAATAAATTGCATTTTTGTTCCGATGTGATTTTGTTACTTTATGTCTTGTGAAATTGTTGTCTCTGTGATGTTTATTGTCTCTATACCTACAATGTTCCCTACTTATTAACGGGATTCTATATTAGGATAACATTAAGGGATGTGGGGTATCACATTTACCGGGTTTGGTATTATCCTCGACATCGATTGGCTCCAGAGATACGGGATGGAGGTGGACTGTGAGAGGTCTTCGGTGTTCATTGGGGAGGATGATGGGCAGAGAGCGGTATTGGGTTGTCTACCTGGTGATGATGTGATGGCTAGTTTTCTGTATTCCCTCGACATTCCGCATGATGAGTTATTGGGTATGCGTATTACTGACGAGTATCCTGATATCTTTGAGGAAGTGATCGGACTTCCACCACACATTGAGTTTCGTGTTTATTCAGTGAAAGATGTCATACCTATTGCATTGCCTCTTCGACGGATGGCACCAAAAGAGTAATGAGAGCTCGAGGTGCAAGTGAGTGACCTCTTGGGGAAGGGGTAAGTATTTCTAAATAGGGAGCACTTGTTGTGTTTTCCATGAAGTCGGATGGTTCACTTCGATTGTCTATAGACTATCCTGAGCTAAATAAGGTAATAAGGAAGAACAAGTATCTTCTTATTAGAGTAGACCATTTGTTTGATCAACTGAATGGTGCAAGGATATTTTCCCAGTTCGATATAGTGAGAGGATTTCATCAGCTATGAGCAACTAATAAGGTTGCACCTAAAAAGGCTTCCTGACACCATCTGATTTTTATGAATGATCGGTTATGCTGTTCGGATAGACCAACACACCGACATATTTCGTGGATCTCATGAATCATGTTTTCAGGATCGATTAAGTAATTTTGTACTTGTGTTCGTTTTTGATATTCTAGTCTATTCGCGAAAAGAAGAAAAACACAAGGAACACTTGAGGGTTGTGTTGAAGGTGTTAAGGAAACACCGACACCAGGTGAAAGCTAAATTTTCTAAATGTCAATTCTGGAGGAGAGAAGTGTGGTTCTTGGGCCATGTTATATCAGAAAATGGTATTATCGTGGATCCTGCAAAGGTATCAATAGTTCAAGATTAGTCTATGCCCAAACGTACAATAGATGCGAGGAGTTTTTAGGGGTAGCTAGATATCACCATAAGTTTATCTGGGACTTCTCCAAGATAGCAACATCGTTTACTCAATTGACTGAAAATAATCAGACTTTCTTTTGAGATGCAAGTGTGCATTTAAGAGTCTAAAGGAAAAGTTTATGTGTGGCCCAGTGCTATTTACTCCTAAAGTAAATGAAGAGATGACGATATACACAGATGCTTGTAGTATCGGATTGGGTATAGTGTTAATGCAAGGGTTTAAGGTTGTCGCTTATACTAGTCGACAACTAAAACCACAAAAGAAGAGGTACGCCACGCATTATTTGGAATTGGTGGAGATTGTGTTCGCATTGAAGATGTGGAGGCATTATCTTTTGGAAGAAAGATTCATGTTATGCATAGAACACAAGTCAACATCTTTTCTCGTAGAAAGATTTGAATATCCATTAGCAGGTAGTTGGAGTTTTTAGCTTCCTATGATTTTAATATCGGGTACACCCCAGGGATGGGTAATGCGGTCGCTGATGCATTAAACAAGAGACATGCTAGTTTGGGGTTATGTTTCTAGAATGGAATCAGCTGGACTATATTGTTAGTTAAAATTTTATGCCTAGATGTGATTTGGAGCTAGAGATGTTGGCAAGCCTTACGATTAGACCAACTTTGGTTGAGCGGATCAGTTCTAGTTAGAGGAGCGATCCCAAATTGTCGGAGGCTGTAACCAAGGTAGAAACTAGTATTGGTTATAAGGTTATAAGTACGTATGAAATCGACTATGCTGGTTAGCCTCAAAAAGGTGGGTGATTAGCTATACCCAATGTTAATGGATTAAGAGACGAAGTACCCAAGGATTTTCATCACTCAAAGTTAACCAGATATACTGGTGGTGATAAGATGTATCGATACATGGGACGAATGTACTATTAGGAAGGCATAAAGAAGGACGCTGGGAAGTTCATCTCCCAGTGCATGAATTGCCAATTGGTTAAGGCTGAGCAGAAGAAGACCAATGGCTTGATACAACCATTAAAGAATCCAACTTTGATCTTCATTGATAGGTTGCCAGGGACTCAGATAGGACGTGATAGTATTTGGATCATTACAGATCGGTTAACCATGAGCACAAGGTTTGTACCCGTCAAGTCAAGTAGGATGGCACCCAAGCTAGCAGAGTTGTATATGAAATGCGGCGTACGATTCCATGGTGTACCAAGAGGCATTGTGAGTGACCAAGATCCATTATTCACTAATTGATTCCGAAAGAACTTACAAGAAGCTTTGGGATCTGAATTACATATCAGTACTTCTTACCATCCTCCAACCGACGGTCAGACAGAAAGGGTGAATCACAAACTGGAGGATCACTTGAGGGTTTGTATCCTAGATTTGGAGGTCCGTGGGATAACCAATTGCATTTAGTTGAGTTTGCATACAATAACAACTATCAGTCAAGCATTAGCATGGCTTTGTATAAAGCTTTATACGGGAGACCACGCAACACCCCTTCATGTTGGATAGAGGCAGGCAAGAGGCTGATACTTGGGCCAAATATGGCAAGGGAGGCTTCAGAAAAGATTGAGATTATTCAGCAACAAATGAAAGCTGCCCAGGATAGGCAGAAGAGCTATACCGATAAAAGGCGGAGAGACTTGGAATTCCACGTTGGTGATTTGGTGTTTGTTAAGATTTCTCCTTTGAGGAATGAGACTCGGTTTGGTAGTAGGGGAAAATTAGCACCAAGGTTTGTTGGTCTGATTCCAGTCGTTGAGGGGGGTGGAAATCAAGAGTATACTATTGATCTACCTCAAAAGGAGGCCAAGTAGCACAATGGGTTCCATGTTTCTCGTTTGAAGAAGTTTGTGCATGATTCCAATGCAACTATCACTGTGAAAACCCGTAACTTCCCCGTAAAGGAAAGTGTCGGATAGTTCGAGAACAAGCCACAACAGAACGCATATAAAAGAACATTTCACTGTTTATTACAACAATGCATCAGATTACAAGAATATACAGAGTATGAATAAATATTACACAGAAATATCAGAGATTTAAATTACATTTAAATACATAGCAGCGGAAATAATACAATACACAACTAGAAGAGATATACGGATACAAAGCTTTCCGGATATCGTTCCAGCTGTAAACCAGGATCCTGTGAATATAAATCTGCAAAAACCAAAACTACTAGCTGCCCGTGTCAAAATAAGGGCACCCAGAGTTTAGGTTAAAACAATAAACTCCAGGTCAGTCATGTGACTGGTGTGAGAACTAAAACAGTTAATCTTTATTTTAAATCATTAGGTAAATCAAGGGACCACGCCGTATAACACGGAACGGGTTTCCTCCCAAGAATACCAGTGCATAAAACAAACAGCGCAATGCTAAATAAAGAAAAATGAAGCTGTTATAAGACCCAGGTCCTATCACACAATGCAACGCAAGCCGGGGGATAGGGTTTTCCCTTATAACAGCCAAAGAATGCTTGATACGTTTTAAACAAATCATTTGATACTATAATAAGTGCATAGTGTATAAAACAACTTCAAATCATAAGTATCAATCATAGGCGGCATGAGCGCCCCATCCCACTATGTCGCCATATATAGGATTACAACTAAAACCGCAAGATCACGTATTTGGAAATTGGATTTCCGTCTATGAACCGAGGCAAAAGATAGTCCTCACCGACTTTGAGACTGTCTAGCCCGAGCCTCAGGGTCAGAGCGCATCGACCCTTGGATCCTCAGGGCCGGTCCACCGATGTGGATTAAAATGCATGAACATGCGTTTCCCCGCCCTTTGGGGCGTAAATGAGCCAACTAAATGACTCCATCGGTTCGAGAACGACCGATCAATCTGAGGCGCCTCGCAACAGCAACAACCACATAAGTCAAACTCGTCAGGGCATGTAAAACCACTGACGCCACTTTTTAGCTAGAAAGAAACGCATGCCCTCCCTGACGTCCTCTCCCGTTTTTGGTTCATACCGGGTGTGAAACACGCGAAGGAAACGTTACACAAAGCTACGCCACAAAGGCCTTGCTTTGATCATCACCACAAGACTTTGCTTTTCAACAGAAGCCTCGATCAATTGCCACTTAGGCATGCCACACAGGCAATTCACTCCATGCGTTTGATATCCATCAATATATAACCCCTGAGCTCGTACGTCTCAGAGAAGGGCGTTAAGCAAGAGAATAAATTCTCCGCCGCCAAACAGATATATATTTAATAGAGATCAATCACACGGACTAAAATCCAATGTCAGACACACAGTCCATTTACAAGTCCGTTCTGGGTCTGAACGAAACCGGAGGCACCTAGTACCCCGCATATCCATCGATCTCCAAGTACGTCTGGACGATCACTAACTGTTTCCATCTTCTTGGGTGTACAGCCCAATCAAGATCATCAGTAATTACCCAAACGACGTGAAGACTTCTGGTCTTCGACCACCGTCTTCATCTTCGACTTATCGTCGTATCAGTTATTCAGAATGGGATAAACCCGGTCTTTCCGAATAACTCGCGTATATATTATAAAAGTGTTACACAAACACAACATACGCCTCATTCCAATTTATCAGTCACTAACCGTAAATTAATCAAGAGAATAATTCCCCAAATATTAACCCCGAAGGCCGAAACCAACATCAGATCAATATCCAGAAAACCATTCTGCTTGGCTAACCGACAGTTAGTTTCTAAATTTCACGTTCATAGGGAAAGGTTCCCATTAATTTTTATCAAAGATAAATTCTTGGATTTATGCTTTAATCTACTTTTGAATATCAATTCAAACTAGTCGGGATTAGCGAACCTTACCGAAGTAATCATTTGTCTTAATTCCCCATCCCAACCTATTCATCCCATGAAGTAAAACTGGTAATACTTCATATCTAACACCACAGTGTTATCGGTAAATTCAATTACCATTTCACGTTCAAATCTAATTAAAGATTTAACTATCGCCTGGAGCAAAACTGGTGACACTCCATTTCGATTATTCCAATCTAATTAAAGATTCATTAAAACTCCACTTAGTTTTAATCGTTAACTGGGTTAAAGAATCAGTGTCATTTAAAACACGGTTCACGATAAACCCAAAATCACATTCATCAATTATCGGGTTAAAGAACAAGTGTTATTTAAAACACTGTTCACGATAAACCCAAAATCACATTCATCAATTATCGGGTTAAAGAACAAGTGTTATTTAAAACACTGTTCACGATAAACCCAAAATCACATCCATCAATTATCGGGTTAAAGAACAAGTGTTATTTAAAACACTGTTCACGATAAACCCAAAAATCAATATCAATTCAATTCCAATTAAATATCATTTAATTGGTACACTTCATTAAATCTAAATAAAAAGATTTGATCTTTTCTCAACTGGGTTCAAGAACAGTGTTAGTGAAGACACCATTCACGACAAACCCAAGTCACATTTGATATTCAATATAAGGCTCTGAATAGAAAATATATCGGCTTATATTCAATATCAAATTCTACGATTAACAAATGTTATATTGGAAATAACAATATAAATATATATATCTTTCAAATTTCCATAACAACATCCGTATAATCACGAATTCCAACATCGAAATATTCCGAAGACAATTTCGATTCAAATCCACTCCAATGCAATCATTGGAAATTCTGGTTATTTTTAAAACCCTTTTCAAATTCAATTTATTTATTTTAAAAAAAATAAATAGAATTATAATTCTAGTTCAAGACTAGTTCATTTCGATAAAAATCTATTTTTATCTTTTCAAATATGGAGTTTTTCATCCCAAATCTTCACAAATCATTTCTTATGATTTTACACAAATTATTACTATTTTTAATAATTTTATCAAGGCCCGTACAGTCGATTTCCATCAACGGCCATCGAACTGCACTTACAACGACCTTTTTCAAATTTGATTTGGACATAATTCCAAATCCAACCGTTAGATTTCTAATTTCTAATATTCGTTAGAAAGCTCTTTTCGATACGAACCCATCGGTTCCGGTTTTAGGAGAATCCGACGGTCGGATCTCCCGCAATGTCCGTTTGAAATAAATGGTCGAAATTCACGAACTGCCGCGGCGCGGCGCGTTCTATTCAGGCCATTATATTATATATATAATATATATAATATATATTTCGTCGATTTCTATTTAAAACGAATTATATAAATAGTTTTAAAATCGTTTCAAAAGCTATTTCAACTTTCTTTTCAATTCAAATCAAAATTGAATTCTTCTTTATAAATTCGTTTTAAAATTCATTTCTATTCAATTCAAATTTCAATTCAATTTGAATTCATTTCAATTCACTTTCAATTCAATTTGAATTCGTTTTCAATTCAATTCATTTCGAAATCGTTTTCAATTCATTTCATTTCGAAATCGTTTTCAATTCAATTCATTTCGAAATCGCTATAAATATCGTTCACGTCAAAATGGCGTCAATCTAATCAACACGGCTTCATAAATTTCTATTTCAAATATTTTATTTCAAATATTTTTTTTCAAAATAGTTGTTATTATCAAAATATTTCGTTCAACACATGACCAATCTCAAAGGATGAGTACTGTCAACACATGAACCGTTATTTTATATTGATAAAGATGTAAATTTTATTATCAAAATATTTCGTTCAACACATGACCAATCTCAATGGATGAGTACTGTCAACACATGAACCGTTATTTTATATTGATAAAGATGTAAATTTTATTATCAAAATATTTCGTTCAACACATGACCAATCTCAATGGATGAGTATTGTCAACACATGAACGTTATTTTATAATATTCTTTATTTTTCAAATTGGAATGAGGCCCAATCAATTACCATATAAAGTTAATTACATGGATTTTCATACATCACATGTATAATAGCATTGAAAAATAATCAACCATCAACCAAAGTGCACTACACTGTATAAGCATCAAATGTAGATATCTAACGCTTATAACAGCCTGTCAATCGATCGATCGACATATTTAATCAATCAGGATGAGTGAACTTCAAATTTCATCCTAACACCCGTGTGGGGTTTCAAACAATCAAACACAGATTTTATTTGTGCAGTTGGGCGATGTGTAAAATTTATCGACTCAATCTATGTCCTTCAAATAGGTGTACATAAACAAACCGTCCGGTTTGTAAATGAATATTTATTTATTCACATTCACGTTAAAAATTATATTTTTAACGATAAAACATTTTATTCAACCTATGAATATTCTATTCGGTTCATTTATTCAATAAAATGATATATTTTTTTTCTAACATATTTTAGAAAATTTCGGCGGCATAACGGCACGATACTAGAAACGGGACGAGGCCTAGCCTTATCCCCGGTCTAGTGAAGGCCCACGCCATTCACACATCAATCAAACCATTCAATTTCACTCAAACAATTCAATTCAATCACATAATCAAACTAATCTATGCAACCAAACAAACAAGCCCATGGTTTGTGGACGATTGTGTCGGGTGCTACTAAACACCGTCTGCATCCTAGTATATATATATATAACTAGAAAATAAATTGAAGAGTGAGAAATTCTCACATATAGCTATCCTAGCTCCACGGCACTTCCAATGCAGGAAATCTTCGCCAACTCGCCTTTTTATCACCATCGTTGCCCGTATTCACTACATATGTAAAAATCGAATTTTTACTTCGCTATTCAATATATAAAAAACGAATTTTTACTTTGCTATTCTATTATATAAAAATCCTATTTTTCTTTCGAAGTTCAATATATAAAAATCATATTTTTATTTCGTACTTGTTTTATAAAGAGTATATTTTTATTTCGTACTTGTTTTATAAAGAGTATATTTTTATTTCGTACTTGTTTTATAAAGAGTATATTTTTATTTCGTACTTGTTTTATAAAGAGTATATTTTTATTTCGTACTTGTTTTATAAAGAGTATATTTTTATTTCTAAATCAATGTATATGTATTTCAAAACTCAAGTATGTATATTTCAAAAATTAATGTATATATATATTTTTCAAAAATTCATGTTTAAACAATGTTGTTAAAAAAAAAGGATCTAAAAATAAACTGTTATTATAAAAAATAATTACTAAGTTAATTAAACTAATGGTATGAACAAATAAAGTAAATAATATAAAATGGAAAGGTATCAGCTCACGGTTTTCACATTCCAAGCGTGCTCGACGCCTAGGGTTTGAGTTTGACACCACGTCAGCCAGCCGGGGGATCATCGGAGTTCGTCATCGCCTCTGCCTTCGTGCCGCGCACCCACGCCCAGAGTGGGACCCAGTTCGACGCACTGTAGCCCCGCCAGATCCACCTTGAAACCCTTGACTTTGAGCAGCTAAAACTCCCACGACGCCTAATGAAATTCGATCAACCCGACATGGATGGAAAGAGGAGGAGAGGCCCTTTGATTTTCTCTTCTGGAGCCTCGAGTTTTGTCGCGTGGATTAATCGCTATTTGGGGAGGAAGATCGGAAGGCTTTTCCGCCTTCAAATTTGAGAGCGGCACGCTAACGAGGTTTGACCGCGTAATGGGCTTCTGACCTGGGGTTTGACCATATAGAGAGATATTTATATTTTTAATTAAATTTTTTTTTTATTTCAAAAAGCAACTTAATATTTCGAACTCGAAATCGAACCCAACGCCTGTCGTCCATAGCGCTTTACCCCCATTCCGAACACAATGGGATATGTATCGCAAGCTGATTCTATCGTTACAATCAGTTTCCGTTGAATTTACCTTTAAATCACTATATTGAATTTTAAACGTACATTTCAAATTACCGGGGTCACATACTAACTAGAAAAATTCTCGAAAAATATTTTCTAGCTTTGTATTGACGATACGGTCCTAACAAAACTAGTTTCGTCGAATTCAGAGACCGTTAGAAAAATGGCCAATTTCCAGTCGATTAAAATCAACTGAAACTGGTCAAACGCATTTTCCTTTGCCACGCTCACACATTGATTCGAAAAATTATGAAATTTGAAACCTAGCAATAACTTCACATCCCGGACCCAACAAAACTGGTTTCGTCGAAATCCGAGGTCATTTGCAAAATGTCCATTTTTAAGGGCCTGAATTCCATAGCGACTATTCAGAAATTTCAACTGGACATATATTTTGGTTCCTGTTAAGAAATCTTGATTTTTCGGATTCGATAGAAAGATATCATCAATTAGATCCTATCATTTTTGGTTTCACTAAAATCCGGATTGTTTTGCACCCGGTATACTCAATTGAAGTTTGAAATCGAATTATCGAACTACCGCGCCATTTTCAATTCTATTTATAATTATATATAAATATTTATATTCTAACGACGAACTATATAAATATATTCGTTCGAATTCTATTCAAAATAAATTTTCTTCGATATTATTTAAAATAATTCATTTTAAATAATCAAAATTCGCTAAAATTGCCAAAATAAAAATTTTAAACTGGCCCAGAATTTGCGGGTTATTACAATCTCCCCCACTTAAAACTTTTCGTCCCCGAAAAGGAACAAAGTCGAAAGTGGTTTGATTAATCAACACTACGTTCGATCTGGCTTCCATTCTCCAACTTTTCAGTTTCTGAGAATTTTCAAAATTTCAAAAATTTGGCTAACACCCTAAATTTTCGAAAAATTTCACCATAACCTCCCCTGCACCGGGAGCATCGGGGAATTTCAAATAGCTTCCCCGGTCCTTCAGATCTCAAAAAGAAAAAGAAAAAGCCAAGCGGCTAGCCAATAGGCTCACAAAATCATCATCACCCAAACAAAACAGTAAATTATGTAATAAACATGTACCTATTTGTCGGGCAAACAAATTTTATTCTCTGACTCTAGCCTCCTTGCTATGACCTGTTCAAGGTAAGTACATATATGCAAGCAAATGCGACCAAATTTCAATACAATTCAATATTTGGTTTAATTAGGCATAATGGTTCAAAATTATCAAACAATTAAACAAACAACACAAACATCAATCAATTAGTGGATTAGAGTTTCAAATTCATAATTTTGATACATATACAAAAATCATGTTTTTGATGCCAATTCACAACAATGTGTTCTAACTATATATAAGTTTTGGTTCTCACACCAGCCTAATGGAAATATATAGAAAATCACACCTTCGAAACACGAACATAAGTTCGGATGATGATCGATCAATCA
The DNA here is from genome assembly GCA_030737875.1 of Allium sativum. Taxonomy (NCBI): domain Eukaryota; kingdom Viridiplantae; phylum Streptophyta; class Magnoliopsida; order Asparagales; family Amaryllidaceae; genus Allium; species Allium sativum. The sequence goes on from CM060915.1 coordinate 652,839,592, forward strand.
TCAGAACCATCTCCGGGCGTCTAGAATGTGATTCTATATCAATCTAATATATCAAAACTTTGAATACACGCGGATCAGACGTATACGCAAAATCTACATATACTGGATTGTCCACATCAATATAAATAAATAATCAACTACGAATAATTGATTTAAATTTTCAAAACAAAATTTGTTTTCACTTTAAAAAAACTACTCTTCACCCTCGTTCTAGGATACTACTGATCCCATCTCTAACGAGTCATTCTAATTGGATATTACTAATCCAATATCTGATGAATTCTTTCGTAGGATTCTAATGTGTCTTGTTCTCTGAGCTTTGTAAACCAAAGCTCTGATACCAACTGTGAAAACCCGTAACTTCCCCGTAAAGGAAAGTGTCGGATAGTTCGAGAACAAGCCACAACAGAACGCATATAAAAGAACATTTCACTGTTTATTACAACAATGCATCAGATTACAAGAATATACAGAGTATGAATAAATATTACACAGAAATATCAGAGATTTAAATTACATTTAAACACATAGCAGCGGAAATAATACAATACACAACTAGAAGAGATATACGGATACAAAGCTTTCCGGATATCGTTCCAGCTGTAAACCAGGATCATGTGAATATAAATCTGCAAAAACCAAAACTACTAGCTGCCCGTGTCAAAATAAGGGCACCCAGAGTTTAGGTTAAAACAATAAACTCCAGGTCAGTCATGTGACTGGTGTGAGAACTAAAACAGTTAATCTTTATTTTAAATCATTAGGTAAATCAAGGGACCACGCCGTATAACACGGAACGGGTTTCCTCCCAAGAATACCAGTGCATAAAACAAACAGCGCAATGCTAAATAAAGAAAAATGAAGCTGTTATAAGACCCAGGTCCTATCACACAATGCAACGCAAGCCGGGGGATAGGGTTTTCCCTTATAACAGCCAAAGAATGCTTGATACGTTTTAAACAAATCATTTGATACTATAATAAGTGCATAGTGTATAAAACAACTTCAAATCATAAGTATCAATCATAGGCGGCATGAGCGCCCCATCCCACTATGTCACCATATATAGGATTACAACTAAAACCGCAAGATCACGTATTTGGAAATTGGATTTCCGTCTATGAACCGAGGCAAAAGATAGTCCTCACCGACTTCGAGACTGTCTAGCCCGAGCCTCAGGGTCAGAGCGCATCGACCCTTGGATCCTCAGGGCCGGTCCACCGATGTGGATTAAAATGCCTGAACATGCGTTTCCCCGCCCTTTGGGGCGTAAATGAGCCAACTAAATGACTCCATCGGTTCGAGAACGACCGATCAATCCGAGGCGCCTCGCAACAACAACAACCACATAAGTCAAACTCGTCAGGGCGTGTAAAACCACTGACGCCACTTTTTAGCTAGAAAGAAACGCATGCCCTCCCTGACGTCCTCTCCCGTTTTTGGTTCATACCGGGTGTGAAACACGCGAAGGAAACGTTACACAAAGCTACGCCACAAAGGCCTTGCTTTGATCATCACCACAAGACTTTGCTTTTCAACAGAAGCCTCGATCAATTGCCACTTAGGCATGCCACACAGGCAATTCACTCCATGCGTTTGATATCCATCAATATATAACCCCTGAGCTCGTACGTCTCAGAGAAGGGCGTTAAGCAAGAGAATAAATTCTCCGCCGCCAAACAGATATATATTTAATAGAGATCAATCACACGGACTAAAATCCAATGTCAGACACACAGTCCATTTACAAGTCCGTTCTGGGTCTGAACGAAACCGGAGGCACCTAGTACCCCGCATATCCATCGATCTCCAAGTACGTCTGGACGATCACTAACTGTTTCCATCTTCTTGGGTGTACAGCCCAATCAAGATCATCAGTAATTACCCAAACGACGTGAAGACTTCTGGTCTTCGACCACCGTCTTCATCTTCGACTTATCGTCGTATCAGTTATTCAGAATGGGATAAACCCGGTCTTTCCGAATAACTCGCGTATATATTATAAAAGTGTTACACAAACACAACATACGCCTCATTCCAATTCATCAGTCACTAACCGTAAATTAATCAAGAGAATAATTCCCCAAATATTAACCCCGAAGGCCGAAACCAACATCAGATCAATATCCAGAAAACCATTCTGCTTGGCTAACCGACAGTTAGTTTCTAAATTTCACGTTCATAGGGAAAGGTTCCCATTAATTTTTATCAAAGATAAATTCTTGGATTTATGCTTTAATCTACTTTTGAATATCAATTCAAACTAGTCGGGATTAGCGAACCTTACCGAAGTAATCATTTGTCTTAATTCCCCATCCCAACCTATTCATCCCATGAAGTAAAACTGGTAATACTTCATATCTAACACCACAGTGTTATCGGTAAATTCAATTACCATTTCACGTTCAAATCTAATTAAAGATTTAACTATCGCCTGGAGCAAAACTGGTGACACTCCATTTCGATTATTCCAATCTAATTAAAGATTCATTAAAACTCCACTTAGTTTTAATCGTTAACTGGGTTAAAGAATCAGTGTCATTTAAAACACGGTTCACGATAAACCCAAAATCACATTCATCAATTATCGGGTTAAAGAACAAGTGTTATTTAAAACACTGTTCACGATAAACCCAAAATCACATTCATCAATTATCGGGTTAAAGAACAAGTGTTATTTAAAACACTGTTCACGATAAACCCAAAATCACATCCATCAATTATCGGGTTAAAGAACAAGTGTTATTTAAAACACTGTTCACGATAATCCCAAAAATCAATATCAATTCAATTCCAATTAAATATCATTTAATTGGTACACTTCATTAAATCTAAATAAAAAGATTTAATCTTTTCTCAACTGGGTTCAAGAACAGTGTTAGTGAAGACACCATTCACGACAAACCCAAGTCACATTTGATATTCAATATAAGGCTCTGAATAGAAAATATATCGGCTTATATTCAATATCAAATTCTACGATTAACAAATGTTATATTGGAAATAACGATATAAATATATATATCTTTCAAATTTCCATAACAACATCCGTATAATCACGAATTCCAACATCGAAATATTCCGAAGACAATTTCGATTCAAATCCACTCCAATGCAATCATTGGAAATTCTGGTTATTTTTAAAACCCTTTTCAAATTCAATTTATTTATTTTAAAAAAAAAAATAGAATTATAATTCTAGTTCAAGACTAGTTCATTTCGATAAAAATCTATTTTTATCTTTTCAAATATGGAGTTTTTCATCCCAAATCTTCACAAATCATTTCTTATGATTTTACACAAATTATTACTATTTTTAATAATTTTATCAAGGCCCGTACAGTCGATTTCCATCAACGGCCATCGAACTGCACTTACAGCGACCTTTTTCAAATTTGATTTGGACATAATTCCAAATCCAACCGTTAGATTTCTAATTTCTAATATTCGTTAGAAAGCTCTTTTCGATACGAACCCAACAGTTCCGGTTTTAGGAGAATCCGACGGTCGGATCTCCCGCAATGTCCGTTTGAAATAAATGGTCGAAATTCACGAACTGCCGCGGCGCGGCGCGTTCTATTCAGGCCATTATATTATATATATAATATATATAATATATATTTCGTCGATTTCTATTTAAAACGAATTATATAAATAGTTTTAAAATCGTTTCAAAAGCTATTTCAACTTTCTTTTCAATTCAAATCAAAATTGAATTCTTCTTTATAAATTCGTTTTAAAATTCATTTCTATTCAATTCAAATTTCAATTCAATTTGAATTCATTTCAATTCACTTTCAATTCAATTTGAATTCGTTTTCAATTCAATTCATTTCGAAATCGTTTTCAATTCATTTCATTTCGAAATCGTTTTCAATTCAATTCATTTCGAAATCGCTATAAATATCGTTCACGTCAAAATGGCGTCAATCTAATCAACACGGCTTCATAAATTTCTATTTCAAATATTTTATTTCAAATATTTTTTTTCAAAATAGTTGTTATTATCAAAATATTTCGTTCAACACATGACCAATCTCAAAGGATGAGTACTGTCAACACATGAACCGTTATTTTATATTGATAAAGATGTAAATTTTATTATCAAAATATTTCGTTCAACACATGACCAATCTCAATGGATGAGTACTGTCAACACATGAACCGTTATTTTATATTGATAAAGATGTAAATTTTATTATCAAAATATTTCGTTCAACACATGACCAATCTCAATGGATGAGTATTGTCAACACATGAACGTTATTTTATAATATTCTTTATTTTTCAAATTGGAATGAGGCCCAATCAATTACCATATAAAGTTAATTACATGGATTTTCATACATCACATGTATAATAGCATTGAAAAATAATCAACCATCAACCAAAGTGCACTACACTGTATAAGCATCAAATGTAGATATCTAACGCTTATAACAGCCTGTCAATCGATCGATCGACATATTTAATCAATCAGGATGAGTGAACTTCAAATTTCATCCTAACACCCGTGTGGGGTTTCAAACAATCAAACACAGATTTTATTTGTGCAGTTGGGCGATGTGTAAAATTTATCGACCCAATCTATGTCCTTCAAATAGGTGTACATAAACAAACCGTCCGGTTTGTAAATGAATATTTATTTATTCACATTCACGTTAAAAATTATATTTTTAACGATAAAACATTTTATTCAACCTATGAATATTCTATTCGGTTCATTTATTCAATAAAATGATATTTTTATTTTTCTAACATATTTTAGAAAATTTCGGCGGCATAACGGCACGATACTAGAAACGGGACGAGGCCTAGCCTTATCCCCGGTCTAGTGAAGGCCCACGCCATTCACACATCAATCAAACCATTCAATTTCACTCAAACAATTCAATTCAATCACATAATCAAACTAATCTATGCAACCAAACAAACAAGCCCATGGTTTGTGGACGATTGTGTCGGGTGCTACTAAACACCGTCTGCATCCTAGTATATATATATATAACTAGAAAATAAATTGAAGAGTGAGAAATTCTCACATATAGCTATCCTAGCTCCACGGCACTTCCAATGCAGGAAATCTTCGCCAACTCGCCTTTTTATCACCATCGTTGCCCGTATTCACTACATATGTAAAAATTGAATTTTTACTTCGCTATTCAATATATAAAAAACGAATTTTTACTTTGCTATTCTATTATATAAAAATCCTATTTTTCTTTCGAAGTTCAATATATAAAAATCATATTTTTATTTCGTACTTGTTTTATAAAGAGTATATTTTTATTTCGTACTTGTTTTATAAAGAGTATATTTTTATTTCGTACTTGTTTTATAAAGAGTATATTTTTATTTCGTACTTGTTTTATAAAGAGTATATTTTTATTTCGTACTTGTTTTATAAAGAGTATATTTTTATTTCTAAATCAATGTATATGTATTTCAAAACTCATGTATGTATATTTCAAAAATTAATGTATATATATATATTTTTCAAAAATTCATGTTTAAACAATGTTGTTAAAAAAAAAGGATCTAAAAATAAACTGTTATTATAAAAAATAATTACTAAGTTAATTAAACTAATGGTATGAACAAATAAAGTAAATAATATAAAATGGAAAGGTATCAGCTCACGGTTTTCACATTCCAAGCGTGCTCGACGCCTAGGGTTTGAGTTTGACACCACGTCAGCCAGCCGGGGGATCATCGGAGTTCGTCATCGCCTCTGCCTTCGTGCCGCGCACCCACGCCCAGAGTGGGACCCAGTTCGACGCACTGTAGCCCCGCCAGATCCACCTTGAAACCCTTGACTTTGAGCAGCTAAAACTCCCACGACGCCTAATGAAATTCGATCAACCCGACATGGATGGAAAGAGGAGGAGAGGCCCTTTGATTTTCTCTTCTGGAGCCTCGAGTTTTGTCGCGTGGATTAATCGCTATTTGGGGAGGAAGATCGGAAGGCTTTTCCGCCTTCAAATTTGAGAGCGGCACGCTAACGAGGTTTGACCGCGTAATGGGCTTCTGACCTGGGGTTTGACCATATAGAGAGATATTTATATTTTTAATTAAATTTTTTTTTTATTTCAAAAAGCAACTTAATATTTCGAACTCGAAATCGAACCCAACGCCTGTCGTCCATAGCGCTTTACCCCCATTCCGAACACAATGGGATATGTATCGCAAGCTGATTCTATCGTTACAATCAGTTTCCGTTGAATTTACCTTTAAATCACTATATTGAATTTTAAACGTACATTTCAAATTACCGGGGTCACATACTAACTAGAAAAATTCTCAAAAAATATTTTCTAGCTTTGTATTGACGATACGGTCCTAACAAAACTAGTTTCGTCGAATTCAGAGACCGTTAGAAAAATGGCCAATTTCCAGTCGATTAAAATCAACTGAAACTGGTCAAACGCATTTTCCTTTGCCACGCTCACACATTGATTCGAAAAATTATGAAATTTGAAACCTAGCAATAACTTCACATCCCGGACCCAACAAAACTGGTTTCGTCGAAATCCGAGGTCATTTGCAAAATGTCCATTTTTAAGGGCCTGAATTCCATAGCGACTATTCAGAAATTTCAACTGGACATATATTTTGGTTCCTGTTAAGAAATCTTGATTTTTCGGATTCGATAGAAAGATATCATCAATTAGATCCTATCATTTTTGGTTTCACTAAAATCCGGATTGTTTTGCACCCGGTATACTCAATTGAAGTTTGAAATCGAATTATCGAACTACCGCGCCATTTTCAATTCTATTTATAATTATATATAAATATTTATATTCTAACGACGAACTATATAAATATATTCGTTCGAATTCTATTCAAAATAAATTTTCTTCGATATTATTTAAAATAATTCATTTTAAATAATCAAAATTCGCTAAAATTGCCAAAATAAAAATTTTAAACTGGCCCAGAATTTGCGGGTTATTACAATCACACCAGATCAGTTGGATGATATCTAGGTGGAATTGGAAGGCACTATAGTTCGTAAACCAATTCTTGTCATTGACACGATACAAATCAACTAAGGAGGAAAATGGTGAATCTTATTAAGGTTCAGTAGGGTGAAAGTGAGAGTGATTTTGTGTGGGAGACCGAGGAGAGCATTAGGCCATCTTATTCAAAACTCTTTATCTGATAAGTTTTTAATACATCACTCTTAACTTTCCATTCGTGGCATCATCAGTCTTCTCATTTAGTATCCTGCATGCTAGGATAGGCTTAGATTGCTTTGCTATCACGTTTACTATGTGTGATTGGTTGTTAGTGGATGGTGGTAGGCATGCAAGACAACTTTATTTGTTGTTTAAGGTATTTTGGGGGCGAATTTTTTTAAAAGGGAGAATGTAACGACCCATATTCTTTGTATCGAAGGATCATAGAATATTTATATTATTCTTTTATGAGGTCATATAACTGTATAACTTTGGAAAATGACTATTAGGGTCATTTCCTACCTTCACTATTTTTGTCAAATTTTAATGCGACCATTTTGACCTTGGCGAATATTGTTTAACCCATAACATTTTATTGGTAAAGAAATTAGACCTAAAAGCACTTCCATTGAATTCAAATTATGGTTTACCATTCCCTAGAATCGTCACATTAAACTAACAGACTTACTGTCTGGGAGGAATGGCTGAAACAATGTTTGTAGAGTGGTAGGCAGCTTAAATGTGTTGTTTGGGCCTGTGCAGTTAAAACGCTCAGCAGATCCGATGCGGTAGGAGCATAAAAAGTTGTAGCGGAGATAAAGCGAGGAAATAGCAAGATATAGCGGATGAGTCTAAAATGGCATATAAAACTGGTATTTAATGCTTTTACAAATATATAAACGATATATAAATGGAAAATTAACATTCAACTTAATTATAACTCGTACAATCTTAATTTTAAATTAAAGCATACGCAAATATATGTAAATAAGTGTATACTTTTATTTAGTTTGACTAAATTTAATAGAATATCATAGTATTTTATATTTTGAAAAGTATATGTTAAAAAATTATATTTAAAAATTTATTTTATAATGCATAATTTTCATTTTTAATTCATTTCTATTATAGATGATATAGCGGAAATAGCAGAATATAGCTGAAATAATGCGATATATCGGGAATATCGGAATATAGCGGGGCTTAAAGCGGAAAGGCTATTTGGAAATAGTGTAGCGTTAGAAACCTGCTCCATGATATAGCGGGGGTATGGCGGGGTAATAGCGGGTCATAAACTGCACAGGTTTGGGCCATTAACAAATGGAGCTTGTTAACCGGCTTTTTGGTCCGGTTCCCAAAAGTACATGAGCCACGCTCGACTCAACTCAATGCATTGCATGGAACTAAAGCAGAGAGGGACGCCTAGGGGCGAAGGAAACGGGTTGAAGAGGGATCGCGCCAACTAAGACCTTGCAGTCCGAGCCGCGAACCCGAATCTCTGGCCACCAAAACACCCATACCCATGGCCTTTGCGCCTCTCATAATGTGAACTTCGTACCCCTCGGGGTGCGAATTCCACACCCCTAAGGGGTGCGAAATTCGCACCCAGCAAGGTGCAAAATTCGTACCCTGGGGTGCGAATTTCGCACCTAGGAGGCACAAAATTCGTACCCCCGAAGGGTACGAGTTTCGCGCCCGACAGGTTGCGAAATTCGTATCCTATGAGGTACGAATTTTGCACCCCCATGGCGTACGAATTTCGAACCCCGCGAGGTGCGAAATTCACACCCTAAGGCCAGGTGCGAAATTCTGGCATGCACAGGGGGTGGGCGCGAATTTCTGGGTGTGGTCCCCTATTTCTACCTACTCCTACCTAACCACTCTCCTATAAATACTTCTTGGCCTCACACTTAAAAGGGGTTGGAATTGGTGATCTCAAGACCTCTAGAGAGCTAATTTAATGGCATCATTCACTTGAGGAAGAAGAAGGGCAAACGTGTCTTTTTCCTAATATATTAAATATATGATAATTATGACATCATATAACTTAGAGATGAATGTAATGAGATGGTCTTGACCTTGTAACTTTGTGTTATCAAGAATATTCCAACGACTCTTCAAAGTGAACGTAGGCCCCTCCCGAGGCTGAACCACTATAAATCTCTCATGTTATTTACCTTTTTCCGCTCTTGTCTAGACGACCAAATTAACATTTCCTAATAATTGGAATCTTGGGTGTTTACGACATTTTTTGCCATCAACATTTGGTGCTTTCACTGAGAAAACTCGGATTTGCATCTTTGTCGCACATTATCATCTCGACTTCGTCAAGCTTTAGGTTCTTTTGCTAAACCTGCCGCCGAGTCCGCTTATGATGGTAAAGAGACCAAAGAATGCAATGGTTGGTTCTTCAGCCGCAGCCGAAGCCGACACATCTCAACAGCCTCAGCCGGCGGATATCCCGGCCACTACGGAGCCCATTCCTTCTGTGCACCACGAAGCGCCCGTCGCGCGCTTGATGAAAAATATGAGAACACAACTATTGAGCTCAATCAAGCATTAAGGAATAACATCGACCTTATGTGACAACTTCAAGAAAGTCAGCGCATTGTCGCTCAAATTCAGCTAGCTCGGAACAACGCTCGACCTCGACCAGCTATATCGGAAACTTCCTCTTCCGAGTCGAGGGGCCCGCACGAACGAAGGAGGTTTAGTGTCATCAACAACGTCGCCGTCCTCACTAACGTCCTCGACAACGACAACGACAATGGTTATTCGAATGGCAACGACGACCGAACTACAGTCACATATAGCAAGGGGGCACATACCGAGATCGCTCTCACTTGGTCATAAATGACGGACCGGGTCCGACCAACCAATCCTTTCTTCGACAAAACCCAATGGTCCCCCATCGAGATGATGGACCTACTATTCCAGCGGCCCGCACTCTTCTCGAACATGATCCGCATCAACCCGCTCCGCCTCATCATCCACACCAGGATCCTATTATAGATGTCAAGGACATGGAAGGAAATGACCCAAACATCCACCATAGAAGACGCCCTCGCAACAGAACTCCGGAACCTCGCTAAAACCCATGGGTCCCGATGGCAGATCCCCATCCAACTTATCTTCGTTACATGGTCCGAAGGATCATGAGGGAAATGCTAGGGAATGTGCACGATTCTTGGGAGGCGCACATTAGGCGTAGCCCCTTCACAAGAAAGGTAAACGAAGCTGAGTGACCGCGAAGCTTCAGCATGCCACAGGTGCCGCTCTACGATGGTACCACTGATCCATGTGCCTTCCTAAATCGATATGAATGGCAAATAGACTCGAGCCGGGGAAATGATCCGGTCAAATGCATGTGCTTCCCAGTCTTCTTATCAGGAACCGCTCTATTATGGTTCTCTCGCCTCCCACTTGATTCCATTAACAACTTCGTCAATTTAGCGACAGAGTTGGTCAAGAAATTCAGGATGCATATCCTGACAACAAAGAACGCCCTCACCCTGTCCAATCTATACCAAGGGCCCGCTGAGTCGCACAAAAGCTACCTCTCCCGGTTCAACATCGCCCTCGCTAAGGTCGAGGATCCAGACCCTTGCACCATACTCTTTCAGTTAGCAAAGGGTGTCCTTCCTACTTCCGAATTCGGGGCATGGATCGATTGGAAGTAGCCAAAACGCCTCAACGCTTTCTACGAAAAGGCGGGGAAATAATTATGCCAAGAGGAAGCAAGACGGAACCGGCTCTCCGAGGCCAGACACCCCAACGACTCTCAATCGGACAATGCAAATAACCACCTCAGAGGAAGACAAGTGGGAGAGCCCTCTGATCAGAACAAGGGGTGGGTCCCTCCAGACAAAGACCGAATAACGGTAGGAAAGGTGCCCGGAATAACGGTCAGGCCCCGACCGAACCAAGGAGGCCCGGCTCTCACCGAGCCAACTAGACATACACCCCACTGAATGAGGACCGAGAAACAATTTACTTGGAGACATGAAACGCTTTTCCATACAGTAAGTCGCACACCAGGGAATCAACCGACCTTGAGAAAAATACTGGAAGGTACTGCCGGTACCACGACATGTATGGGCATAACACCAATGAAGGTCACCAGCTCAAGGATGCAATTGGGAAGCTTATCCACGAGAAACGACTTAAGCAATACGTCCAAGAACCCTTTCCTCCCGAAGAAAATTCAAAACCTCCGGCGCCAGCACCTCAGGCAGCCGCTAAGACAACTCCAGGTCCATCTAATCTGAGGCGAGGGATCGTGATCAACACTATATGTGGCAGGCCTGGCCCCACACACGACATCTTTCAAAAAATGGAAGAATACGCGAGTTCCATAAAGCATGCTACTTATGAGGCTTGCTCCACTCTCAATGAATCTACCCCAGCCAAACTCAAAAAAACAATGCGGGATGTCATTATTTTCCGCGAAAGGGATTCTATGGGAACTGAAATCCCAACCACTGATCCTCCGGTTATCACGACCCAGATTGGTGTCGTCTCCGTTTGAAGAATATTAGTTGACTCGGGAAGCTCGGTCAACATCATTTTCAAAGCTGCTTACGACCAGATGAAATTAGAAGCAAAGGATCTCAAACCATGCCATGCCACGATCCACGGCTTCAACAGAGCGCCCGGTTTCCCGGTAGGAATCATTGACCTACCTGTCGAGCTCGGGAATGGGGACCGGAGACGAGTCCGAATACTTACCTTCGTGGTCATTGACATCATCTACCCGTACAATGCCTTCTTCGGACGTCCTTTTCTCACAGTATTTCAAATCTACATGTCACCATGGTCCCTCCTAATGAAATTCACGACAGAAAACCGGATTGAAACAGTTAGAGCCGACTAAGCCAATGCTAGAGAATGCAACGCAATAGAATGGAAGAACACGCACAATAAGGACAAGGGCAAAGTCGTGCCCACGCTTTTTTGCGCCAAGACCGCCTCCGCATAGCAATCAACGGCGTCTGCACCTTGGCTTAGGCTCCACTGCCATATTTATGATGATCTCGACCCACACAAGGATGAAGAGCCCAAATACGAGAGGGCTGCTCCTGTTGAACCCACAGTGGATGTTCCAGTCAATCCCGACGATCCATCAAGTGTGGTAAAGATAAGATCACACCTCCATCCAACAATCAAAGAGGATCTTATGGATTTCTTGAAGGCTAATTTAGACGTTTTCGCATGTTCTCACTCCGACATGAGGGGCATCGACCCTGCAGTTGCTTTCCATTTTCTAAGTATAAATCCTACAATGCCTCCAGTCAAGCAGAAACGCCGTTTCTTGGGACCCGAGAGGTCCAAGGCACTCGAGGAAGAGGTAGATCGCCTACTCAACAACAACTTCATCTGCGAAGCCGACTACCCCGAATGGGTCTCCAATCCAGTTTTGGTCAAAAAAGCCAATGGTAAATGGTGGACATGTATCGAATTCTCCGACTTAAACAAAGAATGCCCCAAGGACAACTTCCCACTCCCAAAGATCGACCGACTTGTTGATTCAACCACCGGATACCAGCTACTATCTTTCATGGACGCCTCTTTCATAACCGACCTTGGACTTTACTGCTATCGCGTCATGCCCTTCGGCCTCAAGAATGCCAGCGCCACATATCAACGAATGGTTAATCGACTCTTTAAAAACCAAATTGGAAAGTCCATGGGGTGTACGTGGATGAAATGTTGGTAAAATCAAAAATGCCCAGCGATCACGTCCACGACCTCTCTGAAATGTTCGATATCCTTCGACGGTACGACATGAAACTTAACCCCCTGAATTGCTCCTTCGAAGTCGCTTCAGGGGAATTCTTGGGTTTCATCATCAACTCCCGGGGAATCGAAGCCAATCCAAAAAAATCCAAGCTATTTGGGACATCCAAATCCCCAAGAACATCAAGGATGTCCAAAGTTTAAACGGAAAGGTCGCCGCTTTAAGTCGGTTCATCTCTTAGGCCACCGACAAGTGGGTTCCTTTCTTCGATTTACTTCAAAAGTGGAAACGTAATTTCGAGTGGACCCCAGAATGCATTTCTGCATTCAAGGAACTTTTGGACCACTTAGAGAGACCACCTATCTTATCTAAGCCCATAGACCATGAGGACTTATACATCTATTTGGATGTTTCAACGTAGGCAATCAGCTCGGCTATGCCTCGAAGACCACATCCAACGGCCCGTCTACTACATAAGCAAACGATTGACAAGGCCAGAGAAGAATTACCCGAAGCTAGAAAAGCTGGCATTCCACTTATTGGTTTCTTCTCGGAAGCTTCGACCATACTTCCAGTCTTATCCCACAAAGGTTTTCATCGACCAGCCACTACAATCGGTCCTACAGCAACTCGAGGCATCTGGGAGGCTATTGAAGTGGAGTATGGAGCTAAGCCAATTTGAGATAACATTCATCCCCCGCCAAGCCATCCTCGGCCAAGCTCTCGTTGATTTCATAGTAGAATTCACAAATCCCGAGGAGACACCTACGGAGAACACTGAGGCTTCCGACAACCAATGGAAACTATTCGTGGATGGGTCCTCCAACAACAAGTGCTCTAGGGCCGGAGTCGTGTTCGTCAACCCCGAAGAATGCCTGATATGCTACGCACTAAAACTAAATTTTCCTGCTACCAACAACGACGCGGAATATGAGGCCTTGATAGCCGGACATAGAATCGCGATCGATCTCATACTAAAGACAATATAAATTTTCTCTGATTCACAACTCATCGTGCGCCAAGTGTAAGGGGAATATCAAGCCAAGGGGGAACGACTCGCCCTGTACTTAACCCAGGTTCAGGAATTGCTCACTTACTTCGACCACTTCGTCATCACACACGTTCCCTGAGAACAGAATGACAAAGCAGATTCACTAGCCAAGCTAGCAAGCTCCGAGGATTCACAACTCTTGGGTTTCTCCTCTGTCGAAGTGCTCAACTCCCCTAGTATCAAGCAAACACCAACCGAAGCGGTAACGCCGAATCCGAACCTGAATCTTGGATGACACCAATCAAGAATTAACTGCAGTATAGGACCCTTCTGGGAAGCTATAAGGAAAGACGAGCTCACACCCGCCAATTGGCTTGCTGTCTTCTTCTGGATGGGGTGATCTACCGTAGAGGTTTTTCTGTCCCATTGCTCATATGCGTAGCCCATCACGACGCCATCAGAGTCTTAACCAGTGTACATGAAGGGAGTGCGGCGACCATACTAGAGGGGAAATCCTGGCGAGAAAAATACTTGGACATGGCTATTATTGGCCTACGCTTAACCAATACGCCACAGACTATGCTCGCTAGTGCGACAAGTGCCAATGCTTCTCAAAGATCCCGAGAGCCCAGCCTACATAATTGACACAAATGATTAGCCCATGTCCATTTGCCACATAGGGAATCGACATCATTGGAACTCTTACAATGGCCAGAGGTGGGGCATAGTATGCTGTCGTCGCAGTTGATTATTTTACCAAATGGGCAGAGGCCAAAGCCTTCACCACAATCACCACTAAGAAAATGATCAACTTCGTTGTATGCAACATCATTACCCGATATGATGTCCCTCAAGCTATCATTTCCAACAACGGCACTCAGTTCGAGAGCGCCAAATTCAAAGCTTTCTGTCAGCGGCGCAACATCGAAAAAAGATTCTTGGCGGTGGCTCATCCCTAAGCCAACGGGCAAGTCGAGGCGGTTAACAAGGTCATTAAATACATCATCAAGAAACGTCTAGAAAAGGTTGGGGGCATGTGGGTGGACGAGCTTTCTTTAGCTCTATGGGCTTACCGAACCACCCACAAGACAACGACCGGACACACTTCTTTCGCCCTTGCCTATGGATCTGAAGCCGTCATTCCTATTGAGCTCAAGCTCCCATCTCATCAAGTTACCTATTTTGACCCAAAGACAAACCAAGACTTACTTTTGGGGTCACTCGACTTGCTAGAGGAAAAAAGGAACGAAGCTGATCTCCGAGCCGCCGCCCAACGGCAACGAGTCACCCGATACTTCAATTCCAGGGTCCGCCGTAAGGACCTCAACATCGGCGATCTCGTCTTAAAACGAGTGTTCCCTCCACCAGCTGGTCTTTCTCCTCATTGGGAAGTCACGTACTCCATACAACGAAGGCTCGGCAACGGAACTTTCAAACTCGCAACCGTGGACGGAGACGAACTCCCAAGGGCGTGGAACAACGAACATCTCCGCCGCTACTTTATATAACTTAGTACATGGTTGTTTACGCTTTCCAACGATGTTTTGTTTTCTAGCAATTCAAGGCATTGTAAAGGCTATTACTACCTAAGTTATTAGTAGAAATGATATTCATCTTCCTATCTCCTTTTTGTGTTTACTCCGTGCATGACATGTTTGATTAATCCTGACAACCAGCTTGTATGTGAACAGTTGATCGCCGTATCGGCCCTCGAGCACGGGAGCCGGAACCACCATCCGAACCTCGAGGTCAAACTATGCTGGCTACGACCGGCACCCCGAGCACAGGAGTCGGCAATGCTACTCGAGTCGCCGGCCCGTGGCGCGACCGAGTATAAATAACCACGAACTCGAACCTCGGCCCCGTGCCGAGACCAAGGATAAATCGTTCCGCGCCCAAGTCCCAAGCGACTTGGAGCCACCCAACATCCAGCCAGGAGTGTTGTAAATTTCTCTATGGATACGGGTGTCGGTCGAATCTTGGCGCAGCACCGAGACCGATGTTAAATTGTTTCTTCCCCGAAGCTCTCAAGGCTAAGGGGTAGGCCATGGCCATGATCAGACCCTACGAGCTGATGATGTGGGCTTCTCCTCTCAGGATAATAAACGATGTCTGCGGCTCGCCATAACCCGATGGACGACGAGAGAGCCACACACCGTACGGACCGCAAATCGCAACGTCATACGCCTTCGCTATACTTGGATTAACCCCAGGCAACCCAAAACAGCAGGCGCTCAGCCCGGCTTCACAAACTACGGGTTTCCTGAGATGAGGGAAACTTACTAGAAGTCTGCGCTCAATCACGCCCTTCTGGAATAATTAACCCAGAGCAAGGTCCCCAATCGCTTTTTTGTTAAGTGTAACGATATGTGCGCTTATGCAAGTACAGGACGCTAGAAAACATGAGAAGAACATCTGAACACTCAACACAAATTGCGATCTTTACTAATTCATATTCCATTTCCACAAACACACACACATTTAACAAGCTAAATGAATAACATCTTTCTTTCTAATGACAGGGTGTAAATGAAAACAACACCATGTCTTGAAAAACCAAAAGCGAGGGCCGTACTCGCGTAAATTATCGCCCTACACCACCAAAATAAACGGTAACTTCTACTTAAATTGCTAAAACTAATCGTGTCTTTTATTTTACTGCTTGTGTTTCTTCTTTGCAAATTCGACACTCGATGGTTCTTCCCCCATGCTAGGCCTCTTTTTACTAGATTTGCTCCTTCCACCGTGGCCCTTTTGGGAAGTAGTCGATTCATGAGAAGCCGAGAGACTCTTCTCGTCCGCACCATCACCCTCAAGATCTCCGTGGCATTAGTAGGAGAGGAATGCGACGTAGGCTTGGGTGCACTCCCAGAAGCAAGGCCTACCATAGCGTCACTCTTCTTCAGGATCTCCTCGCCTTCCCGCTCAGCCCTCTCCTTGGGCTCTCTAGCGGCCCGTCGCTCAACAAGCTTCTGGGACCTATGCGTTGTAATATTGCCAGCGTTGGTTTTCTCAAGGGTCTCGGTGGCCCTCCGCTGGGCTTCATCATCCTTCCTTTTATTATAGGCCTCGTCAGCAGCCCTCTTCTTCTCTGCCTCTTCATCGGCCTTCCTCCGCGCCTTCATTGGCCTTCTTTCGCGCAATCATCTTAGCTGCTCTCGCCTTAGCATCTTGTTTGGTCTTCATTAGGACCTCCTGCCTGGAAGCCTCGTCGTGCTTCTGCTTCCCCGCTACCTCTCTACACTTAGCCACCACTTTGGGTTTTTGGGCCTCCACCATAGCCGCCATCGAAGGCACATCGGTCTCCACTGGGCCTCTGGCGTGAGCACTTTGTCTATCAACCACCTCTCCTTCCTCGATAAGGCTTTCATAAAGGTTGGAGTAATCCTTATATCCGAATAGGTGTCCAACTGATCGCCGCCTTCTCCAAAGTGTAGTCCTGTGGGTCCTGGCCCAGATTTGGTCACTTAGGGAAACCACGAGGGCAGAGCCTGGTGTCATGGTCAATCCAAAAAGGCTGCACAGAAAATTCAGTAATTACATCATCCTCGGGGATGCATGGAAAAAGGAATTTATCTCCGGTCAGGGATGGTGTAGAAAGGACGGGAGGGGTACTCGTTGTGGCATGTAAAGTGAATCCGGTCTCTCCAAGCTCTGGATGCTCAGGGTCATACTCAGTTGAAACCCGAGCCGAGGCTGCGGGATCAATCACAATAGCAGATCCAGGGGCTGTTGGCCAATAAGAGCTTCCCTCTGCAAATGTGTCCGCTACAACAACACTTCAGTCAGGACAAACTTCCCCTTTTCGGCGGCAAGCTTCGCCATCCCCTCCCTCTCGGCATCCTCTAGCAGCTTCCTCCCTTCCTCCTACTTTTCACGTTCCTCGTTAGTCAGGAAATTAATTGTGAGTTGACACTCATCCAAAGTGCTCACATCCACTTGGCACAAATAGGCTTCATACGGAACCAACCTCATCCAGGTCTGAGCTAGTTCTTGGGAGTAATCGTCAACCCACGAGAGTCCATGGAATCTCAGAACCTTAATATACATATTCTTGATATCTTCCACCACGGATGATTCAACTCGGAACTCCATGTCCTCCAGCTGCTCCCTCAGTTGTTCCACCTCTCTCAAGTGTTCTTCTTTCAGTCCATCCACTGTGCTCAGCACATCCCAATTGTTGGCCTCCGCGTCTTCTTTCGCTTTCTTCATCTCCTCAAGCTGCCTCTTCAGGCTGTAATTCTTTACTCTCAAAGAATTGTTGTCATCTTGGAGCTGGGAGACTCTCGCGTTATCCCTTTCCAGATCAGCACAAAACTTATCCACCTCGGCCTTTTCCTTCTTTAGGGCTGTGTTCTCGGTGGTTAGATCAGCTACAGTCTCTACGAAAGAAGAGTGGGAATGATCAACCTCCCTCTTGAGGTCCTCGTACGCTTGGTTCATCTCCGCTGCAATGACGAAACCCGCAAGTTATTATTCAAGGGCGCAGGAATGGTCAACAGTGCGCACACAATACCAATAACATACTCACCTATTTCAGTGTTCAAATTGTTGACGGTGATCCGTTCGGTGTCAATGGCCAACACCTAGTTGATGAGCTCCCGGTTTTTCTTCCTAATCAATTCTGAGAGTTGGGAGTTAGCGGGAGTACCTCAGAAAGTTGGTCGGTCTGATGGTATTCAGCCCCCATGCGCATCCAGACATCCCCGGACTCCATGACAAAGGACGGGTGGAGATGAGGTAGGAACTTTATCTCCTCAAAATAATGTTAAGGAAAATTCCACTTCAGTACGCATTCTTTTCATCCATAGGGAGCTCTCGGCTCTCGGGCTCTATAAGGTCTTGCCTCCCCACTGCGGTCATTCTCCCCAGTCTTGGTTGGCCGAGTGGTGGCCCCCTACCTTTAGTAGTTGGAGTGGGAACCATGGGTGCTGTATGTAAAGGAGTAGTCGAAGACGGGTGCCGGGAACCCCCTAAGTTAAGTCGAGAGTCTCCCTTGGACACTCGAATTGGAGGGGGAGGAGGAGGAGTCAGAGAACGTTGAGATTGATCCCTACCTTGGTGTTCACTACCGCGATTCGGCCGGGGTGGAGTATCGTACAAGCTAGTCCCTCTTCTAAAGCCCTCAAAGAAAGGATTCCTAGGGAGTGGGCGGCCTCCATGTCCATAACCTCGTCCTCCGCGCTCTCGGGCCATATCACCTGTCAAAGGAATGAATAAAAGTCAGACGAGTAACGCATTCTGATGAGCCTAAAGGCTATGTAGTATGTATGAGTGTATGTCCTAAGTGTTGTCTCAACAAACCATATTGTGATCCGCTCGAAGGAATTAACTCCTTCGCAGCAAGTGCTAGTTCTTCCATACTAGCCATATTCGGCCACGGAGACAAGTCTATAGCAACTTTATTTAGACCAGCAAACTGGTCCAATGCCTCAAGTGGGGCGGCCGCTTCCAGAGAACTCACAAGGGAATGTAGACCGGCCGACGCTTCTCCCCTCACCCCTTCCGTCGGGGGCGGGACGGAAGCGTCCAACGAACCCACGTCCCGGGTAACCATCTCCATGCCACCAGCCTCGTCTTCGTGCATATCTCCTTGGAACTTGACAGCCTTTTTGGGCTTGGGCCGAGCAGAAGGTAGCTTTCTTTTCAAACCAAGAGCTATAGGACCTTCCGTCCCCTTCCCTTTAGGTACACTGCTCGCGACCGCAGGCCTAATTATAGCCTGATCATCCGGAAGCAACCCAGCATGGCGAAGGCGCTCTTAACTTATCATGGTATTAATTCTGCAAGACTCTTCGGGGATCGCTCCTAGAGCATTAAGGCGTTGCTGGTACTCCTCACCGGTGGGTTCCTCTGGATTTCCTGCCGTGATCAAAAAATAATGAGACACTGGTCCAAGAACTCTATAGTAGGGAATGGAGTTTAAAAGTACTTACTCCCTTCTATCCACCCCCTTGCAAATCCAGGAGGCCAGCGCACAAAGAACCAGTTTTGTTTGAACACTGATGGCCTGGGCCACTTCCTGACGAAAAATTTGGTGGCAGGAGACGCTTCCAGGAACCATTGGGAGGGCGATCCGCTCGTTGTTCTCCTGAGATGGAGAAAATACCGAATGTCCTCTCTTGTAGGTTCTAAGTGTAAATATTCACAATATAGAACGTAAGTGCCTAAGAGAGAAGAATAGGCATTCAGATGCAGTTGCAAAGGTGCAAGGCAGAAATATAATAGCATGTCCCGAATAAAGTCATTGGCTGGGGGCACGCATACCGCAAAACAAGCTTGCCTGTTCCAGGAATTCAAACACTCGGGCGGAGAATGAGCCCTGCCACCCTCTACCGGTGCATGGACATCGCCCACCGGTATATTGAACCGCCGCGCCATCTTCCTAACTGTTGTAGAATCCATGCGCGACAGCACCGAGTCCATTGGATTTTCCAAGATAGATGCGTCGGGCAACATATCCGGGGCTACCGGAGCTGCTGGTGCATCTCCACTGATAATATCCACATTCTCGACCTCTTCATGTATGACCGGAGAATGTAATGTCTCAGTTTGTTCCCCGTGCTCAGACACTTCAGGTCAACTGGCCGTTTGAGAAGGAACAGATCCTTCAGTAGTCTCAAGCTCGCTGCCAGCCGAGCTACCACTGTTGGTAGCATCAGATGTATGTGACGATGGAGGGGAAGCCTCGGCTTCTAGAATTTTTCCAGTCTTTGATCTTGTTTGCATCACTAGCTATACTTTAACACACTAGTATTAGACATCGCATTGGAATAACCTGTACCCCTCGTGTTGGTGAAAGCTAATATGTGCGTGTGATGTCATGCAAAATGAAGATGTGCAGAGGAAATTTAAACAGTCCAACAGTTCAGTCATAGTTCAGATATAGGCTCTATCCCATGTGGAAAGTCAGAATATATGCAGTTATACATCGCTAAGGCAGGCAATCAGGAGATCAAAAGTCCTGGACAAAAGAAAAAGTGCCCCGCCAATGCGTGGCGCGTGGCAGTTAGGCTAGTGGCGAACCCGAACCCTGCAACAAGCTAATAGAGCTCCAGCCTGTTTCAAAGTTCGAAAATTCGAACCCTATCAGGGGCCCGAAAATTCGAACCCACCAAGGGCCGAGGACTCGGACCCCCAAGGTTCAAAAATGTGAACCCAGCAAGGGTTGAAAATATGAACACTTTCGAGTTTCGAAAACTCGAACCCTTCAAGGGTCGAAATTTCGAACCACTTTAGAGGTTCGAAAATTCGAACCCTTTCGAGGTTCGAAAACTCGAACCCTCTCGAGGTTCGAAAAATCGAACCCGCGGAGGGTCCAAATTTCGAACCCCTCTCGGGGTTCGAAAATTCGAACCCACCAGGGTCCGAGCTTTCCGACCCAGTTCAGGCCGCCGCCTCTCTCCTTCGCATTGAACCACGACGATTCGACCTCCTTCCTCCTCGTATCTCGGCCCCAAAAATTACCTAAGTCTAGTTTGAAATAAAGGCACTGGGCTTCAGAGCTCTGAATCAATGGCGGTCAAGGTAGAAAAAAAATGGAAGAGGAAAAATGAAGGGGGGATATTTATAATAAAAAGAGGAAGTCCCTTGGTATTCCTGAAAATCTCGAACCCGTGGGTTCGAAATTTCGAACCAGGGGTTCGAAATTTTGAACCTCAAGGTCTCGAAATTTCGAACCACTGTGGTTTGAAATTACGAACCCCCATGGTTTGAATTTTTGCACCACATATGAAAATGTTCGTACCTAAAAAATAATAATAATAATATTCTCACCCCCGGGTCCGAAACAACACGCCATACGCTCCGGTACACGTGCTCCCTACGTATGCATATCCATCACCGCAGACACATGGAGGCAATGCACTTCGAATACTTAGCAACATGAGCACGGCGCCACACCATCCACGGCCCGCTGACAATTTCACAGCGAACGAGCCTGATAACTAACATATGTTTTCCTTTAACTTACAGGATCAGTCGACAAATCGACTACTACCTCATCCAACGCAAAGAGCATTATGTCAAGACAAGACGTACTTTGGGGGGCAAATGTTAACCGACTTTTTTGTTGAAGAGGAATGCCTATGAGTGAAGGAAACAGGTTGAAGAGGGATCGCGCCAACAGAGACCTATCTCGGGCCACCAAAACACCCATACCCATGGCCTTCGCGCCTCTCATAATGTGAACTTCGTACCTCTCGGGGTGCGAAATTCGCTACCAGCAGGGTGCGAAATTCTCACCCATCAGGGTGCGAAATCCGCAAATTTCATGCCTTCTGGGTGCGAAATTCGTATCCTACGTGGTACGAAATTCGCACCCCGTGAGGTGCGATATTCGCACCTCAAGGCTGGGTGTGGTCCCCTATTTCTACCTACTCCTACCTAACCACTCTCCTATAAATACCCCTTGGCCTCACACTTAAAAGGGGTTGGAATTTGTGAGCTCAAGACCTCTAGAGAGCTACTTTAATGGCATCTCCCATTTGAGGAAGAAGAAGGGCAAAAGTGTCTTTTTCCTAATATATTAAATATATGATAATTATGACATCATATAACTTAGAGATGAATGTAATGAGATGTCATGAGATGGTCTTGACCTTGTAACTTTGTGTTATCAATAATATTCCAACAACTCTTCAAAGTGGACATACGCCCCTCCCGAGGACGAACCACTATAAATCTCTCGTGTTATTTACCTTTTTCCGCTCTTGTCTATACGACCAAATTAACAATTCCTAATAATTGGAATCTTGGGTGTTTACGACATTTTTTGCCATCATCTCTTGTTCACCTTCCCAACTCTCAAAATAGATTTAAAACCCTATTAATGACCTCCACCTCTCAAATCCACCATTGATACCCCTCCTTTAATCATCCAACAACCAAATATATAGCATATCAAGTCTAATCAACACAAAAAGGAAACAAGAGCTGCTGCAACACCTTGAAATCTGAGCCAAATACTCTCTATTTTTAGATTTATCCTTCTTAGGGTGATTAAGATAAGTAATAGTGAACTTACTCACTAATTAAGGTATATTGACATGTAAACACCTCATAAAAATATGGAAAAATATTTAATTCGTTATTAATCCTATGATAGAACATATATAAGTTTGGATATACATGGGCTTGAATTTTGAATTTTGGAATTCAAGGGATTAAGGGAAAACATACTTCTTTAGATGTTTTAATCTTCTTTGGTTGATCTAAATGTTATTTCAGTTTTTTAGTATGTTAAGACATTGCCTAGGAATGCTAGGATGGATGCAAACACTATCGAATGAAGCAATAGGATGTTAAAAACCAAGATGCAGCAGATTCCAATCCTATTAATTCGTGTTCGACAAGGTCGAGCCGGGCCAAAATAGTCAGATCGACATGATGGGGACGATAAGGAAGATTCCAGGAGGTCCTAGGCCAAGTTTCAAGTCGTTTGGATTTCCAAATACCAAGTTACGATGCTTGCAAATCCTATTCAACTAAGGCAAACGGCTCCTGTTCGACTATAAGGAATCTAGAGAATGGCAGAAGGATGCTAAAGGTGGAAGTTCTTGGCTCGATGGTCGAACCAATCTTGGTTCGACCAAATAACCATGTTCGGATCGACAATGTCGATCTGGATCCAAGTCGACCAAGTGGACAAGCCCGATTGATCATGTCGATCCAAAGATGGGTCAACTAAGTGACTAAGTACGGATCGACAATGTCGGTCCGGAGCCAGTTCGACTATGTCGAACCGAAAGAGGGCCGACCCGGGATGGGGCAGTGGGAGGAGAGTCCCGTCGTAGTGGAGCATATGTGGCGCTTTTTATTTTCAACAAGGGCTCTCCTTGGAAGACGAACTCTAATACGACCAGCCTAAACGTGAGACGAAAAGAAAGTATAAGTGGGTAGTTACTATCAAGGACCCAGATGGGAACCTTCAGGGTGATTTCCAGGTTGGACTTCACTACAGGTACATGGGTAAAGGAGATATCGATATTCACAACTTTGGTATGCTATTGAGGTAGTGACATGTGGATGGATCAGAGCTAATGCGGTATGGACAGATTGGCCTGGACCCCAGAGCCAATGTAGTGTGGACTGGGAAGGATTATCAGCTATTCTTCATTAAGTGGGTCATGGTGATAGTCAAGGTGGAGCTCATGCGGTGGGGCGTACTGGTGTCTTCATTGATTTAGCGACCAAAGTATCGAATATCGTACATTCAATACACTAAGTGAGAGAACATGAGAATGTTTGTTATGTTCGGATGTCTGCTATAATTATGTCATGCACACTTCCATTTATACTTAACATTGTGATTTCTTAGAGTAGAGTACATTATCATATATGCTAACTCTTTGAATGCAGGGACATGTCAGGTATGATTTCTCATACCTATTGTGTTACCCTATTAATGATTGAGATTATTGTCACTCACATCAGACTTTTTCTGACTTGGGGTTTATGCTTTGCTTCTTATACTGTGGTTTCTCTTAACTGAGCATATTAGAGACAAGTTGGTGTGCCCGAGTAGTTGTCTAGAGATGAATAAGGCGTTCCCATAGACTATATATGTATATATACTTGTATACCTTTTTATTTGTATTGATCACTACTTTGGGAATTAGTAGTGCATTTTTTGTAGAGACGGTATTTTGGAGATGCATCAGACGATATTTTTCATCAACAGCGTAATTGGATCTAAGCATGAGGACCTAGGAATCAAAGGGGTTATTTAGTTCCTACAAGCTTGGGTTAGCTCACCGTTTCCTAGATATCAAGGTCTTAAGTGTGAAAGTTAGTTACTCTTACCTCAAGGGGTGAGTATCACGCTTGCGAGATATAATAACCAACAGTTACTTTGGGATAATGGTTCCCTAAGCACAATACAAGTTAGGAAGCTAAATGGCTATGAAAAGGTATTTTGGTAAATGATCTCATACATGAGGCTTGCCGTGGAGAAATGTATAGAGAAATAAGGGCACAAGTGACAAGGAAATTCATGAAATTAATCTTAAGTATTGATTCCCTCTTTATTGATCATTGTTTTGAATACATAAGAATTTCCAAGTAAAGTCCCCAAATCGATTCAGAAATTAGGATTTACTCTATAAGAAAAGATTACAAAATTTGAGAATGAGAAAAGTCTTCCTAAAATGAGAACCTTGGGGTCTTATTTATAGGCAAAATGGATCCCCTTCCGGTGATGATTAGCATAAGCCCGCTTTCGGGTTCAGCAAGGACGCTAAGTGTCGATGTCGACCGCATTAATAGCTTTCGGTGCCAGATTCTAGGTTTTGGCTCTTTCTTCTCTACTGAGTGTTGTTATTGATTCCTTCTTGCTTTCGGAGTATAGGTTTCCGGTGTTAGAGGCCCGACTTAGGTTCCGCTTCTTCATGATGTATCGATACCATGCCAATTGGTATGGATAGCTTCGAGAGTTACCTTCAGTCTTGACGATAAGCTTCAGTTTTGATTGCAAGTCTTCGGAGTATTGCCCTTATTCTTCCATTTCTTATAACTTTGTCATCTTCATCTGTTTCGGTATCGACACTAAGTAAGTTAGTGTGGATAATCCTTCTTCTTAGGGGCTAAGTTTGCTTCAGTGACTCCTTGGATTTGGTTCAGCCCTTGCAATAACATGCTTCTGGTTTGTCTCTTGGTGATTTTGGAGCTGTTTCCGGGTGTCAGTATCGATACCAAGCAAACGGATATTGATAGCCTATTGCTTCATTTTTTCTTGGTTTTGTGCTTTTCCTTTCTTGGTCTTATGTTTCGGATCGTATGCTTTCGGTTCTCTCTTATTTTTTGCCTTCGGTATCACATGATGTTCTTTCAGGGTTGAAACCATATTGATTGACTTCAGAGTCGACACTTCCTTGCCGCTATCTCCTTTCTCATTGGTGCTAAGCCTCTGTCTGTTATGTTGGCACCGATAGCACATTGACCAAATCTTCCTTGCCGCTTTCGGTATCGGTTGTCTCAGTAATCTGGTGTCGGTTGTCTGCTTCCGAAACACACACTTGGTGCCATTAGTGCTCCGGTACCCCTTTACCGACAACTTGTTCGGTATCGACTTTGGTAGTAACATTTGCCCCCTAGTGAAGGGGTATTTTCAACTTTTCAAGTCAAAGACACTTTGACCTTCATACCGTGTTGTCTCGAAAATACAGGATTTCCCGCTTCTTAGTCTTCCGGAATCAATCTGATTCATTGATCCATGCTCCCTTGTATGGTTCGGACTAGAGAACCATTTAACACGGATATTCTTCCATTTCTTCTTTATTTCTCCACCTTTGAAGAATCCAACTCAAGCAAGATTACTGTTCGATTTCTCAAACTTTTCATGGTCACGAATACGATCCTTTTTCTTTGTAAGTATTTAGAGTTTGAAAATTATTCTCTTAGATTAATTACAAAATAGTTTGGGTTTTATAAATTTTGATTTTTAATTGGAGTAATTTCTTATGATAAAAGTAGTTCAACAGTCACCAATGGTGAACAAAATGGATTATTTATCCCCTAACACATCTTTGGGGTCTAAAATACAAAGCAGACTTATAAAAGATTTAACTTTTATTGCAAAGATAACATCACACTTTTGGTGCCGATGTATTCAATACCATCTCGTTGTCGATTTTCTATGATTTTGATCTTCTTGACACTAATTTTTATATTCAATTTGCTTTCAGTATCGGCAAAATATGAAATTCCGACATCAAAATATTTGATTTTGATTTCATCTGTACATGGTTTTAATTTCCCCAAACTTTAGTTAAGATTTCAATATCAATATCAAAACATTTGGGTTTGGTTTCACCAACACCAAGAATTTAAATTATTTCTGTTTTGAGTTCCTCGACATAAGAGTCTTTCACCACTTCAATTTGCTTTCGGTATCGGCAAAATGTTCGAAGCCAAATGCTTTACTTTTTTTAAGCACATGCAAGGTGCATAACTAAATATTATCTCTATCAGGAATTTGGTTCTAAGGATACATGTTGTTTCAATTTTATAGGTATATTGAATAGCTAACATCAGTGAATTTACATGATAGTTTTAAAATTACAAATGGATGCTTATGTTAGATTGTTGTGCTAATGCGTATTATAAAATAATATCACCTGGTAGCATTATGTCTAGAGAACAAAATACTGGTAAATCAAAGCCAAATAGCCCTGCTACACCTCGTCCTGAGAAGGCACCAGTTCCTCAGTGCTGTCTCATCAATACTCAAGTCGAAGTGGATACCATTCTGAGGAGCTTCAATATAACTGGTGTTGATGCCATTCCCACATTCGGTCACGATACCACTCAGAATCCACCCAGGGGAATTTTTTGCGTACACGGCCATTCATATTTGGCATGGAGGTTTCTTTACTTTTCCATATTTTTTTTCTAAATTCTTGCACCACTTGGGAATTGCTCCTATCCAGCATTCCCCCAAGCGCATATACCTTTCTCCTATTTCTTAAGGTTCTCGCTCTCGAGTCATGTCAATCTTCCATCAGCGTTAACCTTCTTCACCACCTGCTTCATTTCTCCAAATGATTGGATTCGTTTATTCTTCGTATGAATCCTACAAAAAAAGTCGATTAGTGATAACATTAATAAGTCTAGAGATTTGGAAAACCAATTTTTCTATATTAGATGTCCTCCTGATATTTCTGGCAATCTTGTCAGCCCGGGTGCATCTTTTTATCTTTTTATGATGACTATGTCATTTCTATGCTTTATCTGACATTGTCTCTTTTTAGCCTGCTCCAAAGAGGAAGAGTTTAAGTGACAGAGAAGCTCAAGCTAGTGAATATATTTATAAGACATCTAAGAAGCTAGAAAGGTGGGAGGTTTTATCAACTTTAAGTAATTTTCACAAGAATGCACTTCTTCCTTCTAGGCAAATGATTTTGGCACAACCATCTTTTCACTTTCTTAGTTCTGACCACATGTCCTTAGGTTCAGATTCATTTGTTCCTTCGAGCCCTGTTTACAGGTAAGATCACTTTCCAATAATGATCCCAAGTTCTCATTTCATATCCCATCTTTCTACATTCTTGCTCTTGTAACATTATCACTCTTGGTAAGTTACTCAATATGTACTGGATGAGTCGGCTACCCTGGCTACCCTGGCCTAATCCAGGGAGTCAGCTATAAAAAGATTTGCTTCAGCCGTCGATGGTACGCCTTCCAAAAGGCACAAGGGTGAAACTCTTATCTCCTCCCCTATGGGTAAAGAGATTGTTGCTTTGCCTGCTGAACAACCGATATCTGGTCCTCTTGCCCTTCCTACCGACATTACTCCCAACGTTGATTCTTCTCAAATAAAGATAACAGGAAGTGGATTTATCGTCGATTTTTTAATGTCTGATCCTTAGAAAGCTTTATATTTGAGGGAGCATGAGTGTAATGACCCGCATTGGCAGAGGTATTATAATTAATTTATTTAATTATTGAAATGGTGGTTTAGAGAATTTAATAGTCATTTAATTAAATAATGGTGAATATTTAATTTAAAATATTAAATTAAATAATATATTTAATTCTGAAATAATCAGAATTTGCTGAAATGGCGATATGGCGTGAACTGGATCATCTGTGATATTTAATTCAGTTTAGAATTGTTAGAATAACTAATATATTATTTGAACGACAGTTTGAACGTATAATTATATTATAATTAAAATCGAGCTCGAAATGGCGCTGCAGTTCGTAAATTGTCGATTTGAACTTCAAACGAATATACAGAAGCCGTTTCAAATCGGATTTCTGTGAAACAAGAAACGTTAGGAGCTGGTGAAGTATATCTTTCTAGTGGAAGAGAAAAATCAGGATTTCATCGTGTAGATTTTGATATATGTCCAAATCAAATTTTAGAAAAGTCGCTGTGGAATTTCTTTATAATTTATTTATATTTATATAAGGAATTTCATTATAAATCGAATATCGATTTAATCGAGATTTGAAATACCGAGTTAGAAATTCATATAGGAATATTCTAGAGCTGAACGATATCGTATGTGGATATATACGATAATATTAATTTATATTTAATTTAATTTTATTTAAATATATTTATATATTTAAATGGGTCATTCAGAGCTTTAAAAATAGTCGGTTTTGCAAACGAAGTCGGAATTCGACGAAACTAGTTTTGTTGGATCCGCAATGTCAAATATTTGTTAGATTTGCAGTTTCGTGATTTTTAGAGTCACTGTGTGGTCGTACGGATTTTTAGAGTGAGAAACAGTCAGTATTTTGATGGTTAAAAATACGCTGTGTGAGCATACGAAGTCAGAATTCGACGAAACCAGTTTCGTCGGGACCGTAATGTCAAACAGTAGCTACATGACCATTTTCATGATGTTTGGTTATCGTATGTAATCATGAGAATTTTTAGAAAAGAAAAATGATAAAGGAGAATATACCGGGAATATTCCTTCTATAAAATATCTGGATATTTTGAAAACACTATAAATACCCCCCTTAGAATTTCTAAACCTAATTCCTACTTCTAAATTTCCGCCGTTGTTTCTTTAGAAAAGAAAAACGTGAAAACTCATCTCAAAATAAATCAAAGAAATCCAATAAAATTCTATAAATCCGAAAACGTATAGATATGAGTTCCTTGAGTGATTTCCTTCAACCTAGTAACCATTTTGTGGAGTTCGATACCCTGTTCGTCGTTGGGTTTTTTGGCAGTAAACCTAGGGTTTACTTTAGTGAGCGATTTAAGCACGGATTCACAAATTTGGTTGGGTATTTGGGTTGAGCAAGTAGAATGGCACCTAGTTGCGAAGTTGTGGGGGTGAGTGGTGCAATTCTGGGTGGTGCGACTTCCTGTAGTTGCGGTGAAGACGTCAGGCCAGCTCGAGGAAGAATGCATCGAGTTTGGTATTGTGGGTATAGGAAGAAAGATAATCACAAGAGAGGATTTATGGTGTATTTTGTATGATTTATAAGTGGAAGGCGAGTGAACGGTTTGGGGGAAAAGATGGGTTAATGGAGGAAAGGATACGACAGTATTTGATGGAGGAAGAAGAAGGACTCACGGCCTGGGCTTTGTAGAAGTGAAGTGGGCCGACTTTGAATGGTTAAGCCCAAGTTTTTGAAAATAAACCTTTGCTTTATTTTCATTTAAAACTAGTGTTCACTTTAAAAATGTGTAACTATCTCATATGAAATCAGAATCACGAACCGTAAGTTGCGTTAGGATCGTATGGACGAAAGCAACACAATGAGACTGACTAGAAGTCCATCGGAGCACGTTACAATTTATAGAGAAATAAATTGTCCGTCTGAATCAAATCGAGCGATGGTTATCGTTATTAACGATGATCGCCCAATGTGAGTAAATCTCACTAATTCTGAACAGTTTACATTTACATGTTGTATTTTTAGAACTATTAAAAATTGGCTGATTGACTGTGTGTTGACTGTTTGATTGAACTGCTAGTCAGTTAGTTGAATTTCTATATTGATTCTGTTTAACAGAATATATCATATGGAACTGAAAGTGATGTTATCTATATTGTTTAACATCTGTGATGCAGGGAAACAGGTTGGAGGAATCCGACTGGATTCCTCAACATTTATTTACTGTTTTCATATATTGATATATGATGTGATGTATATCTGTTATGGATTATGTGTGTTAGAATGATGTTGATCATTGTTATTCGATATTTTAAATATCATAAAAGACCCTGGGATGTAAAAAGAATTATTTCAATGTATATTAAAATAAAGGGATTTTATAGAATCAACAGATTTTATAAAAGGAAATATTTCGAAAGTAAATAAAAGGGGAAAATGTTTTTAAAACGAATAGAGTTTTATAAAAGGGAAATCATTTGTAAAGTGAAGAACTGTTACTAAAAGTAAATCTTTATAAATGAATAGTTTAATCGAGTTAAAAGGAATTAATCGATGTTAGTTTAATCGAGTTAAAAGGAGTTAATCGATGTTAGTTAAATCGGAAGGAGTTAATCGAGTTAGTTAAA
Organism: Allium sativum; assembly: GCA_030737875.1. NCBI lineage: Eukaryota > Viridiplantae > Streptophyta > Magnoliopsida > Asparagales > Amaryllidaceae > Allium > Allium sativum. The sequence goes on from CM060915.1 coordinate 652,870,273, forward strand.
TCAAAAGGAGTTAATCGATGTTAGTTAAATCGAAAGGAGTTAATCGATGTTAGTTAAATCGAAAGGAGTTAATCGATGTTAGCTAAATCGAAAGGAGTTAATCGATGTTAGTTAAATCAAAAGGAGTTAATCGATGTTAGTTAAATCGAAAGGAGTTAATCGATGTTAGTTAAATCAAAAGGAGTTAATCGATGTTAGTTTAATCGATTAGAGTTAAAGTAAAATGAGTTAATCAAATATAGTTTATTCGAATAGGAAGTAAAATGAGTTAATCAAATATAGTTTATTCGAATAGACAGTAAAAGGAGTTAATCGAATATAGTTATTCGAATAGAAGCAAATGAGTTAATCAAATATAGTTTATTCGAAGAAAGTAAAAGGAGTTATCAAATATAGTTTATTCGAAAGGAGATAAGTGAAATGAGTAAATCAATAGCGTTAGTCAAATAGAGTTAATCCAATAGTGTTAGTCCAATAGAGTTAATTGTTAAGGGTTAATCGAATAGAGTTAAGTGAAAAGAGTCAATCGAATATAGCTATTCGAAGGAGGGTTAAGTAAGGAAGTTAGTAAAAGGAATATAAAGTGAACTTTGCCTATTTCAAAGTTAGAAATGTTGTTCAGTTAAAGTCTGAGAGGTAGTTCTACCCCAACTTGATTGGCTTCGTTTTTAACTAAGGAATAGTTAAGGTTCGGCAGTAAAGGAAATGGTTTGAGTTGGCATAGCGATGTTTGTTTAAGCATCTGTCTAAGTCCAATAAAGAAGCTTTGGAAATGTTTTCCAAATAAGAAACCAAAAATGTTTTCTAAAAAAGAAAACAAGAAATGGAAATGTTTTCCATTGTTAATAACGTATGTTTCCCAAATTTAGAAAACAAGAAATATTGAATATAGGGAAACAGGAGATAAGTAAATTAATGAAATAAAGAGATAAATGTTGAATGATGTTTGATCGATATAAATTTCCATTTGGAAATAATATCGTTGTTTGTACAACCGTTTTTCTTTGATAGTTAAATCACAGACTATCGAAGTTTTGACCATTTTAATGTTGTTAATATGGAGAGACCGGTTGGATTATTATCCAAAGAACCACTCTGTATTGGCATAAGCGTTGCGAATCATATATGCCAAAGGAAATTGAAGACGGAGTTATGCAATGCCTTCGGTTCATCCTGTTCCTGGATGACTTGTATGGACGGATGTCTGACAGAGTATTTCCAGACGATCACGTACATTGATTTCTCCAACCGTACCAAGAGTGGAAGCGAAGAAGGTAACTTCTTTTAGATAACACATAATGTATGGTTGAAGATGTCAATCGGTGATTTGATGGATTTGACGATGTGGCATTCAAAGTGAATCTAATGTGATGATAAAGCGTAGCTTCTATCCTCACATCCGGTAAATGACAGAAATCGGGCAGGCAACATGGCTAAGTCGGTCGCACCGAAGTAGGGTGTATAATCACCTAATCTAGAGATTCATTTACTTCTAAAAATCTATTGTTGATGCTGTCTCATTCGGGAAACGGTTGCTGATCCCAACCGTTGGTGATATACATTTGATACGCTCAAGCGAAGTGAGTGGTCGGTCATGTGTGGCCGGGTTGCAAGATGTTCTTGTTGAACCCAGTGTATTCCTCTCTAGAGGTACACTAGCGAAAGGTGGTTCCATACCTTGTCATAATTGGAAATCCATTACCCAATACGTGCTTGCGGTTTTGATTGTATACTATATATGTAGAACGTGAGATGAAGGCGTTTTTGCTAGATGATTATTATATTGTGTTGATAGACATTATTATAATATCAAAAGATTTTTGATATAAAGATATTTGGATTCTTCTAAGGGAAAAACCCGTTCCGTTATACAGCGTGGTCTTATGAGATATAGATTACCTGCTTGAACTGTTTTTAAACTGTTTTACTCATACCAGTCCCATGACTGACCCGGAGTTTATTTGTTTGTTTCCCTAAACTCTTGGGTGCCCAATTTTGTACGGGCAGTCAAGTAGTCAGGATTTGCAGATATACTGGAAGAGCTTGGAGCAGGAGGCTTTAGGATCATATGGTTATAGTTATTTCTGTTATGTTGTAAGTGTTGTACTTTGATAATGATATGTATATTCAAGTACAGATTTGTATTTCAAAGTTATGTTATGAAATATATTTATTCGTTCCGCTGTGAGATTCGTGTTACTCTGATATTGTGTTCTTCTTCTTCTATTCTAAGTTTCTATCTTATATTTCCTCACCCTCTAATTTCTTTCACTAATTACTGGTATTTTTTGATGTTTTGGTTAGTCATCATTGAGTTTATGGCGATAACCAAAGTCATCAAAATCCCGGGTCATTACAGTTGGTATCAGAGCTTAAGTTAAGTATTACTTTGGCTCTGTGGCGTGACTCAGTAGAGATGGGGTTAGTAATACCCTAGATTGAGTTGAGTGTATATATACGACTGAACGTATTTGTTATTCAATATAAAAAAATTGTTTTATATTGTGGAGATTTATTGAGTGAGTTGTTTATGGATTCTGGTCGATCAGTTTGATCCACTGTATCGGTAGGAGTTACTAAACACTTGAATACGATGAACCGTCATGGTATGTTTTGAAAAGAGGGTAAACAAAATAATTTTGCCCAAATTATATTTTGATATAAAGGATTTATATTGGAATGATTATGAAATATAGTGGATATGTTGGTTGTTATTATAATCGAGTAAGATTATAAATTAAATGGTTATGTAAATAACCAATCAGAATTCATATAAGTGAAATACGTGAAATCAGATGAGTTAAATCTGAAATTTAACCAGAAATTGAGTTAAAACTCCGCAAAATTGGATAAGTGTTTGTAAATGGATTTGGTTTCAAAATAAGGAAAATTTAAGATCTTGGGAGATTTTAAATTGTTTTAAAAGCCGTGTGGATTATATTTTGAAATGAATTTCAAAGTGGAAATGTTAGAAATGGTTTTATAGTATTGAACTCACTTCGATTGTTGGAAAATAGATTCCGATGATGACAGCTGCATCATCAGTATTCATTTTCGAGTTGTAAGTGACAAATTACTACCAGAGATATTGTTTTGAATTTGTTTTGGGAAAGACAAGTTGTGTTGAATTTCAAAATGGGATTTAAAATATAGAATTTGAATAATAGAATTTGATATATAGATTTGAATAATAGAAGTGATATAAAATTTGAATAGAAATTGAATAGAATTAACTAAGTCGAAGAGGAATTAGTTAATCGAGTTTTGAATTTCAAGTTGAACTTTGAAAGGTGAATTGGATTTGTAAATGGATATTCGAAATCGAATATAGAACTTAAATTTGAAATTTGGATACAAATTAGTTAATAAGCAAGTTAAAATATACTTGAACATGTCATGTTCAAATATAAAAGTGAAATAGACTAAAGAGTTAATTAACAAATTAATTAATGAATTGAGTTAAAACGATCAGGTATAGTTAAAATAGATTAGGCAGGTATAAATATACATGAGATAGGTATGGATAAGGTATGAAGGTACATAAATAGAATGCTCGACGAAAAGGTATGTATTTAATTCATATATGGGATTTTATGCGCCGTATCGGCTAGCCGCTTGACTTTTTCTTTTGGATTGTTAAGGGCCATGGGAGGCTATTTGAAATATCCCGATGCTCCCGGTACAAAGGAGGTTATGGCGAATTTTTCTGGGAATTTAAGGAGTTAGAATATTTTTAAGATAATTTGATAGTTAGAAATCAACGTATCGATATATATATATATATATATATATATATATATATAGAAGTCGATAAGGAAACGAACTTAGAAATAGAATAGTAAAATCAAAAAGGAAGACGAAGAATAAAATCTTGTAAGAATAGAAAGAGGAAGCGTATACGTGTTTAAAAGTGAACAAGTAGTTGTATGGTATTGATTATTCGAGTAAGTAGTCATATCTGTTTTGACGTTATAAATGTTATTCAGTCAAGGTCTGAGAGGTAGTTATACCCCAACTTGATTGATTTTATTATTAACAAATAAATAGTAAGATTTCAGGCTCGAAGATCAATGTTGAAAAAGAGTTAGTTGAATATAGTATTTGGGTTGTCGTAACGATGTTTTACACAACATCCGTTTTAACCCAAATAAAATGTATGATTGGAAATATAATACTCTAAATAGAAAATATATCGGCTTATATTCAATATCAAATTCTGAAACCGACAAATATCTTATTGGAATAAAGAATATTTCTTAAGTATAGAAATAAACGAGATCGGAAAAGAGATAAGTAATTGGAATATTTTCCAATTATAAATAGCATATATTTTCTAAAGTTTAAAAAATAAAGGAAGGCGATATTCGGAAATGTTTTCTAAATAACATAAAAGGCCAATATAGTTATTGAAAATATTTGGTTAACAAATATTGATCAAGAAATAGAGAAGTGATTTAACTAATGGAATATTAATTAAGGGCTCAGTGCCATGTTCAAAAGGAAAATTTGATTTTTGAAAAGAGTAAACTGTTTAAAAACTCCCAGGGAAAGGACTGTTGGAATTAAAAACAAATTTAACAGAAATTTGTGAAAGAAAAATTGAATTAAAGTAAAGCCAGTAAAGTGGTAACTGAGATTGAATTAGAATGATATCAAGACAAATTGGATTTCGAGATTCAAATTTGAAGTGTAAGGTGATAATCAAGTTAAGAGTTGGGAATCGAGAAGAAACTCGAGTTGAAATGATATTTGGCTCGGATATAAGCGAGTGGTTGTGTCGTGGATAAAAGCAGATTGGAATTTGATTGAGATGACCCTTGTATCCGCTGAATTGAGAACAGGTGGAAAGGATATAATGATATGCCGACAAAAGGTACAAGTTTATATTTCTACTGGATATAAGATTTATGAGCCGAATTGGCAAGCCGCTTGGCTGTTTGATTTTCTTTTGGGTTGGAGATAGCCCAGAGAGGCGAGTTGGAGTTTGACCAGTACAAAGGAGGTGCTGGCGAAATTTTTCGAAGAGTTAAGGCGTTAGAAAATTTTCAGGATTTTTGAAAATTTTCGTTGATAAGAATTAATTAATATTTAATTGAAATTAAATTGGTTTGGTTGAAACTGAAGTTAAGAAATGAACAAATATGTTCTAACCAGTCGATAGAGTCGTCCTCTACCTTTTAGCAATTTCGAGGACGAAATTATTTTAAGTGGGGAAGATTGTAATGACCCGCGTTGGCAGAGGTATTATAATTAATTAATTTAATTATTGAAATGGTGGTGTAGAGAATTTAATAGTCATTTAATTAAATAATGGTGAATATTTAATTAAAAATATTAAATTAAATGATATATTTAATTCTGAAATAATCAGAATTTGCTGAAATGGCGATATGGTGTGAACTGGATCATCTGTGATATTTAATTTAGTTTAGAATTGAATTAGAATAACGAATATATTATTTGAACGACAGTTTGAACGTATAATTATATTATAATTAAAATCGAGCTCGAAATGGCGCTGCAGTTCGTAAATTGGCGATTCGAACTTCAAACGAATATACAGAAGCCGTTTCAAATCGGATTTTTGTGAAACAAGAAACGTTAGGAGCTGGTGAAGTATATCTTTCTAGTGGAAGAGAAAAATCGGGATTTCGTTGTGTAGATTTTGATATATGTCCTAATCAAATTTTAGAAAAGTCGCTGTGGAATTTCTTTATAATTTATTTATATTTATATAAGGAATTTCATTATAAATCGAATATCGATTTAATCGGGATTTGAAATACCGAGTTAGAAATTCATATAGGAATATTCTAGAGCTGAACGATATCGTATATGGATATATACGATAATATTTATTTATATTTAATTTAATTATATTTAAATATATTTATATATTTAAATGGGTCATTCAGAGCTTTAAAAATAGCCGGTTTTGCAAATGAAGTCGGAATTCGACGAAACTAGTTTTGTTGGATCCGCAATGTCAAATAGTTGTTAGATTTACTGTTTCGTGATTTTTAGAGTCACTGTGTGGTCGTACGGATTTTTAGAGTGAGAAACAGTCAGTATTTTAACGGTTAAAAATACGCTGTGTGAGCATACGAAGTCGGAATTCGACGAAACCAGTTTCGTTGGGACCGTAATGTCAAACAATCGCTACATGACCATTTTCATGATTTTTGGTTATCGTATGTAATCACGAGAATTTTTAGAAAAGCAAAATGATAAAGGAGAATATACCGGGAATATTCCTTCTATAAAATATCTAGATATTTTGAAAATACTATAAATACCCCCTTTAAAATTTCTAAACCTAATTCCTACTTCTAAATTTCCGCCGTTGTTTCTTCAGAAAAGAAAAACGTGAAAACTCATCTCAAAATAAATCAAAGAAATCCAATAAAATTCTATAAATCCGAAAACGTATAGATATGAGTTTGTTGAGTGATTTCCTTTAACCCAGTAACCATTTTGTGGAGTTCGATACTTTGTTCGTCGTTGGGTTTTTTGGCAGTAAACCTAGGGTTTACTTTAGTGAGCGATTTAAGCACGGATTCGCAAATTTGGTTGGGTATTTGGGTTGAGCAAGTAGAATGGTACCTAGTTGCGAAGTTGTGGGGGTGAGCGGTGTAGTTCAAGGTGGTGCGACTTCCTGTAGTTGCGGTGAAGACGTCAGGCCAGCTCGAGGAAGAATGCATTGAGTTTGGTATTGTGGGTATAGGAAGAAAGATAATCACAAGAGAGGATTTATGGTGTATTTTGTATGATTTATAAGTGGAAGGCGAGTGAACGGTTTGGGGGAAAAGATGGGTTAATGGAGGAAAGGATACGGCAGTATTTGATGGAGGAAGAAGGACTCACGGCCTGGGCTTTGTAGAAGTGAAGTGGGCCGACTTTGAATGGTTAAGCCCTAGTTTTTGAAAATAAACCTTTGCTTTAATTTCATTTAAAACTAGTGTTCACTTTAAAAATGTGTAACTATCTCATATGAAATCAGAATCACGAACCGTAAGTTGCGTTGGGATCGTATGGACGGGAGCAACACAATGAGACTGACTAGAAGTCCATCGGAGCACGTTACAATTTATAGAGAAATAAATTGTCCGTCTGAATCAAATCGAGCGATGGTTATCGTTATTAACGATGATCGTCCAATGTGAGTAAATCTCACTAATTCTGAACAGTTTACATTTACATGTTGTATTTTTAGAACTGTTAATAATTGGCTGATTGACTGTGTGTTGACTGTTTGATTGAACTGCTAGTCGGTTAGTTGAATTTCTATATTGATTCTGTTTAACAAAATATATCATATGGAACTGAAAGTGATGTTATCTATATTGTTTAACATCTGTGATGCAGGGAAACAGGTTGAGGAATCCGACTGGATTCCTCAACATTTATTTACTGTTTCCATATATTGTGATATATGATGTGATGTATATCTGTTATGGATTACGTGTGTTAGAATGATGTTGATCATTGTTATTCGATATTTTAAATATCATAAAAGACCCTGGGGTGTAAAAAGAATTATTTCAATGTATATTGAAATAAAAGGATTTTATAAAATCAACAGATTTTATAAAAGGAAATATTTCGAAAGTAAATAAAAGGGAAAAATGTTTTTAAAACGAATAGTTTTATAAAAGGGAAATCATTTGTAAAGTGAAGAACTGTTACTAAAAGTAAATCTTTATAAATGAATAGTTTAATCGAGTTAAAAGGAGTTAATCGATGTTAGTTTAATCGAGTTAAAAGGAGTTAATCGATGTTAGTTAAATCGGAAGGAGTTAATCGAGTTAGTTAAATCAAAAGGAGTTAATCGATGTTAGTTAAATCGAAAGGAGTTAATCGATGTTAGTTAAATCGAAAGGAGTTAATCGATGTTAGTTAAATCGAAAGGAGTTAATCGATGTTAGTTAAATCAAAAGGAGTTAATCGATGTTAGTTAAATCGGAAGGAGTTAATCGATGTTAGTTAAATCAAAAGAGTTAATCGTTGTTAGTTTAATCAATTAGATTTAAACTAAAATGAGTTAATCAAATATAGTTTATTCGAATAGGAAGTAAAATGAGTTAATCAAATATAGTTTATTCGAATAGAAAGTAAAAGGAGTTAATCGAATATAGTTTTTCGAATAGAAGCAAATGAGTTAGTCGAATATAGTTTATTCGAAGAAAATAAAAGGAGTTATCGAATATAGTTTATTCGAAAGGAGTTAAGTGAAATGAGTAAATCAATAGCGTTAGTCAAATAGAGTTAATCCAGTAGTGTTAGTCCAATAGAGTTAATTGATAAGGGTTAATCGAATAGAGTTAAGTGAAAAGAGTCAATCGAATATAGCTATGCGAAGGAGGGTTAAGTAAGGAAGTTAGTAAAAGGAATATAAAGTGAACTTTGCCTATTTCAAAGTTAGAAATGTTGTTAAGTTAAGGTCTGAGAGGTAGTTCTACCCCAACTTGATTGGCTTCGTTTTTAACTAAGGAATAGTTAAGGTTCGGCAGTAAAAGAAATGGTTTGAGTTGGCATAGCGATGTTTGTTTAAGCATCTGTCTAAGTCCAATAAAGAAGCTTTGGAAATGTTTTCCAAATAAGAAACCAGAAATGTTTTCTAATAAAGAAAACAAGAAATGGAAATGTTTTCCATTGTCAATAACGTATATTTCCCAAACTTAGAAAATAAGAAATATTGAATATAGGGAAACAGGAGATAAATAAATTAATGAAATAAAGAGATAAATGTTGAATGATGTTTGATCGATATAAATTTCCATTTGGAAATAATATCGTTGTTTGCACACCTATTTTTCTTCGATAGTTAAATCACAGACTATCGAAGTTTTGTCCATTTTAACGTTGTTAATATGGAGAGACCGGTTGGATTATTATCCAAAGAACCACTCTGCATTGGCATAAGCGTTGCGAATCATATATGCCAAAGGAAATTGAAGACGGAGTTATGCAAGTGCTATCCTGTTTACAGAATAGTGCCTTCGGTTCATCCTGTTCCTGGATGACTTGTATGGACGGATGTCTGACAGAGTATTTCCAGACGATCACGTATATTGATTTCTCCAACCGTACCAAGAGTGGAAGCGGAGAAGGAAACTTCTTTTAGCTAACACATAATGTATGGTTGAAGACGTCAATCGGTGATTTGATGGATTTGACGATGTGGCATTCAAAGTGAATCTGATGTGATAATAAAGCGTAGCTTCTAGCCTCACATCCGGTAAATGACAGAAATCGGGCAGGCAGCATGGCTAAGTCGGTCGCACCGAAGTAGGGTGTATAATCACCTAATCTAGAGTTTCATTTACTTCTAAAAATCTATTGTTGATGCTGTCCCATTCGGGAAACGGTTGTTGATCCCAACCGTTTGTGATATACATTCGATACGCTCAAGCGAAATGAGTGGTCGGTCATGTGTGGCCGGGTTGCAAGATGTTCTTATTGAACCCAGTGTATTCCTCTCTAGAGGTACACTAGCGAAAGGTGGTTCCATACCTTGTCATAGTTGGAAATCCATTACCCAATACATGCTTGCGGTTTTGATTGTATACTATATATGTAGAACGTGAGATGAAAGCATTTCTGCTAGATGATTATTATATTGTGTTGATAGACATTATTATAATATCAAAAGATTTTTGATATAAAGATATTTGGACTCTCATAAAGGAAAAACCCGTTCCGTTATACGGCGTGGTCTTATGAGATATCGATTACCTGCTTGAACTGTATTTAAACTGTTTTACTCATACCAGTCCCATGACTGACCCGGAGTTTATTTGTTTGTTTCCCTAAACTCTTGGGTGCCCAATTTTGTACGGGCAGTCAAGTAGTCAGGATTTACAGATATGCTGGAAGAGCTTGGAGCAGGATGCTTCAGGATCATATGGTTATAGTTATTTCCGTTGTGTTGTACGTGCTGTACTTTGATAAAGATATGTATATTCAAGTACAGATTTATATTTCAACGTTATGTTATGAAATATATTTATTCGTTCCGATGTGAGATTCATGTTACTCTGATATTGTGTTCTTCTTCTTCTTCTATTCTAAGTTTCTATCTTATCTTTCCTCACCCTCTAATTTCATTCACTAATGACTGGTATTTTTTGATGTTTTGGTTAGTCATTATTGAGTTTATGGCGATAACCAAAGTCGTCAAAATCCCGGGTCATTACAATGAGATGACATCGTTCCCATCTCCTCATTATGACGACCTCATGAGGTCTCCTTTACTAACCTCTGATTTTGATAAAAATGTGAAGTCTGCTCTCTCCTCTGCAGATATTACCAGTATGTCATTGCCCTCTTCTTCTTCAGACTGAACAAACTTTCATCATGATCTTATCAAGCAATAACTCCTGGTGTGGTCTTATTCTTTCTAGCTTTTCTTTTTTTTATATGCAAAATAATATGATATTCCTTTCTCTAAATATCCAAAGGCTGGTACTCTCGTGGAAGGGTAATTGCTTCGTCATCCTCTGAAGTGGCTATTCTTATAGATGAGAAAGCTGCCTTAGAGTCTCAAGTTAATGATTTGACAATGGCGAGGAAGGAAGGTGATGAGGAGCGAGCAAAGCTGAAAACATCTCTTGATAAGGCTGGGTCATAATTCGAAAAGGAGACAAAAGCCAAGAGCCATTTGACTAATAATGTTTCAACTCTTGAAGAACGAGTGGGTATGGTAGCTGAACATGCTGAAAAGTTGAGAGTGAAGGATGATGCGCTTTATAATGCAAGACAGGTAGTTTATAAATCCAAAATTATGATTTCATCATCCTTGAAAACACATCTCTTGGATGTAGTAATTGAATATTACAAAGTTCCCTTTTCCTAGCATTCTCTGATAACTTCCAAAAGTTTCCTGAAATGGAATTTCCTTCTGTCCACCTCTCAATTCGGAGCAGAGTCATGGAAAGGATAGAACTAGCCAAATAGGGAGTCACAGTCCCAAAGAAAGACAAGATGAAACTTGAAGGTCTTTTATTTATTGAGGATCTACCTGATGATTCATAATCTCATGACGAGGAAGAGGATTTTGCTACTGACGACGATAATGAAGATGATGATGGTGATGACAATGATCCTGGTTCTGGAGACAAAAGCAGCTGCGAAAACTTTGATAAAGATGACAACAATTCTTCTCCAACTGCTGGAGAGACCTCAGGTTTCAGGCAAGTGAATCCGGTTCCTTCAAGTTCTCCCATTACTCGGGATTCGGCTAATACTTTTGCTAAGGAGATTGGCTCTGCTGAGCTTGATGCAAAGGAACAGCCTACTCAGTCTGATATGCCCACCACTTAGATATAGCTCTTACTCTTGAGGTGCTTTCTTCCTTCTTGAACTTGCAGTTATTAGTCTCCTTCGTCTTGCAACTTTCTGGAACTTGTAAATCTTTTATGTTAGGGATGTGTGCTTCTGGTGATAACCCCCTTTATCAATAATTGCTGATTTTCCTTTCGCATTATGACAGAACCCTGTTTTTCACAATGATGTTGTTTCAAAGGATGATTAACATTCATTGTCTATTTTGAGGAGGGAGTTTTCAGTGAAACTATCTTGTAAGTTCAGCAGGGATAACGTTCTAAACGATCTCAAACGTATTTACATGATATGCCCTCAACTTTCCTTTAATTTCCTAGGCGACGATCGAGAAGTGAATTTAAGGAAACTTAGAGCTCACTACGCAGGGTTAATATGTAACATAACAACAAATGTGGTAAGGAGTAGGATTAAATTTTGTAATCTTTGTAATTTCAAAGTTGTTTGGATGGATTTAGAAAAACCTATGTACTTGATATTTTAAAATAATGGAACGTATGGCTTGTTATCATCATTCCATTCGAAAGTAGAACTTATGAATTATGGTATGTTTTATTTGTAAAACAGGGGTTTTAAAACAAAGACCCCTCCTCTCTTATTGAGGACGAAACACCACGAGTTATAGATCAAAAAGATAGTTCTAAAAACTCTTCTGCCGATACTTGAGATAAAACTATTTTACTTCAAAAGTTAGCTATGAAGCATTTGAATGAACAAGTGAACATCCTGGAGGGTCAGCTGAAAGTAAAGGATAAAACTATCATTGAGTTAAAGAGAGAAATAAAAACAAATCCATCAATTGATTTTGAAGAAGAAGTAGGTCTTTACACTGGCAAATTGTTGATTTATAGATTGATCATGATAATGCGCTAGTGAGCTATAAGATTTAGGAATTTGCTTTTGGGTGCACTACCAATGTTTCTGCATCTAAGCTTCCACAAGCCATGACTAAACCATAGGCTTTGGGTCCGAAATGCATTATCATATGGGGAACCCTCCACTAGGGTTAGATGATTCAGTTGTCAGCAGGCATTGTTAGAAGATTAAAGCCGACATAAATAGTATTTATGATAGAGAATATAATGAAGATATGCTTCGGCATATTGACTACTATGTTTCTAAAATTAGGAAACTATGAAAGGAAAGACATGCTTTACGAAAAATGTTTTAAATTTGGAGAAAGAGAATAAGACTCTTAAAACCATGGGTAGGGCTTATAACAGGGCTTTGAAGCTCCAGATTAAATCCTTAGACAACCCCAATGAGATCAGGGAATAAAGGAAAAATATCAACGAGCTTTTGTGAATCGCGCTTCGGCATGCCAGTATTCCTTCTTTGTCCAATGATAAAGAAGCATAGAACATTGTATTTGCAACATTAATGCCTAACCTTTTTTTGGATAATTAACGGCATAACCTTGTAAATGAATTTGTAAATTATGTACATATCACCTAATGTTTGATCCTTGTTTGCATTTAGAACATCTTTCTTTCAAGAGTCCTACTATATTGTTATTTTCACACTTAACACACAACTCATTGGTGTTAACTTATAAGATGTATACAATGGTTTGCCCGATTTATGCGAGACAGTGCTTAGGTTATAACCCATTAACAAATGAATTTGTTTTGGAATAGTGTGATCATCTGCACTCCACATAATTAACAATTACTTGCGTAATGAGTTCAAGAAATATCCCTGTAATATATGGAAGATCATAATCTTCGTTTGAAGGTTTTTGGGTCATAAGCTCGAGTTATCATTCCAGTATCGATAACATACCCCTTCTCCAGGGCAAAGAATTAGAACCTCTTGACCCAGATTAGGGCACTATGTTGGAAGTCCTAAATCTCTTTTCTAATAATAGTAGTTAGAAGCTTTGAAATACATATGCAGGTATTCAACAGAATACTATATATCCATTTCTACCAGTTAGTTGGATATCCTGATCCATAACCCAGATTCGGGTATTTGATAGAAGAACAGAAACCCACTTCTCGTAAAAATTAGAAGTCCCAAACCATAACCCAAATTCAAATATTTGATAGAAGACCAGAGATCTACTTCTGGTAATAATTAGAAGTCCTGAACCATAACCCAGATTCAGGTATTTGATAGAAGACTAGAAACCCACTTCTGGTAATAATTAGAAGTCCCGAATGATAACCCAGATTCGGGTATTTGATAGAAGACTAGAAATCCACTTTTGTTAATAATTATAAGTCCCGAACCATAACCCAGATTCAGGTATTTGATAGAAGACCAGACACCCACTACTGGTAATAGCTACTATTTTCATTACCCATTGGGTTTGATTTGCAAAGCAAAGGATGTACGTGCTTTGTTATCCACTTTCTGAGCTTGTGATTGTCAAAGAATAGGATGTACGTGCTTTGTTAGCCACTCTTTGGGCTTGTGTTTCTGGTGCATTTGGCTAACTTATTCTCAAGTAAGGCCCAAGGACTTACTCGACCTCCCTCTAGGAGGCTCCTTACACTGGCCATCGTAGGTGGTGATAAGGACTTAGTTGCTTTAACTTGTCCATCGTAGGCACGGCTAAAGGCTTACTCCTTTGATGCTTTACCCTGTCCATCGTAGGTGGTGATAGAGGCTTACACTCCACCCGCCTCCAAGGGGTGAACCTGGCCATCGTAGACGCAGATAAGGTTTTTCGATGCTTTAACCTGGCCCAGTCTGATTTGAACACGAATAAAGGCTTACGCTCACCCCCTTCAAGGGGTGCCTTACCCAAGCCATCGTAGGCGGGAGTACGTGTTTTAGCTGCTCTGTTATGGGAGGCGGAGGCTTAAACTTTTGATGCTTTAACCTATCCCTTTCTAATTTGTGACCAGAGAAAGGCTTACACACCACCCCTCTCCGAGGGGTGCCTTTCCCTAACCATCTTGGCGGTGACAAGGGTTTTCTACCATCGTAGGTAGCTTCATTTGTTTCAAGTGGTTCCAATTTTTAGGGAGATCGTAACCCTAACCATGTAAATATTCTTACTTCAAAGAACCTTTTGTCCGATTTAGCTTGATCTTTTACAAATCTTTGTAACCGACCTTGATTGTAGAATCTGATAATCATCCCTTTCAGGACTCTGCAGTGATTAGTTTCGTGCCCATTCATCATATGGTAGTGGCGGTAAGGCCCTCCTAATTTTCTTTCATACTTAGGTTTCTTCTTGGATAATGGCCAGAAGTTAAGCTTGTGTTTGGTTAGGAAATAGATATTCTCAATTGATGTAGTAAGGTCGCACTCCTGAGGTAATCTTGATTTGAAGATTCCCTTTTTTCGTTGGAACCTCATCCTTTTGTTCCTTGATTTTGTTGCTTCATTCATAACTTCGAAGCCTTTATTCACGGTGTCTCGAGATTGAAGCGTAATTCTTCCAGACCATTTGGAAATAAAGTGGTTGAAATCGTCCATTATTTCTTGCTCTAAGTTAGTTCCTTGGGCCTGTGCATGGATGGCCTTTCTAAGATGGGGAAAATAGATTACAATCCTTTGTTGTAGATCCACTTAGAGCGAAGGTAGGGATTTGTCCTATTTGGAAAGTGTTACTATTCCGGCAATCAGGATCGTACTTCTCTACTTCCATTTTCCCATTAATGATTCACAAGGCTTCCATTCTCAACCTTTGTTCTTCCATCACTCTCAGTTCATTAATATATGACATAACCATTTGAGATTCGTAAGATCTTTGTTGGGATCCTTTGCCCATAGTTTTGCTTCTTCGAAGCTTAGTCCAATCTAGAACGTAACAACACAATTAGGAATGTGGAAAGGTTATCCAAAGGATCGGAGGTTTAATCCCCCCCTCTAGTGCCAAAATGTTAACGATATTTTTCGTCAATACAGGAATTGGATCTAAGGTTGAGGACCTAGAGATCAAAGGGGTTATCTAGTTTATACAAGCTTGTATTAGTTCACCATTTCTTAGATATCAAGGTCTTAAGTCCGAAGATTAGTTACTCTTCCCTCAAGGGGTGAGTATCACGCTTTCGAGACTTAACAACTAACAGTTACCTTGGGATAAGGGTTCTCTAAGCGCAATACAAGTTAGGAAACTAAATATCTATGGAAGGGTATTTTGGTAAATGAGCTCATACATAAGGCTTGCCGTGGAGAAATGTATAGAGAATTAAAGGCATAAGTGACAAGGAAATTCATGAAATTAATCTTAAGTATTGATTCTCTCTTTATTGATCATTTATTTGAATACATAAGAATTTCCAAGTAAAATCCCCAAATCGATTTGGAAATTAGGGTTTACTCTACAAGAAAAGATTACAAGATAATGAAATGATAAAAGTCCTCCTAAAATGAGACCCTTAGGGTCTTATTTATAGAAAAAATGGACTCCTTTCCGGTGATGATTAGCAGAAGACCACTTTCGGGTTTAGCAAGGACACTGAGTGTCAGTGTCAGCCGCATTAAAAGCTTTCGATGTCAGATTCTAGGTTTCTGCTCTTTCCTCTCTACTGAGTGTTGTTATCGATTCCTTATTGCTTTGGAGTATCGGTTCCGGGCTGTAGGGGCTTGACTTAGGTGTTGCTTCTTCATGATGTATCAATACCATGCCAATTGGTATATATAGCTTTGAAAGTTGCCTTCGATCTTGACGATAAGCTTCAGTTTTGATTGCAAGTCTCCGAAGTATTGCTCTTATGCTTCCATTTCTTATGACTTTGGCATCTTCATATGTTTTAGTATCAACACTAAGCAAGTTATTGTGGATAACCCTTCTTCTTAGGGGCTTCAGTTTTCTTCAATGACTCCTAGTATTTGGTTCAAGCCTTGCGATAACATGCTTCTTGTATGTCTTTTGGTGATTTTGGAGATGCTTCCGGGTGTTGGTATTGAAACCAAGAAAATGGATATCGATAGCCTGTTGCTTCATCTTTTCTTGGTTTCGTGCTTTTCATTTCTCGCTCCTGGGTTTTAGATCATATGCTTTCGGTTCTCCCTGTTTTCTGCCTTCAGTATCACATGACATGCTTTTGGAGTTGAACCCATATTGATTGCCTTCAGTGTCGGCACTGCCTTTCCACTATTTCCTTTTGCATTAGTGCTAAGCCCCTACCTCTTATGTTGTTACCGATAGCACATTGACCAAATCTCCCTCTTATCGCATTCGGTGTCGGTTGTCTCAGTAATTTGGTGTTGGTTGTCTGCTTCCGAAGCACACTCTTGGTGCTAGTAGTGATCCAACACCCCTTTACCAGTATCTGGTTTCGGTATTGAATTTGGTAGTAAAATTATTTATATTTGACTATATGATACTATGTTATGAATCTGCTGCTCTAATGTTGTGATTCACTCAACATATACTACCTCGCCAGTTTTATATCGTGCTTTATTTTATTATTATATTTTGTTCCATGCGTTGTGAGTTGCACGACATGTTATATAGGATTTTCTTACTTCAACCTCGGTGATCGCCATGCATTAGTCAAGCACCACCATAACACAATTAAGTGAGGGTATCGGCTGGTATAAGGCGGTTGTCACATTCAGTTATGGGCTTGGTTATGAATTCGATTACGGATTTTGTTTTAGGCTCGTTTATGAGCATGGTTATGTTCTTAATTGAACGTATGGTTATATTCTCGTTTATGGGTAAAGTAATGAGTTTGGTTATGGACACAGTTATATGGTCGGTTATGGGCTCGGTTACTAGTTGGGTTATCAGGTTGGTTAAGGGCACATTTATGACTTTGGTTATGGATTTGGTTATGAGTTTAGTTAGGAGTTAAATTATTGGTCTTATTATGGCCTAGTTTATAAGATCGATTATGGGCTTGCTTATGTGTCCGAATATGGGGTTAATTATGTGCTTAGTTATGGGTTTCAGTTATATGTTATGGGTTCCATCACAGGCTCTGTTTATACGTTTAGTTAAGGGCTAGGTTATGAGTTTAGCCATGTATTTTTATGGGTTTGGATGTATTCAATTATGATTTCTGTTACAGGTTGGTTATAAATTAAGTTTGATTATACACTTGGTTATATGCTTGGTTATTACATTGGTAAATTTTGAATTAGAAAATATAAACTACATATTACAGAATATAAAATATATAACCTACAATGTAAAATATAAAATATAATTAACTTTAAAGTAATTCAACAAACAATAATTTTGATTATGGGCCCATTGAATGTTCATTTATGTCCTTGTTTGAGGGATTGGTTATGGTCCTGGTTATGGTCTTGGATGTTTGTTCGGTTATATGTATGATTATTAGTTCATTTACAAGTTCAGTTATGGATTCAATTACGGGCTTGGTTATGGATTTGATTATGGGTTCGCTTATAGCCTCGTTTATTGGATTGGTTATGGTTTTGATTGAAAGTTTGGTTATATTCTTGTATATGGGTCTGGTTATGGGTTAGGTATGGCATCGATTATACATTTAGTTATGGGCTCAGTTATAGTCTTGCATATGGGCTTGGTTATTAGTTAGGTTATCAAGTTAGTTAAGGGGTAACTTCGGTAACAGATTCAGTTATGTGGTTGGTTAAGAGTTAAATTATGGTCATTGTTATGGGCTAGTTGATAAGTTCGATTATGGGTTTTCTTAAATGTTCTTTTATGGGTTCCTTAGTGGGCTTGGTTAAGGGTTCTGGTCATATGCTATGGACATTATGGGCTTTGTTTATATCCTTAGTTAAGAGATCGATCATGGACTGTGTTATGAGCTTGGTAATGTGCTTATTATAGGATTGGCTGCGTTCAATTATGAATTCCACTACAGGCCATCTATATACTAAGTTTGATTTTTGCGCTTAGTTAAAGGCCTGGTTAAGTATTTGGTTATGACTTTAGTAAAATATAAAACACAAAAAACAACTTATAAAATATAAACTACAAATTATAAAATGTAAAGTACAAGATATAAAACATTGAACATAAAATATAAAATATAATTAACATAAAAGTTAAATCAAAAAATAATATATCTTGGTTATGATCCTTATTTAGCACATAGTTATCTCCTTATTTATGGGTTTGGTTATGGCCTTGGATATATGTTCGGTTATATGTTTGATTATGAGTAAGATTTTGAGTTCGGTCATGGGTTCAGTTATGATTTCAATTATGAATTAGATCATGGATTCTGTTATAGGCTCGTTTGTAAGCTTGGTTATGGTCTTGATTGAATGTTTGGTTATATTGTCGTCTATGGGCCTTATTAACGCCAAAAATGGCATTAACACTGGATTTTAGCGAAAGCACCACCACTTTACATGGAAAACAATATAGAACATGTAAAAATAAATGGAAAAAGGTAAGAAACAGAAAGTAAAGAGAGAGACACAATTTTTATAGTGGTTAGCCGTTATTAAGGACTATATCTACTTTGAATATCTTTAATTATTATCCTTGCCATGTAACTAGCAATATATTATGGATGATTACAAGGTTTCCCAAAGTAGAGATCAACAGATTATCACTAGTACTATTGGTTATCGGAGAATCACGATAACCGGCTTAGGTGACCTAGATTTTCTATCTCTGGAGAAGAAGCTTTGTTGTAGGAGAAGAGTACTGGAAACTTGAGATGAAGTCTTGTTGTTGAAGATGAGCCATGGATGTTAGAGATGAAGATCTGCTCTGACAGGGCTTTGGCAGAATCTTGGTATGGAAAAGGCTGAATCCCCTTTTGATGTTGGAGCTTGGGGGTATTTACAGGTGTTAAGGAGGGAGTTAGGCCAAGCCTACTTGCATAGAGCTTTATAATCATGTGCCGACTTATACTTAAAACCTCGTAACAAAATACATAAACCTAATGGGTCGATGTTGATCCATCATGGGTTGGTACTGACCCATGGTGTCTGATTATTTCCCACATCAGATTTTTCGGTAATGATGCATGTATCTTGCTTAGCTCTTGGGTGTAGTTTGGTACTAATTGGACCCGGTTTGATGTTATATTGAAAACATGCTTCTTGAAGATCAATCCATAACTTCCTTATACCTTAATCAAATGATCTGAAAATACACATATGTATTGTAGATGAGTAGAGTGACCTCTCACATAAATTTCAAGCCATTTGGGTCACTCCTCAATGTTCGGATTCTGCCCGTGAAACTAGCATAATTCAGCAATGATTCGTCCATAACTCACTCAATACTTATCCGATCGAAACAAAACTTTGGAGATGTATTCTTTATGATGTAAGGACCTACCATAAGGTCTAATGATATGGGGACCTCTGTAGATGGGTCAGACCCTTTCCATAGGGTATGGGTCAGTGTCGACCCATGAGATTGTCTCCAAGTCTCATGAAACTTTTTGTGATCCTTCCTTTACGCCTTGTGAGTCCCAAAATTTCAAGTCATTCTTAGTCCACATGTTCCCTATATGCTATGTTCAAGTTTCATGGGTCCAAAAGAGGGTAAACAGGTCTGGTTATGGGTTTGGTTATTTTTTCAGTCATATGTTCGGATATGGGCTCGGTTATATTTTTAGCTATGGGCTCGATTATTAGTTAGGTTATCAGCTTAGTTAAAGGCTCAGGTATGAGTTTGGTTACATGTTTGGTTATGGGTTTAGTTAAGAGTTTAATTATGTAATTTGTTATAGGCTACTTTGCAGGTTTGATTACGGGCTTGCTTAAGTTTTTGGCTATGGGCTCGGTTATGGGCTTAGTTAAGGGTTTCGATTATATGTTATGGGCATTATTACAGGATCAGCTTGTACGTTAATTTAAGGACTCAGTTATGTGTTTTGTTTTAGGTATGGTTGCATTCAATTATGAATTCTATTACAACTCGGTTATAAATTAAAATTGATTAGACACTTAATCATAAGCTTGGTTATTATTGTGACAACAAGGAATTTCGCTCGATCCGAATTAGTCGCTAAACCGATCTAGACCGTTCGAAATGCCTGATTGTTTTGAGAACACGACAAAATAGAACGCAGACGGAAGAACATTTCATTGTATATTACAACAACTCCATCAGATTACAAGAATATACAGAGTATGAATAAATATTACACAGAAATATCAGAGATTTAAATTACATTTAAATACATCGCAGCGGAAAATAATACAATACACAACTAGAAGAGATATACGGATTAGAACCATACGAAAGAATTCATCAGATATTGGATTAGTAATATCCAATGAGAATGACTCGTTAGAGATGGGATCAGTAGTATCCTAGAACGAGTGTGAAGAGTAGTGTTTTTGAAATAGAAGTGAAAACAACTTTGTTTTGAAAATTTGAATTCAATAATTCGTATTTGAATATTTATTTATATTGATTTGGACAATCCAATATATAAAGATTTTGCATATATGTCTTGCAAATGTGTATTCGAAGTTTTAATATACTGGGTAGATATAGAATCCCTCTAGTGCTCGGGGATAATTCTGGTGACGGGGCACCATCGCCAGTATTTATTTTCGAGCGACGAAAGTGAGATTTCTATATATTTCCAATTGACTGGTGTGAGAACCGAAACTAGATAGGGCTTATTGTTGTGATTTGGCATCAAAAATTTGATTTTTTGACTAGATATCAAAGTTATGAATTTCAAAAGCTAATCAACTAATTGATTGATGGTTGTGTTGTTGATTATTGGTTGATTAATTAAAATTTGTACCATATAGCCCAATTGAACCAAATAGTGAATTGTATTGAAATTTGTCGCATTTGCATGCATATACATGTACTTACATTGAACAGGTCATAGCAAGGAGGCTGGAGCAGAGAATAAAATTTGTTTGCCCGACAAATAGGTACATGTTTATCATAATTTACTGTTTTGTTTGGGTGATAATGATTTTATGAGCCGATTGGCTAGCGGCTTGGCTTGTTCTTTTTCTTTTTGAGATCAGAAGGCCTGTATGGCAATTTCGGGATTTTCCCGTGCTCCCGGTGCAAGGAAGGTTATGGCGAAATTTTTCGAAAATTTAGGGTGTTAGCCAAATTTTTGAAAAAATTGAAAAGTTCTTAGAAACTGAAAAGTTGAAGAACTTAAGCCGTAGTGAAAACACTGGAAGTTGAGTTGATTTGTGAAACAACTTATGGCTTTGTTCCTTTTCGGGGACGAAAAGTTTTAAGTGGGGGAGATTGTAATAACCCGGAAATCCGAGCCAATTTAAAAAAATTTAAATGGCAATTTTAGCGAAGTTTTAATATTTAAAATGAATTATTTTAAATAAAACCGACGGAAATTTATTTTGAATAGAATTCAAACGTATATATTTTATAGATAGTCGTTAGAATATAAATATTTATTTATATATATAAAAGGAATTGAAAATGGCGCGGTAGTTCGATAATTCGATTTCAAAATTCAAATGAACATACCGGGTGCAAAATAAACCGGATTTTAGTGAAACCAAAAATATTCGAATCTATTCGAGAATATCTTTCCAACGAATCCGAAAAATTGAAATTTCATAGAGGGGATCAAAAGATATGCCCAGTTGAAATTTCAGAATAGTTGCTATGGAATTCAGGCCATTAAAAATGGGAATTTTGCAAACGACCTCGGATTTCGACGAAACCACTTTTGTTGGATCCGTGATGTCAAATTATTGCTAGGTTTCAAATTTCATAATTTCTCGAATCAATATGTGAGCGTGGCGAAGGAATACGCATTTGACCAGTTTCAGTTGATTTTAATCGACTGGAAAATGGCCATTTTTCAAACGGTCTCAGAAATTGACGAAATTAGTTTTGTTAGGACCGTATCATCAATACGAAGCTAGAAAATATTTTTCTGGAATCTTTCGAGTTAGTATGTGACCCCGGTAGATCGAAATGTGCGTTCAAATTCAATATATAGAGTTATATGTTGATTTTGACGAAAACTGATCGAAACGGCCAAATTTTCTAACGAAACATATCCCATTGTGTTCGGAATGGGGGTAAAACGCTAGGGATGACAGTCGGTGGGTCTCATTTTGAGTTCGTATTTTAAAGTACCTTTTTGAAATTTAGAATAATTAAATAAAAAAAAACCTTCATCCCCTTACCCTCTCAGCCCCCCCCCCCCCGT
This sequence comes from Allium sativum, assembly GCA_030737875.1. Lineage (NCBI taxonomy): Eukaryota > Viridiplantae > Streptophyta > Magnoliopsida > Asparagales > Amaryllidaceae > Allium > Allium sativum. The sequence goes on from CM060915.1 coordinate 652,892,643, forward strand.
TCATTACAGTCAAACAAGAAAGAAAAAAAAACCAAATCATCGCGTCGCCCCCCCCCCCCCCCCCCGACCACCGCCTGCGCACGGCCATAGGCACCCCCCCCACACACCGCACCCCCCTTCCTTCCTCTCTCTCCTCCTTCTACTCCCCCAATCGAGCCGCGGAAGCCCTAGCCCCCTCCACCAAAACGAGCTGCGCCGCCTCCCCCTGGACCCACACCCGCCGCCACCAGACCCCCCTCCTCGATTTCCGCGATGCGCAACTGACCCCCCCTCCACCTCCAACAAGCGCCATCTCCCCATTCTCCGATTTACTGTAAGTTTGTTTTTAATTTTTATTTATTTAAAATCTGAGTTTAGATTTTTATTTATAGGCAAGTTTAGATTTTTATTGCAAAGGAAAATTAGATTTTTACATATAGAAAGTTACGATTTTTACGTATAGAAAATTATCATTTTTGCCTATACAAAGTTGTGATTTTTATCGAACAAAGCTTTGATTTTTAAATCGAACGAAGATGTGATTTTTATCAAAACGAAGATAGGATTTTTAATCGAGTAAAAATTCGATTTTTATATATTGAATAGCGAAGTAAAAATTCAATTTTTATATATTGAATAGCAAAGTAAAAATTCGATTTTTATATATTGAATAGCAAAGTAAAAATTCGATTTTTATATATTAAATAGCAAAGTAAAAAATCCATTTTTATATATTGAATAGCAAAGTAAAAATTCGATTTTATATATTGAATAGCAAAGTAAAAATTCGATTTTTATATATTGAATAGCAAAGTAAAAATTCTATTTTTATATATTGAATAGCAAAGTAAAAATTCGATTTTTATATATTGAATAGCAAAGTAAAAATTCGATTTTTATATATTGAATACCAAAGTAAAAATTCGATTTTTATATATTGAATACCAAAGTAAAAATTCGAATTTTATATATTGAATAGCAAAGTAAAAATTCGATTTTTATATATTGAATAGCGAAGTAAAAATGTGATTTTTATATATGTAGAGAATACGGGCAGTGAAAATTGACAAAAGGGCGAGAATGACGAAGATTTCTACCTAAGAAGAGTCGTGGTGTTGGATTAGCTATTCTGTGAGAACTCCTCACCTTTATTTTAATTTATTTCTAGTTAAAAATATATACTAGGATGCAGACGGTGTTTAGTAGCACTCGACACCCGTCGTCCACAGACCATGGACGGCTTGTATGCTTGTTTGTTTGATTTTGATGTGTAGTTGATTGTGTGATGCGATGTGAAATGAAAATATTTATATAGTTAAATATTTTATAGTCGAAAATAGAATTTTTAATGTGTATTTAAAATGAAATAAATAAAAATAAACAAATCGGAGGATTTGTTTATATACACACATTTGACTGATACTGATTGGGACGATAAATTTTACACATCGCCCAACTGCACAAATAAAATCTGTGTTTGATTGTTTGAAAACCCCACATGGGTATTGGGGTGATATATGACCTACACCAATCCCAATAGTTAGTTGTATGTCGATCGATTGATTGACAGACTGCTATAAGCGTTAAATATTTATATTTGATGCTTATACAGTGCAGAACGCACTTTGGATGATGGTTGATGATTTATCGTTGTTGTTATATACGTGTGATAGAAAATCCATATAATTAACATTATATGGTAATTGATTGGGCCTCATTCCAGTTTTAAAATAGAAATATTTGAAAAAGGAAATATTTGAAATAGAATATTTGAAAATAGGAATATATGAAGCCGTATTGATTAGATTGACGCCATTTTGACGTGAACGATATTTATATTGATTTTATTCATTTTATAATGAATATCGAAAGTGATTTCAAAATCTGATTTTTCGAAAAGAATTGAAATTCGAATGGAATTGAATATAAATGAATTAGAATTGAAATTGAATATAAATGAATTCGAATTGAAATTGAATAGAAATGAATTCGAATATAAATGAATTCGAATTAAAATTGAATATAAATGAATTCGAATTGAAACTGAATATAAATGAATTCGTATTGAAATCGATTTGAAATGAATTTATATTGGAATATTCAATTTTGATTTGAAATTGAAAATGAAGTTGAAACCGTTTTGAAAATGAATTTAAAACGATTTATAAAGCACGTTTTGAATGGAAATCGACAGTATATATTATATATTATATATATATATTATAATGGCCTGAATAGAACGCGCCACGGCGCGGCAGTTCACGAATTTCGACCATTGACTTCGAACGGATATTGCGGGAGATCCGACCGTCGGATTCTCCTAAATCCGGAACCGTTGGGTTCGTATCGAAAAGAGATTTCTAACGAATGTGAGAAATTAGAAATCTAATGGTTGGATTTGGAATTATGTCCAAATCAAATTTGGAAAAGGTCGCTGTAAGTGCAGTTCGATGACCGTTGATGGAAATCGACTGTACGGGCCTTGATAAAATTATTAAAAATATCAATAATTTGTGTAAAATCATAAGAAATGATTTGTGAAGATTTGGGATGAAAAACTCCATATTTGTAAAGATAAAAATAGATTTTTATCAAAATGAACTAGTTTTGAACTGGAATAATAATTTATTTATTTTTGAAATAAATAAATTGGATTTGAAAATGGTTTTGAAAATAACCAGAATTTCCAATAATTGAATTGGATTTGAATCGAAATTGTCTTCGGAATATTTCGATGTTGGATTTCGTGATGATACAGATATTGTTATGGGAATTTGAAAGATATATATATATCGTTATTTTCAATACGTTATTTGTTGGTCGTAGAATTTGATATTGAATATAAACCGATATATTTTCTATTCAGAGCCTTGTATTTAATATCAAATGTGATTTGGGTTTGTCGTGAATGTTATCTTTATTAACACTGTTCTTGAACCCAGTTGAGAAAAAGATTAAATCTTTTTATTTAGATTTAATGAAGTGTACCAATTAAATAATAGTTAACTGGAATTGAATTGGTATTGATTTTTGGGTTTATCGTGAACAGTGTTTTAAATAACACTTGTTCTTTAACTCGATAATTAATGAAATGTGATTTTGGGTTTATCGTGAACCGTGTTTTAAATGACACTGATTCTTTAACCCGGTTAAAGATTAAAACTATGTGGAGTTTTAATGAATCTTTAATGAGATCGAAAAGATCGAAAATGGAGTATCACCAGTTTTACTCCAGGCGATAGTTAAATCTTTAATTAGATTTGGACGTGAGATGGTAATTGAATTTACCGATAACACCGTGGTGTTTGATATGAAGTATTACCAGTTTTACTTCATGGGATGAATAGGTGGGGATTGGGAAATAAAATAAATGATTACTCCGGTGTGGTTCGCTAATCCCGACTAGTTTGAATTGATATTCAAAGAAGATTAAAGAATAAATTTAAAGAATTTATCTTTGATAAAATCAATGGGAACCTTTCCCAAAGTATAAGAATATTTGAACAAAAGAATATTCTGAATTGGAATGAGGCGTATGTTGTGTTTGTTTAACACTTGTTTATTATATACGCGAGTTGTTCAGAAAGACCTGGTTTATCCCATTCTGAATAACTGATTCGACGTGGTGTCGAAGATGAAGATGGTGGTCGAAGACCGGAGGTCTTCACGTCGTTTGGGTGATTACTGATGATCTTGATTGGGCCGTACACCCAAGAGGAGGGAAACAGTTGGTGATCGTCCAGACATACTTAGAGATCGATGGATATGCGGGGTACTAGGTGCCTCCGGTTTCGTTCAGACCCAGAACAAACTTGTATATGGACTGTGTGTCTGACATTGGATTTTAGTCTGTGTGATTGATTTCTATTAAATACATCTGTTTGGCGACGGAGAATTTATTCTCTTGCTTAACACCCTTCTATGAGACGTACGAGCTCAGGGGTTATATACTGATGGATATCAAACGCATAGAGTGAATTGCCTGTGTGGCATGCCTAAGTGGCGAATGATCGAGGCTTCTGTTGAAAAGCTAAGTCTTGTGGTGGATGATCAAAGCACAACCTGTGTGGCATAGCTTTGTGTAACGTTGATTCGCGAGCCTCACACCCCGGTAGTGAACCAAAAACGGGAGACGGACCTCAGGGAGGGCATGCGTTTCTTTCTAGTTAGAAGTGGCGTCAGTGGTTTTACACGCTCCGACGAGTTTGACTTATGCGGTTGTTGCTGTTGCGAGGCACCTCGGTTAGATCGGACGATCCGGGTCCGATGGAGTCATTCGTTGGCTCATTTACGCCCCATAGGGCGGGGAAACGTAGTGTTCAGAAATTTTAATCCACATCGGTGGACCGGCCCTGACGATCCAAGGGTCGATGCGCTCTGACCCTGAGGCTCGGGCTAGAGAGTCTCAAAGACGGTGAGGACGATCCCTAGCCTCAGTTTGCAGATGGAAATCCAATTTCCAAATACGTGATTTTTGCGGTTTTAATTGTAGAACTAGTATGGCGACATGATATATGGTACCCATGCCGTTTATGATTGATACTTATGATTTGGAGTTGTTTTATACACTGTGCACTTATAATAGTATCAAATGATTTGTTTTAAACGTACTAAGTATGTTTGGCTACTATAAGGGAAAACCCTATCCCCCGGCTTGCGTTGCATTGTGTGATAGGACCTGGGTCTTATAATAGCTTCATTGATCTTTATTTAGCATTGCGCTGTTTGTTTTATGCACTGGTATTCTTGGGAGGAAACCCGCTCCGTGTTATACGGCGTGGTCCCTTGATTTGCCGAACTTTAAAAATAAAGATTATTAACTGTTTTAGTTCTCAAACCAGTCCCATGACTGACCTGGAGTTTATTGTTTTAACCTAAACTCTAGGTGCCCTTATTTTGACACGGGCAGCTAGTAGTTTTGGTTTTGCAAATTTACATTCATAGGATCCTGGTTTACAGCTAGAATGATATCCGGAAAGCTTTGTATCTGTATATCTCTTCTAGTTGTGTATTGTATTATTTTCCGCTGCTATGCTATGTATTGTAATATCTGATATTTTCTGTTGTATAATATTTGTCTATACTCTGTATATTCTTGTATTCTGATGGAATTGTTGTAATATACAATGAAATGTTCTTCCGTCTGCGTCCTATTTTGTCGTGTTCTCGAAACAATCAGGCGTTTCAAACGGTCTGGGTCGGTTTAGCGACTGATTCGGATCGAGCGAAATTCCTTGTTGTCACAATTACTTCAATAAAATATAAAATATAAAGGGATGACCACTTATTCAAAAAACTAAACACAAATTGAGAGACACGGAGTCTTGACTGTTTGATTATTTTATCCTTATATGGTGATGTGGAATTTAGGAGTTATCCAATGGTGTAGATTTATTGTGTCAACCATTATTCAAATTTTTGTGTTCAAGTGGACCTTCCTAGATATAAAATATAAAATGCAAAATTTAAAATATAAACCACAAGTTATAAAATAAAGAATACAAAATATAAAAAATAAAATATACAATGTAAAATATAAAATAAAATTGACTTAAAATTTAAATCAATGAATAATATATCATGGTTATGGTTCCCACTGAGTGTTCGGTTATATCCTTATTTATAGGAATGGTTATGGCCTTGGATATATGTTCAATTATAAGTTCGATTACGAGTTCGATTATTAGCTCGGTGATGAGTTTTTCTATGGGTTCAGTTATGGGAACAATTATGAATTCGATTACGATTTTGTTATAAGCTCGTTTATGGGCTTTCTTATGATCTTAACTGAATGTTAATTTATATTGTAGTCTATGAGTCTGGTTATGGGTTTGGTTATCGCCTTGGTTATACATTCGGTTATTAGCTCAGTTATAGCCTTGGTTATGGGCTCGATTATTTATTAGGTTATCAGGTTGGTTAGGGGCTCGATTATGACTTTTGTTATGGGTCCAGTTAAGGTCTTGCAATGGGTTCGGTTATGGAATTGGTTGAGAGTTTTGGTTATATATTATGGTTGTTAAGAGCTTGGTTATGACCTTGGTCTTGTGTTTGGTTATATGTTTGGTGGTATTCAATTATGATTTCCGTTATCGGTAGGTTATTAATTATGTTTGATTATACACTTGGTTATAGGCTTAGTTATGACTTTTGTAAATTTTAAACTATTTAATTGTGTCTTTACTAATGAATAAGAGAAATGCTTTAGAATGGGAAATAAATTACTATAACTAATGACAACTATCATTGATGGTGGTTGCATCATGATACTGAGTTCAAAACTAATAAATATGCACAATACTCAAAATTTGTCCTCTAAAATAATTATAAACGTAACAGGAATTAAAAACAAATAGATTAAGTACAGTGATCTTCATTAGTTTTTAACTTTTGGAAAAATATCATATGAGTTATATTTGCATAAAGCCAAATGAATAAACTTTCCATTACATAAGAGAAAAAATTATATTTACTTTAAATTGCCAAAATAGTAATCAAATCTTAAAACTACTAGCTCTTACGAAATTATTATTTTTACATCGAAGTTACAATCTACGTAGCTAAACTAAAAAATATTGGATTATAACTGAGGATCTTATCGCATATATATATAAAACCATTGCTTTCAAGTCTAAGCAGCAAAGTTCGAAGATTATAAATTTTTAAATTTGACAACAAAAGCTTCAAGAGTATCGATAAAGGCAGCTACAAGACTGCAATAGACGAGAACAACTTTCCAAGTAGTTTTGTAATCATCTGCACAATGAAGATTTTGTTTATACAAGTTTTATTGCTGGAATAACTATATTTTTTCTCTATTAGGCAATGAACAAAGATATTTTGAGTGTTATGATCAATATCTTCAAAACTAAACACATAGTTTCTTAATCCAACAACATCGCTACATTGAATTAATCAGCATTAGCTACACCTCAAAATCCCTCATATTCCCGGACACTGCCACTTCACTCTATTATTTAATTCGAAACTTGTGACTAATACCGAAGAATTTGAAATATAGCAAAACTGAGATGTATACGATCCATTTTTGCTTGCCGCATACACATACGCACACACATTTATATACATGTAACATTTTTTTTTGAATTTGTTCAGGAGGGAAACCGACCAGAGTCGTAAAACCCTCCCTCGTGCACCTAACCCAGCCCGCGAGCACCACATAAGTGGCTTATCTTAGCGTATGCACATGGTAAGCTATACATGTAACATTTGTTGTATGTTAAAAGAACATCAAACAGATGGAAAATATTTAAACAGAAAATAACTTGATCAAAAAGATTTTATTATTGATATACACATGTATGTTCTTTAGAGAAAAAAGAAGGGATCAACAACAAGGGAATGGACGATTGTTACATGCAAAACAAATAAAGAACCACCTCACCTCATTGATTAACAAAATAAACAATACCTAAATCGTCCCCTTGATAATTACTGCATATTCTGAGTTCAACCCACAAAATACTGTACAATACGCTACAACACTGAACAACATATTACTGTTAGAAGACAAGGTCATCTTTTACTCATCCATGCATCCTTACCTCATTGAATATTTCAAAAATTTATGAATTTGTCATCAAGGAACTCAATACTTTAATAATAAGAAGAAGAAAAACAAGAAGAAGATCATATATCGTCCAAAAACCTCAACCAAATGCCAACATCAATAGTTGTTCATGCTAAGACTATGTCATACGGGACTTGAAGAATCACAATTAAAATTCAGATATCCAAGAAAACTGTGAGAACCCAAATTTTATAACTATAAATAATATTGTCTCGTCAGTACCTATATATATATATATATATATATATATATATATATATATATATATATATATATATATATATATGTATATGTGAGATAGGATCAAGAGCACCCCAAATAGTGCAACACCCCTTTAGCCCCCCTAATTTCCACCACACAATCTCATTTCTCTCTCCTTCCACTAACTCTCTCTCCACCCACTAACTTATTAAATAATAAATGAATGGTTATTATAGAGGGGCAAATGGGGTGCCAACAAAGAGGGGTGCCCTGGAACCTCCCTCTCTCTCTATATATATATATATATATATATATATGGAGATTAAATAAATAAATTATAATTCTTTATATATGTATAAAATGAATGGTTAAATTTTTATGAATATACATATGTTTAATTGTATATTTTGTGTGTATAACTTGAAAATTATTTAAGTGTTATAAAATGGGCCTACGTGTTGTAATAAGGCCAATATGAAAATCTTTGACTGTGCTACTATGCTCGAAACAAAATTTGTCAAATCCTGCGAATTAGTACAATTCGTGTCATGCAGGGGGGCAAAAATGTAATTGCACCTATGGGTCCACCGAAAAAAATGTTTCTTACCGCAGAAAATGACAAAAACATGTTCGGGTACTAAAGCAATTCCGGAAAATCTTAAGGGAAGAATAGGAATTAGGTAAGGAGAAAACCCTAATTGCTCTAACCATGTAAGAATCAGCTGACCGTTTTCATTATTTCTCTTACCCACGAAATAAAACAAAAATGGCCAAAAGCCTTAGCTAATCAAAATGGAGGAAAATCAGAAAATAGATAATCTTGCAAGATTAAATCGTCTCATTTCAAAAGAGGAGTGATTTGAGAGGGAAAGGAGCCATAGATCTAAGAAGATCGAAGGAAAATCGAAATTCGAAAGGAGCATGAAATCGATATTAATGTGAGTGTATTTCCCTTTTCTTTTGTACTACGATCTTTGTAGGAAACCATATGTTTTGTGCATCTTTCTGTGTTCTTAGTTTAGTGATATACATATGTTGAATGCGTGATTCATCGGTTAGTATGGATGGTTTTCAGGAATAGATGCAATTTAAATCAGTATTAATCTGAATAGGATACTTCTCTAGTAGAAATGGATGCCTGACTGTTGATTTTTTGCCCTTTCCTGTGTGTGTAGATTACATTACAGTAATACTGACTGGTGCATACCCAATATATAGGTATTTGATGGATATCATTTAAGTGAACATTCAAGTGTATGTTTATATGGCGAATGATTGGGTGTTATGCTCGTGACAGTTGGCACTGGATAAAATACTGGTTGCTGAATGTTTATGTACAAAAATAAATTATAATATGGATGTCTTATTTGGGAATTCACATGGGGAATGGGGTATGAATGCAAAGAAATAAGAGGGTTTAACCAGATTTAAATAAAGAAACTGGATACATGAGAGGGGTGGGCAAACATGTCAGAAATTAGTTTGTACAATATGCCCTTTGTTTTGCTTAAATAATGTAATTACATTATATGGCAGTTTCATTTCTTAGTAAACAGAAAGTTAAATGAACTCACATGTTCTTCTGTTACAAACATTTACATATATGGTTAAATCTCAGAAATTGGGACTGTGCATATGATATGTGATATGTGTATGCTTGGACATATGGTTGTGTTGGTGATTCACTTTTAGATACACTTACATTAAATATGGAAATTAAGTAAACATATATATATAGATTAGAAGTACCAGATGAATACTCAAACGCAGATTAATAGTGGAACACTTGACAGTGATGTTGGCAAGGAAGCGCAAGCTGATTTGCAAAGTTATGGCAACGATAGGGGATCCAATACTCAATCGCAATCTAATAGTGGAGAACTTGATAGTGCTGTTGACATTCAAGCGCAAGTGGTAGGAAACACAGGAGAAACACAAAATATTGAAGTTAATAATGGGGTGCAGTTTGATGATGATGCACTGTTTGGCAATCTCTTTGAAGGTGATACAAATACGACAAATCAATCAGGTATGTCTTCACCTGACTTATCAAGCCCAAACATCTCTAGGCCTTGTCCACTGTCTGTTGGACTTGCTACTCCTTCCTCTGCTGTTGAAAATAATAACTCCATGACACGCTCCGCAATGGCAACCTCCCCTTATGCACACTTGAAGCCTCCTCAGAATATTATTCTTCCACCTCCAGTCTCTGGCTGTGGATTGACTTTTCCACGAGTTAACATGTCTTCCCCTGCTAGTTCACTACTGTCTAAATCTAAAAAGCTTAAAGAAAAATTCAGGGATGATACTGATTTAGATGATGGTATCGACTACAATCCTGAAGATGTACTACCTCGCAACACGATGAAATCATCTAAAAGACATACTAGGAAAAATCCTGGTCCTATGTTTGATCCTTGTCTACGCTAACCGTCGTTAACAAAGTGAACTATTATTGGAAATTTTCTTCTGAAATTGGTAGCAAGCTATTTGGACATTAAGCTGGGTAGAAGAAATTTTGTGTTCTCATCTAGACAAGTATAAAGTCAGAAATCTTTTAATATTTTCTTTTAGTAAGTACAAGGCTAGAAATGTCAACAGTCTGTATCGCGTTAGTATATCTTTTGTTATTTTGTAACTCTTGAAGTGGTGAATAAAAACTTTCACTTGCCTTTCAAAAAAAAAAAAAAAAAAGTACCAGATGAAAACTAAATGGACATATTTGTGTGTGTATATATATATATGCATGGAAGTGCATGTGTATATGTATATATACATGTACATATTAGAAATGCCAGATAAAAATTAAATGGATATGTATGTAGATATGCATGGAAGTGAATGTGTGTGTGTGTGTATATATATATATATGTATGTATATGTATATTTATTTATATCTACTTGAACACCTAAGTAAATGGTGTTATGAACATATGTCTTCTATTTACTGAATTAACTGAAAGGATTTATACTATTAACAGTAGCTTACAACCAATAGCATACATTTATTTGAATTCAGTATAAAATGATTATTGATTTACCTTTCTATAACTGCAAGGTAGGGGAAACACAGGTTAGTGAGTATATCTCATGATAAATATAAGCTGGTGTTATATATATGTTCCATTACTTTTTGAAATACATTGGTTAGAGTTAACACGAATGTGATGTTTGAATGTGTCTTTTATTTCTGTTTGGTTAAATGGCTATTTCTTAAGCATAAGGACTGTATATGTGATATGAGCGCATGTTTGTATATATATTTGCGTTAGAGACTTACCTAGTCACGCATTTCTTAACTAATGTAAATACTGTTAGGATTTTCAAAGCCAAAGGTGTACCTACCTATTTGAAAATACATGCGCATATCAGAGGATATCATGCCCAGTAAAACTGAATGACTTGTGTAGGTAGGTCACATATATTTTGAATACATGTGGTGGTTGTTGTAAATGGGTGGTTGCCATAATTGATTTAATATTACACATATATTGTTATGCATATAACCTTTTAAATTCAGTTTAATATGCATGTTGAATTACTTCAGTAAAATTGTGAGGCAAAGAAAGGATTTAGCATTGTGTATAACATCTTATAAGTAAAAGTCAGTATTTGTGATGCCACTTAATTTATAAATACAGTCATACCAGACATGTTATGTCTAACCCTGTTGATTGCCTATGCAATCTCTTAGGGGTGTCTCATTCAAACGAGGTAGTCCGGGAAGTTGGCATTACAGGTGAGAAAGCACCTTTTCAATTGGTTGATGGATTAATGGTTGGACTGTTAGAAGCTTAGGAGCATTAACTGATTTGCAGTGTCAATGACATCTATGATTTTGAATTAATTCAATGTTAAATTATGTTATGTTTGATATAAACTGATTTGTATATTTTTATAAGATCAGTGTAATAAACTTATGATAAAATTTGAGTCATGGGTATCTATTGTAGATGTATTAAACTGGGTTTAATTTTTGAGAACTTGTATTCAGTTGAAATGATATTTATCTATGTTTGTTTGTGTTTGATACTACATTTAAGTTATTGTTTTAAAGGTTTTAATCAATCCTACACTGCTGAAATGGGTATGGTATGCAATTTGATGCATGAACATATTCATTTCATTGCATAGCCAGTTTGACACTGTAAAAAGTTGTTACATGAGATGTTTATTCCCTTTTTAGTGCTGCTATAGATATGAAATAATACAGCTTCTGTTTAAACTGATTCATCTTAGCTGTGTTGTTGAATTGGGTATTCCATTTAAACTAATGGACGAGAATTCCCATTTCACTGCTTTAATTGGAATTCTGGTTTGATATACATCTATGAATATTTATAAGTATTATTTATGCAAATATATACCAGTTTATTTTAATCTGAAGTTTAGAATGGTATAAAATTCTGCTTGCTTGGTAGTAGTTTTAGGTATCAGTTTCTGACACACAGAAATCAGTTTCTTATACTTGGGTATCGGTTTTATAATGTGGCTTAAGTACCAATAAATAATGTAATATAAGCCATTTATTTTGAAAAATGATTTTAGAGAAGGAGACAAGTTAACAAGTTATTTTTAATCTTGTTTGTGTTGTGTAATGATTAATTATAATTAATCTAATGTCCTTTACTATTTAGTTTAACTCTGACATAAGTAAAAGGGACTTGTATATCTTCTTATATACAAGTTAAATTTTAAATTATAATAATATTTCTATATTGAGGTTGAGTGATCCTAGAGTTGAAGGGTTATAAGAAGATAACCCTTAAGAAGAGGACCCAAGACTATTGTAATTTATATTTTAATAAATGAAATTTTATTTTGAAAATCCTGGGGTCCTCTCAATTGGTATCAGAGCTGTGGTTATAAAACACAGCTGTAGTGAATATTTTTTTTTGATTTTTAATAGAGCCTACTAATTTAAAATGTGTGCTAACATTGAGTGATTGGTTGACTCTATTTATTTGTTTAAGTAATGCATAAAATTTAAGGGAATGCATTAATTTTATCATAACAACTCTTAAAGATTTGTTGTAAGCCAAGAATTGGATGTTGCTATTTATGTGTTTGGGTGTAATGATTGATGAAACACATGAAAATTGTCTTAAAAATGTGGAATTAGTAAAATAACTTTGATAATGACCTCAAGTTATTATAGAAAACAGTTCTAATCATGTTTCATCCATTTGCATGTTTATTTGACGTGAAATTGCATTTGGTTTTAATGGATTAATTGTGTGATTTGCTAATTTTTAATGATGTATAATGCATGATAATAAGTGTAACCCTATTGTATAATGAAAAATGATAAGAATAATCTGCAAGTTCTTTTAAAATATTTAGTTGTGGTACTTGAGACAAACACTACAATTATAAACGTGCTAGTGATTGTGGATAATATCATTATCTCTGAAAACATTATTGAAGTATAGTAACGACCCGTATTTTTGGCAGTCGAATATTTAATTTAATTTATTATTTTAAATATTTTAATATTAAAGGATTTTAATATTTAATTCGTTATTTAAAACGAAGTTTGAACGTTAATTTATTTATAACATAAAACGAGCTTGAAATCGCGCGGCAGTTCATAATATTGAATTTTGAACTTTAACTGGATATACAGGGTTCGATATAAGTCGGATTTCTGTGAAACGAGAAACTTGGAACTGTGTTGATGATAATTTTCATATGAAAGATAAAAATTCAGATTTCGTGTTATAATTTGTTATTTATGGCCAAATCAAATTTTGAAATAATCGCTGTGGAAAATCGTTATTAAAATATACGCGTTAAAATAGCCGTTTTGCAAACGGACTCAGATTTTGACGAAATCAGTTTCATTGGAACCATATCGTTAAATTATTGTACGGTGTTGAATGGCGTGGCAAACCGATGTCGTATGAGACCACGGTAGCCATAAACGCCCGTTCAATTTCTATAGCGCGTAATTGATTTAATAAAGGGTTATTTGGGTATAACTTGGACAGACGATCGAATTAAGCCACGAAACCAATTCCGTTGAGTTAGTATCGTCGATTAGAGTCAGGATAGGTATATAGTTTGTTATTTTTGGGGACCGTGAAATTTGGTGTCCGAAATGGTATTGCGGTGCGCGTAAAAATAGCCTACCGGGGGAACAGTCTCAGAATGCGACGAAACTGGTGCCGTTGGGTTCGTATTGAAAAATTATTATAGGATTGCAAGATTTCAAGTTGATTTGATGTATCTGGTGATCGTGAAAAATTAAAACGCGTGTTTATTTCTAGTTTTATAAAGGAAAAAATTTCATACGACCTCGGATTTCGACGAAACTTGTCCCATTGGGTCCGGAATACTTTTTACACCAAGATTAGCTTTTTTATTAGTAAACAGAAGTCGATTGTGGTTAGTTTTACGTGTTACTTCACGACGAAGTTTCGTTAAATTATAATAATACTTTATTAACCCTCACCCTATATACAAACCAACGCATACCCTAAAAATACACGTTGTACCTACCAGTTGAAAACACATACACAGCTATGGACGTGTAGCATACACTAGTATCCCAAGGAAATTATATGCAGACCTTCTCTGCACGGTATAATGTTGAGTTGAAAATACATGCTCCTACCCTATTATTCTTCAATACCTGCACAGGGCACTTGGAAAGCACGCCAGCCATCTCGTATTATACACATATGAAATTAAAATGGAACACAGTCGTGAAATGAAAACACTGGCACCAAAAAACTCCATATCTAAACAAAGAAAATGGTACACATGAACAGTCCTCCTCTGTTTACAACCACACCAGCTACTCTATCTACTGTCTGCGTTCTCACATCATCAACCATCTTCTTCAATTTTTGCACATGGTTCCGTCTTTTCTCAAATCCCATCCTCAATTGTTTTCACCGTCAAAATGCAGATCTACCTAAGGCAGGTATATGCAGACCTAAAACGTGGGAGCCAAGTATTGCCTCCTTATAAATACGCACACGAACCCATTTCCTTTCTCCCATCTGAAGTGGGAAAAAGATATTTAATAAATATAAGTGTCCGCATAACTGACAGTGGAAAGGTGGAACCATGAGCAAATTTATGAAAAGGAAATATATGGAATATATGTTGTTCGTGTGGGGTTCCTACCTGGCTCGAGTAACCGGAAGTTAGGAGACTGTAGTTGCATGGATGGGAAAGCAGGGCTAATTAAACGGGTTCGGATGGATGACTAAGGAGCTAATGATGAAGTGGCGGGATGGTTTGGTGAAGTTAGGAGAGTATGGTGATGTGTAGGTGCTGTAGTTGGATGAGGGGTCGAGTAGCATTTGACGTCCGAAAGGGGAGAGGCGATGGAGTTTTTTTGGAGTGATAGCACTGTTCGAATTCAATACAGTAAAGATGGAAGAAGCTTCGCTGACAGGGAGAGGTATCGAAGGATATAGATGGACTGTGAAGGCTTTCGTGGGCCTGGGTTTTGGGTTGAATGCAACAAAAAAATGGTCAGAAACGGAAATGAAAGAGGTCAGACTTGAGGACCATGTTTCAGGGAAGGCCGCATTGACTATGTTAAAACAACTAATGGAGTGTAAGATGTTGTAAAAGGTAATTTAGGTAATACAATTTAAATTACTAAATTTAGTTAATTTTATCACTTTATAAAAATAACGTGATGAACTTTGGTCTTTACAGAAGAATGAGAGAAAATATCGTGAAGAGAAAGAATGTAGTTAAGTATAAGTATAAAATTTAGTTTAATGAACGGTTAGTTATGGTAATGAAATCGTATTAACTTATAGCTCATGTTCATGCCATCAGGTCTGAACGAAAGCGAACGAAGACGGTGAAACCTGGAAGGGAAGTGATATTGGTCTGATACTGATTTTCAAAAGTAATTAGCTAACTTGAATATTTATTAAGAAAAATAATTATTTAATTAATTCATGGATGCTTATAATTTTGTAACCCGTGCATTTTTTATTAGAACTGGACCAAATAAGATGCGTTGGAACCGAAATTGAGAACGCTACAGTTTGGAGCAGTTTGGACGAAGCCAGAAGATGTTGGAATTTTTAAATAAATTAAACACTAGTTTAATTTAATTAAAATGAACCGCTTCAGAATGAATCAAATCAAGGTGAGTTAAACTCACTCAGTTTTCCCATTTATATTTTATATAAATTGGGTTTTTATATTGTGTGCTCTGTTTGCTATGGTTGACTGTTCGCTAGTTATATATTTATTTATTGGTTTAACTGATGAAATTAAACCGTGTTTTGAATAAAATAGTTCAATGGTATTTGTATTGGGATTAGAATGAAATATTGGTTTTGGATTACAACTTATATTTATCTTAAGGTATGAACGTTGTTGATCAAGGTCTGAAAGGTAACTAGAATACCCCAACTTGAACGACTGCGGGATTATCTTAGAATGATATGAGTTGTAATGGTAAATGTGGTTAATAAACTTTATTATTTCATTAGTGAAATGATAACGAGATATTTTTTGTGAAAATATAAAAAAAATTGATGATTTCAAAGAAAAAAGGGAATAAAAGGGATTGCGTCAAATTATGACGATATCCACAAGGTTAAAAGGAAATGTAAAGTTGAGTATTGAAATAAATTTACTCTATATTAATAAGCATTTGTTATCGTTGTAAAATAATGAACGAAGATGTTTTCGTAAGTTATGGTATGTGTAGTAAGTTAAATTGATTTTCCAATATAATATGGTGATAATGTGGTAAATGGTTTGAAAGTGAAAATAGAAAACTAAATGTGATATAGGATTATCCTAAGCAATGAATTGGTTTAAAGAAAAATCTTATGTTAAATAAGAAGTGAGAAAACTATATTTATAATATCGAAAGGTTTAAGAGTTTTAAATTTACATCTGTTTTAAATCAAAAGGCCAAGTGGTTCTGAATACTGAACCAGTGAACTCAGTGGATTGTTATGATTGAAACACTGTTTATTTTGATAGTTAAATCACCGACTATCAAATCTGTCCAATACGATTGTTGGTATGGAAAGACCGGGATTGAATTTATATTCGAAAACCATTCCGACCAACAAATACGTGAAGAGATCAGAAGATGGTCGAGGTGGAGCATTGAAGACCGTAGATCTTCATAAACGGAAGAATTACTAATAATCCCTGGTTTAGCGGCCAGAGATAAACTGTGGTTCTGTCGTGATTGAAATCTATGGATTGCAAGGACTACTCGCTACTGATCCCTGGGGTGATTCCTATATGAGATGCAGTAGGAGAGTGCCTTCGGTTCATCCTGCTCCTGGATGACTTGTATGGACGAGTGTCTGACAGAGTATTTCCAAAAGGGTCGCGTACGTTGATTACTTCAAATGTGCCATAGTTGGTTAGCTCCCAACTAGAGTATTTTTTTGTGGACGTCAACTAGCGATATCTAGTGGATTTGACGATGTGGCCTTCAAAGTGAATGGCGATCAGATGTTTCAAAGGAAATTCTGGCCTCAAGCCTCACAACCGGTAAATGACAAAAATCGGGCAGGCAGCATGGCTATGTGGGTCGCTCTCATTAAGGTGTATGATCACATATCTAGATAAAATCTTATTTGCTTCTTTAATCTATTTCGATGTTGTCCCTTTTTGGGAAACGGTGGGTCGCACCCAACCGTTGGTGATATACATTCGATACAATCAAGCGAAATGAGTGGTCGGTCATGTGAGGGCCGGGTTGCAAGGCGTTCTTGTTGAACCCAGTGTATTCGCCTCTAGAGATACACTATCAGCAGGTGGTCCCATACCTTGTCCTAGTTGGAATCCAATCTCAAATAAGCGCCCGCAGTTTTGATTATATACTATATATGTAGAGCATGAGATGCAAGCGTTCTACTAGATTCTATTTACTGGTATTTAGACATTATTATAATATCAAACAAGATATTGATTTCAAAACTGTTTTGGGTTATCGTAAGGTAAAAACCGTCCGTGTTTATGTGTGGATTTGGTCTTACGATTATCCTTTTCTTTGAAAGATTTTAACTTTAAAATCAGGTTTTGTGATACCCTTAAACTTAGTGTGTTTATCTCACTCTGGTTCACCAGACTGACCCGGTATTTTGTAAATGCTCGGGTTAGCCTGGGGTGTACAGGTTTAGGCTATCGAATGCTGTGAAGTCCAGAGACGAGCTGGAGACATTCAGACATATGATATTATGTAGTTACTATTCCGCTGTGTGTTGTATATGGGAACAGGTTATTATAACCGTCCCATTGTGTGATGTACTATGATATTGTAAGTATTTTTGAAGCTCTCAATAAAGATTTATTTCTGTATTATATTTTGTTCCGCTGCGATGTAAGACTCTGTGTTGTGTTGGTTCTTCTTCTTCTTCTGTTCTAATATTTCTTTCTTTCTTATCTCACCCTCTAATTTCTTTCTAATAACTATCCAGTGTTTTCGGTGTTTGGGAGGTCGGCATGAGTTACGGTAAAAGTATTTATGTCGATTTTCAGGGCCGAAAATCTCTGGGTCGTTACAGTGGTATCAGAGCTATTGGTTTAGTGATAACCTTGACTCTGTGGCGTAACTCGGTAGAGATGGGGTTAGTAATACCCTAGATTGAGTTTGTTTATATATGAGAGCACGTATTTGTAATTTGATATAAAATTATTTTTGAAATCATTTTTGCCCAGATTAGTTTATAATAAAAGTAATGATTTGCTCAATTTATTTTAATATGGGAAATCGATTGATTTGTTAATGTTGATTTGAATGATATGTTTGGATTGTGTTGTTGATTGCTTGAATATAAATCTGAAAATGATAGACTTGGTTTAAAACCCATATGAAATAAATAAGTTGGATAAATCAATCCAGATTAATAAACCTGAATGGATAATTAAAGAAATCAATGAAGTGATTTTAAATAATTATAATCTCGTGTGGGTTGGATTGTGTGTAGAACTGGTTAGGATTGTATGATATGGATATTTGAAACTAATGGATGTTTTGGGGACTAATGAAATTTATTTGAGTTGAGAACAGGTGCAGAAGTACCAATTCAGCTTTAAAATCCATACCGGAGAAAATTCTGGAATTAATTGAATCCAAATTGAATAGAGCTGCATAATAACTAAGCAAGCTCAATATAAAATATTGTGTATCGCATAATAACGCTCGCAAAAAGGTACGCCTATGCAGAATATGAAATTTTGATTTTTATTTGGGTTTTTGAGATTGGATTTTGATTTTTTGACCCTGTTGGTCGATGGATATATATTTCTTGAACCTGCGATATTGCAGATATCCTTCGTGCAGGGGAGACTCTACCAAAAATTTTCCAAAATTTAAGGTGTTAGATTTTTTTTTAGATTTTTGGAAAATTCTTTTATTTGGAATAAATTGGTTTTAAAACCAATTAGATTTTTGTTGGAAATAAAGACTGAGTTTTAGATTTATTATTTTGTAAAGATAATGAGTTTGTAACGTTCTTTCCTACCTTAGCAATTTCGAGGATGAAATTATTTTAAGGGGGGAAGAATGTAACGACCCGTATTTTTAGCAGTCGAATATTTAATTTAATTAATTATTTTAAATATTTTATTTGGTATATTAATGGATTTTAATATTTAATTCGTTATTTAAAACGACGTTTGAATGTTAATTTATTTGTAATATAAAACGAGCTTGAAATCACGCGGCAGTTCGTAATATTGAATTTTGAACTTTAACTGGATATACAGGGTTCGATATAAGTCGGACTTCTGTGAAATGAGAAACGTTGGAACCGTGTTGATGATAATTTTCATATGAAAGAGAAAAATTCAGATTTCGTGTTATAATTTGTTATTTATGGCCAAATCAAATTTTGAAATAATCGCTGTGGAAAATCGCTATTAAAATATACGCGTTAAAATAGCCGTTTTGCAAACAGACTCAGATTTCGACGAAATCAGTTTAATTGGATCTGTATCGTTAAATTATTGTACGGTGTTGAATGGCGTGGAAAACCGATGTCGTATGAGACCACAATAGCCATAAACACCCGTTCAATTTCTATAGCGCGTAACTGATTTAATAAAGGGTTATTTGGGTATAAATTGAACAGACGATCGAATTAAGCCGCGAAACCAATTCCGTTGAGTTCGTATCGTCGATTAGAGTCAGGATAGGTATATAGTTTGTTATTTTTGGGGACCGTGAAATTTGGTGTCCGAAATGGCATTGCGGTACGCGTAAAAATAGCCTACCGGGGGAACAGTCTCAGAATGCAACGAAATTGGTACCGTTGGGTTCGTATTGAAGAATTATTATAGGATTGAAAGATTTCAAGTTGATTTGATGTATCTGCTGATCGTGAAAAATTAAAACGCGTGTTTATTTCTGGTTTTATAAAGGAAAAATTTTCATACGACCTTGGATTTCGACGAAACTTGTCCCATTGGGTCCGGATTACTTTTTTACACCAAGATTAGCTTTTTTTATCAATAAACAGAAGTTGATTGTGGTCAGTTTTACGTGTTACTTCACGACGAAGTTTCGTTAAATTATAATAATACTTTATTAACCCTCACCCTATATATAAACACACGCATAACCTAAAAATACACGCTGCACCTACCAGTGTGAAAACACATACACAGCTATGGACGTGTAACATACACTAGTACCCCAAGGAAATTATATGCAGACCTTCTCTTCACGGTATAAAGTTGAGTTGAAAATACATGCTCCTACCCTAGTATTCTGCAATAGCTGCACATGGCACTTGGAAAGCACACCAGCCATCTCGTATTATACACATATGAAAAGAAAATGGAACACGGTCGTGAAATGAAAACACTGGCAGCCTACCTGTCTACCAAAAAACTCCATATCTAAACAATGAAAATGGTACACATGAACAGTCCTCCTCTGTTTACAACCACACCAGCTACTCTATCTACTGTCTGTGTTCTCACATCATCAGCCATCTTCTTCAATTTTTGCACATGGTTCCGTCTTTTCTCAAATCCCATCCTCCTGTTTTTTCACCGTCAAAATGCATACCTACCTAAGGCAGGTATATGCAGATCTAAAACGTGGGAGCCAAGTATCGCCTCCTTATAAATACGCACACGAACCCATTTCCTTTCTCCCATCTGAAGTGGGAAAAAGGTATTTAATAAATATAAGTATCCGCATAACTGACAGTGGAAAGGTGGAACCGTGAGCAAGTTTATGAAAAGGAAATATATGGAATGTATGTTGTTCGTGTGGGGTTCCTACCTGGCTCGAGTAACCGGAAGTTAGGAGACAGTAGTTGCATGGATGGGAAAGCAGGCGCTAATTAAACGGGTTCGGATGGATGGCTAAGGAGCCGAGGATGAAGTGGCGGGATGGTTTGGTGAAGTTAGGAGAGTACGGTTATGTGTAGGTGATGTAGTTGGATGAGGGGTCGAGTAGCATTTGACGTCCGAAAGGGGAGAGGCGATGGAGTTTTTTTGGAGTGATAACACTGTTCGAATTCAATACAGTAATGGTGGAAAAAGCTTCGCTGACAGGGAGAGGTATCGAAGGATATAGATGGACTGTGAAGACTTTCGTGGGCCTGGGTTTTGGTTGAATGCAAAAAAAAAAATGGTCAGAAACGAAAATAAAAGAGGTCAAACTTAAGGACCGTGTTTCAAGGAAGGCCGCGTTGATTATGTTAAAACAATTGACGGAGGGTAAAATGTTGTAAAAGGTAATTTAGGTAATACAATTTAAATTACTAACTTTAGTTAATTTTATCACTTTATAAAAATAACGTGATGAACTTTGGTCTTTACAGAAGAATGAGAGAAAATATTGTGAAGAGAAAGAATGTAGTTAAGTATAAGTATAAAATTTAGTTTAAGGAACGGTTAGTTATGGTAATGAAATCATACTAACTTATAGCTCATGTTCATGCCATCAGGTCTGAACGAAAGCGAACGAAGATGGTGAAACCTGGAAGGGAAGTGATATTGGTCTGATACTGATTTTGAAAAGTAATTAGCTTACTTGAATATTAATTAAGAAAAATAATTATTTAATTAATTCATGGATGCTTATAATTTTGTAACCCGTGCATATTTGATTAGAATTGGACCAAATAAGATGCGTTGGAACTGAAATTGAGAACGCTACATTTTGGAGCAGTTTGGACGAAGCCAGAAGTTGTTGGAATTTTTAAATAAATTAAACACTAGTTTAATTTAATTAAAATGAACCGCTTCAGAATGAATCAAATCAAGGTGAGTTAAACTCACTCAGTTTTCCCATTTATATTTGATATAAATTGGGTTTTTATATTGTGTGCTCTGTTTGCTATGGTTGACTGTTCGCTAGTTATATATTTATTTATTGGTTTAACTGATGAAATTAAACCGTCGTTTAATTTCAGTGAAATATCAAATCGTTATTCTAACGATTGGTTCCAATTAAGGTAACTTACCTTGTTGGTCATGTTTATAAAATAAACGTGTTTAATTGGTTGAATTGTTCGAATTGCTTGTGGTTGAATTAAATGGTTATTATTTATTAAATGGTTGAATGATCTAATTTGTGATAACAAATTTGTATACAGGGAAGAACATGTTGGAGGGATCCAACCGGATTCCTCAAATATATTATTTATTTTCATATTATCATATGAAATGTCATGTTTGGGTGATTTATTTGAGTATTGATCATTGATTGGAAATTCAACCTGTGTCTTGTTTTTACCAATGGGCTATATTGGTTGAGTAATCGGCAGTAAATGGCCTAAAAGTAAATTATTTTATTTATATCGATTTACCGTTAGGTGAATCGATAGAACTGAGGTTATAAAATTTATTTTATAACTAAAAATAGATTTTGAAATATATATATTGAATAAAAACTTATTTAAATGGAAATAAATATTTATGTTTATAATTAATTGTAACTTGATTTTATAAAGTCAAATATGATGTTAATCAGATTTGTAAATGTGAGGATAACGAAATTAACCTAACGGTTAAATTTGGATAATTGTGTTGTTGAGAAACAATTTAATGAAATTATTAAATTAATCAATTATATTATTAATTAATTTAAAAGGGAAGAACGAATTGGAATCGGTTATTAAGATAACCGTGTTTTGAGTGACTAAATCGACTCTTTAATTGGATTGATTACTGAATTAGTATGTTTTGAATAGAAAATAGTTTAAATGAATCTTGTTTAAATTATAATCAGATTTTAAAAAGGGATTTACTGTTTTTTTTAGTTAATAAAGAGATTAACTACTAATGTAGTTAATGTTTGAAATAAATTATTATCGTAATTAATAATAATTTAGAAAATTACTTTTTAATGGGAAATCATTTAAAAAGTAATCTAAGTTAGAATGGAATTCAATTGAATGACGAAAGGTGAGTGTGAACAGGTTTTGTTTAACACTTGAGTTTTATAACAAAGTTATGAAAGGAACGGTTAAGCAAATGTGATAGTGTAAAATAAATGTTACTTAATTATTCGAATTAAGTAAAAGGAAGGTAGGATAAAGAGTTTGATGATAAACCAGAGTATATAAAAGAGGTGAAGTGGTAAATCATTAATTATTAATGTTACTTAATATGGGATTAAGTAGAATTGGGAATTGAAATGAGATTTCCAAAGCGGGATATGGTTGAATGGATTTGAAACGAGATTGGTAAAAGTGAATTTGATAGGGGAAGTAAATTGTAAGATTTGTAAACCAATCCGAATTATAAAGTGAATTTGTTTGAAAAGAGGAAGGTGTTAAAAGTGGCATTTTTATAAGAATTTGCTTAATTATTAAATTAAGGAAAAATGGTTATATCCGAGAAGGGAATTTCAAATATATAAGAAGGGTTTTGAAACCGTATTTTGAATAAAATAGTTCAATGGTATTTGTATAGGGATTAGAACGAAATATTGGTTTTGGATTACAACTTATATTTATTTTAAGGTATGAACGTTGTTGATCAAGGTCTGAGAGGTAACTAAAATACCCCAACTTGAACAACTGCGGGATTATCTTAGAATGATATGAGTTGTGATGGTAAATGTGGTTAATAAACTTTATTATTTCATTAGGGAAATGATAACGAGTTATTTTTTGTGAAAATTATGTATAAAATGATGATTTCAAAGAAAAAGGGAATAAAAGGGATTGCGTCAAATTATGATGATATCCACAAGGTTAAAAGGAAATGTAAAGTTGAGTATTGAAATAAATTTACTCTATACTAATAAGCATTTGTTATCGTTGTCAAATAATGAACGAAGATGTTTTCGTAAGTCACGGTATGTGTAATAAGTTAAATTGATTTTCCAATATTATATGGTGATAATGTGGTGAATGGTTTGAAAGTGAATATAGAAAACTAAATGTGATATAGGATTATCCTAAGAAATGAATTGGTTTAAAGAAAAATCTTATGTTAAATAAGAAGTGAGAAAACTATATTTATAAAATCGAAAGGTTTAAGAGTTTTAAATTTACATTTGTTTTAAATCAAAAGGCCAAGTGGTGCTGAACACTGAACCAGTGAACTCACTGGATTGTTATGATTGAAACACTATTTATTTTGATAGTTAAATCACCGACTATCAAATCTTTCCAATACGATTGTTGGTACGGAAAGACCGGGATCGAATTTATATTCAAAAACCATTCCGACCAAAAATACGTGAAGAGATCAGAAGATGATCGAGGTGGTGCATTGAAGACCGTAGATCTTCATAAATGGAAGAATTACTAATAATCTCTGGTTTAGCGGCCAGAGATAAACTGTGGTTTTGTCGTGATTGAAATCTATGGATTGCAAGGACAACTCGCTACTGATCCCTGGGGTGATTCCTATATGAGATGCAGTAGGAGAGTGCCTTCGGTTCATCCTGCTCCTATATGACTTGTATGGACGAGTGTCTGACAGAGTATTTCCAAAAGGGTCGCGTAAGTTGATTTCTTCAAATGTGCCATAGTTGGTTAGCTCCCAACTAAAGTAATTTTTTTGTGGATGTCAATTAGCGATATCTAGTGGATTTGACGATGTGGCATTCAAAGTGAATGGCGATCAGATGTTTCAAAGAAAATCCTGGCCTCAAGCCTCACAACCGGTAAATGACAAAAATCGGGCGGGCAGCTTTGCTATGTGGGTCGCTCCCATTAGGGTGTATAATCACCTATCTAGAGAAAATCTTATTTGCTACTTTAATCTATTTCGATGCTGTCCCTTTTCGGGAAACGGTGAGTCGCACCCAACCGTTGGTGATATACATTCGATACACTCAAGCGAAATGAGTGGTCGGTCATGTGAGGGCCGGGTTGCAAGGCGTTCTTGTTGAACCCAGTGTATTCGCCTCTAGAGATACACTATCAGCAGGTGGTCCCATACCTTGTCATAGTTGGAATCCATTTTCCAATAAGCCCCCGTGGTTTTAATTATATACTATATATGTAGAGCGTGATATGCAAGCGTTCAACTGGATTCTATTTACTTGTATTTAGACATTATTATAATATCAGACAAGATATTGATTTCAAAACTGTTTTGGGTTATCGTAAGGTAAAAACCGTCCGGGTTTATGTGTGGATTTGCTCTTACAATTATCCTTTTCTTTGAAAGATTTTAAGTTTAAAATCAGGTTGTGTGATACCCTTAAACTTAGTATGTTTATCTCGCTCTGGTTCACCAGACTGACCCGGTGTTTTGTAAATGCTCGGGTTAGCCCAGGGTGTACAGGTTCAGATTATTGAATGCTGTGAAGTCCAAAGACGAGCTGGAGATGTTCAGACCTAGATATTATATAGTTACTATTCCGTTGTGTGTTGTATATGGGAACATGTTATTATAACTGTCCCACTGAGTGATGTACTCTGATATTGTAAGTATTTTTAAAGCTCTCAATAAAGATTTATTTCTGTATTATATTTTGTTCCGCTGCGATATGAGACTCTGTGTTGTGTTGGTTCTTCTTCTTCTTCTGTTCTAAATTTTTTCTTTCTTATCTCACCCTCTAATTTCTTTTTAATAACTATCCAGTGTTTTTGGTGTTTGGGAGGTCGACATGAGTTACGGTAAAGGTATTTATATCGATTTTCAGGGCCGAAAATCCCTCGATCGTTACAAGTATGCACAGAAAAATTGTTATTTTAAACTTTTTGTGAATCACTTTATACTGGATTCGATATAACTAATGAAAAAGAAAACTGCATAGAGAATTCATAAGTGAATTAGAGTTGCAGAAATTGCTTTATGTTATTGCTATGACCTTGGTTGAATGCTATTGTGTTATTTATTGAATTTGCATAACTGTGACACTTTAAACAAGTATATGTATATAATTTTTAGAACAATGGTAACAAAATATGGTCTGAAAAAAATGTTGCGTACAAGGAAATGGCATGAGAATGATGTTGCTTATGTCTTGTATTCAAGAGAAAAAGGTAGAAAATGCCCAAGATATACCCATACTAGACATTGTGAATTGCATATCTGAAAAATCTGAGTTTTATTTATGCTAAGTGTAATATAGATGCTGCATTGAATTGACTAAACGTTAGTAAGCTAGTTGGGTGCTAATGTTTAGAAATAATTTGACTTCTTACTTATGATGAAAAAAAATGTTGGATATTTACATAAGTAATGGCTGACATAATTGATGGGAATGTATGGATGATATTGTTCGACATATTTGGTTCATTTATCAGGGCAGTGGGTACTCAGGGGATATGAATGGGTCAAATAGTGGGAAAGGCAAGAGAAATACTTAGTAATAACTAAGAACTGATCAGGTTAGGGAAAGATTATCTTGAGTAGTTTAGCATGCACCACAATGCAAGCTTGTACATGGCTAGTTCAAGCCCAGGAACTTGAGTGTCTGGAAACAGGAAGGGGTTTTAGGCAGTGTGCACCTTACGAGTGAAGTATAATATGACCTGGTTTGAAATGAAAAATATATATGAGTTTATAGATAAATTTATGAAAGACATAGGCCCCCTAGATTACATTATAGAATGTTGAGAGGGTGGGATATGTGAGTATTGATTTGTTTTATGATTTAAATACTTGGTGTGAATTGTTGCATACTGTGCTTGTGCATGATGGATAATTTTTTGTGTGGAATTGTGTGTTGAACTAGTGATCACATATGATCAAGCAATCAAAAAAAAAGTTGTTGCAAGTGTTAATTTGAAGAACACTGACAAGTACACACATATAAATTTTGTATGATGATGCTTATACACACTAGTGAATACAACAGTACACTTGAATTAATTATTTAGTGTGTTATAGAATTAAATTAAAACAAACTCTAGAATACGCAAGTGTAAGTTTGCTAGATAAACAAGTAAAAATGTTGATGATACTTGTTCTGATTTTGGGTCTGCTAAGTATAAACAACTTGATCTATATGAATGATAAGTATTGGCTATTGCATTTCTTTAGCATGAATGAATGTGGCTTGCTATTGGATTTACCCTATTGTTTTGAATAAATGATACTTGGGAGGGAAGTATGATTTAAATAGGGGAAAAGAAGTACGAAAACTTAGTAGTAAACTAAGAATAAGATAACCTACGTCAGGTTGGGTATGGGGTAAGTGGATGCTGCATATTTGGTAGGTTTGCATCAGAAGGGTGGTGTGAATCTGCACATGGCTTGTTTAAGCCCTAAGGTTTTTGTTTTTGGGAACAATGATGGTGAACCTAGAAAGTGTGCACCAGTGAAACTAATGAATATAGCATTGGACCTAAAAGATGTTAAAAATTAGTACCACACAATTATTAATAGGCTAAGAGTATAAGGGAGTCCTGATGAAGGTGATTTCTAGTTGATACTTTAGCTTAAATCATGTGTGCATGTGTGTATGTATACTCTGTTGCAAATAGTGAGTAATTAATATGTGTTTATATTAATTTTGAAAAAAGGACTATGTATGACAATGGGTGATTGACGTAACTGATTTGATATGTATCAATGAACTCAGTATAGATAAATAAATGGAAAAAATCTGTTTACGGTTAGTTTACTAGAAGTAAAATGCTGGTGTGGGAATGCTTATAAATGAATGGTGATTCTATGATAAATCAATATCACTAAGTAAGTAATTTTTATGCATATGTTTGCTAAAAGTTTGATGCTAGAAACCTCTAGTTATTTGTCGTGCTATCAATACAGAAATATAATGTTTTATTCATGTATGAAAGTGTAAATAGCTTCAGAACTGGGGTACATTTATTATTGTATAATATTTAAGTGATAAATGCTAGTAAGGTGTTTGGCAGTGGGAAATTTGGTTTCCTGGTTATGTCACTCACCTGAAGATAGATGACATAAGTGCAATGAGTTGATGTGCTGATCCCATGATCATATGAAGGATCTAACAGGAAGTCCAATATGGTAATAAGCATCAAATAGCTTATGAAGTATTGGACATTTTGGAGATCTATCCTCTGAAACAAGAGAATTGACTTAGATATTCAGCTATAAATAAAACCCTAGCTATCAAAAGATAAAATTTGCAAGTATTATGTGTTTGAACCATTCTTGAATGTTGCAGTATTAAGTTAGTTTGTAATGTTTAATTTGTTGTATGCTCTCTTGAATTAAATTGATAATATATGGGGCTTGATTATATTTGATTTATGTTGAACCATAACCCATATAGACCATGTTCATAAGTTATAAGTTGTAAATATCCCTGATCATATTTATGCTATGATGTTTTTTTTTTTTGGATTCTGTATGTGTTTGTTATTGCAGAATATAAGGGTAATAAAGAAGTAGGGTGTCAAGCAGTAGGAAAGTAGGTTTCCAGCTTTTGTCTCATACCTGAAATTAAGATGGCAAGGGTGCATTGAGGTTCTCATGTGCTGAGCCTTTGTCCATCAGAGTGTTTTCTAGAAATTGAGTTGAGTAGCAAGCAAGTGCATACTTATGTGACTTGATTGTGAGAGCTAAATTGCTAGAAAATACATAGTGTACTATTCCTTGAAATAGAAACACCTTATCCTTATTTTACAGCAACAAAGGACACCAAAAGCAATGTTTATAATAAATATAATGATCCAGTGTTATAACTTATAACTAAAATTTTTGAGATTATAATTGTACTTAACTCAGTATTTAATTTAGTTTTGATGATTGATTGTTTATAGCACAACTTGACATAAGTATGAATAAATTGTGGGACACAATTTCTAAAAGAAGAGGTGAATGTGAGAACCCAAATTTTATAACTATAAATAATATTGTCTCCACAGTATATATATATATATATATATATATATATATATATATATATATATATATATATCGAGATTGAATAAATAAATTAAAATTCTTTATATATGTATAAAATGAATGGTTAAACTATTATGAATATACATATGTTTAATTGTATATTGTGTGTATGTAACTTGAAAATTAGTTAAGTGTCATAAAATGGGCCTAAGTGTTGTAATAAGGCCAATATGAAAACCCTAGGAGCAAAATAGGAATTAGGTAATGGGGAAAACCCTGATGCTCTAACCATGTAAGACTCAGCTGATCGTTTTCATTATTTCTCTTATCCATGAAACAAAACAAAAATGGTCGAGTGCCCTAGCTAATCAAAATGTGGGAAAAACCAAAAAACAGTTTGTCTCGCAAGATCAAATCATCTCATATCAAAAGGGGGAGTGATTCGAGAGGGAAAGCAGCCATGGATCTAAGGGGATCGAAGGCAAATCGGAATCTGAAAGAAGCATGAAATCGAGATTACTGAGTGGATTTCCCTTTTCTTTGGCACTAAGACCTTTATAGGTAGTTGTATTGTTTGTGCATCTTTCTGTATGCTTAGTTGGTGATATACATATGTTGAATGCGTGATTCATCAGTTAGTATAGATGATTTTCGGGAATAGATGCAATTTAAATCAATATTATTCTAAATAGGATACTGCTCTAGTAGAAATGGATGCCTGCCTGTTGATTATTTTCCCTTTCCTGTGTATGTAGATTACATTACAGTAATACTGACCGGTGCATACCCAAAATCTATGAATTTTATGAATATCATTTAAGTGAACGTTCAAGTGTATGTTTGTATGGTTGAATGATTGGGTGTTATGCTTGTGACGGTTGACACTGGATAAAATATTGGTTGTTGAATGTTAATATACAAAAATAAATGAAAGTATGGATGTCTTATTTGGGTATTCACATCAGGATTGGGGTATGAATGCATAAAAATAAGGGGGTTTAACCAGATTTAAGTAAAGAAACTGGATACATGAGAGGCGTGGGCAAACATTTTAGAAATAAGTTTGTATGATATGCCCTTTGTTTTGCTTGAATAATGTAATTACATTATATGGCAGTTTCACTTCTTAGTAAATAGAAAGTTAAATGAACTCACATGTTCTTCTGTTACAAACGTCTACATATATGGTTAAATTTCAGAAATTGGGACTGTGCATATGATATGTGATATGTGTATGCTTGGGCTTGTGGTTTGTTGGTGATTCACTTTTAGTTGCGCTTACATTAAATCTGGAAATTGAGTGTGTGTGTGTGTGTGTGTGTGTGTATATATATATATATATATATATATATATATATATATATATATATATATATATGAAAATCGGTATACTATATATATATATATATATAAATATATATATATATATATATATATATATATATATTAGAAATACCAGATGAAAACTAAATGGACATATATGTGTGTGTATATATATGCATGGAAGTGCATGTGTGTATGTATATATACATATACATATTAGAAATGCCAGATAAAAATTAAATGGATATGTATGTATATATGCATGAAAGTGCATGCGTGTGTGTATATATATATATATATATATTTACATATATATATACATATACATATATATACATATATTTGAACAGCTAAATAAATGGTGTTATGAACATATGTCTTCTATTTACTGAATTTAACAGAATGGATTTATACTATGAATGGTAGCTTATAACCAGTAGCATACATTTATTTAAATTCAGTATAAAATGATTATTGACTTACCTTTCTATAACTGCAAGGCAGGGGAAACACTGGTTAGTGAGTATATCCCATGACAAATATAAGCTGGTGTTGTATATATGCCACTTTAGTTATTGAAATACATTGGTTAGATGCTAACATGTATGTGATGTTTGAATGTGTCTTTTATTTATGTTTGAGTAAATGGCTATTTCTCAACTATAAGGACTGTATAGTTGATATGAGGGCATGTTTGTATATATATTTGCATTAGAGACTTACCTAGTCAGTAGTCACACATTTCTTAACTAATGTAAGCATTGTTAGGATTTTCGAAACTAAAGGGATACCTACCTATTTGAAAATACATGCACATATCAGAGGATATCATGCCCAGTAAAACTGAATGACTTGTGTAGGTAGGTTACATATATTTTGAATACATGTTGCGGCTGTTGTAAATGGGTGTTTGCCATACCATGTAAAACTGATTGAATATTACACATACCCTATTATTCATATAACCTATTGAATTCAGTTTAATATGCCTGTTGAATTAGTTCAGTAAAATTGTGACGCAAAGATTGGATTTAGCATTGTGCATAACACCTTATAAGTAAAAGTAAGTGTTTGTGATGCCACTTAATTTATAAATACACTCATACCATACATGTTATGTCTAACCCTGTTGATTGCCCATGCAATCTCCCGGGGTGTCTCATTCAAACAAGGCAGTCCGAGAAGTTGGTTTTACAGGTGGAAAAGCACCATTTCAATTGGGTTGATGGATTAATGGCTGGACTGTTAGAAGCTTAGGAGCATTAACGGATTTGCAGTGTCAATGGCATCTAAGATTTTGTATTAATTCAATGTTAAAATATGTTATGTTTGTTATAAACTGATTTGTGTACTCTTATATGCTTAGTGTAATAAGCTTATGATAAAATCTGAATCGTGTGTGTCTATCATAGATGTATTAAACTGGGTTTAATTGTTGATAACATGCATTCAATTGAAATGATATTTATCTGTGTTTGTGTTTGACACTACATATAAGTTATTGTTTTGAAGGTTTTAGTCAATCCTATATTGCTGAAATGGGCATGGTATGCAATTTGACGCATGCACATATTCATTTCATTGCATAGCCAGTTTGATACTGTATAAAGTTTTTACATGATATGTTTTTTCCTTTTTTAGTGCTGCTATATGTATGAAATAATACAATTTCTGTTTAAGCTAATTTATCATAGTTGTGATGTTGAATTGGGTATTCCATTCAAACCAATGGACGAAAATTCCCAGTTCGCTACTTTAATGTGGATTCTGGGTTGATATATGTATCTGAATATTTATAATTATTTTTTGTGCAAATATATACCAATTTATTTTAATCTGAAGTTTAGAATGGTATAAAATTATGCTAGCTTGGTAACAGTTTCTGATACTTAGGTATCAGTTTCTGCCACTTAGGTATCAATTTCTGATACTTGGGTATCAGTTTTATAATGTGGCTGAAGTATCAATAAATAATGTAATATAAGCCATTTATTTTGAAAAATGATTTTAGAGAAGGAAACATGTTAACAAGTTACTTTTAATCTTGTTTATGATGTGTAATGATAAATTATTTTAGTTAATCTAATGTCATTTACTATTTGATTTAACTCTGACATAAGTAAAGAAGACCTGTATATCTTCTTATATGCTAACATTACCGTACAACGGTGGGAAAACCAACCGTTAGAACATTCAGGATGAAATAAAAATTATTTAATGAAAAATATTTAAAATTAGATTTTATTTAAAAAATTATATGGTACTTTAAGTGAAAATGTAAGTGATTAATAAAGTAGATTATGTTGAAAAGCAAGAACGCATCAAGTGGTCGATATACAAATCGTGATTCAGAGCTTATATATACAACCAATTTTTTTAATATTTCATCACATATTTTGCAGGCATTTCAACAAACAACATCTAAGCAAAATCCATATATCAAAATACAGTTAAAACGCATGAGACAATCCCAAAGACCAATAAGCACATTTATGTGTATCATTATCGAACTTTACTATCTAACATACGCTGTCAAAATTACAAAGATCAACGATCGGTTTTCTCATCGTTGACAATACATCTAACATCTAACATTTTCCGAAATATTTGCCGCTTTCATCATTTTCAAAATGCATTAAAATTCTTTCATAGCATTTACTGGTTTCCTTGCAGAAGGAGCAAATCAGCAGAAGTGGAAAACTCATAAAATTGTCTCAACATCAAGAAGCTCCTAAAATATGGTTGATGATGCATTTCTTAAAGTTTCAATTCGTATTGATAACGTTAAAATCTGACTGGTCATGTTATTGGATTCGCTAGTGTAGTGCGATCTATATGGGAACAAGAGCTTCAAACAACATTGATTTTTTTAGTGAAAATAATTTGTCCTAGATTAGATAAAAATGTTGTTTTATTGCTTTTGATTTATTTGGTGTGTTTGGTGATTACGTTAGGTGTGTTAAGTAGCTGTAAAGCATTGCTGTTAATTGCATCGGCAACTATTTTGACCTGCTTAAAATAGTTTATGCCGACAAAGAAAGAGTAAATACATTATCATACAAGCTTTTCTTTCTATGTTCGCAATTCAGAATTTGAACTGCTCCTTATTAGTTGAGAACGGATGGATGAAACAACGTTTGATAAAAAAATGTAGATAGACCATTCTCTTTGCAGTAGGTATTTGGAAATTATAAGCAGCAGTGTATTTCTACAGAATACCAATTAAATTTCAGTTTAGAAAAAAAGCCTATGACATTTATTACTTTAGTAGTTGAGGAAACAGATAAATGATCCATACACTATCAAATTCTCTCCATATACATATATAGACTCATGCTCGCGTATTTAACAGATTCCATTTAATAGAAAACTACACCAAGTGCTTAATTTAAATTACAACAGGAAGTATTTTAATCACTTGAGCACCAAATACAAATACAATCTTAACGGATGAAGAAGGAAGAGTTGGTAGCTAAAACAGAGACGATATATGTTATATGCTGCTTGCTTATCGAGTGTGACTTCATTAATATCGCCAAATGAAAGGCCTCGAGATAAGGTGCCCATCGTCATTGTTTCATCATTCATTGTGTCCAATGAACATATCAAAGTGATGGTTCCTACCCGGGAGAGTAATGGCCCATGTTAAGTTTTCACTCTCTTGCACCAACTATGAAGCGAGTCCCTTGAATGAAAATCCCTTTTAGCATATGTTTGCAAAATGGAAAAACAAAAACACACACAAGGTACAGGAAATCTCATGTACCAAATTGATTGCTACTAACATATTAGTTACAACAAATTAGCATAGGGAAATTTGTGGAGTGAAAGAGAACCTGAGTAATAATTACATTGAGAGGCAATGTGCTATAACTGCACCAAAATTGAGCTAGCACCCTGCAATTACCATGATAAACCCATGAGAATATGTTGGCCTAAAAGGCATTAAAAATATATAGTATACAACAAATGAAATCATGTATACATGTAGAAGTATATTACAAGCTCAGAACATCAATTTTTATGATATGTTATTATGTTAAGTCAATGTAAATTTAGAGAGCAACAAATATATTTGTGCATGTTAAAGGTAAGCACTAAATTCAAAACAAACTTTCAAGTTTAAATATAAGTTACACAGATGCCAGCAAATCATACCTAGAAATTAAGTGCACGACGATCATATAGTGGTTCAAGTCAATGTAAATCTAGAGAGCAACAAATATATTTGTGCATGTTAAGGGTAAGCACTAAATTCAAAACAAACCTTCAAGTTTAAATATAAGTTACACAGATGCCAGCAAATCATACCTAGAAATTAACTGCACAACGATCATATAGTGGTTCTTCATGAAGCAAGAATGTGCCTTTAACTCGACTGCAAAATTTATTAAACTCAACAGTTTTCGAACCTAATCATAAGCTTAACAGAAAAACGGCAAACAAAAAAATCAATTTTAATAGATTTGGTCTAGCAATTCTTTTTGCATATTAGCACTGTGTTAGAAAGGAATTGTCCAGTCGCAGTGCAAATTTGTGCTCCTATTTTTTTTAATGCTGGTTGAATAGCCAATGGAGCGGTTGTCGTCTATATAATAAATTTCAGTGTTTGTCCATTTGAGGACAATGCAAGGACCATGTTCCTAGGACAATACAATCACCATCCTAACAAACGCAGCAAGCTAATCAGATTATTCTGTTTGATGTTTAAATTATGACCAACAAATCAATAAATAAAAAAACACTCAGAAACAATGAAGATCTGGTAACTAATGACTAAATGACAACTAAATGCCAATTTAGTCTTAATTAGAAAAATAAAGTAAGCATTAATGCATTGATTTCATTTTCCTCATT
This sequence comes from Allium sativum, assembly GCA_030737875.1. NCBI lineage: Eukaryota > Viridiplantae > Streptophyta > Magnoliopsida > Asparagales > Amaryllidaceae > Allium > Allium sativum. The sequence goes on from CM060915.1 coordinate 652,927,813, forward strand.
TTTTGCATCTCTATGCGAAGAAAAAAATCAAAAAAAAGTTTAAAAACTTGTTTTTTTCTTCAAATGTAATAAATATACAATAAGTAAGTTAGGAATTATTGCCTCAGCATTAGATTAGCAAAACCGTAGTGATGAATAACACTTTTTATCTTCATTACCTTGTGAAGCATATATTGTAGAATGTCATTGGGTTAATGTTTCATATACAACCTATGGCAGTGAAGGAATGAAGAAATATTGGGTGTTTTACTAAAAAAAATCATGGTTAATAAAATAGAAATGCAAGCACCTAACTAAAGAGTTGATAATGAGACCTCATGGTTGTTAATATTCTTAAAGACCCAACATGGTTACAATCTCCAAGGCAGTTTTTTCGTCACAAGTCAGGGGTTAGGGCATGGTGCTCATGGATCGTTCTGCTACAACTGCTCCTTCAATGCTTCCTGTGCAAACTTCCTGTAGCAGTATGAAATAGTATATATCATTCGTGTGGCTCAAGTTCTACTACTAGGACTATGATGGGTAGCTACTGTCTAGTCTGTTCATGGACGTTGTTCACAGAGTAAGCTTATGATACTTAACATGTAAATTCTCCCTGGGTGAAGACGATATATAGTAGTCTAGTAACATAAACAAGCTTCTGGACTGTAATCTAGATTAGAATCAGTGGACGACCAACTATAAATGCCATTGACGGTGGACGGTCCACCTTAAAAACCGAATTAGCTGACTGCTAACTACAGTCACATGTACCATATTGTAATTTTATTATTAGCCATAATAAAAAAGTGTTTCGGAACACTATAAAAACTGGTCGGCTATGCCAAAAAAAATCTCCGAGCCCTCAACATCAACAATTTTTTTAAGATCCGCTAGTCCTTTACATGGTTAAACGCGTTTAGGTTAAAATATGCAAGTCCCCCTCTTTTTTCTCTTCTTTTTTAAGAAAAAAGGGAGATTATAAACGTAATTATGGTACAGTGTTCACTAACCATAGATATAATTGGTTACTTTCTTAGTTTGTGTATTATCAAAAATCCAAAGTTTAAAGTGAATAAATATATTCTTTTTAACTACGAAGAAACAAACATGCATATGCAATATGAATCAGACATATCATCCATATAGGTAAGCATACCAAAGAGATATCTATTTGTTCAATAATTGCGTTCCCCAACATCAACTCAAATTTCTGAATTATCAAGCTACCACCTTCAAAGGAACTAAGAGCGACTAACTATGACAATGACTATGCCAGTAAAATAAACATATTTAAAAGTTAGTATGATGATAAGTTGCAGACAGGTATAAACATTGTCAAAGTCCAAGAAAAATAATAGTCCACATACATATTAAAATTCTATCAATAAAAATTGGATGTAATAAACACCATTGTCCAAGTGGTCAAGACACACTTCGACATAATATGAGATGCCATGGTTTTGAATCTCGCCTTGCGAGATTAAACCACATGCAATGTAGTATGCCATATACTACCTGTATATATCTATCAAAAACCCAATTTAAATTTAAAAAAAGGTTCACTTATTGGATTTATTGGATGGATCATTTACTAATAGTAGCAAAATAACAAACCTTTGGCTATTACTATGGTTCACAACCTCAAAATTCATATCATGAACCCATCCAGGATAGTGATTTGTTATCTCAAGAGTACAAGTGGAGCTTTCCAATTGGAGTTTTGATTTTTTTATCTTGAAGTTTCTTAGTACATCTCATTATATTTATACTGACATGATAAAAAATACTAAAAGTTTAATACTGGTAAAAAACTAGAACTGTTACTTTCAAGAAAATGATTTCAGAATCAAAATAATAATAATCAGACCAACAAATATAATCCAAAATGAAATATTGGCTGCTATTACTCATTAGTTCAGACCTAATCTAGTATAAATCATAGTGATAAATTCATAGCAGACGGAAATCGACTTAGTCAACACAGGACATATATTTTTAGATATACAGAAAATTCAAAGTTTACCTACCAAATTCAGAAGGAAGTGAGTTCATGAGAAATGTAATGTTACGCACCGAACTTCGCCTGGTCTGAATTGATCGCTAAACCAACCAAGACCGTTCGAGAACGCGGATTGTAACGAGAACACGACGCATCAGAACAAAAACATGAGAACATTTCATTACTATTACAATAATTTACATCAGAGTACAAAATATCAGAGTTCCAATAAATAATACACAGAGGAAAATGATATCAGAGATTAAATTACATAACAACGGAAATAAAATGTATAAATACAATGCGTAGCGGAAATACATCAACTAACACAACTGAAGGAAATACACGGATACAAAGCATTCCATATATAGCTCGAGCCATATTCCAGGATCCTGTGAAAAGAAATATCTGCGAAAACCAAAACTACTAGCTGCCCGTGTGGAAAATATGGGCACCCAGAGTTTAGGTGGAAAACAATAAACTCCGAGTCAGTCATGGGACTGGTGTGAGAACTAAAACAGTTATTAAATTTATTTTTAAAGTTGGATAAATCAAGGAACAACACTGTATAACACGGAACGGGTTTCCTCCCAAGAACGCCATAAACAAATAACGCAATGTTTAAAAAGAAAATTGAAGCCATTATAAGACTCAGGTCCCATCACACAATGCAACACAAACCAGAGGATAAAGTTTTACCATATAATGGCCAAATATGCTTGGTACGTGAAATTTATCTTTTATTATTACTGTAAATGAAGAAATGAACTTCAAATATAAATGTATCAATCATAGACGGCATAATACCCCCATCCTACTATGTTGCCATATAGGTTACAACTAGAACCGAAAAATGACGTATTGGAAATTGGATTTCCATCATGAGTCAAGACAAGGGATGGTCTCCAGACCGATTCAGATCACCTCTAGCAAGATGACCTAGGACTCAGACTCTGGTGAGCCCTTGGATCCTGCAGGGCCGGTCCTCTCTTACTTTTGAGGATTAGTTATTCCTGAACAATACGTTTCCCGGTCCTATCGGACCTATCACTTGGCCATTGGCGAGCAATCATATTTGGGGCGCCTCACAATCCATCATCCATATAAGTAAAAATGTCTGGACTCCATACCATGACACCACTTCTAGCTAGAAAGAAACGCATGCACTCCCTGCGTCCCTTGTACCGTTTTAGACTCACACTGGGGTGTGAGGCTCGCGAATTAATGCTACACACAAAGCTACTCTATATTAAAGCCGTGCTTTGATCATCATCCACAAGACTCTGCTTTTCAACAAAAGCCTTGATCATAGCATCTCAGCATGCCACACTGACAATTCATGCCATACAACTGATGTCTATTAATATATAACCTCTAAGCTCATATGTCTCAAAGAAGGGTGTTAAGCAAGAGAATAAACTCTCCTCCACTAAACAATACATATTTAATAGAAATCAATCAATACGGAATGAAATACGATGTCGGACGTACAATCCACTAACAAGTTCGTTCTAGGCCTGAACGAAACCGGAGGCACCTTATTCCTCGTCCCATATGTCCAATATAGGAGAGAGAGGTCCTCGCAAATCCGATCGATCTCCAAATACGTATGGATGTTTACCACTTATTACCTCATCTTGGGTGTACAGCCCAATCAAGACATCAGTAATCATCCATTCGATGTGAAGATCTCCGATCTTCAACCACCGTCTTCATCGTCGACTTTTAATCGTCGAATCAGTTATTCAAAATGGGTTAAACCCGATCTTTCTGAATAACTCGTGTATCTTATAATCAAGTGCTATAAAAGCACATCATACGCCTCACTCCAATCGAGAATATTCTTTTATTCAAATAATCATTACATTGGGAATCACTGCCGTAAATTTTATCAAAGATTTAATTTAAACCTCTTGTTTATATCTCTCTTTGAAAACTATTGCAAAAGATTTTGGATTATCTTTTAACAATATTAAACCAAATTAAGGTTTATCAAACTACTCGGGGTTATCGAGCCTTACCGAAGTAATCATTTATTTTATTTTTCCAATCCCAACATATTCATCCTATGGAGCAAAACTGGTGGTACTCCTTATCTGAAACCCACTGTGTTATCGGTAAAATTAATTACCATTTCACGTTGCAAATCTAATTAAAGACTTAACTGTCGCATGGAGTAAAACCAGTGGTACTCCATTCTCGATCATTTCTTAAATTCGGTAAATTTAATTACCTCATTTACCTTTTAATCTAATCAAAGATTAATTAAAACTCTAATTAGTTTTAATCTTCAAAAATCATTACTTAACGATTATTCATCTTAGGAAATAAATCTTGTCTTTAACCGGGTTAAAGAACGAATGTTGCATAAAACATCGCTCACGATAAACCCAAAATCATCTTCCATCAAAGTAGAATCTTCATGGAAATCATAACAGTATATAATCGATATAAATTTCCTTATCAGACTAATACTATAAACGAAATAACGACAAAGCCTTTTAAATTCCATAAATAGTAACGGTCTTCCTTCACGGAAGCTCATCTCGATTATCACTAAATCGAATTCCATTCAATTCCAATTTAATTTAATTTAAATAAACTGGAAAACTTCATTAAATCTTATTTAAAAGATTTATTACTTTCACAAGTGGGTTCAAGAACAGCATTAATTAAGATACCATTCACCACGAACCCAAAATCCAATTTGATATTAAATATAAGATCTTAAATGGAAATCATGTCGACTTACATTCAATACCAAATTCTGAAACTAACAGATATCGTTTTGGAATAACGATATCAATATCTTCCAAATTCCCACAACAATATCCGTATAATCACGGAATCTAATATCGAAATATCCGAAGATAATTTCCATTCAAATCCATTCCAATATATATATATATATATGTTGGAAAACTCTAGTTATATCAAAATCATTCTCGATCCAATTTGTTAATTTAAAACTTATTGGATTATTGTTCTAGTTGTTAACTAGTTCATTCTGATAAAAATATGTTTTATCTTTTCAAATATGGAATATTTCATCCAAAATCTTTTCAAATCATTAATTATGATTTTACATAATTTTTCCATATTTCTAATAATTTTATTAAGGCCTTTACACTCGGTTTCCAATATCGGCCAACGAACTGCATCCATAGCGACCTTTTCCCAAAACTGATTTGGACATATTTTAAAATCTAACCATTCAAATTTAAACCTCATATATTCATTTGAAAGATCTTTTCGATACGAACCCAACGGTTCCGGTTTTAGGAGAATTCGACAGTCGGATCCCCCGTTACGTCCATTCGAAGCTAATGGTTGAAAATCGCGAACGGTCGTTGCACGACGCGTTCTATTCAAACCATTTAAATATATATAAAATATATTTTGTCGATTTCCATTCAAATCGCATTTTATAAAACATTTATAAATTTGTTTACAAACGATTTCGTTTCCATTTCAATTTTAAATTAAAATTGAACTTCTCATATTATTATAATCTCATAATAATAATATTTTCAAAATATCAGATTTTGGGAAACGACCCAAACTTCCCCGTAAAGGAAAGTCCAGATTGAATTGAGAACACGACAAATCAGAACACAAACAGAAGAACATTTCACTGCTTATTACAACAATTTACATCAGAGTACAAGAATATACAGAGTATGAACAAATAATTTACATTTGATAAATAACAGAGATTTGCAAATTACAATGCAGCAGAAAAATAATACAAAACATAACTGAAAGAGATACACGAATACAGAGCTTTCCGAGTATTATTCCAGTTGTAAATCAGGATCCTATGAATATAAATCTGCAAAACCAAAACTACTAGCTGCCCATGTGGAAAATAGGGGCACCCAGAGTTTAGGTTAAAACAATAAACTCCAGGTCAGCCATGTGACTGGTGTGAGAACTAAAACAATTATTTAAAACTTTACTTTAAAATTTGGTAAATCAAGGGACCACGCCGTATAACACGGAACGGGTTTCCTCCCAAGAATACCAGTGCGTAAAACAAACAGCGCAATGCTAATCAAAGAAAACGAGGCTATTATAAGACTCAGGTCCCATCACACAATGCAACACAAGCCAGAGGATAGAGTTTTACCTTATAATAGCCAAATAATGCTAGATACATTTAAAACAAATCACTTTGATACTATTATAGTGTAAAGTGTATGAAAACAACTTCAAATATAAATGTATCAATCATAGATGGCATGGGTACCATATATCATGTCGCCATACTAGGCTCTACAATCAAAACCACAAAGTCACGTATTGGAAGTTGGATTTCCATCTGTGAACCAAGGCAAGAGATCGTCCATACCACTTCAAGACGCTCTAGCCCGCCCCTCAGGAACAGCCGCAACTGCACCTTGGATCGTCAGGACCGGTCCACACGGAGTGGATTAAAATGCCTGAACAATGCGTTTTCCCGCCCTATGGGGCGTAAACTGGTCATATCCCGACCAAACCATCGGCCCTGTAATGACCGATATAACCAGGGCACCTCCTATCCATCATCCACATAAGTAAAACGTCAGGGCTTGCAAAACGCTGACACCACTCCTTGCTAGAAGGAAACACATGTCCTCCCTGAGGTCCTCTCCTGTTTCTGGTTCACACCAGGGTGCGAGGCTCGCGAATTAACGATATACACAAAGTGACGCTACATTAAAGCTATGCTTTGATCATCAACCACAAGACTCTGCTTTTCAATAAAAGCCTTGATCATTTGCATCTCAGCATGCCACACAGGCAGTCCACGCCATGCAACTGATTTCTATCAATCACACAGAATGAAATCCAATGTCAGACACACAGTCCATTTACAAGTTCGTTTTGGGTCTGAACGAAACCAGAGGCACCTTATTCCTCTCCCATATGTCCAATACAGGACAGAGGCCCTTGCATATCTGGTCGATCTCCAAGTACTCTGGGCGATCACCACTTATTACCTCGTCTTGGGTGTACATCCCAATCAAGACATCAATAATCATCCAAACGATGTGAAAACCTCTGGTCTTCAACCACCGTCTTCATCGTCGACTTATCGTCGATTCAGTTATTCAGAATGGGATAAACCCGGATTTTCTGAATAATTCGCGTATATAATAAGCAAGTGCTATAAAAACACAACATACGCCTCATTCCAATCCATAATATTCTTTTATTCAAATATTCTTTTAACAATTTAAACCATATTAAGGTTTATCCAAACTAGTCGGGATCAGCGAACCTTACGGAAGTAATCATTTATTATGTTTCCCAATCCCAACCTATTCCTCCCATGGAGCAAAACTGGTAATACTCCATATCTAACACCACAGTGTTATCGGTAAATTTAATTACATTTCACATTCAAATCTAATTAAAGATTTAACTATCGCCTGGAGTAAAATTGGTGGTACTCCATTCTCGACCATTTCCCGACTTTGATAATTTAAATTATCATATTCACATTTCAATCTAATTAAAGATTCATTAAAACTCTAATTCAGTTTTAATCTCAAAAATCATTACTTAATGACTTTTCAAAGTTAAGAATTAATCTTATCTTTAACTGGGTTAAAGAACCAATGTCGTTTAAAAACACAGTTCACGATAAACCCAAAACCCTATTCCATTAATTTTGGAATATTCACGGAAAACAGATCAATATACATAATCGATATAAACTTCCGTATCCAGCCAATAATATAAATGGAATAACGGCAAACCCTTTTAAATTCCATTTGTAGTAACGGTCTTCCTCCAAAGAAGCTCACCTCGATTATTAACAAATCGAATTCCATTCCATTCCAATTTATTTTATTAAATTGGAAACTTTATTTTGGAAAATTCCATTAAATCTTAATTGAAAGATTTATAAATTCCAAATCACATTTCTCTGTTAATCGGGTTAAACAACGAATGTCGTTAAAAACACAGTTCACAATAAACCCAATTCACATTCCATTAGTCTCTAACCGTAAATTTGTAAGAGAACAATTCCCTAAGTATTAATCCCGAAAGCCGAAACCAACATCAGATCAATACCAGGAAACCATTCAACTTAGCTAATCTCCAGTTAATTTCTAATTTTCTTAACTCCATTGGATTTAAGAACAGTATTTTTAAAGATTCCATTCATGACAAACCCAAAATCTCATTCTTTTATTCAATTCCAATTAAATATTAATTAATGGGAAAATTTCATTAAATCTTAATAAAAAGATTTAATCTTTTCTCAACTGGGTTTAAGAACAATGTTACTGAAGACACCGTTCACGACAAACCCAAAATCCCACTTGACATTGAATACAAGACTCTGGATAGAAAATATATCAGCTTATATTCAATATCAAATTCTGAAACCAACAAATATCGTACTGGAAATAACGATAAAAAATATATCTTCCTAATTTCCATAACAATATCCGTATAATCACGAAATCCAATATCGAAATATTCCAAAGATGATTTCCATTCAATTCCGCTCCAATTCATATATTGGAAATTCTGGTTAGATCAAAACCCATTCTCAATCCCATTTATTTATTTATTTAAACATAATTGGATTATAATTCTAGTTAATAACTAGTTCAATTCGATAAAAATATATTTTTATCTTTTCAAATATAGAATTTTTCATCCCAATTCTTCCCAAATCATTTATTATGATTTTACACAATTATTAATATTTTTAATAATTTTTTTAAGGTCCTTACAGTCGATTTCCATAAACGGTCGTCGAACTACACTTACATCGACCTTTTCCAAATTGGATTTGGACATAATTCCAAATCCAACAGTTAGATTTTAAATTTCTTATATTCGTTGGAAAGCCCTTTTCGATACGAACCCAATGGTTCCGGTTTTAGGAGAATCCGATGGTCGGATCTCCCGTAATGTCCATTCGAAATCAATGGTCGAAATTCATGAACGGCCGTGGCGCGTTCTATTCAAACCATTAATATTTATAATATATATATTTCATTCAAAACGTATTTTATAAATTTGTTTTAAAACGATTCCCACTTTACTTCAATTTTAAATCAAAATTGAATAATCTCTACCATTAAAATATTTTAATGATAATGTTTTCAAAATTTTGGATTTTGAAATCTCCTCCTTTTCGATATTCATTATAAAAATGAATAAAATCGATATAAATATCGTTCGCGTCAAAACGGAGCAACTCTAATCAATCCGGCTTCACGTATTTTAATATTTTAATATTTTAATCCTTTACTGAATATTATTTTAAAATATTCGTTATTTAAAATATTCGTTATTTTTGAACTGGAATCAGACCCAGTCAGTCACCATATAATGTTAGTTATCCGGATTTCATACAACACATGTATAGAACAAGCATAATAAATAATCAACCATCATCCAAAGTGCTTCCTACACTGTATATGCCTTAAAATAAATAAATAAAGCTTATCACAGTTTTTCGACCAATCAATCGACATATCATTACACAACTGGGATTAGTGTACGTCAAATATCATCCCAATACCCGTGTGGGGTTTCAAATAACAAATACTGATTATTATTCGTGCAGTTGGGCGATGTGTAAAATTATCGACCCAATCGATATTATAAAAATAGGCGAGCATAAACAAGTCGTCCGACTTGTATATGGATGTGTTAACTTATTTTAACTATTCAATAATTATTTTATTTATCGTCGTTATAAGCTAAAACTAATATTTTTACTTAACTAGATTTTTGTAACATTTTTTTAGAAAATTTCGGCAGTATAACGGCACGATACTAGAAATGGGATAAGGCATAGCCTTATCCCCAGTCTGATAATGGTCCGTGACATACACATACCAATTCTAATCAATTCCATTTCATTCTCCAAACCAAATTCAACCAAATAAACCAATCAACCAAATAAATCAATCAACCAAACAACCAACACACGATATAATCAAACAAGTCATCCATGGTCTGTGGACGACGGGGAGCAGTTCATATATGCAGTTATAAAATTAATAACTATACTAGAAATTTTAGTGAGAAGTTCTCACCAAGAAGCTAAACCAAACGCCGCGACTCTTCATATGTAGAAAATCTTCGCCATGTTTCCAACGAGATCTGTTTCATACGATTTTTATATTAAAAATTCACATTTTTATTTTGTTACTATATAAATAAAAATCACATTTTTATTCTAACATTATATACATAAAAATCATATTTTTACTTCGCTACATATATAAAAAGATTATATTTTTATATCGCTTCTCTTTATACTAAAGATTATATTTTTATATCGCTTCTCTTTTACTAAAGATTATATTTTTATAAAGCTACTTTTATACTAATGATTATATTTTTATAACGCTACATGTATATATAAAAATCATATTTTAATTTCAACTCTATATATATAAATAATATTTTTATAGAAAAACTTATTTAATACATACGATAAAAATCCCATTTTTATCTAATCTAAAAATATTTATTTTACACGATAGAAAATCATATTTTTCTACATAATGAAAAATCATATTTTTCATAACAAAGAAAACATATTTTTCATAACAAAGATCAAAACTTTTCTCATATCAAAAATCTCATCTTTTCTAATTTAAAAATCAAATCTTTATACATAAACATCGTATTTTTATTTCATATCTAAACGTATATAAACTTAAACTTTTCTTTCATAAAAATCTAAACTTTTTATAACTAATAAAAATCAGTTTTTATGTCTAATAAAAATCAGTTTTTTTATGTCTAATAAAAATTATAAAACTCACCTTTTTTTTCTCTGTCCGTCGAACTTGGCTAGAGGGTGGTCGGAGGTCACTCCAAGGGTGGCGCAGGTGGATCTGATGGGGGGGTCGCCGACAGCTTGGTGATGGGATGGTGGTCACGGCGTCGGTTTTGGGGAATTGGGGTTAGGGCTTTCGAATTGGGGAGGATGGAGAAGAGAGGGCAAGGCGCGAGGGGGAAGGGGTGTTGCCAGAGAAGACGGCGACCATCAGGGTAAAGGGCGGAGGCGGTTTCGTCGTTCGATGAGGGAGGGACGAGATAATGGAGCGGCTTCTTTTTTAATTTTCTTCTTTCGATCTGAGAATTGACCGGGGGGGGGATAAAGGTAAAGGGGTGTTGATTTATTTTTATTTAATTTATTATTTTTAATTCTCAAAAAGTAACTTTTTTATTTTGAACTCCAAATCAAACTCACCGACTGTCGCCCCTAGCTATTTATCCCCATTCCGAACACAATGAGATATGTTTCCTAAGCCAATTCGAACGTTAAGATTGGTTTCCGTTAAATTTAAAATATAAATCAATATATTTTAAATTCAAACGCATATTTTAATTTACCGGGGCCACATACTGACTCCGAAAATTCCAGAAAAATAAATCTAGCTATGTTTTGACGATACGGTCCTAACAAAACTAATTTCATCGAATTTGAAGACCGTTTGAAAAACGGTCAATTTCTAGTCGATTAAATTCAAACTGAAATTGCCAAACACGTTTTCCTTTGCCACGCTCACATATTAATTCCAAAAATTATGAATTTTGGAATCTAGCAATAATTTGACATTCCGGATCCAACAAAAGTGATTTCGTCGAAAATGGAGGTCGTATGCAAAATGACTATTTTTAAGGGCCTTACATAATATAAAATATATATAAAATTCCATAGCGACTTTTCGAAATTTTGATTTAGCCATAACTTACGATTTGTAAAGTGAAATCTAAATTTTTCACATTCGTTAGAAAGATATAGTTAATACGTTCCTAACGTTTCTTGTTTCGTCCAATTCTGACTTATATTGAATTATGTATGTTCATTCGAAGTTTAAAATCGAATTTTCAAACTACCGCGCCATTTCATGCTCGTAATATAAATTTTATAAATTTATAAGTTTTAACTTCGATTAAAATAAATTTTTCGTCGTTAATATTTAAAATAATTCATTTTAAATATTCAAAATCCATTAAAATTGCCAAAACAAAAATTTTAAATTGGTTCCGATTTTCCGGGCTGTTACATTTTGAAATTCAGTCTTCTCGATATAAAAATCCGTTCGAGTTAAAATAGTGTTTATATACTTAACTCGGCTTTCTTATTTATTTATTTTCGTGTCCATCCAAAATCAGACATCAAAATCAAACTTCTAATTTTCGTTGAATGTTATATTATTTAACCATTCATATTTATTCTGGATTGGAATAATATTCAATCAATGTCCATACAAATAAATTTATATGGATTCCATTCATCATATACACCCAACAATAGTTGTAAACAACTATGAACATCCAAAATGACATCCAATGTGTATTTTATTTTTATATAAGCTTCAACTAAATAATTGACGCTTATATAAACCCGTCAATCAACCGATTAACCGCAATTTCACACAAGAGAGATGTGTGAGTCAAATATAATCCCAAGACCCATGTGGAGTTTACAACCAACAACAATTATTTAATAAATCATTACTCGCATACAATGCACACACCTCAGTCGTAAATAAATAAATACTCAACTATCCAATGCCATTTACGGCACCACAAGTGTACATCCACGGAGTATTAAATGTGAGTGTCACATATTCATACAACGCTTCTAATGCAAATGGTTTGTGAATAGTTCATGTGTCGAACTCAAGGGATATCACATGCAAGAGATAAAAATGATTGAACAAAATATTTGAGTGAGAGAGTTTTCACCGAGGATTTTGATTGTTATAATAACAATCGCTTTTGGATTAAATTAAACGGGGGTTCAATTTAACCCAAATTTTCAACTAGGTCCAAATTTGATCAAATTAGTTTTATTGCTAAGAACTCGTCGATACGGTTCTAAAGCATCTTGAATCACCTAATTTCGAGCTCGTATGAAAAATTTATGCACTTTACAAGTTCACATATTTATGTTTAAACAAACAATTTAGCAACATATTTATGATTTAATTACGCAAAATAATTATTTTGGACAGTAAATTCTCACCCCAAGCACTCCACCATCACGACACTTCACCGTCGGTGCTCCACGCGCTTGGTACGAGTAAAAGATATCGTCTTTTCAACTCGAATCAACATCAAACTCCACGCCAACACCCATACGCACACACACACACACTTGGGTTCTAGGACATAAAGCTAGCACTTTTATAGGTTTGCGGGCTTTTATGCGCAAGGGGGGGGGGTCCATGGCCAGACCTGAACATCAAAGAAGCAGCCTTTGGCAAGGGTTTTGAGGTGCCTTGTGGTGAGTGTAGGCCATTTAGAGGTTGCTAGAGGTGTAAATCTAAGGTCCGGGTGCTAAAAATGCAAGCTTTTTGAGTTTGGAAGGGAATGGACTGATTTTCGGCCAAAAGGGAGGAGGAAGAGTGTGGTGCTATCCTGGATGAGGCGCGGCAGCATGCTCCAGTGCCAGAGGGGTGGCGGTAGGTGATGAAAGGAGGAGGTTGCTATTTTTAATGGTTTTGGAGCTTTAACTTAGGTTTTGCAAAATGAATGAAAGCTTTAAGCTAATTAAACCTAAACTAACACTAAATCAAATCATTGAAGCACCATTTAAGGGTGTCATGACATGTGGAGAAGGGAGATACTTGTTTGTCTAATTTCTATTGGACAAACACTATTCATTGAATGACAGAATGAAAAAGCATTAATCACTACATGCGAACTTCGTTCTAGTCTCACGGCCACACGTTAAATCCAAAAATTACGAAATTTGAAATCTCGCTATATTATGCAATTAGGGTTCCAACAAACCTAAGTGCGTCGAATTTGGAGCCTGTTGGAAAAATGACCTTATTCTCAACTTAAACTGACTAAATTTCCAGCTTACGTTTATATACCGTTCTCTCACATACGAACTCCGTTGGACTTGAAATTTGGAATCCTGACATATTTCGACATTCTGGATCCAACAAATGTTGTTTCGTCGAATTCCGAGACTGTCTTAAAAATGGTCTTTTTCAAGTGATCGATATTGCTCTCAAAATATCGATTTTTAAATTCATACTTATAAATAAAATTAATAATTTTACTAAGCTTGTTTTAAGTCAAATAGAATATAAAAACCAATTTTAAAATTATTCTCAAATTTTATCGAGCAAAAATTAGCAATTTATATCCAAAATTCATTAAAATAGATTAAATAAAAAATTTAAATTGGTTCTGAAATTCCGGGTTGTTACACGTAACCAAAAAAAAATCACTCAGGCCAATTTCATTGGCCTTAAGCATTGCTGCTAGATTTTCCGTTTCAGTCACATGATCATGAATGGGCTGAGACCAGTTAAACTTCTAATTTATCAGCTCAGTCATTAGAGTACTCACAACAAACTTGTGACCGTGGGTACACCTTCACCTCTCTCATAAATTCCTTAGCATCATATGTTTTGGACATTGATGGGTTAAAATTTTGTATCATTGTCGGTCTAATCAAGTTCAAACACAACATCTTAGACTGCTCCCAAGCTTCATAAAGAGACCTGTTGGCTTCAGCACTGGTCTTTGTGATGGTTGTAGGCTTTTCATCCAGTTAGAATAAATGAATATACACGATACATAAGTATTGGGTATTATTACCTTTATTCACACCTCCCTGTTATTACATATAGGCTAAGGCCTTGTTACAGTTTGTATCATTCTGGGCCAAGCCCAATAGTTCATCTTTGTATTTAAATAAGCCGCAAGCTTTATTTTGTAATAACATTGAGATACAACAAACATTACAGTATAATAAAATCATCTTTTCAAGTCTTTACTCATATCATTGTTCATACTTAATCAAATTCATAAATTCAACTTGGTATCAGAGCTGATCTTTGTGCTTGACAGCATTAAATCCTGAAAATTCTGAAAGAAAAATTCTGATTCATCTGTTTCAAGATTGATCAGAATATATTGTCCATCAGAAAGGCTTCATCATTTAGACTCCTTTCATCCAAGATCAAAGATCTTATCATCTGAAAGTTGTTGCTCTTTCTGATAAACTGTGCCACGCTCAGTTCATCACTCTGGCTGCATCAATTTATCAAGAATAGCTGTTGTAAAGAAAAGTTCAAAATCTGTTCAGAAAATCGATCAAGAATTTCAAGAAAAACATCAGTTGAAAACAAGTGCAATCAGAAGAAACTCATCAGTCATTGTTATCCCTGTTTAAATAGGGTAATTGCAAGTATTCGTCACCTGAGTTCCTTGATAGCTTCATACTCTCATCTGAGTGTTTTCTTTGATTCTCAATTCAAGATTGTCTGTTTATTTTAAACTTTTCCCACAAATTCTGTGATCTTTCTTTTGTTCATCATGTCAAATGAAGGAGATACCACTCCTCAAGCTTCTGTCACTAGAGGTGCACAGAGCTCCTCTTCTGGTGATCCAGTTAATGACCTGATGAAGGCCATTATCAAACCACAAAGCCAAATTATTTCTGTTCAACTTGATGAGACCAACTTTTTACTCTGGAAATTACAAATAGAAACTGCAATCAGAGGATATGGGTTAGAAGATTACATTCTTGGTACAAAGATAATTCCATCTAAGTTCATTCGAGATAAAGATAATCAACTTGTATCAAATCCTGAATATGCAGTTCATCAGAGAC
This sequence comes from Allium sativum, assembly GCA_030737875.1. Lineage (NCBI taxonomy): Eukaryota > Viridiplantae > Streptophyta > Magnoliopsida > Asparagales > Amaryllidaceae > Allium > Allium sativum. The sequence continues at coordinate 652,943,409 of CM060915.1, forward strand.
AAGACAGTCTTGTATGTGCATGGATGATGTCATCCATAAGTTCTAGTATTTTACCTCAATTAATTGGGTGCAAAACAGCTCAAGAAGTTTGGTCTACAATAGAAAGGAATTTTACTTCTCAATCTTCTGCTAGGATAATGCATTATAGAAGACAGTTGCAGACCATGAGAAGAAATGAAATGAGTATGAATGAGGACTTACTTAAAGTCAAGAATCTATGTGATCAATTGGCTTCTGCAGGTCATAAAGTTTCTGATTCTGAGCATGTGTTGTATATAATTAGTGGATTGGATCATGAATATGAAGCTGTTGTGGCAATTATATCAACCATGGATCCTACCCCTACCTTGCAGTTTGTGTATTCTACTCTTCTTGCACATGAAGGAAGAATAGAACACAACAAAGTATTAAACCCTGACATGGCTGTGAACTATACTTACAACAAGGGAAAACAGCAAGAAAGAAATCAAGGTTCAAGGGGTCAATTTAATAATAATCAGAGGGGTGGATCTGCAAATAGAGGAGGCAGAAGAGGTGGTAGAAGTGGTAATAATACCAATAGAGTTAGATGTCAAATCTGTGATAAGTTTGGTCACAGTGCCAACAAATGTTATTTCAGATATAACTCTAATTACAACCCCTCACAACAAGGCAACAACAACAATGTAAATCTGGTCAGTGTGCAGAAAGATTGCAATAAAAGTTAATCAGAAGTGCTAAACACAGAATCAACCTCAATAGATGATGCTAATGATGATTGCTGGTATCCAGACTCTAGGGCTACAAATCATGTTACAAACAATTTGGCCAATTTAAACTTGGGCAACAAGGAATATAAAGGTATGCAAAATTTACTAGTGGGTAATGGTAAAATTGCACAAATAACACACACTGGAAATGCAAGTTTATTTGGACCTAAAGAATTAACTTTAAAAAATCTTCTAAGGGTCCCTTCTATCAAGAAGAATCTGATGAGTGTTTCCTAATTTGCTAAAGATAATAATGTTTATTTTGAATTTTATCCAAATACTTGCATTGTCAAAGATATACTAACTCAGGAAATCATTTTGCAGGGTAGAGAATTTAATGGGTTGTACAGATTTGACTTGAATAATCATGAAAACCCAGTTTGTAATAAGAAAAATTGTATGATGACATACATGAATGATTCTGAGTATTCTAGTAAATTTGATTTGTGGCATTGCAAGTTAGGGCATCCTAGTAGCAAAATTGTAAAAGAAGTATTGAATAGTAACAATATTTCTATTGATAAAATTCCTGACTCATATATATGTTCCTCTTGCCAATTGGGAAAGAGTCACAAACTTGCATTTCTAGATTCACACACAAGTTATTCTAGACCACTAGAACTTGTTGCTACTGATCTATGGGGTCCAGCATCTATCAGTTCTGATTATGGTTTTAAATACTATATATCTTTCATTGATGCCTACTCTAGGTTTACTTGGATTTATATGTTAAAATCCAAATCAGAAACTTGTAATACCATTATTCAATTTATTAATAAGGTAGAAAATATGACTGGTCAGCATGTGGGTATTATGCAAACTGATGGTGGAAGAGAATTTTTACCATTAAAGAATTACTTTGAAAAAAATGGAATTAATCATAGAACTACCTGTCCTTACACCTCTGAACAGAATGGTTTAATTGAGAGGAAACATAGGCATATAGTTGAAACTGGTTTAACTTTACTTGCTCAGGCATCTATGCCTTTAAAATTCTGGCTTGAAGCATTTTATACTGCTGTTCACTTGATAAATATATTACCAACAAAGGTTTTAAATTTTAAAAGTCCACAGGAAGTTTTAACTAGAATTAAACCAGATTATGAACATATGAAGGTATTTGGATGTCAATGTTTTCCTTGTTTAAGACCATATAATACTCACAAATTAAGTTTTAGATCTACTCCATGTACTTTTCTTGGTTACTGTAACAGTCAAAAAGGGTACAAATGTTTAGATAGTACAGGCAGGATATTTGTATCCAGACATGTTAAATTCAATGAGAAAGTATTTCCCTTTAGTACTGAAAAAAATAAAAACCACTGAAAAAGCGGTAAATCCAAGAATTGTTATACCTGATGTTCCTGAAGAAATACAAGTGATGGTGCCACCTCAGCAAACTATGGAAGGCATCATCACTAGCTCTCAACTCACAGTGCCCTTGGGAAGGCCAGGTCAAGAGCAGAGTTTTGAGGATAATGTTGACAATTAGAGTCAATCAAGTCAGGACACTAGTAATGTAAGAGGTGCTCAAACACCTGCTACAGATTCAACAGAGAATATCAATCAAGGCACTACAGTTCCTTATAATACCAACAAGCATCCTATGTTAACTCAAGCTAAATGTGGTATTTTTAAACCCAAAAATATTAATACTGCTATCATTCAGGATGAACCAGTTACTTTCTATGAAGCATCCCAATGTGAAAATTGGAAGCAAGCCATGCAAGAAGAATATGATGCTTTAATTAAGAAAGAAACTTGGTCACTGGTTGAAAAACCAGAAAATAAAAATATAATTGGATGTAAATGGGTTTATAAATTAAAGAGAAATCCTGATGGTTCAATTTCTAAATACAAGGCAAGAATAGTTGCAAAAGGATATTCACAACAGTATGGCTTTGGTTTTTCAGAAATCTTTTCACCTGTTGTGAAGCCTTCATCTATTAGAATAGTGTTGACTATTGCCTTGAGTAGAAATTGGAACATCAGACAATTAGATGTTAATAATGCCTTTCTGAATGGTAATTTGCAGGAAGAAGTGTTTATGTAGCAACCTGAAGGATTCTGTCATGACAACAACACAAAATTGGTGTGCAAGCTCAACAAAGCAATTTATGGGTTGAAGCAAGCACCTAGAGTTTGGTTTGACAAGTTGAAATCAACACTTGTCAACTATGGCTACAATTCTACAAAATTTGACAAATCAATTTTCACAAAATTTACTAATACTGATACTACCTTTATTCTAATTTATGTTGATGATTTTATTATTACAGGTAGTAGCAGATCTGAAATTGAGTTTATCATAGGAAGATTAAATGCAGAATTTTCAATCAAAGATTTGGGAAATTTAAGCTACTTTTTGGGTATTGAAGTGGAAAAAACATCACAGGCAGAAATTCATCTTAGCCAAAGGAAATATATTTCTGAAATTCTTCTGAAGGCAAAAATGGACAAAGCTAATTCACTTCCAACTCCAATGATTATCAATAATCAACTTTCAAAACATAAAGGTGAGGCAATTCAAGATGCAAAATTTTACAGGAGTATCATTGGAGCTTTACAGTATGCAACAATAACCAGACCAGATATATCTTTTAGTGTTAACAAAGCTAGTCAATACATGCAAAACCCTTTAGATACACATTGGAGAGCAGTTAAAAGGATTCTGAGATATCTAAAGGGAACAATTGATCATGGACTTACACTAAAAGCTAGCAGTTCTTTAAATATCAATGCTATGCTGATACTGACTGGGGAACTGACTTAGATGACAGAAAATCAACATCAGGCTATTGTATATTTCTAGGAAAAAATCCTGTATCATGGAGTGCAAAAAAACAAAGTACTGTATCTAGGTCTAGTACAGAAGCAGAATTCAGATGTGTTGCTAGTGCTGCAACAGAAGTATTATGGATCGAATCATTGTTGAGTGAACTTAGAATCAAATCAACTAAAAAGGCAGTAATTTGGTGTGATAATGTTAGTGCAATTTCATTGACTTCGAATCCTATTCTTCACTCAAAGACAAAACATATAGAGCTCGACATGTACTTTATCAGAGAATAAGTCATACAAGGAAAATTGAGAGTAGGATATATACCTTCGTTTCATCAAAAGGCTGATATACTTACAAAACCTCTCTCAGGACCAAATTCCATTAGACTGAAGGAAGAGCTTAACGTTGATTCAGCAGATCCAGATAAAAGGTCAAGCAGAATTATCAACATACCAGATTAATCTCTCGTGCATCTCAAATCGGTGTTGGATCTATAAAGTTCAGCTAGGGTTTCATAACAGACCCTAATCGAGTCTGTTTTAAACCTACAATTTAACATCTCTCAATGGATCTGAAGCCTTCTAAGCTCAAGAGCTCAAGCGGCATCACAATCCATCTGTCGTGGAGGCCCGACTAGAAGATTCCATCACCGATTAGAGTATTTCTTCAATTGGGAGCCGCCATTTATTTTTCTCGTGGAAACCTAATTAGGGTTAGGTTTCAGGGGGGAGTTAGAATAAATGAATATACACGATACATAAGTATTGGGTATTATTACCTTTATTCACACCTCCCCGTTATTACATATAGGCTAAGGCCTTGTTACAGTTTGTATCATTCTGGGCCAAGCCAAATAGTCCATCTTTGTATTTAAATAAGCCGCAAGCTTTCTTTTGTAATAACATTGAGATACAGCAAACATTACAGTATAATAAAATCATCTTTTCAAGTCTTTACTCATATCATTGTTCAGACTTGATCAAATTCATAAATTCAACTCATCCTTTAATAATGCCAAGTCCATATCCAATCCACCCAGTTGAAACTGGATCAGTTCGGACCAGTCACCAGAATTCAGGCCGGTGAACTTGAGCATGACATTGCCCAAAAAAACAAGTTCGAGGTAACTGCAAACATTTCAGAAATAAGCTTAGATATTATGCCTTGAGTAAACTTGATGGATTCAAACTAATATCAACTCTAATGCTCATCTAGGTTCACCTTTGGGTGATACTTAAATATGAACGACAACTATGCTAAATAAACATACTTTAATGGGAAAAACAACATACTAACAAGGACATGCAAGTTTAAAATAGGACATACATTGATACCGAAATAAAAGAAGATAACTAAACAAGAAGGAAATGTTGTTACTTAAATGAAAGCACATAATTAAATAAGGAAGAAAAGATTTGGACATCATATGACGTAGACCTTTGACACCAAAGTTTTAATGTTTAGATCCATGCAACCAGTCAATTTTATATCACTCTGTCCACATGGATGGTTTACTCCTTGCCTGGGACGAAAATAAAGGAGGAGGGTACAATGTTTTGAGACAGAAAGCAAGAAACAAAGAAAGAGAATATGACATGGATGGTTTACTCTTGGTCTTGGCATTTAGTTCTTTCGAAGATCCATATACATTTAAAATATAAAAAGGGTTGAACGCTTAACAGTATCAACTCCTAATAAATTATGTTTTCAGAATTATTAACCATTCTAACTCAGCAAAGAACTGATACTTCTCGAGATACCGTTGGTCGGACATTTGAGGGTCACAGTCAACTTGCAACTCCAACATCCTTGGGTGGTGAAAACCTTGACATCATTAGAGACTAGAATAAAATTAACTTCACTTCTAGTGAACTTATAAGGAGGCGTCTGCACTGATTTTTATATCCAGCTCTTCCAGCTCTAGGACTAAATACAACTGAGAACATAATATAGTGAACATAGATGTGGATAGGTGCAAATATTGTTTACTAAAGCATTTGTGTTAACAGTCTATAACCGCATGTTAAGAGGATCAACACTGATATGTTTCATAGACGCTGGGTGTCTCGGAGCATCTAGCATGAGATCATACGTAAATTTCATATGTTGGAAATTAGCAACATGGGTGGGTGTGTGTAATTAGAAGTGGGGTGATCGAACAGTTGTTGCGTAAGTGATGGTGCATGCACATTAGCGCACAGCCATGCATTTTCGGTGGAGGAATAAATGAAAGAACAACAACTAAATGGGAAAAAGGGGGCATAGCTAGTCGGTGAGATGTGCATGGTGTCGGCCTTGTGAATGTATGGAGTTGGCACATTTAGTATGCCTGGAAGTTAAAAGGGAAGAATGGGGAAACGCAGCAATAATGTGAAGTAAAGATAGGAAAGAAAGAGGAATGTTTGATTGAAGCTTGGTGGTATGAGAGAATGGGTGCAGGTGCAGCATTTGTTTGAGGTGCTTGCGTAAATTACGGTGAGAGGATCCATTGTTTGGGTTTAAGTTTGTTTGGGGTGCCAACGTAAAAGGGAAATATCCCATATTTTGAGACGTTTGAATAAAAGAGGGAAAGTACGGACGTTAAAAGGGAGAATAGGGGAGGCATTTATGGGTTTGCCTGGAACATTAAAGGCGCAGCTGCTTTTGAATTGTGAAGGCTCACTTGTGTGGGTATGATTGTGGGCTGGGCTTGGCCCATTAATTAAAACATATAAAAGAATATAATGGAAGGTTTTAAATTTGTTATTTAAGTGATATATAGAAGTATACATGTTAGTAAAAATATGTGGGCTCTTTGGCCTCGGCCCATTTCATTTAATAAAAAAAATGTTTTTAAGGCTAAATTTTTAAATGAAATTATATATATATACACATATTGATTTATATATATATATATATATATATATATATATATATATATATATATATATGAGTTAGATCAATAATTTATGTTGAATAGTTTTGGGTTCGTGTATGTATAGTTGAGGCGATCCGTGATGTGTGCAAATAACTCGATATAGCTAAACAAAACAATTTGAAATAAATTATTTTATTAAGTAGTATAAAAATGATTGTAATACTAAAACTCCATTAAAAGTTATCAAACGTAAATTTAGTTGCTAAATTAAATTAACACGTAAACGTTATAATAGATCCATAATGATCTGAAATTCAGTAAATATTGTATTTGTTTAATTTATTGATTTATAAATTAAGTTGTATTTAATAGCGTAAATTTAGTTGTGAACTGTATTAACGCGTAACTACTGATCGGTAATGATCAGTAAATACAACTGAACAAAAATTCCAACTAATTGATTGATTAATTAAGTCGTCATAATTACGTGAATCATAATTATATATTTTTATGTGACATATGTCAGTGGAATTAAAACACTGTTTCACTATGTATTGACTAAATTGTTTAAAACACACTGTTAGCAGAAATAAACACCTTTTTTCTATTTATTAATCTGATATATTTTATCAGTAATTATATACGCTGAGATGTTGTTTTATCAGTAGAAAATATTGTATTTTACATGCTTGTTTGTGTATATTAGATTAACGAATCAAATATCGTCTATTATAAGAACTGATTTTTTCCATGGGAACTGCTAAGTAGTATACTAAATTAATTACAACCTTAAATATCGTCTGAGTTGTAATTTCTGTAAAGCAATTCATAAATAAATACAAACTTGATGTTCGAATAAATATTATTTTATGACTTAGCAGATCCAATGGTGTTAAGCCTGTTTATTTTATTTTATTTTACTTTATATTTGATAGTTAAATCACCAACTATCAAATTTGGACCTTTCCGTTATCGTTTTCGAAGAAACCGGAATCTAAATTCCACTTCGATTCGATATATACGTTATAAGTCAGAGATTTTATTGAAGAGCATTGAAGACGGAGTATTGCAAGGGCAATTCTGTTTACAGGATAGTGCATTCGGTTTGTCCAATCCCAGGACAACTTGTATGGACGAATGTCTGACAGAGTATGCCTAACCAATCACGTACGTTGATCTCTTCAAGCGTATTTATGTTGGTGGCAGAGAAATTCGTTTCTCTCGCTTTATACCCGTAATATATTTTTGGGGAAGTCAATTAGTGGTTGGAGGTATTGACGATGTAGCATTCAAAGAAATGATTTGTCTAAGGTAAGTTCAGCCTCAAGCCTCGCAACCGGGAAATGACAAAAATCGGGCAGGCAGCATGGCTATGTGGGTCGCTCCCATTAGGGTGTATTATCACCATCTAGAGAATATTCGTTTTGTTACTTCTTTTCATTTCTGTATCTCCCGGGAAACGATAGCTGCGCAGCCGTCAGGTGACAATATATTCGATACACTCAAGAGAAATGTGTGGTCGGTCATGTGTGGGTCGGGTTGCAAGACGTTCTTGTTGAACCCAGTGCATTCCTCTCTAGAGATACATTATCGGCAGGTAGTTCCATACTTTATCATAGTTGGAAATCCATTATCCAATAAGCGCTCGTGGTTTTGATTGTATACTATATATGTAGAGCGTGAGATGCAAGCGTTCTGCTAGATTGATATTTATTTGTATTTAGACATTATTATAATATCAGAAGAATATCGTTTTCAAAATGCTTTGGGTTATCGTAAGGTAAAAACCATCCGTGTTTATGTGAGGATCGGTCTTACGATTATCTTTTCTTTCAAAATGTTTTTGAAAGTTAAACAAGTGTTTTGGATTCTCAAATGGGAAAAACCCGTTCTGTTTTTACAGCGTGGACTTATGAGATATCCTTTATCAGAATTAGTTTGTTTTAAAATCGTTTACTCACACCAATCCCATGACTGACCCAGAGATTATTTTCTATGTTTTCCCTAAACTCTTGGGTGCCCAAATTTGTACGGGCAGTCAAGTAGTATAGGATTTTACAGATTTATTTGGAGGAGCTTGGAGCAGGAGGCTTCAACGTTAGATATTTAGAGTTTAATTGCGTTGTATTGTAAATGAGATGTACTCTGATGATGTACGTAAGTTCAAATCCAGTTTGTATTTCAAAAGTGATTTTATATATTATATTTTATTCCACTGCGATTGTGAAATTCTGTGGTGTTGTTCAGTTCGATCTTCTATCTATTTTCTTTTATTCTAAATTTCTTTCTTTCTATTTCTCATCCTCTAACTTCTTTCTATTAATGATTCGTATTTTCGTGCAATTTAGGTTGGACGTAAGTCGTATTCAGTCAGCTCAAATGGTACGGATTTGCGGGTCGTTACAGATTCTGCATCACCTTACATGATAATTTTCGAACTACATTGCACGTTCATGGTTCACAAAGTTTCTTCCAGAACGTTTATGCTAATGTGTTCCTAGAATTAAGGGTTCAAAGCATAGTTGTGAAGACCGAACCGTACGCCAAACCGTGGTAGTGTAAGGTCCCAGGTTTTCATGGTTCAACCGGTCAGACCGTGAGAACCGCACTGATAATTTATTTCTATTTTTCTGATTTAAACGTAAAATTATTTTAAACATAGATAAATTTTAACCAATTATGACAAACACCCGTGTCCAAACTATCTAACTGAAATAATTATATAACAACCTATCATAGCAAAGTTGTAAATTTACTAATTTCTTATAGTGAAAGAGGATTAGTTCAATAATAGTTCATAAAATGTACATAATAATGAATTATATAATCCAAAATTTAATGACAGTTGTTATGAAATTATTTGTTAAATTTATTATAGTAAAAAAAATAAAGAGTGAACAATTTTTTTTTTGCAAATTTGAAGAACCGTGAGGTTTAAAGAGGTTGGACTAGAGGGTTTTTATAGGGTTTTGAGGTTAAACCGCGGGTCTGTGCACGTGCAAGGTTATTTTACTTTCAGAGCTATCACGCTTCAAGGTTGGAGGTTAACCACAGTCGAACCGAGGTTGAGTTGGGTCTTTAAAACACTGGTTCAAAGCTTTAGGGACAAAATATTCAAGTTAAAAAAAATCTATTTAAATTTAATATCTTTACATCATTCACTTCCTCTAATTATGTGATAATCTTTTACAATTCCGCCACCTAAGTCGCTAATGAAAGTTCCAATCGTTCACTTGAATAATTAATTACTATGATACTGTCATAATGTTATCCATCCACTGAGTTAAGACTATTTACCTGGAAGAAAGGAAGCACGTTGTCATCTCTGTGCCCACAAAAATCTATATCAAGTCACATACAAAATGAAAATAAATCAATATTTTTGTTAACATGCTAAGGTTGCTTGTAGCTACAGGGTGTTACTTCTTTATGGTAAAATACCCAAGGAACTTTACCACTTGAGCTAGTGATCATTAACTTTTATTTTTAGTGTGGTACTTTTTTCAACCAAAGCACTCATTCCGATGTCTCGGCGTTCAAACTCATGACCTCTAGAATCTCGATCTAGAGCATTATACCACTTGTCACTCGCAGTCATTAACAAGAATATATCATTTTTGACTAATAAAGGAATATTGCAAATGCCTTTGAGATTAGCTAGATAACAGGGTCTAGCAGAAATGGACAATACAGTGGTGTGAAAACACATGTATACACAATTAGCACACATGAAAATAAGCGTACAACAAATATTAGTCTATATGAAAAAGAAAATAAACAAAATACATATGAATATACAACATTAACAATCTTAGCAAAATTGTTGTTGCATAAGCAGAAACAAATCTAAGCAAGAAAATAAGGAAGTGCCTAGAAAAAAGATGAAACTAAATAGATAAAAATCCGCATAGATATCCCAATCAGTAACAAATCTAATCTTAACAAAAGCCAAAAATATTTATGATTATGTATAACAGGTATGATGTCACACTTTATGACTTCATTCCAATTATTTTTGCCTAATATACACAAAGTTTTATACAACTACCAAAAAAAAAAAAAAAAAAAAAATCCATTCGATCCAACGGAAGGGAAATTTTATAATTACGTAAAATAAACATGTTGTTGTCACTTTAATTACCATTAAGCACTTAACTTTTTTCCTTGATATATGCCAAATTTTATACCCACTAAGATAATGTGCTTTTGCATTATCCAAAATTAGGATCTAGGTAAGAGCAACAAGACGAGAAATTTCGATGGTTTCGCATTCAATATCTAGGAAATATCATTAACTGAAGAAATAAAAATAATAATATGGAGATAAATGGACTAAAGTATACACATGATTGACCTAAATCAGCTAATTATGTGCACAAAAAAATCTTATCATCAGTAGTATATGTCTAGTCTATTCCTTGGCGTGCTGCTTTTTCAAGAGGGTCACCAACCTTGAGCAACATAATGAAAATATTAACAAATATGGGCTAATCCAATCGCATCTCCCAACAAAATGGAAACGCATAACAAGGACCAACAATGTAAACACACCAATTTATTCTCAACAAACACTAAAGCATGACACGAAGAAAGAATTTGTACAGTCCGTTAAGGTAATTTAGTACCATCAGCTTCTAAATTTTCAACATCAGCCAAACCAACAACTCCTCCGGATTCTTGATACGCAAGTACAGTTGCAGAAACACCAAAGAATCATTGTGTTCTATCAGGAATAGAGTGCTCATAATTTGAAAAATCTAAGAAGAAACATACAATGTCATCAGTTGTTAGAGGTCCAGTTTTATCAAAGCAACATATATCAACCTACACAATAATAAGCATATCATACAATAATAAGCATATAATAATGCAAATATTAAGGAATAGCTCTTTTTACCAAAATAAGAAGGAAACAAAAAAAAAACAAGAAAGTGAGGTAGTTTAAAGGAAATTATTTTTAAGAAACATGGAACCGATGGTTTCACTTGCTAAAGTAATAGAACAATAAAGGATTGATAAAGGTTGCGAAACGTAAATTACAGCCAAGTTTAAAAATTTGCAATTAAATTACATTACATATAATTTAAAAGTTGTAAGGAGATAGAAAATGGCAGTGCAACAATTTCTGATAATATAGCAGTAATAAGATAATCTAGCATAAAAATATTGTGGTGTTGATAGCACGACAAATTGTTAGATGTAAGCATAAAAAAGAGAAACAATTGTTATCGTAAGTCATACTGTCCAATCAAACTATCAGTGTCAACTTCTATGATATGGGAATATCTAAAGCAAATATAATACATAATACAATTTTATTAGGATGAACTCAACTAGGCTATATAGTTGAGTTTGGTGAAATTTGAGAATGGGGTACCGAAAACTTGAACTCCATATCTTATTGTGCAGTTACGTTGAAATAAGCACATTGCTATTCATAGCATGAAATATAATGACTTGATGGGTTATTTCTATCTACTGGCTAGGACAAATTTTACAATACATGGCCTTACAAAAATAATGTGAATAACTGGAAACGGGGAATATTCCAAAATTAGGTAAATAAACAAAATAACTTGATATGAAATTTCAAGTAGCAATAGGAGCATGTCTTTGAATTTTTGTATTCTGCAATATAACAGCTAGTTGTAAAATCATATATGCAAAGGATTTCAATTTTCCTAATTCAGGATATATGCATTGGATATTTATGACACAGTTCGTCTTGTTCATGAAGGTTGAAGCATGTCAACAGAAGCTGCAAATGCACATTAACATGATTACTGGGCAGAACAGGAAACGAGGCTTCGTGATTGACTCGCACAAAGCAACTCATGCATATTGGCATCCATTTAGTGGCACAAATACTGGGGATTAAAATAACATGGTTTTCAATGCACAGTATTCAATTCCAACTTGATGAACATCACTTAAACAAGAAAAGAAGGGATTTCGCGCTTGCACGTATGAGTGAGCAATCGATATAAATGGGGTGCATCTCACTATTTGATTGAGATGAGTCTTTCAATCTGAATTTCCTCTAACCGAACCACATCACGCAGCATAACTTCTCATAACTTAGGAGATCAACAAAGCATATCCTTATAGTAATTTTAAGTCTTGAGAAACAATGTAAATATTCTATCATTTGTTAATATTTTCTTATGTAACAATCACCTATGTAATGACCATTATAACTAACAAACAAAAAGGAGAAAAATGATACCTAAAACAATGAAGCTCTAAGATGCAATTTCTCTTCCATAATATTTTTTTTCTTTAGGAAGTAGTCACATCACAGGTTGTGTTTCCATGCTTGAAGTGGCCAGTTTAAAGTAGTAACCTCCCTGAGAAACTAATTAGCTTCGGGAATTTGTACCGTACCAAAATGGACCCCAGACATCAAGTTGCCCTGTAAATATCAGCAAGCATGCAGAAAATACAATAGTTCATAATCATCAACAGCAATGGCTCTAATTTCACCATGTTAGAAAAAAAAAATCATGCATATAATTAAGATCATGATCAATACTTAAACGTAAGACGAAACTTTGTGGCCAAAACATTCGGACAATCGCCAAAAACTCAATTTTAAAAAAAGGGTAAAACCTTACTGGATACCTTGACATCCATGTTGCCTTCTTGGACTGATGCACATCGACCTTCAATCAACTTATAAAAAATTCAGTACATGCTTCATAAGGAGCCGTTTCAATTACTCCACCAACCTTAACAACTATTGAGCTAATTTGGTTGTCGTTTCCTAATTTCTAACATATGGATGAAGAACCGAATAGATATTATGAACTAAATCTCAGATGCTATGTGATATCAGAAACATCAGTTAATAAATACCGTAAATAGGGGATACAAAATTTCTATAAATTTTGAGCGTCAGTAAAAAAAATGTAGATGTCGTTGCATTATCCTTATGTCTTAACAAATTGCGATTTAAAACATAGGATATTGATAATGCTTTCATATGACAGTTTCTATTATGCAATGTAAGTAGTGAGAGAGTACCATAACTGGATTCATATATGAAACTGATATTCATCCAAAAATCTTACAATGTAAGCAGTGCGAATAATATCCATAAATTTGCATCATTCATGACATATAGTGAACCGTCTATTAAATCTGTCACAATAAGAATAAAAACAGATTCAACCAAGAATTGTTTAAACATATTGACATGTCAACTGAAGCTAGCAACAGTTGTATCCCAAATTCTACTGTATCCTAGAAAAAATTCAAATTTTGCACGAAATTTTCACACAATATTATATTTCAAAATAAATAAATAAATATAAACAAAGAGGGTTAGTAGATAGAAGTTATTAATCAAATAAGTAAATAATTATTTTTTCATCAGTATAAACAGTTCAAAATTTATGCAACCAAAGGATCCTTCAAAATTTTATGACTTGAAATTTAGTGGAGAAATTGAAATTGTTTTAGATCCATTTAGATCCAGAACTCAAAACACACACAATATTTTTGTTAGTTGAAATACGCTAAATAAAGCAGTCACTTATATATACTTTTTTGCTAAGAACTTTCAATTTATAAGGAACATAGACGCAGAAATTTCATTTAAGCCAACAAGCAGTAGAAATTAGAAACAATAGCTAGGTCCAACAGATGAAAAATATTTTTCTAGGACTTGCATTCATGTACTGTGGGTACCTATTTATGTGCACACTGTAAGACGACAAGCATTGCAGGTAATTGTTTGCTGTTGTTCCATATAGCGATGGAAGAATACCCCTGAAACTGAAACAACGAATATAGGCATTCAGAAATGAAATTATTCAGATGGTTCATTAATAATATCTCTATGTAGCTAAACGCAATTTCAAAAATAAGCAAATGACTGGATTCTAATTAATACGAAGTGAAATATTTGAGAAACTCAAAATAATTTTCATAATTACCTTTCTAGGAGTGATTTGAATAGCGATTTGAGAAGCGATTTCAGGCGAAGCAACGACGAGCAAGAGCGACAGAACAACGCTTTTTAGGGCATATCTGAGGAGCGATTTGACGAGCAAATTTGAAGGGAGATTGGATTTTAGAAAAAAAACGTTATTACATCAAATTTTAATAGAGATCTCATCGTTTTACTTGCAAACATGCAAATAGTTGGGCACACACAGTAAGACATGTCAAATGAATACTTACTTCAACTTATTCATGGTACCACTAATCGTTGAGTGACCTCACAAAGGAGTTGAATTACGTTCTCCAATGATTGTTTGCGCCAAGATACCCAAAATGACGATTAACTAAAATTTCACCTTTATAATATATTAAATTATCCACTAATTTGTACTTGTTCTCATCCAGTTCCTTATTCTAATATTTTTAACTTGCTGCTAATACCATTCTGAGACTAATAATATGCTCTTTAATTCTTGCACCCAGGACTTGAATTATGGATATTGCGTGAGTTGCATACTCTCATTGATGTCCTCCTCCATCCTTGTGAAAGCATCTGCCATAACATTTTTCTTGCCGCTTTAATATTCTACTCTGTAGTAAAGCCCATGCAATTTGGATAACCGTTTGTTTCGTATGTCACTATGCACTTTTGGAGACAATAAGTATTTTAAGCTTTAATGATCGTTCTTAGCAACAAACTGCCTACCAAAATGATATTGTGTTCACTTTCTTTTAGCAATAACGATGGCGATTGAAAGGGCTAAATTTGTCCATGCAATATCATATTAAGACAGGCAATTGTAACAATCCACAATTTCTGACATATATATAATGCTGAGAAATACAAGTTACTGGGGATTTAAAATATCATATAGCATAAATATGGTGGAAGCACAGGATATTCAACACTTCCAAATATCATAGTAGAAGCGGAAAAAATAGGAGTACCAAAAATAACATCTAAAAAAATAGTTTCCAAAATACATATCTAAAAAATAGTTTCTAAGCTTCTGGTTCAAAATTTATCGTGTGAGCTTGAAATTGGTGTTAAGGAAGTTCGATATTAATCTACATCATACAGGCCATTTGTATTGCTGATTTAACTCTAGTAAATTTACGGTATGGTCACAATTTACAAGGAAAATCAAACCCGTGTTTAGAAAGTGTTTACCTGATTGCATTGTATTATTCACGAAAAAAATCAATTTTTAGTCACATTTACATGTAAAAATGCCAGAACGGCAATTGTAACCAACTGAAATTTTCAACAATGTAAAATTCACATTCGCACATGTAGGCAGATGGAGTAGCGGAAGGAGGCCGAGATCAATTGAAAAATCGGTGAATACTGGAACAGATAAAAAAAAGGAGAACATGAAATATCAAAGATTTACCAACTGGACTTTGGAACATTAGAAACAGTGACTCCACCAGCAAAAATATCTTGAACTTGATCAGAACCAACTTTTCATAAAGCCACCCAGCTCAAATAGCGACGTCAACTGAAAATTCAAGTAATCGAGCACGAGAAAGAGAGAATCAGAGTCGTCAATAAGATATAAAGCTTGATCTAGGACTTTCATGAGTAAAATCTGGTGCAAAATTATTTAGCCTTTTTAAGGAGAGCCTTAAATTTCCATTTTTTAGAAATAAGGTTAGAAAAAGATTGGTGCGGTAGAAAATAGAAACTTTTGGGGGGAGAATGAGTAAGCCAAAAATGCGAGATTTTAGGAGAGAAGAAGTAGACGGGATTGCTAAGAAAACATTGGAGAAAATTGGACAAAATTATGGGAAGACAACGACAGGAGAGAGCAAAGTATAATCGCATCGCTATATTTATGATCCGTATAAAATTGGCACATACAAATTGATTTAACCCCTCTTACAGTAGCCAAACCTCCTCAACGGTCGGTTTGACAAGTTAAATTTTGAACTATACTAATATTTCTATATTGAGGTTGAGTGATCCTAGAGTTGAATGGTTATAAAAAGATAACCCTTGAGAAGAGGACCCAGGACCCTTGTAATTTATATTTTAATAAATGAAAAAATGTTTTGAAAATCCTGGGGTCCTCCTAAAAATAGCAAGCAAACATGGCAAGGGATTGCAACCAAATCGACAACTTGTCTACAGCAATGTAAAATCACGTAAAAGAAGAGTTTCACTGTTGAAAGGAAGGGTTCCATGCAAGCATCTTACAGGAGGTAAAATTAAAAAGATGATACAATAAAACAAACTTAAAGACACCCAATCTGGCTAGGCACCGCTTAGCTGCAAAAGAAGATACAGGAAAACAAACTTAAATGACACCCACGGTCTGGCTAGAAACCGCCTAGCAGCACAAAGTTAAGTTATTGATCAACTACCCTGACGAAGCGAGACAAATAAGATTCTACGCTGGGTCTAGTAGGAAAACGCATCCCTATGTCTTCGACCCTAGTGTCTGCAAGATGATTAAGTGCAAGCAAGTAACCGGGATTCTTTTTCTTGTTATGTCTTCAAACTATCTTAGCCGTTTTCTTGAACGCACTGAACCTATTGCGTTTTTCGTCAATGTCCCTTGAATTTCCTAGATGACTGCACCATCTCTCATATAAGTTCCGTAAGCTTTCCTCGGATGCCAAGTCTTTTTCATCAAATGTAAATCTGTAGGTTTCCTCCTCGGAATCCGACTCTTCTTCATCAGATGTATCTGTGTGTCCTCCTAATGTTAGTCAATGGTTTGTACGGATTAGTGCTCAAACAATGCATTGTGTTATGAATTGTATTAATTTTCCAATCATTTAAATGTTCCCTTTTTAGCAATTTCTTTGCCTTTACGTATAATCAACACAACAAGTTCAAAATTATTATTATTAATTTTGTCTTGATGTGCATAGATGTAAAATACCATACTTAGCTTGACTTTTGTTTTTTTTTTAATTATTATTACCTTTTGTACTAATTCGATTGATCTAGCCCGCATTCCAATTATCAATTCAACCACAGGTGATTGTGAATTGAAAGTTTTACCATGTATCTAAGATGCTTACAAAATAGGAAGCACCTATTAATAACCATCATCAACTTCTGGGGAGATGCAAATCGATAGATCAGAGGAGTTTGCCTAATCTATCTACAATAACCATAGAAATGAGATCATCTTGTTTCTACTAGGGCAAATCAATAGATGCTGCCTAAGAAATATTCAACCAAAAAAAAAGGGAAAAATCCTACGAAATATTCAACAATAATGCAAAATTAAAAAAAGGGTCAGACTTTCCACTTTGTTGTCCTTGAGATCTGCAAACAGCGAAACGTTTTCCCGTTTTTGAACAATCCAATTCGAGAAGATTAATCGCTGTCGATCTAGAACTCTTCCAGCCGTTGCAAGGGAGAAGGAAAGAGTTTGACAAAATTGGAGAAAAATGACCCATGCACAGTCCTTTAGATCCACAAACAGCCAATGTTCGTCCATGTATGAAGAAGAACCACAAACAGCCATTCGTTTGTCCATGTATGAAGAAGAAGTTGATAAAATTGGCGTAAATCCTAGGGTCTGAAAAAGAAGCATTTCTACTTGACAAAATTGGGATAAAATTGGTGGAGGAGTCGACGTGGATCAGCGCCCACCCGATCAATATAAAGAGTGGGAATTGGATGTGGCCTACGCATTTTGCTGCGGATCCACGATTAATAAATGTTAGCCTGCTTTGTGACCAGGCTAACCAAAGCTTAAGGGATCAACAATCACTTGAATGAAGTAATTGAGCATTGGAAAAACTTGGCTCATACATGCATGGAGGCCACGGGGTCAGATTCTCGCCTCGGATCGGATTCTTGCCTCGGATCGGATCAGACCATTCGGGTTGGATGGCTTCATTGCTTCATCGTTGCTGCTTGCTTTCGGTTCGGATTGAATAAAGGCTGGCCTGATCCCATGTCCACACAGCAGAAGCGGTTACCAAGTCTCCACTCTCTCCACTACTTTCGAGATTTCCTCTGAAGCTGCCACGTGGCATCCAACCCAAACCGAATTTCTGCCTATAAATACATGATTTTGCATTAATATCAGGGACTTTTGGCACTTAGTTCATTCATGGCCGCCATCACCAGTGTCCTCCACAGAAAACCACCATCTCCTCCAATAGAATCCATGAATTCGGAGAGACAAATTCATTGTAATCGAGTGCTTGAGTGATTTAAAGCCTTGTAATTGTAATTCTATGTTGAATTAAGAAACCATGAAGTGGATGTAGGCTTGTTAACGCCGAACCACTATAAAACTCATGTGTTGATTGATTTTCCTTGCTTTTAGTTCATGATTCCTCGTTATTCTCTGCAAAATATGATCAATTGGGTGTTAGGACCATTTTTTGGTCTAACACTGTAAAGACCCGGGCTTTGCCCGACCCGATCGATCGCAAAATCGACCAAGACCGTTCAAATCCCGAATACTTTAACTTTGGGAATACAACAATCATCAGAACAAAACAGCAGACTTTTATAAACAGTACAAAATGTTTACATCAGAGTACAGAATATCAGAGTACATCGAAAAAAAAAAAATTGCAGCGGAAGATAAATTTTACATTTAATTTATAATACATTGCAGCTGAACAAAACTAATACAGCGGAAGTCTTTTCTATATTCTGGACACAGCTTTATGCTTCAATCCAGTATCCTGCTCAAGAGATAAACCTGTAGACACTACTCGACTGCCCGTGTGGAAAAGAGGGCACCCGAGTTTGCAAAGGTGGAAACAAACAACGGGTCAGTCGTGGGACTGGTGTGAGAATTCTTAACTAACATAACTACTAATAATAGGGCAAATCCAAGGACCACGCCGCTAACGCGGAGCGAGTTTACTCCAATGGATTGCTGTGCATAACAGTAAAGTAAATCGTCAAATAACGCAATGCTTTTTAGAAAAATGAAACCACCATAAGACTCAGGTCCCATCACACAATGCAACGCACACCAGAGGATAGAGTTTTACCTTATGGTGATTAAAAGATGATAAATACATAAAAACGATATTATTATTAGTGTGTATATGTTTTAATAAAACATTTCAAAGTAAATGTATCAATCCTAGGAAGCATAGGTACCATATATTATGCCTCCGTACTAGTAATACAATCAAAACCGCATGGGGCGTATTGGAGATTTGGATTTCCATCATGAGTCAAGGCTAGAGCGGAGCTCCTTACCGATTCGAGACACTCTAGCTAATGTCCCAGGATTACCCGCAGTTAACCCTTGGAAATGGCAGGGCCGGTCCTCAAATACAGCTTAGAGGATTGGCAATTCCTAAGCACACGTTTCCCGGTCCTATAGGACCTATCCGAGGCGCGCCTCATTCCATCATCCACATAAGTAAAATGCCAGGCCGTGATAAAACCCAAACACCACTTCTAGCTAGAAAGAAACGTGTTGCTCTCCCTGCGTTCCCTTCGCCCGTTTTAGACTCTACCGGTTTGTGAGGCTCGCGAAGTTACGTCATAACCACAAGACCTGCTTTTCAACAAAGCCTTGATCATCTTCATCTTAGCGTGCCACATTGTCAATCCATACCGTGCCATTGATCGTCCATCAATATATAAACGGGTGTTAAGTAAAGAATAAATTCTTCACCACCAATCATTTATATATAGACAGAAAATCAATAACATGATATTAAC
This sequence comes from Allium sativum, assembly GCA_030737875.1. NCBI lineage: Eukaryota > Viridiplantae > Streptophyta > Magnoliopsida > Asparagales > Amaryllidaceae > Allium > Allium sativum. The sequence goes on from CM060915.1 coordinate 652,963,406, forward strand.
GGAGTACAACGTCAGACACACAATCCATTTAAAACTTATGCTCTGGGTCTGAGCGAAAGTCAAATCCGTACAAATCAACACTACGTCCGGACGGCAACCACTGTAGCCCCTTCAAGGTAGCTACTCCAATCATGGGCATCAGCAGTCGTCGTCCATTAGATGTGAAGACCGTCGGTCTTCTATGGTCGTCTTTAAATCTTCAATTTTTAAACGTCGTTTAAATTGTTTGGAATGAGATAAACTCGGACTTCCCAAACAATTCTCGTGTATATATAAGTTGGAAATCATTTCATATCGTTTGATTTTAAATTTTTATATATATAATTATATATATAATTCCTTCATCCATTTCATCTTACTATATTTTCCTAACAACCAATCTTCTTATTTATATGCAATAACTCATCACACCAAACAATGGTTTCTTTTATTAATGTTCTTCAATTTCCATACATATCCTACACACAAAAATGTATTTTGTGTATCATTCCAATTACAACCAAAAATGAATATTTTTGTACGTCCTTCATAATTTAACAAAAAAATGAGTATTTTTGTGTCATTTCAATTCCTAGCCAAAACGAAATATATTTTGGTGTTAACTTCATTTCTATACGAACGAATATATTTCTTATCTCATTCAATGCAAACCAAAAAAAATGATTTTTGCTATTTTATATTGGCAATGCAAATTTCCTTCTTAGGTGACGTCATGCAAATATAATTTTTAATATAAAATATAATATCATACCTTAATTACATAATAAGAATGTAATTCTAATTTACAGTGCAAATCCTCATTTATAGTTACATATATAAAAGTGTAAATTTTATTCGCTTACCACATTTCATATCATAGTTTCAAATAAAAGTGTAATTTTAATTAATAAAATGTCCTTCTTATCCTAAATAACCTCTTTTAAACAAAGGGACATGTTTATCTAGTTTAACACTTCTAATATAAGTGACATTCCAATCATATAATTACATTAAAAAAAAATGTAATTCTCATTTCTTTTTATTTTGATCACATGAAATGTAATTTCCTTTAACAAAACTTGTCAGTACAAAACAATGTCAACTTAATTTCTAACAAATGAATATTTTGTCATCCTTTTTCGTTTGATCAAAATGCATATTTCTTACTCTTGACAAATGAGTATCTTGTCATCCTTATATTTTCTATCTTTCTTTTATATTTGACAAAATGAATGTTTTGCCATTCTTTTTATCTATTTTTATAAAAATGAATCTTTCTTTTATTCTATCCATATAAAAATAATCTCTCTTTTTCCAATGACATATACAACTATGAATGTACATGTTAACAAACCTTCCATTACAATTGACATATAAACTGAATGTATATGTAAACAAATTTTACTTCATTTCTCTCATTACATATAAAAGTGAATTAATATATACGCAAGCTTATTTCCTCTCTCTCTTTACATATAAAAAGGAATTTGTCGCTATTCTTTACCTTAACAAAAATTGAAGTTGTCATACTCTTTACATTAACCAAAATAAATATATTTCATTTCATATGCAATGCTATGCAACGTTAACAAAATAAATATATATCATTCATATGCAATGCTATGCAACGTTAACAAAATAAATATATATCATTCATATGCAATGTATGACATTAACAAAATAAAAGTATTTTCTTTTATTACATTAAATAAAAATGAAATTTCTATTGTCATTCTTCTTCAATTGTCAAAATGAATCTTTTGTTATTTTAATCTTTCTTCTACATTTACAAAAATATGATTTTTGTCGCTACTTAATTATATTGACAAAAGTGAATTCATCGCTACTTCAATTATATTGACAAAAGTGATTTCATCGCTACTTCAATTATATTGACAAAAGTGATTTTCGTCGCTACTTAATTATATTGACAAAAGTGATTTTTGTCGCTACTTAATTATGTTGACAAAAGTGAATTCATCGCTACTTAATTATATTAAAAAAAAATGATTTTTGTCGCTACTTCAATATATTGACAAAAGTGTATGTTTTAATCTAATATTAACATTCCTTATGAAAATGGCATGTGTAATTTACTAAATAAATGACATGTTTATTTTGTCAATTTTATATACAACATAAATGACACATCCATTTTGTTCATTTTAATACAATGACAGTTTTTATATTAACATAACATTATTAACACAAGCGATGTTCTTATGTTAGCATAACGTTATTAACCAAATGAACATACTTATGTTGACGGTTCTAATTCAACATACCATAAAAATGAATATTTTATGTGGGTAATTCATAAAATGAAAATTCCAACATGATAAACAAAGAATACTTTTTTTTCTCTTCACAATATATAAATTCCCTTTCTAACATGTAACATCTCCGTTATATATATACACAATATAAATATATGATTTTTATGGTTTGCACAAATTTTTCTTTTACAAACATGAATATTATACATTTTATATATTAACTAAAATGTTTGTCTTCGTCGTGCACACAAAATCATGTCAACATAAATACGCACAATCATCACAAACAATCAACATGGAAATAATCATACATGCAGCAACAACATGAATTTCATATGATATGAATATAGATTTTGCAGTGAATTAAATAAATAAATAATTTTATTTTAAAAATAGAATTCTCACTTTGATTTTTGCTGAAAATTTGACTGTCTCGGATTCAGCTCTGGTCTACGCCATCGCGAAGAGCTCGGAAAGACGAGTCCAACGCAATTTACGGTTCGTCAATCGGACCTCGTACGACAGAGTTATGATTTATTAAAGTTGGACATAATTAAATAATTAATTAATATTCGTGAAAATACCTAAAAATTTCACTGTCTCAGAATTGGACAAAATTAGTGTCCACGCGTCCATCTCGTCGCCACGATCCCAACGCACCTGAAATCGTCGAATTTCGACTTCGTATGAGTGAGTTATGCAATTTTAAAGTTCTGGAAATTAATTAAATAATTTAAAAATAAAATAGAAAATACCCTCAGCCCGTTGACCGCGAAACACTATTCACCGCAGAACTTTGACCGCCATTTGCCGCTGCTTCAGGCCACCTGACGCCACGGGACCACCGCCAACGTCTTCGTCTTGGCGAGACGCACCACCACCAGAAAGTGCCGCCCCTAAAGCTTCTCCGATCATCGGGAAATCGCCTACGAACGATTTCGCCTCGCGGGTCCCACAGGCTGCCTCACACCTCCAAACTGCCTGAAATTTGGCGAGCACCTCCACCTCACGTAGACGAAGAACTTCCGTGTTCGTGATTTCGTCTAATTCTTTCTCGATTCACGGGAATTTCTTGATTTACGTTTTGAGCTTCTGAATTTCGAAAACAGCGAGCTTTAAGACGAGATTCCGGCGAATCCGAGCGCTGTTTGACAAAACCGACGACACCATTAGCTTCGTATCGTCGAGACCTTCGAGTGGACATATAATTTGCTATGGTTTGAAGAGATTTTATTTTCGACAAATTTTAGAGGAAGAGAGAGCCGCCATGGAAATTGAGAAAAATGATGGAAAAGAGAAGTGGCTGCTGTGAATTTCGAATTTCAGCCCTAAATTCTGAGGAAAAAGATAATATATACTATGGGTCTACTTTTGGTTTGGGCCCAAATATCATTACGTGTCCAATTACTAAATTTTCAACTGTTTTCTTCAATTCAAAAATTCTTATAAATACATGCTGATTTCAAAATTAATAAAATTTTAAACATAATCATTTCAGGTTATCACGAATCCAACGAACCTGATTTCGTAATTTTCCGAGTCCGTATGAATTTATTATGAATTTCCGAAGTCTGAAAATATGCTATTTTTCACTGTAAAAATTATACCGGCCACAAAATAATTCCAAAAATTATAAATTTTAGAATTTACTCTTATTTTAATATTCCGAATCCATAGAAACTGGTCTCGTCGAATTCGGAGTTCGTTTGCAAAAATTCCATTTTTCAGGCGTATATTTTTAATATTTAAAAATACCAAAAATAGTGGAATTTTTCTGAAACTCAAAAATATAAGTTCTTATAGTCATTTTTATATGTAAACAACATTCTGAAACCAATGGAGATGGTTTCGGGTCCTAATTCCTTATTCTGCAAAAATTTTACGTTTCGGGCCTTATATATAATATATACGAATTCTATAGCGATTTTCTGAAAATTTAATTTTCTCATAATTTACAATTTATAAACTGGAATCTTAATTTCTGAAACTCTTTGGAAAGATATTTTCAATACGGTCCTAGCGTTTCTTGTTTCGTCCAATTCCGATTTATATTTTATTTAATTTTTCAAAGTTGGAAATTCAAATTTGAAATTACCGCGCCGTTTTCAGGCTCGGAATGGATTTAATATAAATTTCAAGTTCGCGCTCGAAATAAAATAAGTTTTTCATCGTTATTATTTAAAATAAATAATTTTAAATATATTCATTCATTAAAATTTCTTAAATAAAATTTTAAAATTAACCCCAAAAATCAGGGCTGTTACAGTCTCCCCCACTTAAAATCTTTTCGTCCTCGAAAAGGAACTAAGGTAAAAGTTGTTTAATTAACTAACTAAATTTTAATTTCTCTTATTAATTTCATTTGTTGACTAACTTATCAAATATACATATACTTTTATATATTTAAAAATCTTATTTTCAAAAATAGATTATATAATCAAAAATACGCTAATCATAAGCTTATCACTCTGAACTCATTCTAGGGCATTACTAACCCCATCTCTAATGAGTTTTCTCATTCTAGGATACTGCTGATCCTATCTCTAATGAGTATTCTTATTGGACATTACTAATCCAATTCTCTGATGAGTCTTTTGTTCAGTTCTAACGAGTTGTACCCCAAAGATTTGAGCTAACCAAAGCTCTGATACCAACTGTAAAGACCCGGGCTTTGCCCGACCCGATCGATCGCAAAATCGACCAAGACCGTTCAAATCCCGAATACTTTAACTTTGGGAATACAACAATCATCAGAACAAAACAACAGACTTTTATAAACAGTACAAAATGTTTACATCAGAGTACAGAATATCAGAGTACATCGAAAAAAAAAAAATTTGCAGCGGAAGATAAATTTTACATTTAATTTATAATACATTGCAGCTGAACAAAACTAATACAGCGGAAGTCTTTTCTATATTCTGGACACAGCTTTATGCTTCAATCCAGTATCCTGCTCAAGAGATAAACCTGTAGACACTACTCGACTGCCCGTGTGGAAAAGAGGGCACCCGAGTTTGCAAAGGTGGAAACAAACAACGGGTCAGTCGTGGGACTGGTGTGAGAATTCTTAACTAACATAACTACTAATAATAGGGCAAATCCAAGGACCACGCCGCTAACGCGGAGCGAGTTTACTCCAACGGATTGTTGTGCATAACAGTAAAGTAAATCGTCAAATAACGCAATGCTTTTTAGAAAAATGAAACCACCATAAGACTCAGGTCCCATCACACAATGCAACACACACCAGAGGATAGAGTTTTACCTTATGGTGATTAAAAGATGATAAATACGTAAAAACGATATTATTATTAGTGTGTATATGTTTTAATAAAACATTTCAAAGTAAATGTATCAATCCTAGGAAGCATAGGTACCATATATTATGCCTCCGTACTAGTAATACAATCAAAACCGCATGGGGCGTATTGGAGATTTGGATTTCCATCATGAGTCAAGGCTAGAGCGGAGCTCCTTACCGATTCGAGACACTCTAGCTAATGTCCCAGGATTACCCGCAGTTAACCCTTGGAAATGGCAGGGCCGGTCCTCAAATACAGCTTAGAGGATTGGCAATTCCTAAGCACACGTTTCCCGGTCCTATAGGACCTATCCGAGGCGCGCCTCATTCCATCATCCACATAAGTAAAATGCCAGGCCGTGATAAAACCCAAACACCACTTCTAGCTAGAAAGAAACGTGCTGCTCTCCCTGCGTTCCCTTCGCCCGTTTTAGACTCTACCGGTTTGTGAGGCTCGCGAAGTTACGTCATAACCACAAGGCCTGCTTTTCAACAAACCCTTGATCATCTTCATCTTAGCGTGCCACATTGTCAATCCATACCGTGCCATTGATCGTCCATCAATATATAAACGGGTGTTAAGTAAAGAATAAATTCTTCACCACCAATCATTTATATATAGACAGAAAATCAATAACATGATATTAACGGAGTACAACGTCAGACACACAATCCATTTAAAACTTATGCTCTGGGTCTGAGCGAAAGTCAAATCCGTACAAATCAACACTACGTCCGGACGGCAACCACTGTAGCCCCTTCAAGGTAGCTACTCCAATCATGGGCATCAGCAGTCGTCGTCCATTAGATGTGAAGACCGTCGGTCTTCTATGGTCGTCTTTAAATCTTCAATTTTTAAACGTCGTTTAAATTGTTTGGAATGAGATAAACTCGGACTTCCCAAACAATTCTCGTGTATATATAAGTTGGAAATCATTTCATATCGTTTGATTTTAAATTTTTATATATATAATTATATATATAATTCCTTCATCCATTTCATCTTACTATATTTTCCTAACAACCAATCTTCTTATTTATATGCAATAACTCATCACACCAAACAATGGTTTCTTTTATTAATGTTCTTCAATTTCCATACATATCCTACACACAAAAATGTATTTTGTGTATCATTCCAATTACAACCAAAAATGAATATTTTTGTACGTCCTTCATAATTTAACAAAAAAATGAGTATTTTTGTGTCATTTCAATTCCTAGCCAAAACGAAATATATTTTGGTGTTAACTTCATTTCTATACGAACGAATATATTTCTTATCTCATTCAATGCAAACCAAAAAAAATGATTTTTGCTATTTTATATTGGCAATGCAAATTTCCTTCTTAGGTGACGTCATGCAAATATAATTTTTAATATAAAATATAATATCATACCTTAATTACATAATAAGAATGTAATTCTAATTTACAGTGCAAATCCTCATTTATAGTTACATATATAAAAGTGTAAATTTTATTCGCTTACCACATTTCATATCATAGTTTCAAATAAAAGTGTAATTTTAATTAATAAAATGTCCTTCTTATCCTAAATAACCTCTTTTAAACAAAGGGACATGTTTATCTAGTTTAACACTTCTAATATAAGTGACATTCCAATCATATAATTACATTAAAAAAAAATGTAATTCTCATTTCTTTTTATTTTGATCACATGAAATGTAATTTCCTTTAACAAAACTTGTCAGTACAAAACAATGTCAACTTAATTTCTAACAAATGAATATTTTGTCATCCTTTTTCGTTTGATCAAAATGCATATTTCTTACTCTTGACAAATGAGTATCTTGTCATCCTTATATTTTCTATCTTTCTTTTATATTTGACAAAATGAATGTTTTGCCATTCTTTTTATCTATTTTTATAAAAATGAATCTTTCTTTTATTCTATCCATATAAAAATAATCTCTCTTTTTCCAATGACATATACAACTATGAATGTACATGTTAACAAACCTTCCATTACAATTGACATATAAACTGAATGTATATGTAAACAAATTTTACTTCATTTCTCTCATTACATATAAAAGTGAATTAATATATACGCAAGCTTATTTCCTCTCTCTCTTTACATATAAAAAGGAATTTGTCGCTATTCTTTACCTTAACAAAAATTGAAGTTGTCATACTCTTTACATTAACCAAAATAAATATATTTCATTTCATATGCAATGCTATGCAACGTTAACAAAATAAATATATATCATTCATATGCAATGCTATGCAACGTTAACAAAATAAATATATATCATTCATATGCAATGTATGACATTAACAAAATAAAAGTATTTTCTTTTATTACATTAAATAAAAATGAAATTTCTATTGTCATTCTTCTTCAATTGTCAAAATGAATCTTTTGTTATTTTAATCTTTCTTCTACATTTACAAAAATATGATTTTTGTCGCTACTTAATTATATTGACAAAAGTGAATTCATCGCTACTTCAATTATATTGACAAAAGTGATTTCATCGCTACTTCAATTATATTGACAAAAGTGATTTTCGTCGCTACTTAATTATATTGACAAAAGTGATTTTTGTCGCTACTTAATTATGTTGACAAAAGTGAATTCATCGCTACTTAATTATATTAAAAAAAAATGATTTTTGTCGCTACTTCAATATATTGACAAAAGTGTATGTTTTAATCTAATATTAACATTCCTTATGAAAATGGCATGTGTAATTTACTAAATAAATGACATGTTTATTTTGTCAATTTTATATACAACATAAATGACACATCCATTTTGTTCATTTTAATACAATGACAGTTTTTATATTAACATAACATTATTAACACAAGCGATGTTCTTATGTTAGCATAACGTTATTAACCAAATGAACATACTTATGTTGACGGTTCTAATTCAACATACCATAAAAATGAATATTTTATGTGGGTAATTCATAAAATGAAAATTCCAACATGATAAACAAAGAATACTTTTTTTTCTCTTCACAATATATAAATTCCCTTTCTAACATGTAACATCTCCGTTATATATATACACAATATAAATATATGATTTTTATGGTTTGCACAAATTTTTCTTTTACAAACATGAATATTATACATTTTATATATTAACTAAAATGTTTGTCTTCGTCGTGCACACAAAATCATGTCAACATAAATACGCACAATCATCACAAACAATCAACATGGAAATAATCATACATGCAGCAACAACATGAATTTCATATGATATGAATATAGATTTTGCAGTGAATTAAATAAATAAATAATTTTATTTTAAAAATAGAATTCTCACTTTGATTTTTGCTGAAAATTTGACTGTCTCGGATTCAGCTCTGGTCTGCGCCATCGCGAAGAGCTCGGAAAGATGAGTCCAACGCAATTTACGGTTCGTCAATCGGACCTCGTACGACAGAGTTATGATTTATTAAAGTTGGACATAATTAAATAATTAATTAATATTCGTGAAAATACCTAAAAATTTCACTGTCTCAGAATTGGACAAAATTAGTGTCCACGCGTCCATCTCGTCGCCACGATCCCAACGCACCTGAAATCGTCGAATTTCGACTTCGTATGAGTGAGTTATTCAATTTTAAAGTTCTGGAAATTAATTAAATAATTTAAAAATAAAATAGAAAATACCCTCAGCCCGTTGACCGCGAAACACTATTCACCGCAGAACTTTGACCGCCATTTGCCGCTGCTTCAGGCCACCTGACGCCACGGGACCACCGCCAACGTCTTCGTCTTGGCGAGACGCACCACCACCAGAAAGTGCCGCCCCTAAAGCTTCTCCGATCATCGGGAAATCGCCTACGAACGATTTCGCCTCGCGGGTCCCACAGGCCGCCTCACACCTCCAAACTGCCTGAAATTTGGCGAGCACCTCCACCTCACGTAGACGAAGAACTTCCGTTTTCGTGACTTCGTCTAATTCTTCCTCGATTCACGGGAATTTCTTGATTTACGTTTTGAGCTTCTGAATTTCGAAAACAGCGAGCTTTAAGACGAGATTCCGGCGAATCCGAGCGCTGTTTGACAAAACCGACGACACCATTAGCTTCGTATCGTCGAGACCTTCGAGTGGACATATAATTTGCTATGGTTTGAAGAGATTTTATTTTCGACAAATTTTAGAGGAAGAGAGAGCCGCCATGGAAATTGAGAAAAATGATGGAAAAGAGAAGTGGCTGCTGTGAATTTCGAATTTCAGCCCTAAATTCTGAGGAAAAAGATAATATATACTATGGGTCTACTTTTGGTTTGGGCCCAAATATCATTACGTGTCCAATTACTAAATTTTCAACTGTTTTCTTCAATTCAAAAATTCATATAAATACATGCTGATTTCAAAATTAATAAAATTTTAAACATAATTATTTCAGGTCATCACGAATCCAACGAACCTGATTTCGTAATTTTCCGAGTCGGTATGAATTTATTATGAATTTCCGAAGTCTGAAAATATGCTATTTTTCACTGTAAAAATTATACCGGCCACAAAATAATTCCAAAAATTATAAATTTTAGAATTTAACCTTATTTTAATATTCCGAATCCATAGAAACTGGTCTCGTCAAATTCGGAGTTCGTTTGCAAAAATTCCATTTTTCAGGCGTATATTTTTAATATTTAAAAATACCAAAAATAGTGGAATTTTTCTGAAACTCAAAAATATAAGTTCTTATAGTCATTTTTATATGTAAACAACATTCTGAAACCAATGGAGATGGTTTCGGGTCCTAATTCCTTATTCTGCAAAAATTTTACGTTTCGGGCCTTATATATAATATATACGAATTCTATAGCGATTTTCTGAAAATTTAATTTTCTCATAATTTACAATTTATAAACTGGAATCTTAATTTCTGAAACTCTTTGGAAAGATATTTTCAATACGGTCCTAGCGTTTCTTGTTTCGTCCAATTCCGATTTATATTTTATTTAATTTTTCAAAGTTGGAAATTCAAATTTGAAATTACCGCGCCGTTTTCAGGCTCGGAATGGATTTAATATAAATTTCAAGTTCGCGCTCGAAATAAAATAAGTTTTTCATCGTTATTATTTAAAATAAATAATTTTAAATATATTCATTCATTAAAATTTCTTAAATAAAATTTTAAAATTAACCCCAAAAATCAGGGCTGTTACAAACACTTTGGAGCTTTCACTGAGAACTGAAGATTCTAAACATATAAGGATTCTCCAGTCTACTATCGGATCACCAAGTTCGATGAGGAAATCCTGTGAAACTATATTTGCAATCGTGGAGATCACTAGACGTGAAATCGGCTCCACTTCGTCCAGCAACAGTCGCCAAAGTCCAGGAGTGGAGTCCAAGAAACCTTTTGAATCAGGTCGAATATGTTTCCAGTTTAGGCGAAGCATTCGGATCGGAGACAGTAGAAGATCTCGGGTAGGATGGATAGTCGCGGATTGGTTCAGATGGAAGATAGGCATTCGGATCAGAGAAGGCATTCTGTTTTATATTACACTAGGAGTCCCAGATCGGATGATAGTTCGGATGGGTTCGGGGCACCCAAATCCGACCCGCTCAACGTATGAAGACAACATGGCATATTTACATGGCCAGAGCAGAGTAACTCCAGATCCAACCCGGAATGGCACCCGAACAGACCAGATGATGATGCTTTGATCCGGTACGGAGGAACTAGTCCGATCCGACTGAACGTGAAGACGTCTCCGAACCGCTTTTGAAGGCATGATCCGAACCGACCCGAAACAACCGTTTTTGGGGAAAAATACATTTTTCTGATCATTTCAGATAAGGCTCCATTTTCCAAAATCCAAGGCGTGCCTAGGTCGATCGCCGCCGGGACTGTGGGGCCCTGGACTCCCACCGGCGCTGCGCCCGGACCCGCTGACGGCCTCGCCTTCGGCTCGGAGCACAGCTCGCCTTCGGCTTGGTGTACATTTTAGCTAACAGCAGTTATCAAAGCTTGTCAATGAAGATTAGACGGATAGTTTGAGAATATCACAGCAAGATGGCAACGACTAGGATTCTTCCTAGTGCCATGACATCTTCTTACATAAGTAAGCCAATGTGAGAAGCTATCGATCAGATTCAGCTTGTTATCAACGACAATATACGTAACAATGATTGTATCATAGCAGCTTCCTCTTTCATAGCTCTGATGGTGTATAGATTTCACCGATGCAACTGATGTTGTTCCCTAACGAGTAGTGACCACCTTATTTATGTGAATTGAACCTGTCCAATTAACGGAGCATCGAATGACAGTTATATGGAACACTCTGAGCACTACTCCGAAATTGATCCATATGATCTTAGCAACTGTGATTGTCAATAATGGGATACTAGAAAGCAGCTAAGAATCACAACATCCCAAAGCTACGCTTCAATTGTATGATGTAATGAATTAAATATGTCATGCGTTTCACCTCGCGAAGGACTTTCCTAACCTTTGCGATGACTATTTGTTGTCAGACACATCGAGGAAGACTGATTCCCACCGAATAAGGGTTGAGTCAACTTACTTTGGTGCCCAGAGTTAGGTACTAGTTGAACAACCACACGCCATGGTTGGACCTATGGATCCTTTCCCAGATTATAGTAACTTGACTGCTCACCAGCCACCATACAACCTTGGTTAAGTGACGAGAGCTCGAGAATAAAGCAAATATGAATCAACCATTAGCTCTTTACTTCTTATTTCTGTTGTGACATAACGCATGAATATTAGTTGAAGTCTCATAAGCTATGCTATTGTATTCAAGCTTATCTGATCAAGATCTAGACAGACCTACTGCAGCAGAATTCATAGCTTACATTGCACCTTAGTGTCTACTACCCAGTCCCAACGGGAGCTAGAGAGGGAATGGTCCGTGATGACCAAGTCACTGGAAGAACCTCCTACTTGGCTAAAGGGAATATGCTACGCAATAGAAATGGCGTGGAATCCAAGAACGCTTCCCCTCTCGAGGAGATGTAATGTGACGAATGCATGGGCTTAGCAAGTAAGGAAGATATCGCAGAAAGAGTTTCTTGATAATCTGCCCGAAGACATAAATCCCAGAAAGGATGAAGATTCAGGATGTAGGAGGGCGACATCTAATGAAGCAACTGCCCAAAGATTGAAAAGCTCGCTTACTGCATGTTGGTTTCTTCAAGAAAACTCTGCCATTATTTCCAAGTACACCAGATCGTGATACACACCGATTAGCCACTATGACAGGTCTTACAACAACCTGAGGCATCTAAAAGATTTCTCAAATGAAACATCGAGCTGAACCGGTTTGATTTCAATTCCCTCCTAAAGAAGTCCATACGAGGGCAAGCATTGGCTGACTTGAGTTTTCCGTTCCTGAAGAGGATGTGTTAGATGAAGAAGATGGAGCCCAAAAATGAAAGATGAAAACAAGCACCTCGAGGTCGTATACAGATGGTGCACAAGGGTACTAAACAACTTACCGCTAGATGGGAGATGTACACAAATGAAACTTTTGACGAACGACGTTTTGGAGTTAGAAAGTGAAAATTCACAATTTCACTCACTTCATCGAGGATTAGTCAAGTAACTCGTGCCCCAGACGCTAGGGACAAACCGGAAATTCGAATATCGATTGCTCGTAATTACCTCATCTAATTCAAAGCTGATACATCGTAGGCTTGCATAATCGACTGCCTCAACCTTGCCCGAAGTAAAAGTTTCTGTGACGACCCCATTTCCCGTACAGACGGAGACAAGGGTAATCTTTGGAATATAACACATAAACAGATAACAGCAGAACAGAATTAAATAAATACACCAGATAATGTACAATAGAATACACTGGATAAACGTAATCATCAGAGTTACACAGTATACAGGATCGTGCTTAGTACAAATACAGTTCAACTATACATAAATGTCTACAGCGGAAACAAACAAAATATGTACAATAGGAGCTGAACAACATAAAAAGAGATAAATAATAGAATCCACCTTCAGCTCCAGCTATCCAGAAAAGCCAGCTAAAACCTGAATACAAGGCTGCCCGTGTAGAAAAAGGGGCACCCAAGTTTGAAAGTGAAACAAACTACGAGTTAGTCATGGGACTAGTATGAGAAATCTACTCAACACATTTAAAATATGGCTAATCACAGGACCACGCCACTTTCGTGGAATGGGTTTACTCCATTGGATTGCCAGTGCTTTAAAACAAATAATTCTTTTAACCATCGCAATGCTTTTTATAAAAATGAAGCCATTATAAGACTCAGTTCCCATCACACAATGCAACGCAAACCGGAGGATAGAGTTTTACCTTATAATGGCCAAAATATGGTTGATACGAATAAATCAAAAGCAATTGATATTATTACTAGTGTTTACACGTTTTAAAAACAATTTCGAATCATAACGATCAATCATAAACGACATGGGTACCATATATCATGTCGCCATATATATATATACAATCAAAACCGCACGATGTCGTATTTGGAAATTGGATTTCCGTCATGAACCAAGGCAAAAGATAGTCCTTACCGAATTGGAGACGCTCTAGCCCGCCTCTCAGGCACAGCCACAACCGTACCTTGGATCGTCAGGGCCGGTCCACACGAAGTGGATTATAATGCCTGAACAATGCGTCGCTCTGCCCTTTGGGGCGTAAATGAGCCAACGAATGACTCCATCGGACCCGGATCGTCCGATCTAACCGAGGCGCCTTGCAACAGTAACAACCACATAAGTCAAACTCGTCAGGGCGTGTAAAACCACTGATGCCACTTCTAGCTAGAAAGAAAACGCACGTCCCCCTGAGGTCCTGCTCCCGTTTCTGGTTCATACCGGGGTGTGAGGCTCGCGAATTCACGTTATACACAAAGCTATGCCACACATGCGGTGCTTTGATCGTCACCACAAGACTTTGCTTTTCAACAGAAGCCCTGATCACTGCATCTTAGCATGCCACACAGGCAATTCACACCGTGCAACTGATGGCTATCAATCACACAGAATAAATTCCAATGTCAGACACACTGTCCATTTGCAAGTCCGTTATGGGTCTGAACGAAACCGGAGGCACTATATACCTCGCAAACCCATCGATCACCACGTACGTCTGGACGATCACCACTCATTATCCATATTTCGGGATGCCTCCCAATCAGGACCTCGGTTACCATCCAAACGAGGTGAAGATCTCCGGTCTTCGACCACCGTCTTCATCTTCGATTTCTTATCGTCGATTCAGTTATTCAGAATGGGATAAAGCTGGTCTTTCTGAGCAACTCGCGTATATAATAAACAAGTGCAACACTAACATACACACGCATCGTTTCAATTCATTAGTCACTAACTGTCAATCAGTAAGAGAACGATTTCCCAAATATTAACCCCGAAGGCCGAAACCAACATCAGATCAATACCCAAGAAACGATTCGACTTAGCCAACCTTCAGTTAGTTTCTAAATTTCTCATCCATATCTTTTATAATATTTTATAACGATTTATCGCTATTTTTATTTATTTTAAAATAGCCAATTTATTCAAAACGACGCTTCGGGCCATAGCGCGGCCGTGGCGCTGTTTTTCTTCAGATTTGATTTACACATATCTGAAAATCTAACCGTTGGATCTTCAAAAAATTTACATCGTTAGAAATTTCTTTTCAAAACGAATCCAACGGTTCCAGTTTCGGGAAAATCCGACGGTCGGATCTCCCGGTATATTCGTTTGAAGTTTCGATTTCAAAATACGAACTGCAGCGTCGTTATTCGATTAAATATAATTATATTTATATATATATAAATATAATCGATTCTGGCGCTGTTTTTCTTCAGATTTGAATTAAACATTCCAGACAATCCAACCGTTGGATTTTTACAAAGTTGGTGCCGCTGGAAAGATATTTCCAAAGCGAACCCAACGGTTGCGTTTTCGGGAAAATCCGATGGTCGGATCTCCCGCACTAATCGTTTGAAATCACTGTTTCAAAATACGAATTGCAGCTTCGTTATTCGATATATTTCGATTCTATTTATATATATATATACCGATTCTTCAATTTCAAAACTATATGAATTCCATACATTTGATAAAAATGATATTTTTATCAAACTGTTTACTATTTCAACACTTCACTATTTTTAACAATTAATATATATAATGAAAAGGTGATTTTTAATGTAAAACAATTTATTTCAAAACTCGACTGTTTTATATATTTCATATAGGTAATAAAAATAGGATTTTTATTATGAAACAATTTATTTCAAAACTCGACTATTTTATATATTTCATATAGGTAATAAAAATAGGATTTTTATTATAAAACACTTTCTTTCAAAATATGAATACCATTCAACACATGAATTTCAATTCAACGAATGAATTTCGATTCAACACATGAAGGTTTTCTATAGTTTATATATATCGATAAAAAGGTGATTTTTATATTTAAAACACGAATACCATTCAACACATGAATTTCTATCCAACGAATGAATATCGATTCAACACATGAAGGTTTTCTATAGTTTGTATATATCGATAAAAAGGTGATTTTTATATTTAAAACACGAATACCATTCAACACATGAATTTCAATTCAACGAATGAATTTCGATTCAACACATGAAGGTTTTCTATAGTTTGTATATATCGATAAAAAGGTGATTTTTATATTTAAAACACGAATACCATTCAACACATGAATTTCAATTCAACGAATGAATTTCGATTCAACACATGAAGGTTTTCTTTTCAACGAATAAATATAGTTTCAACAAATGGAAATAATTCTAACACATGAATATTATTCAAAATTTCGGCAGCATAACAGCAGGGTAGTTAAAACCGGGACCGTCCCTAGTACGGCTCCTCGCTCTACCTTAAAACCTCGTGGTTTTTGACAATTGGGATTCATGCATCTAGTTCGCACGCAGGCGGCATGTATATTTATTTCATTTCCACAAACTAATCCTATGTGGTTTCAACCAAATATTTCTCAACCACAAACGGGTATTTTTCAACCACAATCAATCTATTTCAACCACAAACAATTCCAATTAACCATTCGCTATCAATCAATTTTCACACCAATCACAACCAATAAATATCATCCATGGTTTGTGGACGAGGGGCGTATATATATATATATATTTATATATAGCATTTCACTTCTATTTCAACACATATATAATTTTTAAAACGCATATACAACTTATATATCGAACGTACAACTTATACAATGCTTATACAAGAGGTGTACAACGCTTATATAACTCATACATCGATTATATAATTTATACATCGTCGTTTTCCATATCGTTTATAAATTAGAAATCTCACATTGGGTTCCACTCCACCAAAATAGCAGAAGGCTCAGAAAAATATGCGAACTCTTTAAAAATGTAGAAGACGTCCACACAGTCACGATGTTTACTGTTTCATCGAATTTCATCAAGAAACGAAAAAGATATGATTTTTCAAAGTTTGCAACACTATAAAGTGTTTAAATCAGTTCAGTAATAATAAAGGCATCACCTTTATCATTGGTACAAACAAGGGTTTCGGATTTTCTCGAAATCCGCTGCGTATTGGAATGATCGGAAGTGATGACGTGGAAGAGGGAGGAGAGCGGAGTCGACGCAGGGTGGTCGGAGGTGGTTCGGTGGTCTCTGGCGATCGTGGCGGCGCTAGGAAGTCGCTGACTTCTTGGCCTCGATTCTGGCGATGGAGGTGATGGGGGAGGTCGAGTTTGGGTCGGATTTGAAAAGGAGGAGGAGGCGAGTCGACGGAGGTAGGTGGCGGTGGCTGGCGTTGGCCGTAGCGACGGCGAAGTGGGCGGGAAGGATCGAACGTCTTCCGCCGTTAATCGTGATGGGGAGAGAGAAATTGGGGGGGGGGGTGTTTCTGACGTGGCCCAATAACGTTTTTTTTTATTTATATATATTTTTTCCAAAAATACCCCCTTTCACACACGAACCCCAATCCAAACCCAACGACTGTCGTCCCAAGCATTTTACCCCCATTCCGAACACAATGGGATACGTTTCGTAGGCCCATTCGACTGTTTCAGTCAGTTTTCCTTCAAATTAAAATATATAACATTCAATATTTGATTTGAACGTACATTTCAATTTGCCAGGGCCACAAACTGATTCGAAAAATTTCAGAAAAATAAATTTGGCTATGTTTTGACGATACGGTCCCAACAAAACTAGTTTCGTCGAATTCTGAGACCGTTTGCAAAAAGGCCCATTTCTGGCCGATCCAATTTAACTGTAATTGATCAAAACACATTTTCCTTTGCTACGCTCACATACTAGCTTCAAAAATTATGAAATTTGAAACCTAGCAATAACTTCACATCCCGGATCCAACAAAAGTGGTTTCGTCGAATTCCGAGGTCGTTTGCAAAATGGCCAATTTCACGGGCTATATAAATTCCATAGCGACCTTTCTGAAAATTCATTTGGCCATAACTTTTGCTTTCCGCTATGAAACTTCGATTTTTCAGATTCGTTAGAAAGGTATTCACTAACAGATTTAAATATTTTTGGTTTCACTCAAATCCGTTTTGTTTTGCACCCGATACAGTCCGACAAAGTTTGAATTCAATTTTTGAAACTGCAGCGCCTTTTCAGGCCTTGTTTATAATTAGAATTAATTATATTCGTTTTCAAATGTCGATTCAAACTTACTTTTCATTGTGATTATTTAAAATATTTATTCTAAATATTTAAAATCCATCATTTTAGCCAATTTAAAATTTTTAAATTTGTTCAGATTTTCCGGGTCTTTACAGTTTCGAGCACTTAAGCTTGGATGCTGATTGATTATCTGTGCATTAGATCTCAAACCCGACGTGGGATCGAAGACATATCTGCGGATGGATGAGATATGACTACCCCCTAGCAACCATTTCCTATTTCCTTCCAATTACTGTCCTAGCACCAGTGTGATGATATGCTACCATTAGCGATACATACATGACTCCCTGACACTCAATCCTTGCCCTTAGCATGGGGGAAAGAAGGCGATTCAAAGGAGATGCGACCTCGTCATTCGCTTACAATATTTACCTAACTGCCTTTGTCGCTCCAAGACCCCAATCAAGGTCTGTTCATTCTTGAGATCGCCATCCCATGACGGTTTGAAAAGACGTTCATCACTAGCTAAAGATTTTGGCAGCCATCCCCTGGAAGAGATTGGGCAAGGAAAAATGGACCTACAGATAGCATGCAATGCCATTTTCGCATAGAATGATATTCATTCCTTTGACAGGACTACTCTTTAACCATGACTCTTATATTTGCATCCTTTATGAGCTACTGATGTAATTAACTCAGATGAATTAATATGTGGATGGTGTAGGTACCTAGGATTTGATACTGATCAGACTTCTAACACATGCATATAGAGTTATGGAGCAATACCATGACGAGCTTGACCGAACAGCTCGTTTAGAAAGCCACGCCCCCTGCCTAAAAGAAGTTGTATAGCTCAAGGCGGATCCGAGATGACCATCCACTCCTTGGCTCATACGTGGCAGACATAAAGATAATTATGCAGTGACTTTTGCATTTCAAAGTTGGAATCCGATTCAGACAGATGCAATTCGACCGTCTACATGGCTCAGTCCTATGTTTGACGCCATCAGATTACATGAATCCAAATAAAGGAGGCAGCATTGCCCCTTGATATGCTTACTTTTCAATCATGCAATTTACTCTTACATGCTTCTTGAATTATTAACATGACTAATTCATGCGATATGAATGATGCAGGTACCCGAAGGTCAGTACCAATCACTCCTCCCATAGATTGATTGGAGGAACACAAAGCTTCTACAAACATTTTCGACTGTTTGCCAGGCTAACTCTAACCCTCAGAGATTGGATAGAAGTACCCAACTAGAATGAATGTGATGGGCGCGCCATGGTTAAAAACCACTCGATCCATGGCTCCGACTCTCATGATTTGAGAGAACATTTCGTAGTGTCTGACCAAACTCCATCCCATGAATCAGTGGGACGAGAGAAACTTGATTATTGCGAATGACCACCTCTACCTGTGAATTGGAGATTAGGAGGTAGCGCCTCGGCGAGTGTGACCCGACCACTTGCCCGAAAATCTCCATCGGTCAAAGTAAAGCATGGAGTATGGACTAAAGATCGAGTTCGAGAATGACACTCAGCCGGCAGAATCCCGCTCTTGGGATTAGAGCGCAGGAGGAAAGCCGGGGTGAATGACATGACCATTCGCCTGATTAACTCTAACTCTCTTGATTCGAGAGAGAGTATAAAGGACGGGAAGACGACGTCCCCAAGGCGTGATGGT
Source organism: Allium sativum (assembly GCA_030737875.1). Classification (NCBI taxonomy): domain Eukaryota; kingdom Viridiplantae; phylum Streptophyta; class Magnoliopsida; order Asparagales; family Amaryllidaceae; genus Allium; species Allium sativum. Next base: position 652,983,297 of record CM060915.1, read on the forward strand.
GCACCACGATTAAAGACCGCCTTGATTACACTCTAACCTGGGCATACGTCAGGAGAGTATAAAGCTGCTAAGATTAAGCACCGAAGACAACAGGCTCCTACCCTACCGAAGGAATGGGGATAAGTTTGAAAGCTGAGCCGACACCCCCCACAGAAGGATTGGGGGCAATACAGTGTCGAACAAGCCCTGACTAGGCACTATGTTCATGTTTGATTAGGGGCGCACACACACATCGCCCCCCTAGATAAATTCTATATGATTTGCTAGATATTATTTGATTGCAGGTGTGACGACCTCAAACCCCGTACTGACGGCGGCAAGGGTAATCCTTGGAATATAACACATAAACAGATAACAGCAGAGCAGAATTAAATAAATACACCAGAAAATGCACAACAGAATATACTGGATAAACGTAATCATCAGAGTTACACAGTATACAGGATCCTACTTAGTACAAATACAGTTCAACTATACATATATGTCTACAGCGGAAAAACAAACATAAGGTACAATATGAGCTGAACATCATAAAAAGAGATAAATGATAGAATCCATCTTCAGCTCCAGCTATCCGGATAAAGCTAGCTAAACCTGAATACAAGGCTGCCCGTGTAGAAAAAGGGGCACCCGAGTTTGAAAGTGAAACAAACTACGAGTCAGTCATGGGACTGGTATGAGAAATCTACTCAACACATTTAAAATATGGCCAATCACTGGACCATGCCACTTTCGTGGAACGGGTTTACTCCATCGGATTGCCAGTGTTTCAAAACAAATAAATCTTTTAAACATCGCAATGCTTTTTATAAAAATGAAGCCATTATAAGACTCAGTTCCCATCACACAATGCAACGCAAACCGGAGGATAGAGTTTTACCTTATAAAGGCCAAAATATGCTTGATACGAATAAAACCAAAAGCATTTGATATTATTACTAGTGTTTATAGGTTTCGAAAACTATTTCAATCATAACTATCAATCATAGACGGCATGGGTACCATATATCATGTCGCCATAGGTATATACAATCAAAACCGCGCAGTCACGTATTTGGAAATTGGATTTCCGTCATGAACCAAGGCAAAAGATAGTCCTTACCGACTTCGAGACGCTCTAGCCCGCCCCTCAGGACCCAGACTCAGGTGGGCCCTTGGATCGTCAGAGCCGGTCCATCGATGTGGATTAAAATTCCTGAACACTGCATTTCCCCAACCTTTGGGGTGTAAATGAGCCAATGAATGACTCCATCGGACCCGGATCGTCCGATCTAACCGAGGCGCCACGCAACAGTAACAACCACATAAGTCAAACTCGTCAGGGCGTGTAAAACCACTGATGCCACTTCTAGCTAGAAAGAAACGCAGGCCCTCCCTGATGTCCTCTCCCGTTTCTGGTTCATACCAGGGTGTGAGGCTCACGAATTCACGTTATACACAAAGCTACGCCACACAGGCGGTGCTTTGTTCATCATCACAAGACTTTGCTTTTCAACAGAAGCCTTGATCACTGCATCTTAGCATGCCACACAGGCAATTCACACCGTGCAACTGATAGCTATCAATCACACAGAATAAATTCCAATGTCAGATACACTGTCCATTTGCAAGTCCGTTCTGGGTCTGAACGAAACCGGAGGCACTATATACCTCGCAAACCCATCGATCACCACGTACGTCTAGACAATCACCACTCATTATCCATATTTCGGGATGCCTCCCAATCAGGACCTCGGTTACCATCCAAACGAGGTGAAGATCTCCAGTCTTCGACCACCGTCTTCATCTTCGATTTCTTATCGTCGATTCAGTTATTCAGAATGGGATAAACCCGGTCTTTCTGAGCAACTCGTGTATATAATAAATAAGTGCTACACAAACACTACTACGCATCATTTCAATTCATTAGTCACTAACCGTGAATCGGTAAGAGAACGATTTCCCAAATATTAACCCCGAAGGCCGAAACCAACATCAGATCAACACCCAGAAACCATTCGACTTAGCCAACCTTCAGTTAGTTTCTAAATTTCACATCCATTTCATTTATAATATTTTATAACGATTTATCGCTATTTTTATTTATTTTAAAATAGCCAATTTATTCAACACGACGCTTCGGGCCATAACGCGGCCGTGGCGCTGATTTTCTTCATATTTGATTTACACATATCTGAAAATCTAACCGTTGGATCTTCGTAAAATTTACATCATTAGAAAGATCTTTTCAAAACGAATCCAACGGTTCCAGTTTCAGGAAAATCCGATGGTCGGATCTCCCGGTATAATCGTTTGAAGTTTCGATTTCAAAATATGAATTGCAGCGTCGTTATTCGATTAAATATAATTATATATATATATATATAAATATAAGCGATATATATATATAAATATAAGCGATTCTGGCACTGTTTTTCTTCAAATTTGAATTAAACATTTCAGACAATCCAACCATTGGATTTTTACAAAGTTGGTGCCGTTGGAAAGATATTTCCAAAGCGAACCCAACGGTTGCGGTTTCGGGAAAATCCGACGGTCGGATCTCCCGCACTAATCGTTTGAAATCACGGTTTCAAAATACGAACTGCAGCTTCATTATTCGATATATTTTAATTCTATTTATATATATATATCGATTCTTCGATTTCAAAGCTATATTCTTTTCATACATTTGATAAAAATTATATTTTTATCTAACTGTCTTCTATTTCAACACTTCACTATTTTTAACAATTCATGTGTATAATAAAAATGTGATTTTTAATGTAAAACAATTTATTTCAAAACTCGACTATTTTATATAGTTCATATAGATGATAAAGATATGATTTTTGTTATAAAAAAATTTATTTCAAAACACGACTATCTTATATAGTTCATATAGATGATAAAAATATGATTTTTATTATAAAACAATTTATTTCAAAATATGAATACCACTCAACACATGAATTTCAATTCAACGAATGAATTTCGATTCAACACATGAAGGTTTTCTATAGTTTGTATATATAAATAAAAGGTGATTTTTATATTTAAAAACACGAATACCATTCAACACATGAATTCTATTCAACGAATGAATTTCAATTCAACAAATGAAGGTTTTCTATAGTTTGCATATATAGATAAAAAGGTGATTTTATATTTAAAAACACGAATACCATTCAACACATGAATTCTATTCAACGAATGAATTTCAATTCAACACATGAATGTTTTCTATAATTTGTATATATAGATAAAAAGGTGATTTTTATATTTAAAAACATGAATACCATTCAACATATGAATTCTATTCAATGAATGAATTTCAATTCAACACATGAAGGTTTGCTATACAACGAATAAATATAGTTTCAACAAATGAAAACAATTCTAACACATGAATATTATTCAAAATTTCGGCAACATAACGGCAGGGTAGTTAAAACCGGGACCGTCCCTAGTACGACTCCTCGCTCTACCTTAAAGCCTCGCAGCTTTTGACAATGGGGAATCATGCATCTAGTTCGCACGCAGGCGGCATGTATATTTTTTTCATTTCCACAAACTAATCCTATGTGGTTTCAACCAAATATTTCTCAACCACAAACGGGTATTTTTCAACGACAAACAATTTCAATCAACCATTCGCTATCAATCAATTTTCACACCAATCACAATCAATAAATATCGTCCATGGTTTGTGGACGAGGGGCGTATACATATATATATATATATATTTGTATATAGCATTTCACTTCTATTTCAACACATATATAATTTTTACAACGCATATACAACTTATACATCGAACGTACAACTTATACAACGCTTATACAAGAGGTGTACAATGCTTATATAACTCATACATCGATTATATAATTTATACATCGTCGTTTTCCATATCGTTTATAAATTTGAAATCTCACATTGGGTTCCACTCCACCAAAAATAGCAGAAGGCTCAAAAAAATATGTGGTCTCTTCTAGAAGGTAGAAGACGTCCACACGAGTCCACTGTCTCTTGTTTCACTGAAATTCGACAAGGAACGGAAAATATATGATTTTTACAAGTTTGCAACGCTTAAAAGTGTAAAAACCAATTCAAAATCAATTAGCCGTGTACCTCGTTTTGATTCGAAACTAGGGTTCAAGAATTCGCGAAATCCGTGAAGCTAGAGGACGATCGGCCTTCGCAGCGTCGAAGGGCTAGGAGAGAGCTTCGCGCGCGTGGGGGAATGGGCCAACTCGGTGGACCCTACTGTTCGTGGCGGCGGCGGAAAGTGCTGATGTTTGGGGGCACGGTTCTCTCGATTGGAGCGACGATGGGTGGAGCAACGGGTATGGATGTGAAGAGGGAGGAGGGGGCTTTCGAAATTTGGTGGTGACGGAGGGTATCGCGCCTGTGGCGGCGGGAAAAGAGGAGAGAAGGTCTGGAGGTTTTATCGCCGTGCGTGGTTCAGAGGATATGGGAGAGAGAAAGTCAACCGACCAATGAGAGATTTTTTAATATTTATAAATTTTTAAATTTCGAAAATACCCCCTTTCACACACGAACTCCAATCCAAACCCAACGACTGTCGTCCCTAGCGTTTTACCCCCATTCCGAACACAATGGGATATGTTTCGTTGGCCCATTCGACTGTTTCAGTCAGTTTTCCTTCAAATTAAAATATAAAACATTCAATATTTGATTTGAACGTACATTTCAATTTTCCAGGGCCACAAACTATTTCGAAAAATTCCAGAAAAATAAATCTAGCTATGTTTTGACGATACGGTCCCAACAAAACTAGTTTCGTCGAATTCTGAGACCGTTTGCAAAATGGCCCTTTTCTGGTCGATCCAATTTAACTATAATTGACAAAAACATGCTTTCCTTTGCCACGCTCACATACTAGCTTTAAAAATTATGAAATTTGAAATCTAGCAATAACTTCACATTCCGGATCCAACAAAAGTGGTTTCGTCGAATTCCGAGCTCGTTTGCAAAATGGACAATTTCACGGGCTATATAAATTCCATAGCGACCTTTCTGAAAATTCATTTGGCCATAACTTTTGCTTCCCGCTATGAAACTTCGATTTTTCAGATTCGTTAGAAAGGTATTCGCTAACAGATTTAAATATTTTTGGTTTCACTCAAATCCGTTTTGTTTTGCACCCGCTACGGTCAGTCAAAGTTTGAATTCAAAATTTGAAACTACCGCGCCATTTCAGGCCTTGTTTATAATTAGAATTAATTATATTCGTTTTCAGACGTCGATTCAAACTCACTTTTCCTTGCAATTATTTAAAATATTTATTTTAAATATTTAAAATCCACTTTTTTAGCCAATTAAAATTTTTTAAATTGGTTCAGATTTTCCGGTTCGTTACAATCTCCCCACTTAAAACTTTTCGTCCCCGAAAAGGAACAAAGTCGAAAGTGGTTTGATTAATCAACTCTACGTTCGATCTGGCTTCCATTCTCCAACTTTTCAGTTTTTGCGAATTTTCAAATTCTTCAAAAATTTGGCTAACACCCGGAATTTTCGAATTTTTTTGCCATAACCTCCTTTATACGGGGAGAGGTTTGGAAATTTATTGGGCCGTATTAGGTACCCAATAAATCCTATAAAGCATACGCATATTTATAGTGATATATTTTGGTGTTTACAGGGGAGCGTGTATAGATAATAACTCCAGAGAATAAATTCTCGTCACCCTGTCAAAGCCTGAGGGAGTGTGTATTTTAATTGCTCCAAAGGATAAATCCTCGTCACCACGTCCCGTGTGGGAAATAAATAGTCCATGTGCCATATCTAATAACTAGAGAGACGTGATTATTGTCAACTCCAGACCCGTGTGGGGTTTTTATTAATCTGGCAATTATATCGTTACATTTTAAATAGTCCATATCAGTCATCAGTTCAACCTGTAAAATATAGTCATCGCCATACAAGCCTCTCGCTCGTATGGTAAATCTTCCACCTCGTCACACAAGCTCCAAATGCTTATGTGGTATATGATGAAGTATGCCTATCTTCTGAAGTATGCCATGTAGTGTAGTTCAAAATTAATTGTTACTATCCTATGGCGACGTTTATTATTACACACAGAATAACCAGCACTCCGCATCCAATGGCATTCACAGGAGTTGATATAATAATATTTCGCATCCAACTCATTAAGGTTTACCTATTTGTCGGGCACGCAAATAAAATCTTTACTCAACAACTATCCAATTACCTGTTCAAACATATATAATGCACATGTATATATTTCTATCTATTTTCTAATCAGTTCAATGTGTGATTTAATCGAATAAATTCTACCATTCATTCTTTTATTGATTAAATTAACTATTGTTTCAATAATTTAATTAATCAAATCTACTATCACACAACACAAACAACAATCAATTGTTTTTAACTTTTCAAAAATGTTCTTTATATATTCAAAAATCATATTTCTAAAGCCAAACTATAAATATAATCACAAATACGTTATTTAAAAAAAAACATATTACTCTCGACTCGTTTTGGGGCACTTCTGACCCATCTCTAACGAGTTATTCTGATTCTGCTATACTCATACGAGGATATTACTGATCCTATCTGTATAGAGTTACCCGTCCTAGAACACTACTGGTTCTATTTCTGACGAGTTCGTTCATATGTTATATTCCAGAACTAAGCTTAACCAAAGCTCTGATACCAAATGAGACGACCCCAAACCCCGTACTGACGGCGGCAAGGGTAATCCTTGGAATATAACACATAAACAGATAACAGCAAAGCAGAATTAAATAAATACACCAGAAAATGCACAATAGAATATACTGGATAAACGTAATCATCAGAGTTACACAGTATACAGGATCCTACTTAGTACAAATACAGTTCAGCTATACATATATGTCTACAGCGGAAAAACAAACATAAGTTACAATAGGAGCTGAACAACATAAAAAGAGATAAATGATAGAATCCATCTTCAGCTCCAGCTATCCGGATAAAGCCAGCTAAACATGAATACAAGGCTGCCCGTGTAGAAAAAGGGGCACCCGAGTTTGAAAGTGAAACAAACTATGAGTCAGTCATGGGACTGGTATGAGAAATCTACTCAACACATTTAAAATATGGCCAATTACTGGACCACGCCACTTTCGTGGAACGGGTTTACTCCATCGGATTGCCAGTGTTTCAAAACAAATAAATCTTTTAAACATCGCAATGCTTTTTATAAAAATGAAGCCATTATAAGACTTAGTTCCCATCACACAATGCAACGCAAACCGGAGGATAGAGTTTTACCTTATAAAGGCCAAAATATGCTTGATACGAATAAAACCAAAAGCATTTGATATTATTACTAGTGTTTATAGGTTTCGAAAACTATTTCAATCATAACTATCAATCATAGACGGCATGGGTACCATATATCATGTCGCCATAGGTATATACAATCAAAACCGCGCAGTCACGTATTTGGAAATTGGATTTCCGTCATGAACCAAGGCAAAAGATAGTCCTTACCGACTTCGAGACGCTCTAGCCCGCCCCTCAGGACCCAGACTCAGGTGGGCCCTTGGATCGTCAGGGCTGGTCCACCGATGTGGATTAAAATTCCTGAACACTTCGTTTCCCCACCCTTTGGGGTGTAAATGAGCCAACGAATGACTCCATCGGACCCGGATCGTCCGATCTAACCGAGGCGCCTCGCAACTGTAACAACCACATAAGTCAAACTCGTCAGGGCGTGTAGAACCACTGACGCCACTTCTAGCTAGAAAGAAACGCATGCACTCCCTGATGTCCTCTCCCGTTTCTGGTTCATAGCGGGGTGTGAGGCTCGCGAATTCACGTTATACACAAAGCTACGCCACACAGGCGGTGCTTTGTTCATCACCACAAGACTTTGCTTTTCAACAAAAGCCTTGATCACTGCATCTTAGCATGCCACACAGGCAATTCACACCGTGCAACTGATAGCTATCAATCACATAGAATAAATTCCAATGTCAGACACACTGTCCATTTGCAAGTCTGTTCTGGGTCTGAACGAAACCGGAGGAACTGTATACCTCGTAAACCTATCGATCACCACGTACGTCTGGACGATCACCACTCGTTATCCATATTTCGGGATGCCTCCCAATCAGGACCTTGGTTACCATCCAAACGAGGTGAAGATCTCCGGTCTTCGACCACCATCTTCATCTTCGATTTCTTATCGCCGATTCAGTTATTCAGAATGGGATAAACCTGGTCTTTCTGAGCAACTCGCGTATATAATAAACAAGTGCTACACAAACACTACTACGCATCATTTCAATTCATTAGTCACTAACCGTGAATCAGTAAGAGAACGATTTCCCAAATATTAACCCCGAAGGCCGAAACCAACATCAGATCAACACCCAGGAAACCATTCGACTTAGCCAACCTTCAGTTAGTTTCTAAATTTCACATCCATTTCGTTTATAATATTTTATAACGATTTATTGCAATTTTTATTTATTTTAAAATAGCCAATTTATTCAAAACGACGCTTCGAGCCGTAACGCGGCCGTGGCGCTGTTTTTCTTCAGATTTGATTTACACATATCTGAAAATCTAACCGTTGGATCTTCGTAAAATTTACATCATTAGAAAGATCTTTTCAAAACGAATCCAACGGTTCCAGTTTCGGGAAAATCCGATGGTCGGATCTCCCGGTATAATCGTTTGAAGTTTCGATTTCAAAATACGGACTGCAGCGTCGTTATTCGATTAAATATAATTATATATATATATATAATCGATTTTGGCGCTATTTTTCTTCAGATTTGAATTAAACATTCCAGAAAATCCAACCGTTGGATTTTTACAAAGTTGGTGCCGTTGGAAAGATATTTCCAAAGCGAACCCAACGGTTGCGGTTTCGAAATCCGATGGTCGGATCTCCCGCGCTATTCGTTTGAAATCACGGTTTCAAAATACGAACTGCAGCTTCGTAATTCGATATATTTTAATTCTATTTATATATATATATCGATTCTTCGATTTCAAAGCTATATTCTTTTCATACATTTGATAAAAATTATATTTTTATCAAACTGTCTTCTATTTCAACACTTCACTATTTTTAACAATTCATATGTATAATAAAAATGTGATTTTTAATGTAAAACAATTTATTTCAAAACTCGACTATTTTATATAGTTCATATAGATGATAAAGATATGATTTTTATTATAAAACAATTTATTTCAAAACACGACTATCTTATATAGTTCATATAGATGATAAAAATATGATTTTTATTATAAAACAATTTATTTCAAAATATGAATACCACTCAACACATGAATTTCAATTCAACGAATGAATTTCGATTCAACACATGAAGGTTTTCTATAGTTTGTATATATAGATAAAAAGGTGATTTTTATATTTAGAAATACGAATACCATTCAACACATGAATTCTATTCAACGAATGAATTTCAATTCAACACATGAAGGTTTTCTATAGTTTGTATATATAGATAAAAAGGTGATTTTTATATTTAAAAACACGAATACCATTCAACACATGAATTCTATTCAACGAATGAATTTCAATTCAACACATGAAGGTTTTCTATAGTTTGTATATATAGATAAAAAGGTGATTTTTATATTTAAAAACATGAATACCATTCAACATATGAATTCTATTCAATGAATGAATTTCAATTCAACACATGAAGGTTTGCTATACAACGAATAAATATAGTTTCAACAAATGAAAATAATTCTAACACATGAATATTATTCAAAATTTCGGCAACATAACGGCAGGGTAGTTAAAACCGGGACCGTCCCTAGTACGACTCCTCGCCCTACCTTAAAGCCTCACAGCTTTTGACAATGGGGAATCATGCATCTAGTTCGCACGCAGGCGGCATGTATATTTTTTTCATTTCCACAAACTAATCCTATGTGGTTTCAACCAAATATTTCTCAACCACAAACGGGTATTTTTCAACCACAAACAATTTCAATCAACCATTCGCTATCAATCAATTTTCACACCAATCACAATCAATAAATATCGTCCATGGTTTGTGGACGAGGGGCATATACATATATATATATATATTTGTATATAGCATTTCACTTCTATTTCAACACATATATAATTTTTACAACGCATATACAACTTATACATCGAACGTACAACTTATACAACGCTTATACAAGAGGTGTACAATGCTTATATAACTCATACATCGATTATATAATTTATATATCGTCGTTTTCCATATCGTTTATAAATTAGAAATCTCACATTGGGTTCCACTCCACCAAAAATAGCAGAAGGCTCAGAAAAATATGTGGTCTCTTTTAGAAGGTAGAAGACGTCCACACGAGTCCACTGTCTCTTGTTTCACTGAAATTCGACAAGGAACGGAAAATATATGATTTTTACAAGTTTGCAACACTTAAAAGTGTAAAAGCCAATTCAAAAACAATTAGCCGTGTACCTCGTTTTTGATTCGAAACTAGGGTTCAAGAATTCGCGAAATCTGTGAAGCTAGAGGACGTTCGGCCGTCGCAGCGTCGAAGGGCTAGGAGAGAGCTTCACGCGCGTGGGGGAGTGGGCCAACTCGGTGGACCCTACTGTTCGTGGCGGCGGCGGAAAGGGCTGATGTTAGGGGGCACGGTTCTCTCGATTGGAGCGACGATGGGTGGAGCAACGGGTATGGATGTGAATAGGGAGGAGGGGGCTTTCGAAATCTGGTGGTGGCGGAGGGTATCGTCACCTGTGGCGGCGGGAAAAGAGGAGAGAAGGTCTGGAGCTTTTATCGTCGTGCGTGGTTCAGAGGATCGGGGAGAGAGAAAGTCAACCGACCAATGAGAGATTTTTTTAATATTTTTAAATTTCGAAAATACCCCCTTTCACACACGAACTCCAATCCAAACCCAACGACTGTCATGCCTAGCGTTTTACACCCATTCCGAACACTATGGGATATGTTTCGTTGGCCCATTCGACTGTTTCAGTCAGTTTTCCTTCAAATTAAAATATAAAACATTCAATATTTGATTTGAACGTACATTTCAATTTGCCAGGGCCACAAACTGATTCGAAAATTTCCAGAAAAATAAATCTAGCTATGTTTTGACGATACGGTCCCAACAAAACTAGTTTCGTCAAACTCTGAGACCGTTTGCAAAGTGGCCCTTTGCTGGTCGATCCAATTTAACTATAATTGACCAAAACAGGCTTTCCTTTGCCACGCTCACATACTAGCTTCAAAAATTATGAAATTTGAAACCTAGCAATAACTTCACATCCTAGATCCAACAAAAGTGGTTTCGACGAATTCCGAGGTCGTTTGCAAAATCGCCAATTTCATGGGCTATATAAATTCCATAGCGACCTTTCTGAAAATTCATTTGGCCATTACTTTTGCTTCCTGCTATGAAACTTTGATTTTTCAGATTCGTTAGAAAGATATTCACTAACAGATTTAAATATTTTTGGTTTCACTCAAATCCGTTTTGTTTTGCACCCGGTACGGTCAGTCAAAGTTTTAATTCAAATTTTGAAACTACCGCGCCATTTCAAGCCTTGTTTAATATTAGAATTAATTATATTCGTTTTCAAACGTCGATTCAAACTCACTTTTCATTGCTATTATTTAAAATATTTATTTTAAATATTTAAAATCCACTGTTTTAGCCAATTTAAATTTTTTAAATTGGTTCAGATTTTCCGGGTCGTTACAGGAGGTGTTCTGAATTGGAACCCATACTTGATTGTGATGTGCTTTATTACCTATTACTTAGAGATTCACTTTGTTTACAGAGTGCAGGCTTGTACAAGATAACAGGACAAGGATGCGAGGGCCGCACTCATGACAACTGCAGCAGGCCAGTGGAAAACAAACAAAGGACCACATCTAGAAACTTCTCATGCGACTCAAGGTGACGACCGAAAGGAGGCCTTGAGAATGAATTGTTTAATGACGTGTCACACGACTTAAGTCAACGACCGAAAGGAGGCCCTATGAGTGATATATCGAATCAGCATACACACCCACATGTGACAGGCCATAGCCCAAGTGCATCGACAAGTGCCACCTCACAAATACACTGAATGGAAAATGCGATAACTTGAGCACTTGCATAACTCAATCTCATAAGCTTTGAAAACCATGTTTCTTTTCCCTGCATCTATGTCTAAATTTGAATGGGATGTGATACAACTACCGATCTTTCGCCGTTACTCTTGGACTGGGGCCACATTGTTGAAAATATTCACAAATGGCATAATTTATATGTTTGTGTCTAACTTATACCTCGATCTTGACAGGCTGCTTGAGGACCACAGAATGGATGCAGAGTGTTCGTCCATTTGCTAGTCCTGACCGACTTCCCGGTTGAAAGGCCCAATATAAATGGGGACGCCATTACTTTGACTTCTAACTTGCGAGGAGGCGAATTGCCTGACACTCAGACCCAAAGGCTAAGAAGAAGGAAGATAGAAATTTTTTCCGTGCTGAGGATATTGGCGCAGAAGGCGCTAGGAACGAAGGAAGTCAGCAGATTTCTTCTTTAGATGATCCCTCAGCATGTCAAGCTAGATATGAAATGGATGGTACCCTTGCTGATTTGAGAACTCAAATGGCTCAGTGAGATGAACTTCTACGAAAATGACAGAAAGCGATGGATAACTTCTTTACATGGATAGTTGGAAGGCCGAGTAACTACGGCTTACTCGCTGGAGCGAGCACTGTGGGAATTCAAGCGACAACGAACTTGGCTCAAACACTCCCTGCTCCGTGGCCCAGATCATATGAGACCCTAGGACAAGTTGGCATAGTCGTCTTTAATGAAACAAGATGCAACCAACCTCCTTCCATGCATTTGTAGCATGCAACTTCCTAGGCCGGCAATGCAAAAACCATTTGAAACTCAAACGGAGTCCGACCAACCTTTGCTCTAATTCATATGAATGTTTAAAATCCAACTCAACCTTAACATGACGCTCCCCATGTAGGGGGCAAACGACAGCATTTGAGATAGCTATAATCTGACTTTATCGCCACCCGACCTCGAACCTCAGAGCTTGGATAGGAGACCAAAGACTAACATGAGCTGGAAACGAACAAATCATTTTGTATCAAACTCTAACTCACAGTTTGATGAGAGAGTATGAATTCAAAGAATACGTGGATTTGATGATTACCGCTTAGTAAAATCCTTGTGGATGAAGAGTATGGGATACAAGCTTCGAGCAGCATAATTTGATCATTCGCCAGCTTTAGGCACATTTATTATTATCGGAGTTCCGCAAGATCCCAGACTAACCAGAAGAATGGATCCTCAAAAACAACCTGCATACATTCGAGTAGCGGATCATTATCCAAAATTTAAGAATGGAAGCCTGATTGACGACTATTACATATGCGGAACAAAGAAGCCAAGACCGGCTTCCACCCACTTTAGGACTTCATGCTGGGGGCACCAGCGCTAAATTGGACAATTGGCGACAATTTCTAATAGACAAAGGCCAGATTGCCGAAGTTAATTGATACTTCACCAGAGGCGGCACACCTCAAGGGAAATTTGGGAAACATCAATCAAAACCCTTTCATACGAGACATTAAAGATTTCAGCAATTCCCTTCACTTCAAGCCACCATTTCTGGATCCTAACTTACATTGTTGTTATACAATTTTTGGTGGCATGCATCCGAATTGATCAACCGCTAGAACGCATTGGTCACCCACTTTGTTGAGCAATCAAAATCCTGCATCAGTCGATCCAAGAATGTCATGTTACTCACTTCAATCAAACAAAGATCCAGCGAGACTCTGCATTTGTTCCTCGAAAAGATTCAACGCCGCAACAACATCTGTAGATCGACCTTGACCATCTATGCTATTTATAGCAGCAATATCCGGTATTCTACATAACTTAGACTTCAAAGTCCCTCCGCAACGAGACCCATCAAGAGGCCTTGGCGGATTCACCTCTGAAATAAACTTCAGTATATTTATACCTTGAGATTTTTCTTAGAGATGTTGACGAATTCTATCTTGAGACAGATTCATGCACCAATTATGATGTGATCTATCCCAACAGTCTGGAAGCTATCTTAAAGTTCAAAGATTTCTATATTGCCCTATGACTTGGATGGATACTTCATGCATTGACTCGTATGCAAAAGAAAGTTTAACTCTACAATACTTTAGATTTTCCTGGGAAGACAATGTCGTTTAGCAACTACCTATGCAGGTATGATCGCGTGCGTGGGAGCCAGCAATCCTACGTGACTTATGATAAAAGAACTTGACCTCTTGATTTGGCAAGGTTTAAATGATTACTTGATCATCTTAACTCCTTCGACCTTAGATTTGGCATCGATGAGCACCCATAGATGTGGTATGATATATGGAAAGCCGTCCACACAATGAAGAGTCGAAATATAATAACTACTCAATAGAGCCTTTTCAGGGACAGACGACATTCCAGAAAGTTATTCAAAGTACATCTCATTTATGATAAGACGTGCTTTGGGGGGCAAAATGTTAGCCTGCTTTGTGACCAGGCTAACCAAATCTTAAGGATCAACAATCACTTGAATGAAGTAATAGAGCATTGGAAAAACTTGGCTCGTACATGCATGGAGGCCACGGGGTCAGATTCTTGCCTCGGATCGGATTCTTGCCTCGGATCGGATCGGATCATTCGGGTCGGAAGGCTTCATTGCTTCATCGTTGCTGCTTGCTTTCAGTTCGGATTGAATAAAGGCTAGCCCGATCCCATGTCCACACAGCAGAAGCGGTTACCAAGTCTCCACTCTCTGCGCTACTTTTGAGATTTCCTCTGAAGCTGCCACGTGGCATCCAACCCAAACCGAATTTCAGCCTATAAATACATGATTTTGCATTAATATCAGGGACTTTTGGCACTCAGTTCATTCATTGCCGCCATCACCAGTGTCCTCCACAGAAAACCACCATCTCCTCCAATAGAATCCATGAATTCGGAGAGACAAATTCATTGTAATCGAGTGCTTGAGTGATTTAAAGCCTTGTAATTGTAATTCTATGTTGAATTAAGAAACTATGAAGTGGATGTAGGCTTGTTAACGCCGAACCACTATAAAACTCGTGTGTTGATTGATTTTCCTTGCTTTTAGTTCATGATTCCTCGTTATTCTCTGCAAAATATGATCAATTGGGTGTTGGGACCATTTTTTGGTCTAACAATAAACAAAAACAAAAATGCTATAGAGCGGATTAGAAATCTGACAATTACGTGTTCTCTGATTCAATCCTTCTTTCTACTTTCCTGAAATTTTTTCTTCCTATTTCCCTGCCAAATTACCACTGACTAATGTAATGCATTTAAGTAGACGAACTGTTCTATGGAACTAATGAAGAATCGATATGCAGGAAAAATTGATTTGCAATGTTATGGAACTGATTTTACCATGTCTTTTAATTTTGTTAACTTGACATTCTTTTCCTTTATGTACAAACTCCTGTGGCCATTTATAGAAAAGAAAAAGAAAAAGGTGTTTGTATAACGTGACAAAGAAAAGCTTCTTCTGTTTAAAATTCTCAGGTAATATTTACATGGAAAATCATACGTTTACACATGACTTTTTTGTATGTATAGGCAAATATGGCTCAAAATTTGTAACAAACTCTGAAGTTCTTGCACACTACACATATGACTAATATACATACACACTTCATGTACATAGTTCAGATATAATCATTCAAAATAAAAAAAAAAATCAGACTCTAATTCGGCAACACAAACCAAACAGCTAGAGATGAAAATCAAATATAAAACTTTAATATTCCTGAGTAAATCTGTGATGTTACAAATTATTGCCAACAATTTTAACACTCAGAAAAACACATGACAACAAACAACTAAACATAACTCCAAACACATGTTGATGAATGGTCTTCTAGAGCTTCACTTCATTTTAAATTGTGCTTAGCATGACGGGTAACACTTAATGCGGGAAGACAGTTTTTGCTCTGGCAACTTCTTCTCCGTTAAGTTCTGTATGTCCGCTATTTCCTTACATTATAAATAAATTTTAGCAGCAGAGTTCGAAACTGATACAAAGCAGTTTAAACTGAGGAGTATGTGGTCAAATGTTCTCACATTATAATACAGTTGTCCTGGACTGTAATTCTGAAGCAACCCAGAAGATGTTTGTTGCATTTAATTAGAAAAGCAAGGTCCAAAGATAGATGAGTTAATCATGTACGGGGTGTTGATACCAAAAAAAATGTGGTTCCTGCCATGAAAAATGAACTATATGGTATACCACTTGGGTGTATTAGTGTAAAAAGTAACAAATTTTTACATGCACATTATGTTCATCGGATACACAATGCATTGTTTCTCCATATTCCATGGTAGAATTTACATTTCTATGCATTAGAGTATATGCAGAAATTAACACAGCATAATTTAATACTTAATAAAATATAGAAACTACAGTATTCCATATATGACTATAACCAGTACCAGTCGACCTGAAGGCGAAACAAAGAAGTTTTGTAATTTTTTTGCATCTCCAACATTATTTTTTCCCAGGATACGCCTAGCTGTAAAGAACACCTGTTGCTCCCATCATCCACATTATCATATTGTAATGCATCATTCGCATTCATTTTTGTAACTTTTGATTTTTTTGCACGTTGAAAAATATTTCCCTTATCATCCTGGAAATGTAACAAGAAATATGTTATGAGTACATCTATTTGAGTTATTTAACTGGTTTTTATATAGTTCTACAAAATTGAAGATACACAAAAACATAATAACTTGAACTTCATACACGGTAAAGTCAGGGCCAGCCCAATGACGTTTAATGCCCTAGACGGGCTTTCTTTTTATCAATTTTTTTGCCTTGTTTCTTAAAAGAGAACTATAATTTCAAATATAGTAAGAAAATGAGAACTCTTTTGTATACTATAAAATAATCACTAAAAATCAGTTCACTAAGCTTTTTACAGTACATATCAAAAACCAAAATGTCGATGGCAAATTTTATTCCAACCCCCGAAATTAGGTAGTAGCCCCCTGTAATTTGAAAAAAACAGCAAACCCCCAGTATTAGTGTGTAGCCCCCCGCTGAATTAAAAAAAAATCCAAAAATACCAT
Organism: Allium sativum; assembly: GCA_030737875.1. Lineage (NCBI taxonomy): Eukaryota > Viridiplantae > Streptophyta > Magnoliopsida > Asparagales > Amaryllidaceae > Allium > Allium sativum. The sequence goes on from CM060915.1 coordinate 653,000,439, forward strand.
TCCACGTAGGTATTCTACGTGGTTTTTCGGGGTACCTCGTAGATAGCCTACGTGGTTTCTCAGTGTACCACGTAGTAGCCCTACGTGGTTCCTTGAGAAACCACGTAGGCATACTGCGTGGTACACTGAGGAACCACGTAGGGCATCTACGAGGTACCCTGGAAACTGGAAAAAAATATAATACAAAATGGGCATTTTCGTCCTTGTATTTTCTGATGAAAACGGGGGGCTACTACCTAATTTTGGAGGTTGGAATTTCATAGCATGTTAATGCACTTAACGGAAATAACTCATTTTCGTATTCTTTGAAGAAAATTCATATATTATCTCTTCATACTTATACACATCTAAGTACTTATTTTCAATTAAAATCATTGTTTGTCCATAAAGCTTAAATTCCGCAGACTAACCTCTAACTCAAATTATAGCCTGATTTATTATATGTAAAAAAAAGTAACTCTTATCTTTTAAAAAAAACAGTAGCAACTAAATTACAAGTAGAAAGTAAAACATCAGTTAGCTACAAGTATCATCATCGCAAAATAGAAGAAAAAGCTGATTTAAGTTCAATTAGGCTCGAAGGCATATGAAGTAAACAAAATAAGCACACAAAAGCAAACTGCTACCTGCGAATACAACATTCAATATGTTAACTAACCATAATTCATTTCATTTAAATAAATAATGAAATCCGTGTTATTCATGAAAAGAGTTAAATCAACTAAATTCAAAACAGCAAATATATTTAAATTCATAACAGCAACTATATTGAATGAAATTAACCGCAACCATATCAAGAAAGCAACCATATTCACAACATCAACCATATTCATGAACCATAATAAAAAAACCATAAATTGATAGCAGTAATCATATTTAAAATTTTAAATATAAAATTAGTACAAACTTACACTTAAAATAAAAAAAAACAATTAGGCAGAGAAAAGGTCAATACTGTCAATCCAGACTCCAAAGCAGAGAAAAGCAACGGTAAACCGAAATTAGGGCAAAAATTGGGGCTACAATCTTCTCGTCGCACGAGCGACAGCTGACAGAAGGCGTGGTTTTCTTTCATGGTGGCGACTAGAGCTTCTGGCAGATAGCGCGAGTGAGCTTTTCGTCGTGGTGGAAGAAAGCTTCTATTAGCTATGCCATTCTTTCCTCTTCGTTGTTTGTGTATCGCGCAGGGACTTTTCTTCTTTTCCGTGTTGCCCCTCGATTCCTTACTGCCTTAGGGATGTAAACAGGTCGGACTGGACTGGACGAGTCCAAGCTCAGATGGACACGGACCGGACCGGACATCGTATAGCCTCGGACCGAGCCGGACAACAGACTGTCCTATACGATATAGCCTTGGATAATAAAAAAACGTCAAACATTTTAGATCGGACCGAACACTAGTGTGTTCAAGCTCCGTCCTATAAGAGAATCGGATGGACACAGATCAGACACCGTGTAGCTTCGGATCGAATCAGACAACGGACTGTCCTGTTCAATATACAGCCCTAGCTTCCCTAAGCATTACTCTCGGCTTCCTATGCTTTGGGCCAGACCTAGGTAAAGTTACAAGTCTATGCATCCATATTATTGTACCTGTTTATTCTTACTTGCTGAATTCCGTTGTCGATTTTGATTTGAATTTTTTCTACCGATGATTCGAATTGTTTTGTACGAGTGCGACCTTTCTTTCTATTTTGTATGGGGTATTGCACCTTCAAACGGCTCTTGTTCGCTATTTTGCAGTCTTTTATGTTCATAGATTTTGAAGTTTTGAGTGGTACGTTGTATTTCATCAAAAACATGTCCTTCTTATTATTTTCTATCCACTCCATAACAACATTAAATTTTTCTTCGTCTTCAGCTGCTAAATACGCTATTTTACATAATTCAGTGCATATCTTGTTATACCTTACTTGGTCGGAAGCGACTTCTGTATCTTCATAATTAAGTCGGATGCTTGAATGATATCTCAGTATGTCTTTTCTCCATCTGTTACAAATATATTTTGTTGAGACCATTTTCACATTATTTTTTATTAGCACAAGCAATGAATGGCGACAAAGTACCCCTACAAATTCAAACTTCCGACAAGTACATTTAACTTTGCAATTCTCTTTTTCATATAATACTTTGTATCGCATCAATTTTCTGCAATTTTCAAAAGCCACATCTTCATGTACATCAAACTCTATTCCCATACAAGTGTCTCTACTATCATGTATACACAATACATTTTTCAGGCAATTACTTTTGATTGCAAATTCCTTCCAAAATAGTTGATGATTACTTCTAGGGAAAACTACTTTTATTGCATTTTTCATAGCTTGGTCTTGGACGGTAATTATTCCTTGAGGAGAAACATCGGACATGCAAGCAAGCCATGTTCGAAATAGCCATATAAAATTGTCTGTTGTCTCACTTGAAATCAACCCACATCCAAACAAAATTGATTGTCCATGACGGTTAATCCCGACAAATGGAGCAAAAGGCATGTCATATTTGTTTCTCAAGTATGTTGTATCAAAAGTAGCACCATCACCAAACCCTTTATAAGCCTCTTTACTTCTGCCATCTGCCTAGAAACATTTTTAAGACGTCATTCATCATCCAAATCGATACTGAAAAAAAATTAGAATTTTGTGCTTGCATTTTTAAAAATTAATTTTGAATTGCAACAGCATCCCCTTCTCCAAGACGTAATTGTCTCAACTTGTCCAAATAATTTCTGCAGTCCTTTTCAATAAATGGTAAGTTCTCATGTCCATTAGCTTCTACCACTAATGCATTAAAACTTTTCTTAACACCAGTTCCTGCAATATCACAAACTTTGAGTTGCCTTTTCACGTTATCATTAGTCTATCTGTAACATCGAAAGAACCGTGCTTTTGTTGGACACAATTCATGATTGTGATCAAGAAAAAGGTTGCTGATTCGTCATTTCCCATTAGGACCCAAACTAGAAGTTAGTTTTACATTGCAGTCTATTTTATTTGTTGGTTGCGGCGTCAGTGGGTTTTTGATTGTTAACTCAGGTTTCCTACATCGACTACAAGCAAATGTCACATACCTTAAGTTTCCATCTTCGTCTTTCTTGCGTGATCTTCTCCTTGGTGCAAATCCCTTTGTTTTGCGTACTCTTTGAAACATTGAAATACTTGTTCGGTTGTATGAAACTTCATGTCGATTTCAGGTTTAACAACTTCATTTTCAAATACAACTGCTTCATCATTTGTCATCTCAACGCCAACCAAGTTTTGAGATCCCTCTTTGTTTAATGTCAAATCGGTACATATAGCATTTTTTTCCTTATATTAACTCTGTATTGGAATTATGACAAGGTTCAATATCAGATTCTGCAAATAAAAATATAATTTAGCAGCAAACATCAAATCCACAAATATACTACGGGAAAACATAAAATAAAGAAAACCGACATAATGTAAAATTTCATAAATCCTAAATTGTACTGTTAATTTTGCGTACGGTTTTAGATAGGATAAAGATGCAAAGTTGGAGGAGTAATCTAACCGCTGGCCATGGAAGTTGCAGACAAAGACTTGGAGAATCGAACTGATGGATCAGTGGAAATTAGATACGGAACATGGAGGAAAAACACAGCGGAAAGACGAAGACAAGTATTTCGGGGGAGAAACAGAACGTGATAGAGAAAAATGAAGGAAAATTCAGAACGTGCCTCATTTCCACGTAAGACGCACAAATTGTCAGGTTTTTGTTCGGGGTCTATAGCACTGTTGGTTAACAAATAACCCTGCAGTTACTAATGCCTTGGTAACTACAGTGCATTAGTAATTGGGTGAGCGTTTGGTCGGTTTGGTTTATTTGATGATGAAAATTGTCAAACCGAACTAAAAGCGATAAAAATGAAAACCAAACCAAACCAACCAAATTAAGTTTGGTTGGTTCGGTTGGTTATCCGATTTAACCGAACTAAAAATATTTTAGACCTTATGATTATAATATTAACTATAATCTGAAATAAATCACAAGTATATGATTAGAGTATTATTATTTATGATTCTTATGCTTTCTAAAAGTAATTTTGACAAATATGTGATGATTAAAATTTACTTGGAGAACTAATCTAACTTAAAATATTCATTATAATATTGATAATTTTGAAATTATAATAAAAGTTCGGTTAATTTGGTTAAACTGATAATCAAACTAAATATTTTTCCGAACCGATTACAAACCAATTTAATTTCAAAATCAAACCATACCGACCAAAATAAACCGGTTTGTTGGTTTATTTGGTTTAACCAAATAATGCTCACCCCTAATTAGTTACTCAAGTAGGCTAAGTTTCAATGAACCGCAGTTACTAATGCACTGCATTAGTAACTCAAGCGAGCTACGAAAACTGATGCATTGCATTAATAAATCAAGTGAGCTTCAATGAACTGCAGTTACTAATGCATTGAATCTTGTTTGAGTTAACGTTGTGTTGTTTGATTTATTAGACAATGATTTGTATTAAGTCTGACTTTTTTTATTAATAACAGAAAAAAACTGAGATAAAAAAGTTTCCTAGCTATTTGCAATTAAAGAGCCCGACCTACAAAGAAAAAAGTTGTTTTTAGTTATAAATTAACCACCTTCATTTATGCTTTGATTTTGTTTCTATTCTCTTTCATGAGGATTAAGGTTAACATATATATATATATATATATGTTTATCCATTAAAACCATGCACATATAGATAGATTAAATTTACACCAAAACAATGGATCGAGCACTTATAGGGGTCAAGCACTATCATGGGTCGTATGCTAGATAGGTCGCACACTAGTAGGGTCGAGCAGGAACATGTGGTCGAGCAGAAACATGGTCAAGCACCACCCTGGTCGAGCACCATCCTGTTCGAGCATCACATGGCCGAGCATCACCTTGGTCAAGCATCATTTTGGTCGATCGTGCATTCTAGTCGAACATCATTCTGGTCGGTCGTGCATTTTGGTCGAGCATTATTCTGGTCGGTCGTGCATTCTGGTCGAGCAACATTCTAGTCGGTCGCCCAGATGGCATGATGACATTTTCGTAATTACGACATAACCGACGCATAGCCGGTATACATGAATTTCAGATCACTACTTCATTGAACCATCACCTATAAATACCCCATGGCTTCCCACTTTCAAGGGACCGAATTTATCTTCCATGAAGGGCTGCCGAATTCATTTCTCGTCTTCTCCAAGGTGATCTAACCTCCATTTGTCTTCCTTCAAGCTCCTATTCAACATCATAACTTCCATGGATTCATCGAAAATCATCCAAGTGCTCCAATTGTCGAAGACAGCTTCAACGATCATCACATCCATAGAGATCTTGCTGTTTTCATGGTGGATTTGAGTAGATCGAGACATTAAAGTGAAGAAAGTGTTGTAATTCATTGTAAAAGAAATAGAGAAAATGAATGTAAAAGCAAAGTCCATCTACCATGTGAATTCGATGTTCATAATGAGACTTCCCTCCATAGTGGACGATGATCAATTTTAGACCGAACCACTCTAAATCTTCTTTTTTTTACTTGCTTTTCATATTTGTGGCTCCATATTTGTAGATCTTACCTTTTGGTGAAGTGTTGTGAAAATTCCTTGGTGTTGTTCATTTTTTGGCATCAACATTTGGTGCCCACCATGGGACCACATCCACTCTTCCAAGGTTAAGTGCTTTGTGAGATCGTTGAAGTTCGAAACCCGTTTCTACGATAGATTCTTCAAATCTATGATCTAGGCCGATTGACGGACTTTCTTCAAAGTTAAAGAATTTGTCCGACATAATGCCTCTAAAAAAATGGGAAGTAAGAACGTTAGAGGAGGATCCGATAATGCTGTTAATGAGGAAACACCACTCACCAACCATTTTGAAGTTGGCGAAACTTCGATAGGTGGAGCTGGTGTGACGAGAAATGAGTTGAACGAAGTCGTTGCTAACCTCACTCAACAATTGGAGATCTCTAATAATGCTATGATGACGAAGCTAGAATCTCTTTTGCACTTCAAGCGGCCACGGCGAAAGCCACTACTAAAGCTGCTCACACAGAAGTTGCTCATGCAGAAAATGTTGGTTTTCCTCCTCAAGTCCAAATCATGATCATTCCATTCGAGAAGTCACCGATCTAAGTAATGTTGATCAAGGAAAAGCCAAATTACCTGCTCGAAACCATTCTGAAAAGGCTACCTCTCGACAAGTGAATATCTCCTCCAAAGGGGCACCTTCCCATGTGGGAGACCCAGGGCCCCGAATCCCTAACCGTGACCGTTTGCCTAAGCAAACATCCAGTGAAGGAAATGACGTCCGTCCCGCGGACAATCATAACAATGAGGAACTTCTATCAGAGATGGTTCGAAAAATAATGAAAGGAAGAATGAAGCGGGATGATGATGAGAAGGAGTGCGGGTTTGCTCCAACTAAAACTCCACTCACCGAGAGAATTAAAATGGCTCCATTACACAGGAAATTCAAACCGCCAACAATGCAAGCTTATAACAGGACTAGTGATCCCAATATGTTCCTGTTTAACTATGATCAACACATGGAAAGTGCGCGAGCTATGGATGAAATCAAATGCCTATACTTCCCTATATACTTGGAAGGGATAACTTCTCTTTGGTTTGCAAAGCTAACCACCGAAGTCTATAGACAACTTTTCAACCTTGGCTAAATTGTTTAGGGAGCAATTTTATCTTCAAGCTACCAAGGTTAAAGACGTCATGTCGCTGAATGAGCTGGAACAGAGACCGGGCGAGTCGGCCAAAGCTTTCCTTACTAGATTCAACGTCGCTGCGGCTAAAGTAGAGAATCATGAACCTCGTCTGGTGTTGATGGCTTTGAAAGGGGCCATAGATTAAAAAAATTGAATTTGGAAGATGGATCAAAATGAAGAAACCTAATACTCTAGAGAAGCTCTATGATAAATCTGAAGAGTATATCAGTGTTGAAGATGATCCTGCTTACGCTTTAGATGTTGCTGAAGGCAATGTGATTCTGCATAAGCAAGATAATAGTGTCCCAGGTAACCAAAGGAATCAGGAAGGTCAAAAGAGGGGCAACGATAGTAAAGATATTAAGAATAACAAGAAGTTCCGCTTCTTCAAGAATTCTGAGTTGACCCCGCTTACAAACACTTTAGAGAATGTTTTTCTTACTACCAAGGAAATCGAGGATTACCTGAAACCAAAGCAGCAGAAAGTCGATGATTCTAACATAAGTTCAGGCATGTTCCATTGGTTCCGTAACCAACCTGGCCATAGTACGAACGAATGTTGGCATTTGAAAAGCCTGGTTGAAGAGTTAATCAGAAAAAATAGACTTCAGCAATATGAGAATAACTAGTTAAATGCCCAAGCTTCCCAGGGGCAAAATACTCCTGTAGGTCAGCCTGGATGAGGGGAAAATGCCCTAGCTGCTGTTAATCCAAGACCAACCCTCAATACAATCTTGGGTGGACCCCATTCAGTAGGAAGAAGCTGGGGGGACATTGTGAAGTATGATGACGAGTTGAAGAACCCTTCATATGAGGAAGGGTACATGGTCTTAAACAACACATTCTCAGAAAAGATGCCGAAAACTTCAGGAGAAGATGTGGTGTTTAAGGATAGGGACACTGATGGACTGCTCACGCCGATAGTCGATCCCATGGTTGCCACCATTGGTATTAGACCGACTTTAGTCAGAAGGGTATTGGTTGACAGTGGGGCATCCATCAATGTACTTTTCATCAATACCTTTAACATGATGAAGCTTTCTATGGCTGACGTGCGAGCATGTCAAAATAAGATCCATGGGTTCACTGGGCAACCCACTCAGCCAATTGGCGTAATAGACCTCCTCGTGGAACTTGGGGAAGGAGAGCAGAGGGTTGCTATGATGCAGACCTTCGTCATAGTAGATGAACTTTCATCTTACAATGCATTCCTCGGGAGGCCAGCTCTGGCCGGATTTAAAATTTCACTGGCTCCATGGTGTCTAACCATGAAGTTTCCGACTGAAAAGGGAGTTAATGTGACCAACGGTAATCAAAGGACGGCCATGGAGTGTTACATGGCAGAACTGGTTGAAGCTAAGAAAAAAGAGAATAGAAATAGTGTAGAGGCCCCTCTCCGCATTCGCGACACCTTCTTATAGCAACTAGGGTGAGGGCCCTGCACTGGTGAGCATAGCGGAGCCCAGAAGGATATGGACCCAAGGAAGGCCAGTGCGGGGAGGAAAGAGAGGCACCAGCTGAAGCCACAATTATGATTCCAGTTCATGACAAAGATCCTGACAAAGTATTGAAGATATACTCTCAGTTGGGACCAAAGTTGCAGAAAGAATTGACTATGTTTTTGAAATCAAATCTAAATGTTTTCGCTTGGAGTCATTCCGATATGTGTGGGATCTCTCCGGATGTAGCAGTTCATAAGTTGAATATAGATCCAAGCGTAACTCCAGTAAAACAAAAAGATGAACTCAAGGAACTGAAAGATCTCAAGCTCTCAAAGAGGAAGGGGATAGGTTAATGGAGAATGACTTCGTATGAGAATCCACATATCCAGATTGGGTCTCTAATCCAGTCCTTGTGAAAAAAGTCCAATGATAAGTGGAGAGTGTGCATCGGTTATTCAGACCTTAAAAAAGTATTCCCCAAAGATAGTTTTCCGCTGCCTAGAATCGATCAGCTTGTTGATGCAACGGCAGGGAATGAACTCCTATCTTTCATGGACACCATTAGGGGTATAATCAGATAGTGATGCAAAAGCCAAACCTTGTGAATGCTATGTTCAAATTTCAAATTGGAAAAACCATGGAAGTGTATGTAGATGACATGCTGGTGAAGTCAAAAAGAGCTGATGACCACCTAGAAAACTTGGCTGAGTTGTTTCGTATCCTCAGGAAGTACAGGATGAAGTTGAATCCGCTTAAATGCTCATTTGGAGTCGCATCAGGGAATTTTCTCGGGTTTATAGTCAATCCATGGGCATTGAAGCCAATCCCGATCAAGTCATAGCCCTGCGAGAGATGCGTGCTCCTAGAACGAAGAAAGGACTACAGAGCCTAAATGGGGTAAGTAGCTGCATTGAATCGATTCATTTCGAAGGCGACAGATCGGTGCATTCCACTCTTTGATGCATTGAAATAGGGAAAGAAGGATTTCCAATGGACTCCCGAATGTCAAGTGGCTTTCGAGGAGCTAATCAAGCATGTGGAATCATCACCAATGTTGTCAAAACCCAAAGATGGAGAAGAGTTGTTTCTATACTTGGCAGTTTCATCTCATGCCTTAAGTGCAACGTTAGTTCGAGAGGATGCAAGAGTTCAATGGCCGGTGTACCACATCAGTAAAAGGCTTGCTGGGGCAGAGCTGGATTATCCCAAGTTGGAAAAGCTTATGTACTGCTTGCTCATCGCCTCGAAAAAGCTTAGGCCATACTTCCAAGCCCACTCTGTCAAAGTTCTCATGGATCAACCTTTAAAGCAAGTTCTTTTTCGCCCAGAAACTTTGGGAAGATTGTTAAAGTGGAATATTGAGCTCAGCCAGTATGACATCACTTACCATCCCCGAAGAGCTATTAATGGGAAGGCTTTAGCATATTTCATCGCTAAATTGTAGATATAAGGGAGGAGAAAGAGGATCCGGTCAAGGCAGTCATTAGATGGAAGTTAATCATTGATGGGTCCAAAAATGATTATTGCTAGGCGGAAGAAGTGGTTCTAGAAACTCCCGAAGGCCGCTCCATATGCTACGCTTTGAGATTAGAATTCCCATCAACCAACAATGAAGCCGAGTATGAAGCACTAATTGCAGGGTTAAAATTAGCAAAAGAGTTGAACTAAAAACCTTTTAGATCCCCAGTGACTCGCGGATAGTGTTATGCCAGGTTCGCAGAGAGTTCCAGGCCAAGGGAGGAAATCTTCCAGATTATCCCTCCAAAGCTTGGGACCTTCTTGATGACTTTGAATACTACACGATATCCTACATCCCTAGGAAAGATAATATGAAAGCGGATTCACTCGCTAGATATGAAAGTTCCGGAGATGCACAGTTATTGGGACTGGTGCCTGTCGGGGTCCTCACAAACCCCAGTATCGAATAGTAGATGTCGATTGGGTTATGAAGACCATCGAAGAGCCGGTTTCATGGATGACTCTGATCAAGGAGTATCTTCTTAACGGAACACTCCCAGAGGAATCAAAGAAACAAAGAAAGATTTTGCGTAAATGTCTGATGTACATTATCCAGGATGGTACACTATACAAGCGAGGCTACTCTATGCCTCTGCTCCGGTGTGTGAAAAAACAAGAGTCAAGAGCAATCCTGGTCGAATTACACGAAGGCAAATGTGGATGTCACACAGGTGGACAGACTTTAGCTAAGAAAGTTGTGCGATATGGTTATTTCTAGCCTGATGTTAACCTGGATGCTGCAACCTATGCTAAAAAATGTGACAGATGTCAGAGATTCGCGAAAATTCCAAGAGCACCATCTACGGAGTTAACTCAAACTATCAGCCCATGGCCATTTGCTGTCTGAGGAATTGACTTGATCAGAGCATTACCCACGGCCAAGTCTAGCATGTAGTACGCCATTGTAGCCATTGATTATTTTACTAAGTGGGCTGAAGAGAAACCATTGGCCACCATCACTTCAAAAAAGGTGATCAATTTTGTCTTGAAGAACATAATTTGTAGATTTGGTGTGCCGTAGAAAATAATTGTGGACAATGGGACTCAATTCGAAAGTGATGAATTCAAAAGCTTTTATGGTAATTACAGGACCAAGAAGAGTTCTGCTGCAGTAGCCCATCCGCAGGCAAACGGGCAAGTCGAAGCAGCGAATAAGACTATCAAGTGGACCATCAAAAAACATCTTGAAAAAGCTAAAGATGGTTGGGTAGATGAGCATACCCTTGCACTATGGGCATATCGCACAACTCACAAAACTACGACTGGGCATACTCCATTTTCGCTTGCATTTGGATCTGAGGCTATGATCTCGGTGGAGCTGGAGGTTCCCACTCACTGTAGGATTCATTTCATCCATGAAGAGAACGAAAAGCTGCAGCTTGAAGCATTTGATTTGCTTGAAGAAAGAAGGAATGAAGCAGAACTCAAAGTTGTTTCTCATCAAAGAAGGATTGCCAGACATTTCAATTCCAAAGTCAAGCAAAGGACCTTTGAGTTTAGGGACCTTGTACTGAAGAGAGTCATGACTGGAACTGGAGTTTTCGGGCCCAATTGGTAAGGGCCCTTTGTCATAAGCCAAAAGCTCCATGATGGCACCTTCAAAATTGAAGACGATGGACGAAATTCAAATCCCAAGGGCTTAGAACAGCAATCACCTCCTCTCTATTTTGCTTGATGTTTCTTTCATATATCTTGTAAAAATGTTGTAAATACCCTACAAGTATTGTAATCAAAATTTGTACATAGGAATGAAAGAAATTGATTTTCTTGCCTGAATCATACATTCGCAAAGTCTTGTTTAATTATTCAAAAGTTGCTAAAATTTTGATTTTGATTGCATGCCATGGAAAAGAACGTTGGCATGCCTACAACCTAAAAAGACCTGGTGACCTTCATAGCATATCCCGATAGGGATAGCTCAAGTGTCGAGTGCCATAAACATCATTCGCAACAAGTTCGAAGATGTAAGGCACCGCCTTGCAAAATGAAAACCAAGGGATACCAAGAGTCAAATGGTCAAATGATGCAACGTTCAAGTCAAATTAAAGACTAAAATTGTGAGTTTCACCAAAGGGGGACCTCTTCAAATAAAAGGTCCAAGCTCATAGTTATGTTACAACGATAGCTTATAAAATCAGGCGTCCGGTAATAGAGCTTGCGTTAGCCCCATGAAACAATGAAAAAACAACAGGCCTCTCATAACGAAGCCAAATTAAAACTAAAGACCTCTCCAGGGGCACCCAATTGATCATCAGAGTCTGGAAGTACCTGACCAGATTACGACAAACATTAGGAATCAACCAAAGATCTCTCTGGGGGCACCCGATTGGTTGTCAGTGTTAGGAAGTAGTTGACATGATTACGACAACAAATGGGCCTAAAAGACCTCTTCGAGGGTACCCAACCGATCGTTAGTGTCAGGAAGCACATGACCCGATTACGAAAACAATTGGGCTAAATACCTTTTGGGAGGCGTCCAACTATTTGCGTAGCATCTGGTCATCCAAGGTGTGAAGAATGTTGGCAAAAAAACCTATTTGGTGGAAGTCAATCATTTGCGTAGCATCTGATCATCTCAAATGTGAAAAATGTTAGGCTATAACCAAAGTCCTCTCCAGAGGCATCCTTTCTGAATATATCGACGCTCGGGTTAATCAGTCTAATTGAGTGAAAAAAATTTCCAATGACTGAATTCACCAGCCGGATTGTAGATAAGGTTAGGATTTAACCAAAGACCTCTCCGGGGGCACCCGTGAAATCAAAGATGCTAGAATTAATCGGTCTAATTGCAGGCAAGAATCCCCAATAACTGAATTAACTAGATGAATAATAAAAAAATGCTAAACAAACAATATAAGACCTCTCTAGCAGGGGCACAAAACTAAAAAATAATAAAGGCGCGAATTCGATCAATTGGACTGGATTTCATGGTCATTAGGTAAGTAGAGAAGCTCTGAGCCCAATAAAAAAAAGTAAAAGACGTGAACGATTGAGCAGGAGCTTCCAGTGCTTTAGTCATAAGCAAGAAAACCTAGTGATGTTGATCGCATCTAGACTAGGGAGTTTGCGATGACCTTTGGTATGGGGCCACCATCACAACATTAAAACAAATCAATAATGCTCGTACTACATACCACAAGTCTGTCACAACCTCACGCCCAATAAAAGATATATGACGAAAAAAGAGATAAGTGCGGTTTACAAACAGAAAACGTACAGTAAAGCTAAACAAGAAAGCTAAAGTACAGAATATAGTTTCATCGCATCAGCAGGAACACAGAACACAAGTCATAAGTACAAAAGTCTCAAACAACGCAAAGTAGTATAAATTTGTAAGCGAGGACCAGCACTCGCATATACAACCGGTCTAAATGAAATATACGAAAGCAAGCTAGAAAAGAAAAGAGCACTGCTTCTTCTTCTTTCCATTTTTGGAACTACCTGACCTCAGAGATGGTTTAGTAGGAGGAGGTGTGTCACCAGGAGGACTCTCAAGCGAAGATAAAACTATAACTCATCTCTTCTTAATAGTGCGCTTTTCGTTGCGTCTTAAAGATGATAAAAGCTTGGTTTTTTGCTTTTCCTGATCCTCAGGTGGTCTTTCATTTGTATCATCGAGGTCCTCTGCTTCCTCATTGAGAGTATAGTCGACGTCACCCAAGTTAGCGATTGCACCAATCTTTTTGTCTTGCGATCCAGGCTGAAGGGATGCATCGCCCGAAGGAGAATACCTAAGCACGGTAGTAGTGGTTGACGCCAAGGTGGCTTCAGTCGTTGCTGTGATAGCTCCAGAGGGGGAAGGTTGCGGCGAAATCAGGCCTAACACAGATGAATAGTAATCATGGAATGTAGTATATCCAGGTGAAGTACAAAGTTAATCCAAGTCTGATATGACTTAGCTAATCTCAATTTTACCTGCGGCTATAAGATTTCTGTGCTCAATCTCGTATTGGTCTGCATTGTTGTCGTCACCATCCTCATTTCCAGTACACCCCTCGATATCATGCTCTGTAGTGTTATGTTCCTTAGCTGCTGCATCCTTTTCCTTCTGAATAACGGGAGGATAAGAAGCAGAGGGATTAGCAGAAGGAACGACTAGAGGTTGAGAAGTGGAAGCTCCAATGTTCACAGTATCGACATGGGCATTGGAAGTGGTTGCGTCTGGATCTTCTTCATCAGAGGACTCCTGCTCATCAGTTAGCAATACTCGTGGCCTCATAAGTTTTCTTTGTCCCTTAGCCAAGGCAAGTCAGGATTCTTTACCTAGAATATTCTATAAAAGATAATCTTCACTGTAAGTATCCCTAACTTGAGCGAGCACGGACTCCCAAACTCGAGCCAAAGTTATTGGAAAATCCTTCCCTTGATAATGCAAGATGCCTTAGCTCAGTACGCTGAAGACATAGAATCTGAATTGAGTGTTATTCGCATCTTCTTCAGCCTCGGTGAACTCTTTCTTAGTAGCAGCGTTAGCAGCTAAAGCTCGAAGTCTGTCTTCTTCAAGGAGTTCTATTCTAGCTGTCAACACGAAAATAGCCAATCTTTGAGCGATATTCTACTCATGAAGGCTGGCAGTTTCTTGTCAATGAAGCGCAAAAGCTTGCCTTTCCGCAGCCAGTTTAGCTTCGTTAGTTTGCTGTGCAGATTGAGCATCTTTAACTTGCAGTGACAGCTCTGTCTCTCTTAACTTTGCGGCAGCTAGTTCTTCCTTGAGTCTTCGGTTTTCGTCTTCTAATCCTCCTAGTTCAGTGTTCTTTTAAGTAAGAGATGCAATTTCAGCATCATGGGATACAAGGACTTTAACCCCACTCAACTTTGTCGCTCTCGAGCGTGGCTATTTCATCGAGATTGCATTGGTTAAGTCTTTAAAGCTCATCTGCAAACCTATACCATGCATCTGTATTATTCTCAGCTCGGATTTTGACTGCCTCTATTTGCTTTTTGAGATGACTTTTGATTATTTCCATATGCTCACCAACACCGCTTTTTATTTCATCCGGTTCTTTTGGAATATCCTTCCTGTTAGACGGATGAATGTCCCGGTTAAAGAGTATTACTTTCAAGCACCAACCCTTGAACAATCTATCAATTTCTCCCAAAGCAGGTTCGGGAGTATGGCGAGGTCTGTGGATAATTTGCTGAACATTAGCAGAAGGAAGTGCAACCAACGGTTTGGTAAGGGTCAGTTAATTGGAGGTGTCCTGGGTAATAGGGAGAGGATATTTGTCTAAGCGGGAACACTTGTGAAAATCATCTCTGCTTTGATCGTTCCTCTCTCGTTTCCTCCTTCGACTCTCCTTATCCTCTCGTTTACTTCGATCATATTGATCATCATACCGATCATCGAACCAGTCGCGGTCACCATGAGATCCTCGCTCCCGATCCTCTTTTTCCAGCTGTTCTAGGGCCTTATGTCTCCACCTCCTCTATTCCTCAGTTTCTATGTGATCTTGAGTTATTTGAGGTTGATAGGAATATTGAGAGCGTAGAGAGTGTTGATATTGTTGAGAATGCTGTGCGTGATGAGGCTTTATGAAATGTTTCAGGTTATAAGAGCCACTTCAATGCTTAAAGCCTTTCATAAGCTCGCGATTCATATCTGAGCCAGAAATAAGGTTAAACAAAAATTTCAGTATTCAGATTAGAAAGTGTTGGGTGGATTATAAGACATATGCAAAAAGATATAAGCGTAAAGCCGTATAATCAAACATGCATCTAATAACGAACCAATCTCTGGGGGAGAGGCTAATGGAAGTTCTATATCGGAAAATGTTCTCTGTGTTGGAGGAGTTTGAGGAGTTTGACTTGTTACTATCTCAGGGCTAGCCAGCACGATTCTAGGAGCAAGTTTCGATGTCAAAGTATCACTCGGAAGATCCTTTGCAGTGCTGAGATCACTTAAATTTCTGGAAATATCCATGGAACTTTCCCTATGGATGTCTGGAATAACTAGATCTTCAACAATTTCCTCCAGGTTCAAGTCCTCCCCTGGGGCAATCTCACTTTCTTCTATCCATTCGGACTCCTTCATAATACCTTTGCCTTCTCGATGTGAGAATTCCTCTTCTTCAATCGAAGGCATTTCAGATGTTATGGGTGTCTTGCCGCCACTGGTAGGATCTGCGCATTTCTTTAGAATAGCCTCGCTGGTGGAATCTTTTGACACCGAAGCTTCATTGGGAAAAACAAATGTGACGGCCCGCCCCGCACCAACCGATATTTACTCCAAAAGTGCGATGTTCATGTGTCCGGTTAGCACGGGACGGTCGTCAGAAGAAAAGAAAGAAGATGAAGAATCAACAAAGAACCTGTAAAATGTCTCACAGCGCATAGAACAAAATATAATAATAACATACTTGACATAAAACAGGTGAGACAGTGCATAAGCTGAAAACAAACTAAACATCATAGCAGCGGAAATCCAAAATACAGCTTATTACAATTTCAAATACTGTCTCTAAAGAAAAAGCAAGATAAGGAAGGTACACTACTAATGCCCAAGTAGTGACCACCAACGACACAGGGAGAATATATGTAGATATCATACGTAAGAGCCTCCTGCTCGTCTCCGAATCAGCTACTCGTGCATCACCGGCTAACCTGTCTCTAGTCTGCTCGTGTGAGCACCCAGAGTAATAAGAAGAGACATAAAACTCTGGGTCAGACAAAAGTCTGGTATGAGCGATAAGCAGCTAAACAAAACAATAATAGATATACTAAACCATACCTGAACCTGGACCTGCAACCAAAGAGTTAGTACTACATACTGTACAATACTCTAGGATGCCACTAACACATGGTGTGTAAGCATACGGGGGTGGGGGTGTACATGTCATAGTGATGGAAAACAATCAAGCATAGCAACCATCCTCACAACTCTCACTCAGTGCGTAAAGTATACGATATTCACCACTTTGATCATCCAATACTTTGCTATGATCACCTTGCCCCATGAAATCATAATGGCTTCATCTGCACTGATCCATAGCCATTAATCCTTCGCTATGTCCACTTTGCCCCATGGAGTTGTTCACCCCATCTGCACTGGCTCATAGCCTTACTAATCCTTTACAATGGTCCACTTTGCCCCATGGAGTTGTACACCCATATGCTTTGGCTCATAGTCCTACTACGATCACTTTGCCCCTCGAGTCATAGTGACTCTACTGCACTGATAACGTAGTCCTGCTACGATCACTTTGCCCCTCGAGTCATAGTGACTCTACTGCACTGATAATGTAGCCCATCATTCATTTCAGTGGTGAATCGAAGTTATGAATGTCGACAACTCCTTAGCACACGTCCCGCAGCAAAGTCCAATCAGGAAGTGAACTCATTGGTTCCCAACTGGATCCTGAGCTCTAACTTCCTATTTGGACTACCTTTGCATCTCGGGTTATTAGTCACCACCGGATCGGTTCGGATACGACCCAGGTCGTGCTTAACATCTCGGTTCATTGACAAGCTCCTCAGGTCGGATCGGAGGGTGCCATCGGGTTCGGGTCGTGCTCCATGCTCCAGCTCGTGATGGTTCGGATCGTGGTCTTCATCTGATGGCGGGTCGGGTCGTAGACTCCAAGCCCAGTCGTCATACACCGGTTCAGATCGGAGGTGGCCATACGGTTTGGATCGGGGTGGCATATGCTCCGAGAGGCGGATCGGTTCGGGAAGGACACTCCTTCTCCAAGCTAGGTACAAACGATCCGGGTCGGCCTTCATCACCACAAGCGGATTGGGTCGGGGATGGGCATCGCGATCGGGTAGGCGATCCGATCCGATCCGGTTTTCTGCACACTTTCCTGCAACTCTTCCAGCAACTGTTTTACGCCATTCGACGATGTTTCGACCATTCTAACTATTCTAAACAATCACAAAACATACCATACAGTCATAGCAATGAATGAAAGTGACCACAAACACCAAAACAACAACTTGATAGGTTAAAATGGATCAAACATAGCCAAAACCCCATATTTTCCCTTAAGCATGTTCAAACATAATTAATGATAGGATTAGCAAAACTTAACCAAATTAATCCAAATTCACATCAGATGTCTAAAACATTATTTAAGAATTTATAAATATTTTTCCAGAATTTATTAATGTATAAATTCGCTAATCTTCACTAATTACCCTTAATTAACCATAATTAGTGAGGAACTATGCAAATCACTCACCTTAGGCACAAATAAACCTTAGATCTGAAATAAATCTCTGATTTGGTGCGAATCCCAATGCTAAACAACAGCTCTAATCTTGATTTGGTGTTGATCTCTCTTGATTTGATGTTGCTAAGCCCAATCTTCAAGTAGAAAGTGATTTGGAGGTGATTTAGAGGTTGGAGGCCATTTTTAGGGTTTCTAAGAGATAAGTGGAGGCTAGAAAACTGAAATGGAATGAAACCCTAACTCATTTCAGCCTCCCCATAACCCTAATCCTGAAATGGGTTATGGGCCCAATTACTAATCACCCTATTTGGCCTGGTTAAGCAGTTTTTCACCTTCCAAACCTTATTTCAGCCATATCTCCCAAATGGTAAGTCCGTTTTCCATATGTGACCACTCTACGAAAAGGTAAACCATCATCCGAAGCCAATGGAAGTGGTTTCAGGTCAAAACTCCTTTCCAATCAAAAGTTCTGGCCGAAACAAGATCAGCTAAGGGCAAAACGGTCATTTAAAAATCGGCAAAAATCATGAGCATTGGAAATGACCCCAATAGTCGTTTCCCAAAGCCACATGACCATACGACTTCATATGAGAAAGAAATAAAGATTCTACGATCCTCCGACGCGTAGAATGCGGGTTGTTACATTCTCCCCCCCCCCCCCCCCTCCCTTAAGAAATTTCGCCCCCGACATGCCCTAACCAAAACACACAAAAGGGTCCCGCATGCCTATCAGCCATAAAACAACATTCAAACATGCAGAACAAGTCTATCCTAGCATGCGAAATAACTAAATCGTAAAGAAAATCTTACCAGGCAAAGAGTTCTGGATACGTCTTCCTAATGCTCTCATCTGTCTCCCAAGTACAGTCATTCTCGTTCTCGCCGCACTGAACCTTGACTAGCTTCACCTCCTTTCTTCGAAGTTGCTTCGTATCATCCTCGACAATACGAATCGGCTTGCGGTTCCCAACCGCCTCGGGTTCCACTTCGAAGTCCTCTAACTGATCAGGTGAAATAGTCATATCTGGGTCGTACACGAACTTCCTTAACTGGGAAACATGAAATACGTTGTGAACTCCCGCCATCTTCTCTGGTAAGTCAACTCTATATGCCAAATTCCCAACTTGCTCGAGAACTGGGAATGGACCAACAAATCTTGGTGCTAACTTGCCTCTCCTACCAAATCGAATCACGCTCTTTAACAGAGAAATCTTGACAAACACCAGGTCACCAACATAGAATTTTAAGTCTCTTCTCCTCTTATCAGCATAACTCTTCTGCCTATCTTGGGCAGCCTTCATTCGTTGTTGAATGATCTTAATCTTGTCTTAAGTTTCCCTTACCACATCTGGTCCAAGTACAAACTTCTCAACGGTCTCTATCCAACATGATGGTGAGTTGCACGGTCTTCCGTACAAAGCTTCATATGGAGCCATACCGATACTGGATTGGTAACTGTTATTGTATGCAAACTCCACTAGATGTAGATGGTCATCCCATGATCCTCCAAAATCCAATACACAAGCTCGCAAAAGATCTTCTAATATACGATTCACCCTCTCTGTCTGACCATCGGTTTGAGGATGATACGCGGTACTGAGATGTAATTCTGATCCTAATGCCTCTTGTAAGCTGTTCCAAAATCCACTAGTGAACAACGGATCTTGGTCACTCACAATGCTTTTGGGTATTCCATGAAATCTCACTACCCACTTTATATACAGTTCCGCTAACTTAGCTGCAGTTCTATTCGACTTGACTGGTATAAACCTTGCGCTCTTGGTCAAACGATCGACAATCACCCAAATGCTATCATGGTCCTCAGTAAACCATCAATAAAATCCATCGAGACTTGCTCCCATTTCCATTCAGGAATTTCTAATGGTTGCAACAAACCACCAGGCTTCTTTGGCTCAGCTTTAACTAGCTGGCAATTCATGCATTTGGATATAAACTTCCCAACGTCTCTTTTCATCCCTTCTCAGTGGTATGTCTGCTTCATGTCTCGGTACATCTTGTTACCACCGGGATGTATAGTCAGTTTTGAGTGATGACATTCTCTAAGCACTTCATCTCTCAAACCACTGACATTGGGTACAACAAGTCTTCCATTCTTTCGAAGCCATCCTTCTCGATCAAGCCCATACAAATTCATCTCCTCACCATCGATACTCATCTCTAACTTGGAGATGATTTCCAATAGATTAGGATCGTCCCTCTGACTGGAACCAATCTGCTCAATCAAAGTGGGTCTGATCATCAAACTAGCCAACATTTCTGGATCTAATTCACACTTTGGTCTGAAATCATACCCTGCGATATACTCCAGTTGCTTCCATTCAAGAAACATAGCCCCTAAACTGGCATGTCTCCTACTCAAGGCATCGGCTACCGCATTGCCTTTCCCAGGTGTATATGAAATATCAAAATCATACGAAGCCAAGAACTCTAACCATCTCTGCTGACGGAGATTCAGATCCTTCTAAGAGAAAAGATACTTTAACGATTTATGATCGGTAAACAACTCAAATCTTTCTCCCAAGAGATAATGTCTCCACATCTTCAACGCGAATATAATCGCTGCCAATTCCAAATCATGGGTAGGATACCTTCTCTCATGTGGCTTCAATTGCCGACTAGCATAAGCTACAACCCTACCTCCTTGCATCAATACAGCACCTAGTCCGGTACCACAAGCATCCGTGTATACCGTCATCTCTTCGTTCCCTTTAGGAATGACTAACACTGGCGCACGCGTCAACTTTTCCTTTAGACTCTTGAATGCATTTTAACACACTCCGTCCCAGATGAAGGCTTGATTCTTCTTAGTCAACTGAGTCAACGATGTCGCTATCTTGGAGAAATCTTGGATAAACTTACGATAATATCTAGCTAACCCCAAGAAACTTCTTACGTCTGTTGCATTCTTGGACGTAGACCAATCCTGTACCGTAGCCACCTTTGCAGGGTCCACGGCAATACCATTCTCTGAAACAACATGGCCCAAGAATCTCACTTCCCTCCTCCAGAAGTGACACTTAGAAAACTTCGCTTTCAATTGGTGTTTTCTCAACACCTCCATCACTACTCTCAAATGTCCCTTGTGTTCTTCCTCTGTCCTCGAGTAAACAAGGATGTCGTCTACAAACACAAGAACAAACTTATTCAATTGATCTTTGAATACCCTATTCATAAGATCCACGAAGTATGCTGGTGCATTGGTCAACCCAAATGGCATGACCAACCACTCATAGAATCCAGACGGCGTCTGAAATGCCGTTTTAGCTATACTATCAGCTGCTACTCTGAGCTGATGAAATCCTGTCGCGAGGTCCAACTGGGAGAACACTCTTGCTCCTTCCAGTTGATCAAACAAATCATCTATCCGCGGTAGAGGATACTTATTCTTCCTCGTCACTTTATTCAACTCGCGATAGTCCACACACAAACAAAGGGAACCATCTGCCTTAGTGGCAAACACAACTGGTGCTCCCCACTCGGAAACACTTCTTCTGATAAATCCCTTCTTCAAAAGATCGCTGACTTGCACCCCAAGCTCTCGCTGCTCTCTTGGTGCCATACGACGAAGTGGCATCACTATAGGTCTGGCATTTTTCACTACTGTTAGACCGAAATTTGGGCCTAACACCCAAACTCTATGTGAAAACCTCACAATCACAGATTAATACAGAAAAAGCAGTAAAATAAGAGGAGACACACGAAATTTTTATAGTGGTTCGGCTCAATCCAAGCCTACGTCCACTTTATAGTTTCTTAAATCCTAAGAAGCTATTACAATGTTGTTTGTTTGCAGTTTATACACGAAATTCTCGTGTTTACAATGAAGAAGAGGAGATTAAAGGAGAGATTATACACGAAATCCTCGTGTTGTAATGTGGAATTCGACTTCTAGGTTATGCAATAGCCTTGCGAAGAACCATAGTTGAAGCCATGGAGAGTTAGAGTTTTTTTTAAGTCCCTTGAAATAGCCATGCTGTGGTGTATTTATAGGCGTAGAAGAGCCTCTGGGTGACCCGGTTCGGATATGCCACGTGTCACGACCGGAGTTGATCTCGAGAAGCAGTGGAAGAAGTCCTCTGTTCGGGCTTTGCCAAGTGGAGCCAGATCCATGAATGTAGAGGCGGTTACTCCTTGAGAAGCGGTCAAAGTTGGAGTGCAGCAGCAGGTCCAAGCGGATCGGTTCGGGTCCGATCCGAACCGGGGTGGAGCATCCGAACCGAAGACAGGGTGTGCACTTCTGTGTGGAGCAAGGCGGGTCGGGTCTTATGGTCCGAACCGAACCGAAGGAAATGCATGCCGGAGTTTCTAGTACAAAATTTTGCCAAGGGGATCGGGTCTCCTCCTCCGATCCGACCCGGTTAGGGGTGATGCCAAATTTCCAAGTTCGCAGTTTCCGGTTCTGCATGCGTTCACGGAAACGAGCGTAACTTTCAAACCGTAAGTCCGATTGAGCCAAACCAAAGCTCAAACTGAAGCTAATTCAGAGATCTACAAGAGTTACAGAGCTTAGCTCCGTAATCGCTGTTTTCGGGCCCAAAAAAGGCCATCTGGTAGGAGTTTTGGGCCATTCTTTGCTTGCGATGCGATTTCAACCAAATCACTTCATGTCTTCTGACGATATTCCCAACGTTTGAGTGTATTGTTGAGAAGAGATTCCATGTGTGACTGCTTTGACTAAAAAGCGGGTCAACATTTTGCCCCTCAGAACATATCTTGCTGAATGAAGGAAGATGTGTTCTGGATAATCCGAGGCCACGCCGGGCCTACCAGCTGCAAGTATAATTCATACCTACGAAGAAGAGAAAGCAAACAGGTATGTCAAAACCTAACAAAACCGATTACACTTTCGAGCATAAACCATGCTTGGGCGTTTGTTTGAGCATAAACCATACTCAAGACACGTTCGAATCATCCTACCAAAACCTGACGAAGGACCTAACCTTCCGGGTACAAGCCATACCAGGAAGTTCAAACTGAGCATAAGCCATACCCGAGTTTTATTGAGTTCCTTTGCCAAATCCTGACAAAACAATAAGCCGTTCCAGAGTATAATCCATACTTAAGAGTCCTAGTGAGTACAATCCATACCCATGTCGGGATAGAGCTATGCTTGCCAAGACCTGACAAGACAGTCTGTCCCTAAGCATAATCCATGCCTAGGGGTCCGAGATAAGTATAAGCCATACTTTAGTTGAGATTGAGAATCCTGCCACAACCTGACAAGATACTTAAATTGCCAAACATAATCCATGCTCGGAAAGTCCTTCCTTATTCAATTCAAAGTACAAAACCAAAGCAAATCCTGATTGGTTTGTCATCGAGTGCAGAGCACGTTTTGGAGCTAAATCCTAACCCCGAACGTGTGTACTCCGATTTAGCCAATCGGAAAACCTAAAGAAAGCAAAGAGACATATCTTAAATCCTAAGAAATGCCGAAAACACAGAGTGATCCAATCCAGATCATTTGATGACGAGCCGATGGGAGCTCGTTCCAGGGTCATTCCCTCTCCGGGGAGCAGGTGGTGGCAGCACAGGTACAGGTGTTGGTTGTTTCACATACTCGGGTAGCTCTCCACGTCTAACCCGTTCCTCAATCAGATCTCGCAAGTGTCTACAATCATTTGTGTCATGACCGTCCATATCGTGAAATACGCAATATTTCCCAGAATCGCGTTCTCTTTGTGATGGCTCCCTCCTGGGAGGCTTTGGATAGGAGACGTCACCGTTTGTGTCCAGATAGATGTCTGAGAGTGGGGCATTCAGTTCAGTGTACTTTTCATACCTGGGCCCTCTCCGGGGCTGAGCGTTGCGGTCATTCTTGACGGCAGCTTTTCCTTTGCCTTTATCAGAATCAGACGGTTCTCCGTCTTTGAGCATGTTAACATCGAGAACTTTCTTCTCGGAGGTTGCGTCTTCTTCACGCAAAAACCTATCCGATTCAAGATAGAATTCACTGAGATTCCTTGGTGGGTCTCGGTACAAGGATTTCTTGAACTCCGAATTGTCTAGAACGCCGAATACTGCCGCCATCAATACCATAGATGGCTCAGGCCGATCAACTGATGCTGCTGCAATGTTGAATCTTTCCAGAAATGATCGCAGAGTTTCTTTGGGTCTCTGCTTGATTGTAGTGAGTGACATGACATTTTTGGGTCGAGCGATGTGGACCCGAAACTGTTCAATGAAGCGAGCGACCAACATGTTCCAGCTGTTGATCGATTCAGATTCTAGCTGCCGAAACCACATAGCAGCAATATCAGTCAAAAAGAGAGGAAAGCATTTAGCCATGACGTTTTCCGACGCCGATTGAACTTCCATATGCCGTTTGTAGCGCATGAGATGCACAGTAGGATCTGTTCTGCCGTTGTAGGGTTCCAGTTGTGGAAGTTTGAAATCCGGAGGATTGCGGGAATTCCTGATTTCCTGTGTGAATGGATTGTGATTGACATCATCCATGTCGTTTTGATAGGTGCGGCCTCTCGAAAGGCGTTCAATGAGATTGGCGAGCCGGTCGCCTTCAAAGAGTTGTTGCAAGTTGCCTAGTTCGGAGCTGGTGCCCCCAGCGTTGAGCCCAGAAGAGTTCAGAGAGGTATAGGGAGCTTGGAAGGCCATCCGGTTCGGTTCGGAGGTGCCCCCTTGCTGCGGTTCGGAGAAGCGAGGGAGGTTATGGAGGGGTGCACGGTTCGGGTCGGATGTACCAATCCGATCAGGATCGCCTGTTCCGAACCGGGGAGCTTGATGCTGAAGCTGTGTGGGATTACCGATCCGAACCGGTGCGGAGGTAGGTCGTGCTGGAGCGAAGTCTTGATTTCCAGAGGGGAGGCTGCTGCCCCCAGGCTCATGCAAGGTGGCGGTTCGGATCGGGTCCGAACCGATCCGGTGGGGAATGTCTCCCATTTCCATCTATGTTGAATTCAGATTTTGGCCCTCGGTTCGGATCGGATCCGAACCGATCCGGTTTGCAGCTGCTGCTGGGGCTATTTCCGTGCTATTTCCAGCGAGTTGTGTGTTGCCACTCGGCCTACCTTCCATCCGAGCGAAGAATTGGTCAATCATCTCCTGTTGTTTGCGGAGGAGATCATCTTGCCTAGCCATCTGGGTTCTCAATTCATCGAGAACGCCATCCATTTCATCTCTGGTTAAGTATGCTGATGGATTTTCATGAGAGGAAGCCTCCTGGCTTGCCTCGTTCCTTGTTCCTTCAGTGCCAACATCCTCAGCACGAGAGAAGGTTCCGTCTTTCTTTCGCTTGACCATTGATCCAATAGCCAAATAATCCGCTTCCGTTCAAGCTAGTAGAAGAAGTTGTATCGTGTGCGCCCCTTCCTGGCGCGCCAAAATGTTAGACCGAAATTTGGGCCTAACACCCAAACTCTATGTGAAAACCTCACAATCACATATTAATACAGAAAAAGCAGTAAAATAAGAGGAGACACACGAAATTTTTATAGTGGTTCGGCTCAATCCAAGCCTACGTCCACTTTATAGTTTCTTAAATCCTAAGAAGCTATTACAATGTTGTTTGTTTGCAGTTTATACACGAAATTCTCGTGTTTACAATGAAGAAGAGGAGATTAAAGGAGAGATTATACACGAAATCCTCGTGTTGTAATGTGGAATTCGACTTCTAGGTTATGCAATAGCCTTGCGAAGAACCATAGTTGAAGCCATGGAGAGTTAGAGTTTTTTTTAAGTCCCTTGAAATAGCCATGCTGTGGTGTATTTATAGGCGTAGAAGAGCCTCTGGGTGACCCGGTTCGGATATGCCACGTGTCACGACCGGAGTTGATCTCGAGAAGCAGTGGAAGAAGTCCTCTGTTCGGGCTTTGCCAAGTGGAGCCAGATCCATGAATGTAGAGGCGGTTACTCCTTGAGAAGCGGTCAAAGTTGGAGTGCAGCAGCAGGTCCAAGCGGATCGGTTCGGGTCCGATCCGAACCGGGGTGGAGCATCCGAACCGAAGACAGGGTGTGCACTTCTGTGTGGAGCAAGGCGGGTCGGGTCTTATGGTCCGAACCGAACCGAAGGAAATGCATGCCGGAGTTTCTAGTACAAAATTTTGCCAAGGGGATCGGGTCTCCTCCTCCGATCCGACCCGGTTAGGGGTGATGCCAAATTTCCAAGTTCGCAGTTTCCGGTTCTGCATGCGTTCACGGAAACGAGCGTAACTTTCAAACCGTAAGTCCGATTGAGCCAAACCAAAGCTCAAACTGAAGCTAATTCAGAGATCTACAAGAGTTACAGAGCTTAGCTCCGTAATCGCTGTTTTCGGGCCCAAAAAAGGCCATCTGGTAGGAGTTTTGGGCCATTCTTTGCTTGCGATGCGATTTCAACCAAATCACTTCATGTCTTCTGACGATATTCCCAACGTTTGAGTGTATTGTTGAGAAGAGATTCCATGTGTGACTGCTTTGACTAAAAAGCGGGTCAACATTTTGCCCCTCAGAACATATCTTGCTGAATGAAGGAAGATGTGTTCTGGATAATCCGAGGCCACGCCGGGCCTACCAGCTGCAAGTATAATTCATACCTACGAAGAAGAGAAAGCAAACAGGTATGTCAAAACCTAACAAAACCGATTACACTTTCGAGCATAAACCATGCTTGGGCGTTTGTTTGAGCATAAACCATACTCAAGACACGTTCGAATCATCCTACCAAAACCTGACGAAGGACCTAACCTTCCGGGTACAAGCCATACCAGGAAGTTCAAACTGAGCATAAGCCATACCCGAGTTTTATTGAGTTCCTTTGCCAAATCCTGACAAAACAATAAGCCGTTCCAGAGTATAATCCATACTTAAGAGTCCTAGTGAGTACAATCCATACCCATGTCGGGATAGAGCTATGCTTGCCAAGACCTGACAAGACAGTCTGTCCCTAAGCATAATCCATGCCTAGGGGTCCGAGATAAGTATAAGCCATACTTTAGTTGAGATTGAGAATCCTGCCACAACCTGACAAGATACTTAAATTGCCAAACATAATCCATGCTCGGAAAGTCCTTCCTTATTCAATTCAAAGTACAAAACCAAAGCAAATCCTGATTGGTTTGTCATCGAGTGCAGAGCACGTTTTGGAGCTAAATCCTAACCCCGAACGTGTGTACTCCGATTTAGCCAATCGGAAAACCTAAAGAAAGCAAAGAGACATATCTTAAATCCTAAGAAATGCCGAAAACACAGAG
This sequence comes from Allium sativum, assembly GCA_030737875.1. Classification (NCBI taxonomy): domain Eukaryota; kingdom Viridiplantae; phylum Streptophyta; class Magnoliopsida; order Asparagales; family Amaryllidaceae; genus Allium; species Allium sativum. The sequence goes on from CM060915.1 coordinate 653,027,500, forward strand.
TGATCCAATCCAGATCATTTGATGACGAGCCGATGGGAGCTCGTTCCAGGGTCATTCCCTCTCCGGGGAGCAGGTGGTGGCAGCACAGGTACAGGTGTTGGTTGTTTCACATACTCGGGTAGCTCTCCACGTCTAACCCGTTCCTCAATCAGATCTCGCAAGTGTCTACAATCATTTGTGTCATGACCGTCCATATCGTGAAATACGCAATATTTCCCAGAATCGCGTTCTCTTTGTGATGGCTCCCTCCTGGGAGGCTTTGGATAGGAGACGTCACCGTTTGTGTCCAGATAGATGTCTGAGAGTGGGGCATTCAGTTCAGTGTACTTTTCATACCTGGGCCCTCTCCGGGGCTGAGCGTTGCGGTCATTCTTGACGGCAGCTTTTCCTTTGCCTTTATCAGAATCAGACGGTTCTCCGTCTTTGAGCATGTTAACATCGAGAACTTTCTTCTCGGAGGTTGCGTCTTCTTCACGCAAAAACCTATCCGATTCAAGATAGAATTCACTGAGATTCCTTGGTGGGTCTCGGTACAAGGATTTCTTGAACTCCGAATTGTCTAGAACGCCGAATACTGCCGCCATCAATACCATAGATGGCTCAGGCCGATCAACTGATGCTGCTGCAATGTTGAATCTTTCCAGAAATGATCGCAGAGTTTCTTTGGGTCTCTGCTTGATTGTAGTGAGTGACATGACATTTTTGGGTCGAGCGATGTGGACCCGAAACTGTTCAATGAAGCGAGCGACCAACATGTTCCAGCTGTTGATCGATTCAGATTCTAGCTGCCGAAACCACATAGCAGCAATATCAGTCAAAAAGAGAGGAAAGCATTTAGCCATGACGTTTTCCGACGCCGATTGAACTTCCATATGCCGTTTGTAGCGCATGAGATGCACAGTAGGATCTGTTCTGCCGTTGTAGGGTTCCAGTTGTGGAAGTTTGAAATCCGGAGGATTGCGGGAATTCCTGATTTCCTGTGTGAATGGATTGTGATTGACATCATCCATGTCGTTTTGATAGGTGCGGCCTCTCGAAAGGCGTTCAATGAGATTGGCGAGCCGGTCGCCTTCAAAGAGTTGTTGCAAGTTGCCTAGTTCGGAGCTGGTGCCCCCAGCGTTGAGCCCAGAAGAGTTCAGAGAGGTATAGGGAGCTTGGAAGGCCATCCGGTTCGGTTCGGAGGTGCCCCCTTGCTGCGGTTCGGAGAAGCGAGGGAGGTTATGGAGGGGTGCACGGTTCGGGTCGGATGTACCAATCCGATCAGGATCGCCTGTTCCGAACCGGGGAGCTTGATGCTGAAGCTGTGTGGGATTACCGATCCGAACCGGTGCGGAGGTAGGTCGTGCTGGAGCGAAGTCTTGATTTCCAGAGGGGAGGCTGCTGCCCCCAGGCTCATGCAAGGTGGCGGTTCGGATCGGGTCCGAACCGATCCGGTGGGGAATGTCTCCCATTTCCATCTATGTTGAATTCAGATTTTGGCCCTCGGTTCGGATCGGATCCGAACCGATCCGGTTTGCAGCTGCTGCTGGGGCTATTTCCGTGCTATTTCCAGCGAGTTGTGTGTTGCCACTCGGCCTACCTTCCATCCGAGCGAAGAATTGGTCAATCATCTCCTGTTGTTTGCGGAGGAGATCATCTTGCCTAGCCATCTGGGTTCTCAATTCATCGAGAACGCCATCCATTTCATCTCTGGTTAAGTATGCTGATGGATTTTCATGAGAGGAAGCCTCCTGGCTTGCCTCGTTCCTTGTTCCTTCAGTGCCAACATCCTCAGCACGAGAGAAGGTTCCGTCTTTCTTTCGCTTGACCATTGATCCAATAGCCAAATAATCCGCTTCCGTTCAAGCTAGTAGAAGAAGTTGTATCGTGTGCGCCCCTTCCTGGCGCGCCAAAATGTTAGACCGAAATTTGGGCCTAACACCCAAACTCTATGTGAAAACCTCACAATCACATATTAATACAGAAAAAGCAGTAAAATAAGAGGAGACACACGAAATTTTTATAGTGGTTCGGCTCAATCCAAGCCTACGTCCACTTTATAGTTTCTTAAATCCTAAGAAGCTATTACAATGTTGTTTGTTTGCAGTTTATACACGAAATTCTCGTGTTTACAATGAAGAAGAGGAGATTAAAGGAGAGATTATACACGAAATCCTCGTGTTGTAATGTGGAATTCGACTTCTAGGTTATGCAATAGCCTTGCGAAGAACCATAGTTGAAGCCATGGAGAGTTAGAGTTTTTTTTAAGTCCCTTGAAATAGCCATGCTGTGGTGTATTTATAGGCGTAGAAGAGCCTCTGGGTGACCCGGTTCGGATATGCCACGTGTCACGACCGGAGTTGATCTCGAGAAGCAGTGGAAGAAGTCCTCTGTTCGGGCTTTGCCAAGTGGAGCCAGATCCATGAATGTAGAGGCGGTTACTCCTTGAGAAGCGGTCAAAGTTGGAGTGCAGCAGCAGGTCCAAGCGGATCGGTTCGGGTCCGATCCGAACCGGGGTGGAGCATCCGAACCGAAGACAGGGTGTGCACTTCTGTGTGGAGCAAGGCGGGTCGGGTCTTATGGTCCGAACCGAACCGAAGGAAATGCATGCCGGAGTTTCTAGTACAAAATTTTGCCAAGGGGATCGGGTCTCCTCCTCCGATCCGACCCGGTTAGGGGTGATGCCAAATTTCCAAGTTCGCAGTTTCCGGTTCTGCATGCGTTCACGGAAACGAGCGTAACTTTCAAACCGTAAGTCCGATTGAGCCAAACCAAAGCTCAAACTGAAGCTAATTCAGAGATCTACAAGAGTTACAGAGCTTAGCTCCGTAATCGCTGTTTTCGGGCCCAAAAAAGGCCATCTGGTAGGAGTTTTGGGCCATTCTTTGCTTGCGATGCGATTTCAACCAAATCACTTCATGTCTTCTGACGATATTCCCAACGTTTGAGTGTATTGTTGAGAAGAGATTCCATGTGTGACTGCTTTGACTAAAAAGCGGGTCAACATTTTGCCCCTCAGAACATATCTTGCTGAATGAAGGAAGATGTGTTCTGGATAATCCGAGGCCACGCCGGGCCTACCAGCTGCAAGTATAATTCATACCTACGAAGAAGAGAAAGCAAACAGGTATGTCAAAACCTAACAAAACCGATTACACTTTCGAGCATAAACCATGCTTGGGCGTTTGTTTGAGCATAAACCATACTCAAGACACGTTCGAATCATCCTACCAAAACCTGACGAAGGACCTAACCTTCCGGGTACAAGCCATACCAGGAAGTTCAAACTGAGCATAAGCCATACCCGAGTTTTATTGAGTTCCTTTGCCAAATCCTGACAAAACAATAAGCCGTTCCAGAGTATAATCCATACTTAAGAGTCCTAGTGAGTACAATCCATACCCATGTCGGGATAGAGCTATGCTTGCCAAGACCTGACAAGACAGTCTGTCCCTAAGCATAATCCATGCCTAGGGGTCCGAGATAAGTATAAGCCATACTTTAGTTGAGATTGAGAATCCTGCCACAACCTGACAAGATACTTAAATTGCCAAACATAATCCATGCTCGGAAAGTCCTTCCTTATTCAATTCAAAGTACAAAACCAAAGCAAATCCTGATTGGTTTGTCATCGAGTGCAGAGCACGTTTTGGAGCTAAATCCTAACCCCGAACGTGTGTACTCCGATTTAGCCAATCGGAAAACCTAAAGAAAGCAAAGAGACATATCTTAAATCCTAAGAAATGCCGAAAACACAGAGTGATCCAATCCAGATCATTTGATGACGAGCCGATGGGAGCTCGTTCCAGGGTCATTCCCTCTCCGGGGAGCAGGTGGTGGCAGCACAGGTACAGGTGTTGGTTGTTTCACATACTCGGGTAGCTCTCCACGTCTAACCCGTTCCTCAATCAGATCTCGCAAGTGTCTACAATCATTTGTGTCATGACCGTCCATATCGTGAAATACGCAATATTTCCCAGAATCGCGTTCTCTTTGTGATGGCTCCCTCCTGGGAGGCTTTGGATAGGAGACGTCACCGTTTGTGTCCAGATAGATGTCTGAGAGTGGGGCATTCAGTTCAGTGTACTTTTCATACCTGGGCCCTCTCCGGGGCTGAGCGTTGCGGTCATTCTTGACGGCAGCTTTTCCTTTGCCTTTATCAGAATCAGACGGTTCTCCGTCTTTGAGCATGTTAACATCGAGAACTTTCTTCTCGGAGGTTGCGTCTTCTTCACGCAAAAACCTATCTGATTCAAGATAGAATTCACTGAGATTCCTTGGTGGGTCTCGGTACAAGGATTTCTTGAACTCCGAATTGTCTAGAACGCCGAATACTGCCGCCATCAATACCATAGATGGCTCAGGCCGATCAACTGATGCTGCTGCAATGTTGAATCTTTCCAGAAATGATCGCAGAGTTTCTTTGGGTCTCTGCTTGATTGTAGTGAGTGACATGACATTTTTGGGTCGAGCGATGTGGACCCGAAACTGTTCAATGAAGCGAGCGACCAACATGTTCCAGCTGTTGATCGATTCAGATTCTAGCTGCCGAAACCACATAGCAGCAAAATCAGTCAAAAAGAGAGGAAAGCATTTAGCCATGACGTTTTCCGACGCCGATTGAACTTCCATATGCCGTTTGTAGCGCATGAGATGCACAGTAGGATCTGTTCTGCCGTTGTAGGGTTCCAGTTGTGGAAGTTTGAAATCCGGAGGATTGCGGGAATTCCTGATTTCCTGTGTGAATGGATTGTGATTGACATCATCCATGTCGTTTTGATAGGTGCGGCCTCTCGAAAGGCGTTCAATGAGATTGGCGAGCCGGTCGCCTTCAAAGAGTTGTTGCAAGTTGCCTAGTTCGGAGCTGGTGCCCCCAGCGTTGAGCCCAGAAGAGTTCAGAGAGGTATAGGGAGCTTGGAAGGCCATCCGGTTCGGTTCGGAGGTGCCCCCTTGCTGCGGTTCGGAGAAGCGAGGGAGGTTATGGAGGGGTGCACGGTTCGGGTCGGATGTACCAATCCGATCAGGATCGCCTGTTCCGAACCGGGGAGCTTGATGCTGAAGCTGTGTGGGATTACCGATCCGAACCGGTGCGGAGGTAGGTCGTGCTGGAGCGAAGTCTTGATTTCCAGAGGGGAGGCTGCTGCCCCCAGGCTCATGCAAGGTGGCGGTTCGGATCGGGTCCGAACCGATCCGGTGGGGAATGTCTCCCATTTCCATCTATGTTGAATTCAGATTTTGGCCCTCGGTTCGGATCGGATCCGAACCGATCCGGTTTGCAGCTGCTGCTGGGGCTATTTCCGTGCTATTTCCAGCGAGTTGTGTGTTGCCACTCGGCCTACCTTCCATCCGAGCGAAGAATTGGTCAATCATCTCCTGTTGTTTGCGGAGGAGATCATCTTGCCTAGCCATCTGGGTTCTCAATTCATCGAGAACGCCATCCATTTCATCTCTGGTTAAGTATGCTGATGGATTTTCATGAGAGGAAGCCTCCTGGCTTGCCTCGTTCCTTGTTCCTTCAGTGCCAACATCCTCAGCACGAGAGAAGGTTCCGTCTTTCTTTCGCTTGACCATTGATCCAATAGCCAAATAATCCGCTTCCGTTCAAGCTAGTAGAAGAAGTTGTATCGTGTGCGCCCCTTCCTGGCGCGCCAAAATGTTAGACCGAAATTTGGGCCTAACACCCAAACTCTATGTGAAAACCTCACAATCACATATTAATACAGAAAAAGCAGTAAAATAAGAGGAGACACACGAAATTTTTATAGTGGTTCGGCTCAATCCAAGCCTACGTCCACTTTATAGTTTCTTAAATCCTAAGAAGCTATTACAATGTTGTTTGTTTGCAGTTTATACACGAAATTCTCGTGTTTACAATGAAGAAGAGGAGATTAAAGGAGAGATTATACACGAAATCCTCGTGTTGTAATGTGGAATTCGACTTCTAGGTTATGCAATAGCCTTGCGAAGAACCATAGTTGAAGCCATGGAGAGTTAGAGTTTTTTTTAAGTCCCTTGAAATAGCCATGCTGTGGTGTATTTATAGGCGTAGAAGAGCCTCTGGGTGACCCGGTTCGGATATGCCACGTGTCACGACCGGAGTTGATCTCGAGAAGCAGTGGAAGAAGTCCTCTGTTCGGGCTTTGCCAAGTGGAGCCAGATCCATGAATGTAGAGGCGGTTACTCCTTGAGAAGCGGTCAAAGTTGGAGTGCAGCAGCAGGTCCAAGCGGATCGGTTCGGGTCCGATCCGAACCGGGGTGGAGCATCCGAACCGAAGACAGGGTGTGCACTTCTGTGTGGAGCAAGGCGGGTCGGGTCTTATGGTCCGAACCGAACCGAAGGAAATGCATGCCGGAGTTTCTAGTACAAAATTTTGCCAAGGGGATCGGGTCTCCTCCTCCGATCCGACCCGGTTAGGGGTGATGCCAAATTTCCAAGTTCGCAGTTTCCGGTTCTGCATGCGTTCACGGAAACGAGCGTAACTTTCAAACCGTAAGTCCGATTGAGCCAAACCAAAGCTCAAACTGAAGCTAATTCAGAGATCTACAAGAGTTACAGAGCTTAGCTCCGTAATCGCTGTTTTCGGGCCCAAAAAAGGCCATCTGGTAGGAGTTTTGGGCCATTCTTTGCTTGCGATGCGATTTCAACCAAATCACTTCATGTCTTCTGACGATATTCCCAACGTTTGAGTGTATTGTTGAGAAGAGATTCCATGTGTGACTGCTTTGACTAAAAAGCGGGTCAACATTTTGCCCCTCAGAACATATCTTGCTGAATGAAGGAAGATGTGTTCTGGATAATCCGAGGCCACGCCGGGCCTACCAGCTGCAAGTATAATTCATACCTACGAAGAAGAGAAAGCAAACAGGTATGTCAAAACCTAACAAAACCGATTACACTTTCGAGCATAAACCATGCTTGGGCGTTTGTTTGAGCATAAACCATACTCAAGACACGTTCGAATCATCCTACCAAAACCTGACGAAGGACCTAACCTTCCGGGTACAAGCCATACCAGGAAGTTCAAACTGAGCATAAGCCATACCCGAGTTTTATTGAGTTCCTTTGCCAAATCCTGACAAAACAATAAGCCGTTCCAGAGTATAATCCATACTTAAGAGTCCTAGTGAGTACAATCCATACCCATGTCGGGATAGAGCTATGCTTGCCAAGACCTGACAAGACAGTCTGTCCCTAAGCATAATCCATGCCTAGGGGTCCGAGATAAGTATAAGCCATACTTTAGTTGAGATTGAGAATCCTGCCACAACCTGACAAGATACTTAAATTGCCAAACATAATCCATGCTCGGAAAGTCCTTCCTTATTCAATTCAAAGTACAAAACCAAAGCAAATCCTGATTGGTTTGTCATCGAGTGCAGAGCACGTTTTGGAGCTAAATCCTAACCCCGAACGTGTGTACTCCGATTTAGCCAATCGGAAAACCTAAAGAAAGCAAAGAGACATATCTTAAATCCTAAGAAATGCCGAAAACACAGAGTGATCCAATCCAGATCATTTGATGACGAGCCGATGGGAGCTCGTTCCAGGGTCATTCCCTCTCCGGGGAGCAGGTGGTGGCAGCACAGGTACAGGTGTTGGTTGTTTCACATACTCGGGTAGCTCTCCACGTCTAACCCGTTCCTCAATCAGATCTCGCAAGTGTCTACAATCATTTGTGTCATGACCGTCCATATCGTGAAATACGCAATATTTCCCAGAATCGCGTTCTCTTTGTGATGGCTCCCTCCTGGGAGGCTTTGGATAGGAGACGTCACCGTTTGTGTCCAGATAGATGTCTGAGAGTGGGGCATTCAGTTCAGTGTACTTTTCATACCTGGGCCCTCTCCGGGGCTGAGCGTTGCGGTCATTCTTGACGGCAGCTTTTCCTTTGCCTTTATCAGAATCAGACGGTTCTCCGTCTTTGAGCATGTTAACATCGAGAACTTTCTTCTCGGAGGTTGCGTCTTCTTCACGCAAAAACCTATCCGATTCAAGATAGAATTCACTGAGATTCCTTGGTGGGTCTCGGTACAAGGATTTCTTGAACTCCGAATTGTCTAGAACGCCGAATACTGCCGCCATCAATACCATAGATGGCTCAGGCCGATCAACTGATGCTGCTGCAATGTTGAATCTTTCCAGAAATGATCGCAGAGTTTCTTTGGGTCTCTGCTTGATTGTAGTGAGTGACATGACATTTTTGGGTCGAGCGATGTGGACCCGAAACTGTTCAATGAAGCGAGCGACCAACATGTTCCAGCTGTTGATCGATTCAGATTCTAGCTGCCGAAACCACATAGCAGCAAAATCAGTCAAAAAGAGAGGAAAGCATTTAGCCATGACGTTTTCCGACGCCGATTGAACTTCCATATGCCGTTTGTAGCGCATGAGATGCACAGTAGGATCTGTTCTGCCGTTGTAGGGTTCCAGTTGTGGAAGTTTGAAATCCGGAGGATTGCGGGAATTCCTGATTTCCTGTGTGAATGGATTGTGATTGACATCATCCATGTCGTTTTGATAGGTGCGGCCTCTCGAAAGGCGTTCAATGAGATTGGCGAGCCGGTCGCCTTCAAAGAGTTGTTGCAAGTTGCCTAGTTCGGAGCTGGTGCCCCCAGCGTTGAGCCCAGAAGAGTTCAGAGAGGTATAGGGAGCTTGGAAGGCCATCCGGTTCGGTTCGGAGGTGCCCCCTTGCTGCGGTTCGGAGAAGCGAGGGAGGTTATGGAGGGGTGCACGGTTCGGGTCGGATGTACCAATCCGATCAGGATCGCCTGTTCCGAACCGGGGAGCTTGATGCTGAAGCTGTGTGGGATTACCGATCCGAACCGGTGCGGAGGTAGGTCGTGCTGGAGCGAAGTCTTGATTTCCAGAGGGGAGGCTGCTGCCCCCAGGCTCATGCAAGGTGGCGGTTCGGATCGGGTCCGAACCGATCCGGTGGGGAATGTCTCCCATTTCCATCTATGTTGAATTCAGATTTTGGCCCTCGGTTCGGATCGGATCCGAACCGATCCGGTTTGCAGCTGCTGCTGGGGCTATTTCCGTGCTATTTCCAGCGAGTTGTGTGTTGCCACTCGGCCTACCTTCCATCCGAGCGAAGAATTGGTCAATCATCTCCTGTTGTTTGCGGAGGAGATCATCTTGCCTAGCCATCTGGGTTCTCAATTCATCGAGAACGCCATCCATTTCATCTCTGGTTAAGTATGCTGATGGATTTTCATGAGAGGAAGCCTCCTGGCTTGCCTCGTTCCTTGTTCCTTCAGTGCCAACATCCTCAGCACGAGAGAAGGTTCCGTCTTTCTTTCGCTTGACCATTGATCCAATAGCCAAATAATCCGCTTCCGTTCAAGCTAGTAGAAGAAGTTGTATCGTGTGCGCCCCTTCCTGGCGCGCCAAAATGTTAGACCGAAATTTGGGCCTAACACCCAAACTCTATGTGAAAACCTCACAATCACATATTAATACAGAAAAAGCAGTAAAATAAGAGGAGACACACGAAATTTTTATAGTGGTTCGGCTCAATCCAAGCCTACGTCCACTTTATAGTTTCTTAAATCCTAAGAAGCTATTACAATGTTGTTTGTTTGCAGTTTATACACGAAATTCTCGTGTTTACAATGAAGAAGAGGAGATTAAAGGAGAGATTATACACGAAATCCTCGTGTTGTAATGTGGAATTCGACTTCTAGGTTATGCAATAGCCTTGCGAAGAACCATAGTTGAAGCCATGGAGAGTTAGAGTTTTTTTTAAGTCCCTTGAAATAGCCATGCTGTGGTGTATTTATAGGCGTAGAAGAGCCTCTGGGTGACCCGGTTCGGATATGCCACGTGTCACGACCGGAGTTGATCTCGAGAAGCAGTGGAAGAAGTCCTCTGTTCGGGCTTTGCCAAGTGGAGCCAGATCCATGAATGTAGAGGCGGTTACTCCTTGAGAAGCGGTCAAAGTTGGAGTGCAGCAGCAGGTCCAAGCGGATCGGTTCGGGTCCGATCCGAACCGGGGTGGAGCATCCGAACCGAAGACAGGGTGTGCACTTCTGTGTGGAGCAAGGCGGGTCGGGTCTTATGGTCCGAACCGAACCGAAGGAAATGCATGCCGGAGTTTCTAGTACAAAATTTTGCCAAGGGGATCGGGTCTCCTCCTCCGATCCGACCCGGTTAGGGGTGATGCCAAATTTCCAAGTTCGCAGTTTCCGGTTCTGCATGCGTTCACGGAAACGAGCGTAACTTTCAAACCGTAAGTCCGATTGAGCCAAACCAAAGCTCAAACTGAAGCTAATTCAGAGATCTACAAGAGTTACAGAGCTTAGCTCCGTAATCGCTGTTTTCGGGCCCAAAAAAGGCCATCTGGTAGGAGTTTTGGGCCATTCTTTGCTTGCGATGCGATTTCAACCAAATCACTTCATGTCTTCTGACGATATTCCCAACGTTTGAGTGTATTGTTGAGAAGAGATTCCATGTGTGACTGCTTTGACTAAAAAGCGGGTCAACATTTTGCCCCTCAGAACATATCTTGCTGAATGAAGGAAGATGTGTTCTGGATAATCCGAGGCCACGCCGGGCCTACCAGCTGCAAGTATAATTCATACCTACGAAGAAGAGAAAGCAAACAGGTATGTCAAAACCTAACAAAACCGATTACACTTTCGAGCATAAACCATGCTTGGGCGTTTGTTTGAGCATAAACCATACTCAAGACACGTTCGAATCATCCTACCAAAACCTGACGAAGGACCTAACCTTCCGGGTACAAGCCATACCAGGAAGTTCAAACTGAGCATAAGCCATACCCGAGTTTTATTGAGTTCCTTTGCCAAATCCTGACAAAACAATAAGCCGTTCCAGAGTATAATCCATACTTAAGAGTCCTAGTGAGTACAATCCATACCCATGTCGGGATAGAGCTATGCTTGCCAAGACCTGACAAGACAGTCTGTCCCTAAGCATAATCCATGCCTAGGGGTCCGAGATAAGTATAAGCCATACTTTAGTTGAGATTGAGAATCCTGCCACAACCTGACAAGATACTTAAATTGCCAAACATAATCCATGCTCGGAAAGTCCTTCCTTATTCAATTCAAAGTACAAAACCAAAGCAAATCCTGATTGGTTTGTCATCGAGTGCAGAGCACGTTTTGGAGCTAAATCCTAACCCCGAACGTGTGTACTCCGATTTAGCCAATCGGAAAACCTAAAGAAAGCAAAGAGACATATCTTAAATCCTAAGAAATGCCGAAAACACAGAGTGATCCAATCCAGATCATTTGATGACGAGCCGATGGGAGCTCGTTCCAGGGTCATTCCCTCTCCGGGGAGCAGGTGGTGGCAGCACAGGTACAGGTGTTGGTTGTTTCACATACTCGGGTAGCTCTCCACGTCTAACCCGTTCCTCAATCAGATCTCGCAAGTGTCTACAATCATTTGTGTCATGACCGTCCATATCGTGAAATACGCAATATTTCCCAGAATCGCGTTCTCTTTGTGATGGCTCCCTCCTGGGAGGCTTTGGATAGGAGACGTCACCGTTTGTGTCCAGATAGATGTCTGAGAGTGGGGCATTCAGTTCAGTGTACTTTTCATACCTGGGCCCTCTCCGGGGCTGAGCGTTGCGGTCATTCTTGACGGCAGCTTTTCCTTTGCCTTTATCAGAATCAGACGGTTCTCCGTCTTTGAGCATGTTAACATCGAGAACTTTCTTCTCGGAGGTTGCGTCTTCTTCACGCAAAAACCTATCCGATTCAAGATAGAATTCACTGAGATTCCTTGGTGGGTCTCGGTACAAGGATTTCTTGAACTCCGAATTGTCTAGAACGCCGAATACTGCCGCCATCAATACCATAGATGGCTCAGGCCGATCAACTGATGCTGCTGCAATGTTGAATCTTTCCAGAAATGATCGCAGAGTTTCTTTGGGTCTCTGCTTGATTGTAGTGAGTGACATGACATTTTTGGGTCGAGCGATGTGGACCCGAAACTGTTCAATGAAGCGAGCGACCAACATGTTCCAGCTGTTGATCGATTCAGATTCTAGCTGCCGAAACCACATAGCAGCAAAATCAGTCAAAAAGAGAGGAAAGCATTTAGCCATGACGTTTTCCGACGCCGATTGAACTTCCATATGCCGTTTGTAGCGCATGAGATGCACAGTAGGATCTGTTCTGCCGTTGTAGGGTTCCAGTTGTGGAAGTTTGAAATCCGGAGGATTGCGGGAATTCCTGATTTCCTGTGTGAATGGATTGTGATTGACATCATCCATGTCGTTTTGATAGGTGCGGCCTCTCGAAAGGCGTTCAATGAGATTGGCGAGCCGGTCGCCTTCAAAGAGTTGTTGCAAGTTGCCTAGTTCGGAGCTGGTGCCCCCAGCGTTGAGCCCAGAAGAGTTCAGAGAGGTATAGGGAGCTTGGAAGGCCATCCGGTTCGGTTCGGAGGTGCCCCCTTGCTGCGGTTCGGAGAAGCGAGGGAGGTTATGGAGGGGTGCACGGTTCGGGTCGGATGTACCAATCCGATCAGGATCGCCTGTTCCGAACCGGGGAGCTTGATGCTGAAGCTGTGTGGGATTACCGATCCGAACCGGTGCGGAGGTAGGTCGTGCTGGAGCGAAGTCTTGATTTCCAGAGGGGAGGCTGCTGCCCCCAGGCTCATGCAAGGTGGCGGTTCGGATCGGGTCCGAACCGATCCGGTGGGGAATGTCTCCCATTTCCATCTATGTTGAATTCAGATTTTGGCCCTCGGTTCGGATCGGATCCGAACCGATCCGGTTTGCAGCTGCTGCTGGGGCTATTTCCGTGCTATTTCCAGCGAGTTGTGTGTTGCCACTCGGCCTACCTTCCATCCGAGCGAAGAATTGGTCAATCATCTCCTGTTGTTTGCGGAGGAGATCATCTTGCCTAGCCATCTGGGTTCTCAATTCATCGAGAACGCCATCCATTTCATCTCTGGTTAAGTATGCTGATGGATTTTCATGAGAGGAAGCCTCCTGGCTTGCCTCGTTCCTTGTTCCTTCAGTGCCAACATCCTCAGCACGAGAGAAGGTTCCGTCTTTCTTTCGCTTGACCATTGATCCAATAGCCAAATAATCCGCTTCCGTTCAAGCTAGTAGAAGAAGTTGTATCGTGTGCGCCCCTTCCTGGCGCGCCAAAATGTTAGACCGAAATTTGGGCCTAACACCCAAACTCTATGTGAAAACCTCACAATCACATATTAATACAGAAAAAGCAGTAAAATAAGAGGAGACACACGAAATTTTTATAGTGGTTCGGCTCAATCCAAGCCTACGTCCACTTTATAGTTTCTTAAATCCTAAGAAGCTATTACAATGTTGTTTGTTTGCAGTTTATACACGAAATTCTCGTGTTTACAATGAAGAAGAGGAGATTAAAGGAGAGATTATACACGAAATCCTCGTGTTGTAATGTGGAATTCGACTTCTAGGTTATGCAATAGCCTTGCGAAGAACCATAGTTGAAGCCATGGAGAGTTAGAGTTTTTTTTAAGTCCCTTGAAATAGCCATGCTGTGGTGTATTTATAGGCGTAGAAGAGCCTCTGGGTGACCCGGTTCGGATATGCCACGTGTCACGACCGGAGTTGATCTCGAGAAGCAGTGGAAGAAGTCCTCTGTTCGGGCTTTGCCAAGTGGAGCCAGATCCATGAATGTAGAGGCGGTTACTCCTTGAGAAGCGGTCAAAGTTGGAGTGCAGCAGCAGGTCCAAGCGGATCGGTTCGGGTCCGATCCGAACCGGGGTGGAGCATCCGAACCGAAGACAGGGTGTGCACTTCTGTGTGGAGCAAGGCGGGTCGGGTCTTATGGTCCGAACCGAACCGAAGGAAATGCATGCCGGAGTTTCTAGTACAAAATTTTGCCAAGGGGATCGGGTCTCCTCCTCCGATCCGACCCGGTTAGGGGTGATGCCAAATTTCCAAGTTCGCAGTTTCCGGTTCTGCATGCGTTCACGGAAACGAGCGTAACTTTCAAACCGTAAGTCCGATTGAGCCAAACCAAAGCTCAAACTGAAGCTAATTCAGAGATCTACAAGAGTTACAAAGCTTAGCTCCGTAATCGCTGTTTTCGGGCCCAAAAAAGGCCATCTGGTAGGAGTTTTGGGCCATTCTTTGCTTGCGATGCGATTTCAACCAAATCACTTCATGTCTTCTGACGATATTCCCAACGTTTGAGTGTATTGTTGAGAAGAGATTCCATGTGTGACTGCTTTGACTAAAAAGCGGGTCAACATTTTGCCCCTCAGAACATATCTTGCTGAATGAAGGAAGATGTGTTCTGGATAATCCGAGGCCACGCCGGGCCTACCAGCTGCAAGTATAATTCATACCTACGAAGAAGAGAAAGCAAACAGGTATGTCAAAACCTAACAAAACCGATTACACTTTCGAGCATAAACCATGCTTGGGCGTTTGTTTGAGCATAAACCATACTCAAGACACGTTCGAATCATCCTACCAAAACCTGACGAAGGACCTAACCTTCCGGGTACAAGCCATACCAGGAAGTTCAAACTGAGCATAAGCCATACCCGAGTTTTATTGAGTTCCTTTGCCAAATCCTGACAAAACAATAAGCCGTTCCAGAGTATAATCCATACTTAAGAGTCCTAGTGAGTACAATCCATACCCATGTCGGGATAGAGCTATGCTTGCCAAGACCTGACAAGACAGTCTGTCCCTAAGCATAATCCATGCCTAGGGGTCCGAGATAAGTATAAGCCATACTTTAGTTGAGATTGAGAATCCTGCCACAACCTGACAAGATACTTAAATTGCCAAACATAATCCATGCTCGGAAAGTCCTTCCTTATTCAATTCAAAGTACAAAACCAAAGCAAATCCTGATTGGTTTGTCATCGAGTGCAGAGCACGTTTTGGAGCTAAATCCTAACCCCGAACGTGTGTACTCCGATTTAGCCAATCGGAAAACCTAAAGAAAGCAAAGAGACATATCTTAAATCCTAAGAAATGCCGAAAACACAGAGTGATCCAATCCAGATCATTTGATGACGAGCCGATGGGAGCTCGTTCCAGGGTCATTCCCTCTCCGGGGAGCAGGTGGTGGCAGCACAGGTACAGGTGTTGGTTGTTTCACATACTCGGGTAGCTCTCCACGTCTAACCCGTTCCTCAATCAGATCTCGCAAGTGTCTACAATCATTTGTGTCATGACCGTCCATATCGTGAAATACGCAATATTTCCCAGAATCGCGTTCTCTTTGTGATGGCTCCCTCCTGGGAGGCTTTGGATAGGAGACGTCACCGTTTGTGTCCAGATAGATGTCTGAGAGTGGGGCATTCAGTTCAGTGTACTTTTCATACCTGGGCCCTCTCCGGGGCTGAGCGTTGCGGTCATTCTTGACGGCAGCTTTTCCTTTGCCTTTATCAGAATCAGACGGTTCTCCGTCTTTGAGCATGTTAACATCGAGAACTTTCTTCTCGGAGGTTGCGTCTTCTTCACGCAAAAACCTATCCGATTCAAGATAGAATTCACTGAGATTCCTTGGTGGGTCTCGGTACAAGGATTTCTTGAACTCCGAATTGTCTAGAACGCCGAATACTGCCGCCATCAATACCATAGATGGCTC